>OV815283.1:49403925-50603925 GCA_929108145.2 Limnephilus rhombicus
CTGGACGATAGCTGTTTCTGCACAAATTTGGTAAAAGTAAACAATATAATTAATTATACAACTAAATAACCAAATTTTTATTGTGCGACGAAGGCTTTACACCATTTTACATCTAAAAAAAGTCAGACTTTTTGACATATGACTTTAAATAATTGGACAGCAAATATCTGCATTAATAATGAACCAATTCAAATAAAACTTATATTTATCTCTTTGTAATGAATCACTCTGATTGAATAACTATATTTCAAATGCGCGAGTGCAGTATTTATGAAATTATTGTAAATCAAAAACAGATGACGTCTTCAGTCGACGCATTTTTACACAAAAACATCCAGCGAAACAATATATTAGGAACAAACGAATTAAAAACGCATTTCAAAGATAGATAATTCAATCATGATAACACAGATATATAATTATGCGTTAAAAACCCAATAAATGAATTACTTACGGCATTTTAGGTAGAGACCATAATTCGTCGAAATAGTCAAAAGTTTTATTTTGTTTTTTTGACAGGACGCCTTAGAAAACCGCGAACACTCATTGAATAACACTTCAAAGACAACCGATAAGGTCATAGACATAAAGAATATTTTATCAGCTATTCGATAAAACAAATAGCTGGCCATGGAAAGGTTTTAAATAATTATAATAAATTTTTTACGAATGGTAGAAAAATCGGTCGATTTTTCGACCGATTTCAATCGCAGAAAAATAAAAGTGGTCGATTTTTCGACCGAAATCGTTCCAGTGGCTAAGAGTGTGATACAACACTCGAAACTCCGTCAGGTCTGTTGGGACGTTTCTACAAAAGCGCACTAGCCGGCGAGTGACTCAATCGTGCATAGGGGACATTATTGGATTTCGCACTAAATAGTAAACATTTAAGACATTTTTGTTTATCTTATAACTCATTTTACTCTCGCAGCTTGACGAAATGTTTTATTACATTCTCTCCTTTATCTATTTCAGAATTTTTATAATGAATTTGCGTGGCGTTAATTTCTATTTAAAAGGCTTATTTTTGGCTTTGACAACTTGTATGTGGATGATTGCAACGTTTCAATCACAACCATGTTTCAATCGTCCACACTGAGAGAAAATTTAAAAGTTATAATGGAAAAAGGTCTGAAATTCAAATCATTAAGTCTTCCCACTAGATGTAATTCTGTGATCTTAAAAGTGGATGATGAAGTCGATCTCATACGACCACATTTGATATCAAACGCCCTCACGTGATTTATTGATTTTTTTTACGTTTATAACTAAAAAAATCTAGGTTAATAGTATATATTGTTTTATCAATTATGTAAGTACAAAAGTTAACAACAGAGAAAAAAATATACACATGAACAGTAGGTAATATTTAAATATTAGAGATTTATAGTTATAAGTTTAGGTTACACGTAACCGGCCTCATTGGGATAGCCTGTTTTGAGGCAGTCATTTGGTTGGTTCTTTGTTATTACCTACGAACATACCCATACTTGTTTTAAAGGATATTCACTCAGTAGGTTGGTTGCGTTGGTGCACCGGTAAAGGCCCTAACCTTTCTTAATTTTTTAAAAATAATTAACCTCATTGAATCATTTGTGATGGGTAGGTACCTACTCTTGCAATTGCTTAAATTCTGTATTTCTGACACGATTTTGGTTAAATTTTTTTCCAGGTGCTCTGGAATCCAACGACAAAAATATGAAAAAAAATCCTTCACATTGATAAAAAAAGTGCTTCGTAGACTCCCCACTCTTGTCTACTTTAGTTATCTGTATGTTTTACTTCTACCGCATGTGAATTGCACATTCAGCTTTTTCTTTTCTTTTAATACATACTATTTAATTGTTTAATGGATGTTAATGTCCCTTAACCGAATATTTAAAGTTTTTGGTTCTAAAATGTTGTGATATTTTGTATAATGATGTCACCTCGCAAACCACAAATTCAATTAATTTCTATTTTTTCGACTTCTTAAAGTTGCCGAATTTTACACAGAAAAAAGCTCTCAAGTCAGAGGTAAATTCAACATTGTTATGATTGAAACAGTGTAATGGTTGAAACAAGCACTTTTGTATAAAAGCGAAAAACTTATTTTTAATAGCGTTCTATTCTGCTCCAGGACAATATCGCAGTAAATTTATATTGAATATGCCAAGTATTACTAAGAGTACCTAAATAATAGTAATAAAAAATGTATTTAAAGTTTTTTCATTTCAAAGACATTTACGTTCATGGTTTTTAAAATACCTGCGATAAGTTTAATCAGAATTCATGATCTCACTGAGTACTGTTATAATAAAGAAAATGTTTAACATTGATTAAAATTACTCCAATTATTCCAAATATATTTAGAGTGTTTCAATTACACCCACATACTGTTTCAATCGTCCACACTATGGGAATAATTAAAACAGATTTTCCCATCGTCTTTAAGTGGTTATTGCAGCTTACCTGTACGAGTTGTAACCATCCAATAAATTTAATTTGATAACTAGATAGATCATAGAACATCTAATATAAACATCTTATCCATAAATAAAAGTGTTTCAACCATCCCCACTCTACCCTATGGCATACCTAATTTAAGTATATTGTAAGGCTGAAGGGATAGATGTGAAAGAAAAAGGTGGAGAAATACCTGGCTATTCAGAACTGTTCACTAAACACGGCTAAAGCCATTTCAAACAAAGTTTCAATTCTGAACGGTGGTCTTACACCATGGCGATATTTAGAGTATATTCTTCTCTAAAGCACGCAAGTATATTAAATATTATTTCCAATTAATAAATTGTGAAATAACACAAATCAATCAAAATAAAATTTATTTCCCGGGATTTAAAAATATGACCTCTGGATTACTAGTCGAGAGCCTTGACTGACATTTGAAAATGACATTTGAGCCATCAAATTGGTAATAATGCTGTTTTATTTATTATTATTTTACGTGGCAGTCATGTCGCCTCCCAAATACACTGTCAATCTACATCTCTGTCACGTAGACGTAGGTGACTTATTTATATGAATTGACTTTTTATTAGTAGTAAAATATACTCAATATAATAGTATTTAGTATATAATATATAATATTATAATATTATTCATCTTGTCCTTATTTGTGTTTATTCAAATAACCCCTTCAAAATTGCTTAAGGGGTTATTCTAGTCTAGATGCATGAATTGTAGGTATTTTTTCAGGTGCAATAAAAGAAAACCTGTAATATTTTAAGTAGGCATCATTTTACCAAACATATGGCAAACATTGAAGAATAAATAAAAAAAATCAAACGAAAAACTTTAAAATTCAAAAAGTTACAGGTGTTGAAGTGGGGGGTCTCAAAAAATGACTCGCCCTGTTGACACGATTGCAACCCTCCTAGTAATCTATGCATAATACAGTAATATCAACAGTAATCTATCAATAGCTATGAAATTATACAATGCTCTACCAGATCAAATAAAAAATATAAAGGAAATGAATATAAAACAAAAGTAAAAACATGGCTGAGAGATCAAAGTGATAATAAAATTACAAACATCATGAAGACGATATAAAGACAATCCATAAGCAAATACAAATATTTTAAAAAACTACAGGCCACCTCAGAACAGGAAATCCTAGTGAGGAAGTCTGTGAAAAAAAAAAGAATCTATACTTATACTATACATTATACATACATGTACAAACCTTTCTATTGAAACTAATAATAAATAAATAAAATCAGAAAAAAACGAATTAATTCTTAATCCAAACAAATGCTGCTATGGCCCGTACCTCGGAAAAGTAAAAAAAAATCGAAAAATGTTGACTGTCTGACATAAAAAGACATTTTTTTACCAGTTTTTTTAACTTTTCCAAATTTTTTATACATAGTAAAAATTGGAATTTTGCTATAATTCTTGTTGTATAGAGAAGGCTCACACCAAATTTCAAGTAAATTGGTTCAGTAGAACTTGAGATATTTTGTCAACAGGCTCGAAAATTGAGAAAAACGCGTTTAAAGTTTTGTTCTATTTAGATTCTAGTTAGTCTCCGTCTAAACCGGGACACAAAAATGGCTTTAACTTCTAATATAATTTTAATTTTGAAAAATTATTTTAAGGAGATATTTTTGAATATCTAAACCATGGAAATGATAACATCTAAACCATGGAAATGATAACATCTAAACTATGGAATACCCCCTTAAGGTAGGTACTGTAGGTATCTACGGACAAGTTCTTAGAGTGCAATAAATTAATAACAAATAAATACAATTCCGATTCATCCAAAAAAATGATTGCTTTTACATCATAATCAACACCTTCTCCCAAAGTTTACTCCAGTCCGAATTTCGGTTAGAGCATAAAAATTCCACGCACTCAATTTTATTAATGGCACGCACCGATGTTTGCACAAATTTCCAAAACAAATATCCATAACTCTCGGGCTCATGCTCTCCGCCCCCAAACCCTAGTCTAAACCACCCGCACTCTCAGCCAACTCCCAACCCTCAAACTTCCGCAAGTTAGCATATATGCAAAATGAACCCTTCCACAGCAATGTATGCCTGGCGTTAGGCGCACACGGGGGCATCTCGCCTCTGAAAATATCCAAAAAACATTGTAACACCCCCTCCCTGGCCCTAAATGCCGTCAGCCTCCGAAAACATCATAAAACGGGGAGACAAGCCTCTTAAATATCTTCCCGAATACATTCATCCCTCTGTCGATGTGACAAATCCGAGAGGGTGATATTTTAATATTTGGGATAAATAATGCAAAGCTTAAGTTAGTCGTGAATGTGGAGCACGTGGCCGTTTTATAGTGTTTGATGAATTAAGGTTGAAAGAGTCGCGTCATATTAAATACAAGAATGGGGGAAATATTTTCAAGAACGCGCAGTGTTTATTTTCACAATTTATTGCAAAATCTACTTTGAATCCATTTCTTCTTCTTCTCCTTGTGCCCTGTCCGTTCAACGGACGTTGGCTATCATGATGGCTATGCGGACTTTGTTTACGGCGGCCCAGAACAGCTCTACGGCAGACTGGCCAAACCACTGTCTCAGGTTCCAGGGCCCCGTCTTCCGGCAATCTTTCCCTCAGATCCGGCAATCATTATGAGATGCAAGATCTCATACTTCTCTGGATGTCTCGTCACATGTCCAAGATATTAAAGTTTTCGGATTTTTATAGTTTTAATAACTTATTTTTCTTTATTACATTTTCATGCGTAACCCTGTCCATTCAGCTTATTTTAAGTATTCTTCTGTAGATCCACATCTCGAATGCTTTGAGTCGCATAATTAGTTCTTCAGTAAGCGTCCATGCTTCCATTCCATAAAATAATATCGAAAACACAAACCATTTCACATTTTCATAAATATGTGCCTACGTGTAGACACGAGATCCTTGAGGCATATGTGTGAAGGGAAAGCCATTATGTTCATGTGAAAAATATGGAGATTTGGAAAGAATGCAAGGCTGATGCAAGCTTAATGAGTATGCTAATAAAGGGATACTTAGATTGATTGGGCATGTAGAGCGAATGATCTAAGAAAGGGTACACGCAAATTATTTCAAAGTGAATGGCAGAAGAGACGGATCGCCCGAGGAAGAAACGGCATGAACCAAATACTTGAGTTGGATCACGTAAAGTGACAGAATAACAAAATAGTACGTAAGAGAGGTTGTATAAATGTAAATGAGGCAAGGAGTGTGTGCCAAGACCGAGTTGTTTGGTGGTCCATCCTCTCTGCCTACCACTGAGAAGAAATGGCGAAATATTAGATAGTTAGTTTTACCTACGGTTAGTTCGGAACACGATTTTTTTAAACAATCATAGAAAATAATACCTTTCAGTGTTTGATTACGCGTCGTTAGAAAAAAAAAATCGAGTGCAGTTAACACGCGGTACAAGCGAAACTTTACCAAAACAATCTTAACCAATGAAGAACCAAGGAGCCTTGAATAATGAGATCATAATCAAAGCGGCCAATGAGCGCACACCAAACCAATAGGAGCCTTGATAGGAGTATGATGCTTTATTATGTCTTTGGTTTTATATTATCTGTATGCGTCATTTCCGTTTCATCCGAATTCCAAACCACAACGTGGCTATAGAAGTTTCACTTTAAAAAAAATGAAAACAATGAAAGATTTACATAAAAACAGCTTATCTTTTAAATTTCCAGTTTTTCTTCACGCTGCACTCATTTTCTCGATCATTCTTTCGTGAAATAGCTTTAAACGACCCGTCTTCCTCCCTGGAACGTTTAATTGTTATTAACAGTCAGCCAGTTGCCGTTAAATTGAGCAGAAAGAAAACGGTTCGTACCTGTCCATAAAAACCAATCGTTCATTCTAATATGCACTTTTACGCAATTGAATCCAAAATGGCGTAAATGAATATCCATTTTTCTACGGTAAAGTCACGTCTTTAGAGAGGAGCTCTGGATAGCGGAGCAAATCGTTAAGGAGAAATTTTCTCTTTCTTAATCTAAATAATTACCTACCTTGTTTCTCGTGAATTGCTCAACTTATTAAATGGTCCTCTTCGGAAAGGTCTCTTTATTTTGAGAAGCCAAATGGAAAAAGAGCAGGGGTAGTAAATTTTGCTTATGATAATAAACGTTTTTATAACGAAAGTTTATGTAATGTTTTCGTAATGAAAAAATTCGACATTTATGAATTCGATGAAGATGTGAGTTTTATCATGTTTTAATCATTCACAATATTATCAAAAAATTAAAAAGTGAATAGGAACAAGCTACAAGTAGTTGCTACCAAATTTTCGTGAAGTTTAAACAAAATGTGCCAAATTATTTTGCTTCGTGTTTTACAATTAAAAGTATGATTTCATAAATCATGTTGCAGGCTGTAAATAGTTTCATTATATAAATTCGCTTTTTTATGACTCCAAAATCAGTATTAGAAAATTTTAGTGACTAAGATTTGATACCTACCCGTTGAATTGTATTGATTATTAAAAAAAAAATTATGCGCTAAAGAATATTTCTGAAGGTTTACCTACAAAGGTTTTAAAAGAAGATAATATTCTGTGCAAACTTTCTTCATTGAAACAATACCTTGGTTGATATCCTAATACTATATTGTACATACATTCCCTAACATTGTCATATACTTACCCCGCCCAGTAAAATATATTCCAATAATCCCACACTTTCACTTTGAGAGGCGGAAATGGGTACCGCCGCCACGGGAACCATTTATTGGATACCAACACCTCTACAATAGGTCAACCCACGTGACTTAGCAGCGGTGCCAGGGTTCATAGGGTGATTTTTTTTCCTTTTTTTTACATGAGCTCCAGAAAATAATTTCCTCAGGGCCTTTTGCCATCTTTAGGGATGCTGTATGGAGGGTTTTTTTTTAAGGAAAGGAAGGAGAGGAGAGTTCTGTGAAGGAAAAGGGTTTAAGGATTGGGTAGGAATCTGGGGTTCAGTGTGTCCTGGTCATCTGCCTCCAAGACCTAGACAAATCTCACCCCATGAACCCGGTCATCGCTGCTAAATCACCAGACGTAGCGAACCACTTGGGGTGACCTATGGCAGAGGTGTTGGTTATCCAATAAAGGTTCGCGGGCGACGGTACCCATTCCCGCCTCCCAATTTGTCTGGATCTGGTGGCGGATGACCTGGACAAATTAAAACCTATATTCCTACCCACCCCTCTTACCCTGTGCCTTCCCAACTTTTTTCTCCTCTTGAATTTTTAATTCCTCTAGTTCCGTTTCTTAAAAACACTCTCCACACAGCATTAAGGCCCTTAAGGAAATTATTTTTCTCAAGACCTCCTGTGTGGAGCTAATGTTAAAAAAAATACTAGATCATTTTTCATAGAGGAATGTCCATGGTAGCGAGTAGTGATCATGGCAATAATTTCTAAAACCTTGTAAACTGTTCATCACTCATTTTATCTGTGTTTAATTTGGGAGGCGAGTATGGATATCGCTGCCCTGATAACCATTTATTGGTTAACCAATATCTCTGCCATAGGTCACCCATGTGGTTCGCTGCGTTTGGTGACTTTTAGCAGGGTATGCATCTGCCTACCAGTTGCATAGCAGGCCGGTTCGGGAGAGACTGGAAGATTGAGACCTTTTGACGTCTCCAGCAGATCTTTCTTGGAACATCGCCTTGCACCACAGTAGGAGGGATGGATTAATAGGTCCGTTACTCCTGGAGGCGTTGACCCTCACATTCCTGCCCAAAAATGACATAGGAATTGAGTGGAATTATTTTCCTCAGAGCCTCCTGTGTGGATTAAATCCTTGTGGACTAAAAGCAGTTGGCAGTTCCTGGTTTGGTTGTCTGCTGGTGGAGCTGCCTGCATTTAAGTGCAAAGTTGGTCTCGCCGTTGATCCATACATTCATCCCTTAAGAAGGGCCCATTGCCGAGCGTATCGGCCCATTTGTTCCTCCCTCGGACCTTTTCCAACTCTCAAACGAACCCTCCCCCTCCCCAACCCCCTTCGTTGTACAGGGTGTAGGGCATATATTATTCAAGGGAAAGAAAGTAGATCCATATTTCCGTCTCAACGAAAATTAAATCAGATCAGTCATTTATTTTTAGTACCTATACTTATGAGTATCCTGATGAGGAAACCATTTGTTTTGTAATATTAACGTTTTTTACGAATAATGACGTATTTTTTAGAATGGGGCGAATAAATAAATTTTCTTATGAATTCCTCGTCTTCATCTTTTTTTACTAAAACATTTGCCCTGAAGAAGGAACGTTCGTTCTGAAACCGGTCGGATTCACTCAAGTATAAAAGTGGTTCAAACAAAGTTAAATTGTTTAATTTGTATATAAAAAACAGTTTATGTATAAAAAAAATATCTGCAATTTAATTATTATAACACGTGATAGCAGTTTCGAGCATTATCAAACTGTGGTTAGGCCACTTACGGATGATTTATTTATATTATTTCTAGTTAGGAACTAATGGTGAAAAACGTATTGCTTTTATTTTTATAACCTACGCCCTTATTGATTTCCGAGTAAAAAGACGGAAATTATTAATGTTATTACAATTTTAAGTTTCCCCAATTACTGCAATGTTTAAATTTGACTGAGGGTCGTTAAGTGAGTTATTCCCAAATGGATCAGCTGTTAGCTTTGACCAAATCTTGTTATTTAAAATTCTGAACTTCTGAAATTCTGGACTCGCCCTAACTTACCAACTTAATGAAAATCATATTCGGACAATATAAACACGAGAATACAATTTATTTTATTTGCCTACATGGCGAACTAACATTAGAAAAAATTCCCCATTTCCCAATAAAGACATTTTAACAACACCCTTCAGAAAAACCGAATAGAAGTAACACGTACGATCGAAAATTAATATAAGAGTGTGGAATGTATCTGGAGCATCTCCTATCCTTATCCTATGTATATTAATTACTCTTCCTCTCCTAAAATTAATTTTAAGATAAAATAAAACTCCATCTCCAAGTAACTTTAACAAAAGAGACCTTTTTGGCTTGACTTAATTTAACTTATTAGATACATATATTTTTCTCAATATATCTCAATAAGCTGTTTGTTTCTAACAAATAAATAAATAAATTATAATAATTTGGTAGCAGAACTTGTTTATTATAAACTGTTTTTATTGACAAAAATCTTTCGACGGAGTTCTGATTCTGAATTGCAATCTCTCATCAGGACATTACTGAAAGCATGTTCAAATCTTTTACCACCATGTATTAAATAATCCCCCTGCTCCCAATGATTTCCCCTTTTCAGAATGATCCACTCCCACTCAGGAGCTATTCCGCCCGCCACCCCATGCAAAATGATTCCTCCCTCTGAAAGGGATAAGTTCTCCTGAGCCTACTGACAATCTACAGCGGCTACCTTTCCGCTCAGCAGAACCTCCTTTAGATTCATTCACCGACTTCAAAGTTCTGACAACTCAAACAACTTAAATAATATAATATATAATCCAATTTGAATGTTTGATTTCTGTAAGTGCTGATAACCGAATTTATGGTTCTACGGACACAATGTAGATTGCTTAGTGTCCAGTAACTCTGTCTTTGTAAGCCTATTAAATAGTACTAATTTGGTTAGACAGCAAATATTCTTAAAGTATAGGGTTTGAGAAATTAAAGGTTGCATTGAAATTTAAATTGTTTTTCATTTGATTTTATTATTTCAGATTCTATTAGTTCAATCAGTTTATTTAACAAAAAATTACAAATAAAGATATTTAACGGTAAAATAATACTTTGAAATTCTAAGTAATTATTCTTTAAGGCTCTGCAACCGGGCCCGAAAAGAAGAAGACGGAGAGATACAAAACTACGAATGTTAGAGGAGAGCGCTAACGTTTACAGCGACAAAATCGATGCGAAAATATTTAATAAAACACGACTCGTTTAAAATAGAGCAAAAATCTCGCGGGCATTATCTTAAAAAGCATTAAAAGAAACACTGTGAATTTTTTCATACATATAACTTGTAAAATAAATGAAACAAACGTGTTAATAATAATTTTTGGAGCATACTTTGCGATTTTTTTCTATCGAGGGAATTTTATATAATTTGCGTTTCGGCGCGGGCAAAGTCAAAAAAAAAAAAAAAAAATATATATATATATATTAGAGCTTTTAAACTTACCGTGTCTAAGGGAAATATGTAATAAATCGGTCCAAATCCGGGTAGCGGGCCCTTAACAAAAAAGGTGAACATTTTGCTAGGTACCTATGAAAGCTTCCGAAAAAGAGAATAATATGATAAAACAAATATAAAACTTATTTCCTCTTTAATTTATTTGACCGTAAGCGGTTTCAGCTTTTTAAAGTCATCTTCAGACTTCAGACTGGTACAAATTATTCTTAGTCTACGGTTTATATATACAATAAGTAGGGGAGGGGGGAGACGGGTGGTTTACAAAGTTTTTATTCGATTATATGGGTTTTTTTACGTTTGTTAGTAAGTCGCCTTTCACTGTCGAATTTCTAAGTATTTTATATTCCCAATAGGCTTAATTACCTCTGGTTTGTAGCTTACTTTAAAATTGTTTGGGGTATACCTTACAAGGAATATGAGTTATTAACACCCTTAAATTTAAACTTTAATTATCAGAACAAAATTAAAAATATTACTACTATACTATGCACTACTACTACCACACTCTGTAATTAAGTTAAGAAAGCGAAATTTTACATTTCTTTTAACTTAATAAAAATAAAAATAAATTAATTAAAAAACACCCTTACTTCATTGCTGTCATGACAACCGATGACAACAATAAAATTGGGGTGTTAATAACTCGTATTACTTTCGGTATTCCCCAAACAATATTAAAATAAGCTACAAACCCGAGGTAATTAAGCCTACTGAGAATAATTTGTACCAGTCTGAAGATGGCTTTAAAACAAGCTGAAGCCGGAAACGGTCAAATAAATTAAAGTGGAAATAAGTTTTATATTTGTTTTATTATATGTACGTATGTTTGTTACTCCTTCTAATACTGAATAGACTTTAAAAATTCTTTCACAAATAGAAAGCTACATTATTTGCAAGTCATATGGGCTATATATTGGTAAGCTCTCACGTTATGAATAAGCTCTGGCGTTATGAAATTATTTATCATACGTTTTCTGTCCCTTACAAAATCGAGTTATTTCAAACGTCAGAAGAAAGGCAAAACGACGTGGAAACGATGTTGGCGTCGTAAATAATTAATGTCTATCTCTAAAAATGAATCACCGAAATGTTTGTAAGCACATAACTTCCGAACGATGCACCAAATTAGATAATTATTTTTTTTGTATAAAACTACTAGTGAGCTCTGGCATTTTGAAATTTATATAAAAAAAGTCTGTCCTGCTATAGGTTCCTACGTATTTATTTTTTGACTGAACTACAGTTAGTCAATAAAAACTATTTATTTTTAAGGTATATCGAAATTATCGACTACGACTTTAGACTAAAGTTTCGTCGAACTGGATAATTTCGCACATTTATTTTACATATTTCATCGTTGTATGTGTTAATATTTGAGAATACTACTTTTTTTTTTGCAAATCTGACAAATCTTTAAATATTTTAAATTGAATTGTTTTACATCACTAACAAAACACCAATATTTGAGGTGGACGTTCTTTATTAATTCCTTTTTAAATTTAATCATATTTTCAATCGAGATTTTATTATAAAGTTGAACGGCCTGGTACATAAGCGATGTGTAAATGTTTTCTGAGGGCGTACGTTCTTCCTTATTGGCAATCTTATTTGCTTTGCATTTTTCGTCCGGTGTCCGAATATCTCATCAAATATTTTTTTTTTCAGTTCCTTAGACCACCATTTCCGTGTTAATTTTATGTATAAACTTTATATAACATAAATACTTTCAAATATATGGTTTGCTTCACCGTCATATAATTTAGCTCCTTTTTCATACAGGGTGTTAAGGGACGTACTTGACTTACATTAACCAGTGATTCCTGACATTATTTAGAGTAAAAAATGTAAATGAAATTTTGGTCTCCGGTGACATTTGGTTTTGATGTTTTTTTTTTTTCTACAAAAACATAAAAAAATGGTAGTTTTTGAAAAGTTAGAGGCGGGGTAAGGGGTTTGTCGGACACCTGGCTGAGTGACCAGTGACGACATGGGTAAGAATTTTTTTTTGTTTGATATTGAAGAAGAAATTTTTGAAAAAAAAAAGTCGTCAAAAAAAGTCACCGGAGACCAAAATTTCATTTATATTTTTTACTCCAAATAATGTCAGGAATCACTGGTTAAAGTAAGTCAAGAACGTCCCTTAACACCCTGTATATATTTCTTACACATGAGTATAGGTTGTGCTCGAGTATTGTTCTCAATGCTTTATTTAGCAACGCAGGTATTAAAAAAGGGTGATTTTTAGCCATTTAACTAGCTAACTAACTAACCATCACGCCGTTTCCCCGCAGGGGTAGGCAGAGGACGGACCGCCAAAAAACTCATTTAACAAAGCCACTTAACAAAGGGTCGAAATCTCATTCCTTCGCTTGACGCAATATAAAGGTCCAGCAGTATATTATAATGACACATATTGAATGAATACATTTTTGACTCACTGTCAAAAGAATCCTATTATAGTTTCACCCCAATAACACCCCATTTCCTCCTTGCCATCTTCTCCCTACTGTTTTTGACGAACACAAAACGTTCAGAAACTAACTCATTCTTAGGAATTTTAAAAAAAAATTAATACCGTAAAAGAGTCCCAACTACTCCGGTCTGGAGCCCCTGGACCACGGAGGCCGTCGTGCCAGAGTAGTAGATACGTTCAGTATCGCCTAGTGAAAGACCACTATTAAGAATCTACATACTATTTGGGAACGCCATCGACTGACTTTGAACAAGAATACCGCACAAGAGTCCCAACTGCTCCCGTCTGGAGCCAGTGGGACTATGGCATCCCCAATTGGGTATGTTGTGAGGCTGAAGGTAGTGAGGAGGGGAAGGAGATAGGGAAGAGGAAGGTGGGGAAGTATCTGGCTATTCAGATCTGGTCACCAAAAACATTTGATCTGGTCATCAAAACACAGCCATTAAATTATTAAATCAAGCCGTGTTATTAAATCTAGTCTCCTTCAACGGAAGCAATCTTCTGAACCGAAGCAGAGTAAAGTTAGCCTCCCAAAAACTGGACGAACTGTACAGGACCCACAGATACTTTAATAGTACACAACTGCTAACCCTGTACAAATAACAAGTGCGCCCCACGGTTGAATTTAGCAGCCACCTCTGGTCTGGAGCTCCAAAATACCTGAAAAACACCCTCGTGCAAAAACGGGCGGTCCGTTTGATAGATTCTCACATCTTAACAGACGGGTTGCGATCTTTAGAGCACAGGCGTTGGGTGGGAAAGCTATCCTTGTTCTTCCGGTATTTCAATGGAAGATGCTCCGAGGAACTAGCGTCATTGATCCCTTCGGCACCGGTGCGTAGTCGGAAAACACGTCAAAAGCGTACTCAACATATGTACACGGTTGAAATTTGTCACATTTGAACGGGTTGCTTCTTCGACTCGTCCTTGTGTTCAACAGCTCGGCTGTGGAACAATTTGCCGGCCTCTGTGTTTCCTCCGTCCTACAACATGGGTCTCTTCAAGATCAGTGTTCATTGCTTTCTCTCCTTACAAAGACCCTTCACACAGCATCTCAGATGACATAGGCCCTGAGGAAAATTATCTTCCTCAGGGCCTCCTGTGTGGAGTTAATGCAAAAAAAAAACATTTAAAAGCAATTAATATGGAGCTGACCTTAATCACACCCTTTCTTCAATTAAACCATGTATTATGTAAACTATCTGACACTGATTTTGCAAAAAAGCTGCATTTTCATCAATAGTAATTAATATCATTTATAAAAATCAACATTAGAAATATCCAAGTGGGCTGACACTTTTTTTTAACAATTTTTTATTTTTTTATTTCAATCACAAAATTGGATGGTTTATTTAAAACATGGTCCAATTACAAATAAATAGAAAATATTCTGTAACCACGCTATATATTATCAGATACACTGGACGCAATGGTCGTCAATGTCATTCGAGGGGAGAGTGGGTTTGTTTACGCATGTTTTAGTTTTATACAGGCGAGAAGCAGCTTCAATAGAACCCGATACACCACCATACCAACCGTACTCTCCTCCTACATAGTAGTAGTTAACCAGTGGCGTGCAGTCCACAGAGGCTAAAAGATGTGCCTACTTAAAAATGAACCTTATTTAAGTAAAAACATCCGTAAATTTGTACCATAAAAATAATGTAAATTTTTCATATTTGACGGGTTTTTATGACTCAAAATCGTTAATCCATAATAACATTTTTTACTTTAGCTCCGCACAGGAGGCCCTTGGGAAAAAAATACCTCAGTGCCTATTTCATCTTTGGGGATGCTACGCGATGGGTCTTTTTAGGGAAAGGAAGGAGAAGAAGTACTTGGAAAGAAAAAGGGTATGAGGGGTGGGTATAAATCTAGGGGTTCGTGTATCCAGGAGTGACGAACGTATGAATACATCTTTCCCACTGCGGTGTAAGGCGATATTTTTAGAGTCGTCCAGGAGAGGTCAAATGGTCTCCCTCAGCCAGTCTCTCCCGATTCGACATGATAACCTCAACCCATGAACCCAGGCATATTTGCTAAGTCACCAAATGTGCCGTTCGGGGTGTCTCATGACAGAGGCGTTGGTTATCCAATAAATGTACCCATTCCAGCTCCAAAATTAAATAACGTGTTTTACTAAACAAATTTCTTATTTTCTATTGCAGCCTGCCAGTTTGTGCACATTAAAATACACTTTTTTACATTAACTCCACACATCCTCGGGGAAGTTGTGTAGTGGGTGTTTTTAACTGAAGGAATGAGAGGAAGTTCTGGGAAGGGGTGAGGAGGAATCTAAGGGTCAATATGTCCAGGAGTATCGTATGAATCGATTCATGGAGGAAGACTTATCCGGCCCCAAATCTCACCCCCTGAACCCGGACACTACTGCTAAGTCTCTAAACCAAACCGCTTGGTGTGACATGGCAAAATGGTTATTCATTGAATGATACCTTGGGCGGCATACACGCCTCCTGAAATCTATTTTCCTTGATGGTGACTTACGTTGGGATCAAAAAAGTTACCACAAACTCCTGCCTATATCCGACTATTTGCGTCAATTTTTCATTTCAAAAGGCTGGCAGACATAAAAACTTGCAGAGAGTAATTCGTATTTTGGAACTTTTTTACGAAGAACTAATTTAATACGCATGAGTTGATAAAAACAAAGATGATTTGAATTAGAATTTATTTAATTGGTAAGCAAATTTTTATAAAATTTGTCAACCTCGCCACTACCACAAAAGAAGATAATGATGAATACTGCCTTTTCAAGGCCACCAAAATATTGGTCATAGAGCAATGCACATCACTGGTAGTAGTGGCAGTGGTGTAGTGTGGTAGTTCCTCCAGTACCTAGTGGCGTAGGAATTGGGAAGGGGCGGCAAGTTGGAAGTGGGTCGTAAATTTTGGGCAATAAAGCGGGAATGGATGCCATAATGGGATGATTATTTTTATCACTTTTAAAATTAGTTTGGTTGCGAATCATACAACATTGTGAAACGGTGTAATCAATGTATTGATGTGAAATAAAGATAGATGGTGCATGCTGTATGTACCTTACAAAAATTGAAACACTGATTAAGGACAATACTGTGATAATTCGTGAGTTGTTAAAACACACCTTACTATATACGAATTGAAAACATGGGATAAACCCAAAGATATTGTAATACAAGGGATAAGCTATGATGTCCTCCCGACTGTCGGTGGACTACTAGCTAATAAGGAAATAATTTGAATACGGAAAGAATTCGTTCATTAACAGCAGTGGTATTGGTTTAACAATATTTAGTTATTTTTTGAAGGTATTGGTTAATAATATCGGCGACGCGACCCAGGAAACATAGTCCCACCCAGTAAAAACTGCGGATAGCACATCCTTATATTTCAATATCTTTGGATAAACCCAACGATCTGTTTTAAATTTTCACAATTCTCTAATTTTAAACCCTTTTCAACAAGTATTTTTGTTTTTAAGTACTTGACATAAACTTATTTCGTCAGACTTCTTACGCCACTGAAAACAATAATTTTACACCAATGTGTTGGTAAGCGCATCGCTTTGCTTATAAGCAAGTTTCATCTCAATAGGATGAACAGAATAAGAAAAAAAATCATAATGCCAGAGCTCGCTATTATATATATATATAGAAACCATCGAGGGCATGCGCACATCAAATCACCAAGGTTTCATGGAAATCGGATGAATGGTTTAGGAAAGCATAAAAAGCAAACAAAGAAACTTAGAACTATCCAGTTATTTTTAGTTTGTCTATTGTTTCCGGTGAATTTTCCGTGGTGAATTCAACCCATTTATTTTCATTTTAAATATTTTCATGGACCCCATAGCACGCATGTAAAATCGACATTAGGAAATATTACAAAATCTCAATAAAAAGAAAGGCTAAAACTTTTCACTCGATGGAATACATTGTGTTTTACAACATCTTTTTGTTTACCCAGTTTCATACAGTTAACGTAAAATGTAACTTGAAACTTTGTGGACGCATTTAATCAGAGTTTGCAACCTCAGGTTAACTGTTAACGGTTTCATTTTTCCATTGGCAAGATACTGAGAACATTTCTGATTACTATGGCAAATGACGCGTGGAGGAACGCGGTACCAAACCATATTTTCCGGGCAATTCCACAGAAAATAAACTAACTATTGCCGATTGTGTATGAACTTTTGTCATATTTGTGTTCGTTCCTAGCAATTCCGCCGAAACTTTGGCAGTATAAAGATTGATGAAAATGTTTATATTGCTTGCGAAAATTCTCTTTTACGACCGTTTTGCTAATTTGAAATATTTTCACAAAATAACTTCTTAATTATGTCCAGTTGTCTTAATGCAGACCTCTTAGGCACATAAAGAATAATACTGACCTTTCTGTCAACTAAATAATTGTTTTTTTTATGGGTAGGTACTAACTCTTTGAGTCAGACGATCTTAAGTACTCAGACAGTTTCAATCCGAAACCACCTCAGTCCCATCTTAACGTATGGTAGTATTGGCTGGGGAGCTTCAGGAATTACAATTTAAGATCCGCTGTATGTGGGTTCTTCCGCGATGAGCTCTACAAAATACTTAATGTACTTAATGTAAAACTACAAAATAAATAAAAGGGTTTTTATACACGAACAGCAAAATCTATAAAATCTTTATAAAATGGCGAAGTATCAAAAGACGTAAACCGAAATTATATAATAAAATCTCAAAAAAATAAAATATGCAACATGCAAAATTAATGACCTACATCGGTCCAATAATAACAAAATGTTCGATGGGTTTAGGGAGTCTGAAAAACTATAATGTCATTTAAAATGTATATCTATAGTCACCTATTGATGACACATTTAAAAAATCTTACGTCACCTATTGATGACACATTTATAATTTTATTTAGGAATAAAATGCTGGATGGATTTAAAAAAATTATATTCATTTTTGTACTTAATCAACAAAACATTGTAACCGGATAACGTTGTATTGTAATGCAATGTAAAATGTATTTAGTTTAGTTTAATGAGTTTATATGTTTCTAGTTAAATAACGGAAAATGTAAATATACATATTATTACTACATTATTTTTGATTAAAAAAAATATCGAACGTAATACAATAAATAAAATAAAATAGTACATAACAACATAAAACTTAATTTGCGACAAAGAAGGGGTATTTTCATTTGACTGCCACCTCAACAAACAATTTTATCGGAGGACGAGGATGAAGAAATATCCTTTCATTGGTGCCCATATTCATTATTTTATACCAAGAGAGCCACGTCATCGATCAGGAGACAGGTTACGACGTGTAGCCAATGACAACTCTTTTGAAAATTTAAAAAAGGATTTGACTTCTATTTTCAGAAATACGCTAGCAATGGGAAATTGCAGAATGAGCGTATGGCTAAGGTAACTGTGCAGACTGTATCCATATGAAATGCTTATGATAATAAAAAATTTTCTAATAAAATGCACTAGCAGAAATACGAAGACGGCAGCGGACAATAAATCATAATGGTGGAACCATGTTTCCACAGTGGAGAACTTTCGAAAGTTATCAGAGCGACTTTGCCCAGCGATAGGAAGACTGCATGTAAAGAAAAAGATCCCCGTATTCTTATATTATTAGCATGGGTTTTTAAAATGACAATCCTTCTCATAAAATTTATCAATCCAATCTCATGGTTTTGATTGTCAAATCATAGAATGAGCGATGACTGCTTACTCCTTGGAGACCAAAATCATTCCAATATTATGAAATCATTTTTCGTTCACTTTTAAATCTCAAAGGAATGGAGAGCAAACCAATGGATGATGAACACGTTAACGCACTCTAACGTCTCCCCAATGCGAAAATATCTAAATGGATTCAAAATTGATTTGTATTGTTTGGATTTTATGATTGACAGAAATCCTTTATCACTCCCTTGCATTGGTTCAATATTCACAATTCATATTGCCAGACGCAGCTTTTGCCCAGGGGTGATGTGGTTGTTCACCCTCAAATTTTCTTTGAGATAAAAATGAAGCCACTCATGTATGAAAAACATAAATTACAGTTGAAATCTTATTCACAGATAAAAAAAAAATATGGTTTCTACAATAATTTAAAATTCATTTTGTGACATCGTTTTGTAAAAAAAGTTAGGACTAAACAGAAGAAGAAGTGGTTGTGTTATTTTTAATAAAGCACCCTATGAGAAATTAAATCCTGATAAATGTTTTTAAATAAATAAAAAGAAAACACTTCGTTTACGTCACTTTATTATTTCTTCCGTCTACCGGTTTCGGTACCTCCGTACCATCATCAGGACTGAATATAAAATACCAGTATTTTGTATTCATTTTAAAATAAATTTTAAAATAAAATACTAGTATTTTGTATTATATTTAGAGTATTTTATATTCAGTCCTGATGATGGTACGGAGGTACCGAAACCGGTAGACGGAAGAAATAATAAAGTGACGTAAACAAAGTGTTTTCTTTTTATTTATTTAAAATGTCAAGTCACAATGTGTTTGCTTCTTTTGAAAAATTAATGTTTTTAAAGTTACAAGTTACCGACACATAACTTATTCCCCACTCAACAGACAAAGGTTTAATCAATTCTTTATGTTTTCTATGCAAGTTTAGTTAGAGAATGTTAATTTTTAGCTAGCGTGGGCTTTTTATAGTTAAGTTCCTTCGTAAGTACATTGAGAAGGGAGGAAGTTCAAAAAATGATCATACAACAGTGACATCTGAAATTACTGGCGCCATCTTTGGCCTAATAAATGAATACACTTGGTGATAATAATTATCACTATTTATTATTCATAATTGGGTTGAAACTTAACTAGAAAACAAAACGCAAATCAAATGAAAATTATAAACTTTCGATAACACACTCCTCTGTAATAGGTTGCCACAAGTGGTTTGCTACGTTTGGTGACTTTGCAGGATCATCGGAAGTGGAGAATTCGGGTCTTGGTGGCAATGAATATAAATAATCTATTCCAGAAGATGTGCAGGGGTAGTGCAAAACAAGGGATTCCATATTTACAAGTAATAAAAAAACTAATAAAACAGAGAAAGGGGAAAATATTTCAAATATCGCACAAGAGCCCCAACCATCGGAAACCAGTGTATAGTGTGCGTTTGTGAATGGACGGGAGGGAGGTAGGGAAGACGAAACATGGGAAGTATCTAGTTTTGAAGATCTGGTCATCAAACACCTCTAAAGGCATTTCTAGCAATGTTTCGATTCTGAATGGTAGCCTTTCACCAGAACGATAACGAGTGCATATCATCATCATCATCACTATTGGCTCTACAACCCCTGGTGGGTCTTGGCCTCCTCAAGAGTCTTCCTCTACTCATATCGGTTTTGTACCAACTCTCTCCAGTTTAGAAGCTCCGAGATAGATATGTCTTTGAGGACGTTGTCGCTTCATCTTAGTCTTGGTCTTCCCAGTCTCCTTCGCCCTATTGGTCTTGAGTTCAGCGTGATGAATGAGTGAATATATAACAGATAATTTTTTTTAGGGCGGATTTTGGTTCGACTTCGACCAGTTTTGAGTGTGGTTGACCATTTTATAAATCCGATAGGAACTGGTTCCACGGATCCAGTGACTGCTTTTTACCGGGACAAAGTAACCACGACAGGCAATGACGTTATATTATATACAGACGCGTGGTATAAATCACAACGTGGTATTACCATTTACAGCTGCGTCAAAATCGTCATCATAGCTGCTAAAATCGTCAAAAAAGGTCGAAATGCTGAAAAAAGTCCAAAATGGTTATAAACTGTCACAAGTACAATTCTAATTATACCATCCACCTCTCCATACCAGGAGAGGTCGACGAAAGTACGAGTCCAATACGAATACTGCCAACCGACGCTACTCACGTTAGATGTTAATGGTACCATCTTCTGGCATTGCTTTAATTCGGTTCTAATAAAAAAGTACATTTGTGACAAACTCCACGAAACGAACGTACGAAAACAGTTTTGGGTAAGGCGAGGGGTCAGAGTAGTTTCGTAGTCGGATTCTTAAATTTCAACCGTATAGACGCTGGCGTATCATTAACGTCAGATGTGTACGTATGTTAAACAAAAATATAATATATAAGAACATTAAAATTCGAACATCAAAATTGCTACGTTTAAAATCTGATCGATTGATTCCACCCCCTAACAGTAGTTGTTCCCTTCTCCCTTGGGGGTGAACGGTTAAGCTCGGAGGGTGTTAAGTGTCTCGTTAAATGGTGTTGAATTTGATTGAAAAATCATAAATTTCTGTCCGGGGTTCGTGCCCAACGCCGCAGCGTTTTTTACGACTCGAATATGTTGATTGGATATATCTAAAATTAGATTGAATATTTTAGCTGAGGTGGAAATTGTTTGAAGTGAGATGTAATTATGTTTACAGGGAATTACATTTAATGTATTTTTTGCTAAAGCAGTCAATTCAATCACACATTCTGAAATGAAACAAAAATGTTATTTTGGAAGGATATTCGACGATGATTCAGAGGAAAATTAATTTTACTAAATTCAATACGAATACGAATACGAAAATGCTAAGAAAATAATCGTCCTCGAGTTGATTTCGTGAAGTACCTATCAGATATTTTCACTACACTTTTTTCTAAATGCACTGGAACGTTACAAAGGTAATTTTTTTCACAAAATTTATTTTCTAATAATGCTATTTTCGCGTTTTTTCTTGTCTTTTCCCTGACGGATCAGTCCTACGCTGCATGAGAAAAGCAGAGAAAATCGATGTTCATTAGTATCACTGACAGCCTTCGTGGTCGAGGGGTAAGGCTTTCGACTAGCTATCCTGAGGTTACAGGTTCAAACCTTGGGGTAATCAAGTAAAAAAAAAAATTAACCTGTGTTATTTCACAATTTAATAATTAGAAATACTGTTTTACATATATACTCTCTAAATCGCCCTGCTGTAAGACCGCCATTGAGAATTGAAGCATTGACTTAAATCTCAATTCGGAGGGCGGGTGCAGGTAGTGTCGCTCCGGGAATCATTTATTGGATCACCAACGCCCTTGCCATAGGTCATTTTAAGTGGGTCGCTGCGTTTGGTGACTTAGCAGGGTTCACGGGGTGAGGTTGGTCTAGGTGGAGGTCGATGCTTTTGCCCACTTACTGCTTGGCGCTTGGAGCGGGAGCGACTGGTTAAGGGAGACCGGACTCTCGACCCACCGCCTTGCACCGCAGTGGGAGGGATGGATCCATACCCCTAAACACATTTACCAATGGATTCCAGTCCACCCTCGTATATTTTTCCTTCTCAAAAATTCTATAAGACCCCCCACACAGCATTCTCAAAGATGATCTAGGCCTTGAGGGTACTTTTTTCTCTCGGGGGCTCCTGTGAGGAGATAATATAAAAAATGGTTTTAGCCGTATGTGCTGACCAAATCTGAATAGAAAACCACCCACCTTCCTTTTCCCTGTTTCCCAGCCCTCCTTGTTATATTCAGCCTAACAATTCACAACAAATCCCAATCGGAAATACCACAATCTCACTGGCTCCAGACGATTGGGAACAGTTGGAACTCTTGTGGCGGTAGGTAGTAATATTCCCCCCTGTGCAAAATGAACCTATTCCTCCCGTTCCAAAAATATCTAACATTTAACTTACATACTACCTAATTTCATTAAAAGTAAGTATTCATATCAATAAGCTCCCCTTCGGGCTTTCATTGCCATTCGTGAGCCACCACCCGTGAGGTTCTTTCACGAACTCCCGCACAAGGAACAACGAACACCTGCCCAACTTGGATCCGTCGTGTGATGAGCGTGATTACTGAACACTGTTCAAAGCACTTTAAAAGATGCACTGAGCCGAGAAAATACACAACAACCCTCCGAGCACTATTGCAGACTGTGCAGATTGCAGAAGTTGAGGGAAATTGATTACGGCTTTGTACAGGATTTAACCATCCATGTCAAAATAAAATTAAAAAAAATACTTATACAAAAGAAATAGATTTTTTATTAAAATTTAAAAAAATACATAAAAATTGTCACGGTTGAGAATCAAACTCATGTTAAATGATTGGAAGAACATTACTTAATTACATTAACTCGTGTAACTTCTACAGCCAATAAGGCTATGAAAACGTTTGGTTTTATATTAAGGATTTCCAAAGATTTTAAAAATATTCAAACTATAAAAATTCTGTCCACATTTCTCGTTGGAAGCATTCTAGAATATAATTCTACAATTTGGTCACCTTCTTTAATAATCACATTAATATGATTGAAAGAGTCCAACGCAATTTTTTGAGGTGTATTAATTTTAGACCTGGAATTCCTATAGAATCAATAAATTTTGAATTTTTATTAAATTCATTGAAATTGTTGAAGTTAAGTGACGGAAGAAAGCTTTTTGATCTAATATCATTACATAGTATAAAATGAAGTCGCTCAAAATGTATGTACGCGTTAATCTTTTAAACTACGCAACGGATTTTCATGCGGTTTTCACCAATAGATAGAGTGATTGAAGAGAAATGTTTATATGTATAATACATGTAAATTATTTTAGAGAAAAGCCGAGAAATTCAAAGAAAACGTATTTTTGTGCGATTTAAAACGGCTGGCGGGCCGTACTATAGTCACTTTTGAAATTCGTTCTACGGAAGAAATTGGAAAATAGATATCCTAGAGTAAGTAGGAATTAGATTTTCCCTTTTCAAATATCCAGTGTTGCACTGCAAGCATTGTATAAGTAGTGGCGATCGCTCGAATTGCATTACATAGTATAAAATGAAGTCCCTCAAAATGTATGTGCGCATAGATCTTTTAAACTACGAAACAGATTTTCATGCAGTTTTCACCAATAGATTGAATGATTCAAGGGGAAGGTTTATATGTATAATACATGCCTATTATAGTAGAGAAAAGCCGAGAAATTCAAATATTCAATTCAGGCAGCTGGCAGCGGGCAGCTGGCAAGCGGGTTGTGTGGATTTTATAAAGGTTGGGTAATGGCGTTGTGTTTCGTTAGCTACAGCAACGTGTGGCCGGGTCTGCTAGTTTTTATATAAAATTGTAAATTATCACTTGGATAGCCCTGATATATTAAAGTTGATTCACTTTTATGTACCTACCATTAGATTAACGTTCCCAAGTATGTATTATTATGACAATTATACGTCGGTCTCATTCTGCAGTTCTGTAATAAATAGATTATACATAATAATTGGTAATTTTTATGTCAATGTTGCTGATATATTTAATATTTTCCTACTGAAATACAAAGCTGTCCTGATCGAACATTTTAGCCAAACATATTTTAACGAGGTCACCACAAAACAAGTTTTTAAAAAAATATTGTGTTTCTTTAAATGCTTTCATTACGTTGTTGGTAAGTAATTTTCTTCGTTTTCTATTGTTATGTGTAATATAAAAAAAATTTAAAAAAACGAGTGTGCTTTAGACCACACGACTGAAGGAAAACTTCACTAACTTATATCTATCTCCCTCTCAACTTCCGTTCGCCTCGCCTGACCGTTCACCTCGCCCGATCACACTTTTCATTACGCTCTCGTCACGCATTCACCAGCTTATTTCCCAAGTCAAGCGTGCGTAAAGGCCCGACCGTTCGCATCACCCGTTAACACTTTTCGTAACGCTCTCGTCACGCATTCACCGGCTTACTCCCCAGGTCAAGCGTGCGTAAAGAAGTTTTCTTTCTTCAATGTATTACGACCGTTAAAAAAACGAGTGTGCTTTAGACCACACAACTGAAGTAAAACTTCTGCTCCATCTATATGATAGGAAGAGAGAAAGAAAATGTGCGCGCGCACTGCTCTCTCTTGCTCCTACAGTGTGATACAGACAATAGGCCTGCACTGTGTCTTTAGATATACGAAACATAACTGGCTATGAGAGAAACAGAGAAAGAAAATGTGTGCTCGCACCTCTCTCT
Organism: Limnephilus rhombicus; assembly: GCA_929108145.2. Taxonomy (NCBI): domain Eukaryota; kingdom Metazoa; phylum Arthropoda; class Insecta; order Trichoptera; family Limnephilidae; genus Limnephilus; species Limnephilus rhombicus. Next base: position 49,429,004 of record OV815283.1, read on the forward strand.
CTCTTGCCCCTCTCTTGCTCTCTCTTTCTATCAAAACGAAGTATAAGACTTAGAACATCTGGGAACGTATATGTATCTAGATGCAACACGACAACTCCACAACACCATTATGAATACGTAGGCCCAAAGCTATACAACAAATTACCCAATGCAATAAAAAGTTAGAAAAACTATCTTAAATTAAAAAAAAAACTCGCATTGTATTTTTACAGATACGCAACAGATTATCTTATTTGTATCGATGATCTCCAGATATAATCTTTTTTTTTTTTTTTTTTTACATGAGCTCCACACAGGAGGCCCTGAGGAAAATAATTTCCCTCAGGGCCTATGTCATCTTTGAGAATGCTGTGTGGAGGGTTTTTTTAAGGAAAGGAAGGAGAGGAGAGTTCTGGGAAGGAAAATGGTTTAAGGGGTGGGTAGGAATCTGGGGTTCAGTATGTCCTGGTCATCCGCCTCCAAGACCTAGACAAACCTCACCCGATGAACCCGGGCACCCCTGCTAAATCACCAAACGTAGCGAACCACTTGGAGTGACCTATGGCAGAGGTGTTGGTTATCCAATAAAGGTTCCCGGGGCGGCGGTACCCATTCCCGCCTCCCAAATTTGTTACCAATATTTTGTTGACATTATATTTCTATAATTATATGAATTTTTCTAATTGTACATTTTTTTGTAATATCTTTATCTATAATTTTTGTAACACATTATCTATAAACAGTTCTAAATATATAACATAAGTACATACACTAGCTCCCCAATTAGACCCGAGAATATTTCTCTACTAATTGGGTAACCACAAAAACTGATAATGTAACATATTATTATTGTAAACATTTACTTTATAATAGAAATAGAAAAAAAAAATCTATTCTAACTTATATCTCCCTCTCAACTACCGTTCGCCTTGCTTTTCGTAACGCTCTCGTCACGCATTCGCCAGCTTACTCCCCAAGGCAAGCTTGCGTAAAGATGTTTAACTTCAAAAAGCTCGATCGATATTGAAGTTTTCCCAACTCATTTCAAGTAATCTCAATCACTTGGATTGAAAAACATTACGCATTTCAATATCGGTTTTTCTCTTCTTGGGTATGCTTGTTAATTGCATAGATATTGAGAACCAAAATACTGTAATAAATTTAATTCATATTTTGAATCAAAACTAACGCTTCTTCTCGTCAACACGTATAATAGCGTATTATGAACAAAATGAACAATAAAAATACATGAATACTAAGATTGACAATTTTTTTTTTTTTTTTTTTCAAAAACTGAAAAACCTGTAGAAAATGTTTCAGAGGATATTTTTAATGACATTCCCTTAATACTGCAGATTACGTCGAAAATAAATTACCCTCCACCTTAAGCCGAACACTAGGTGAAATTTAGTATTGTCTAATACTCCATGTTCCGCTTTTAATGCACCCCTCGCAATGGCCGCCACCCGTGTGGTGTTCGAGATATTATTTGGGGGCCGTTTCACCCGCGCCTCCCCGCGTTTATCATTCAACACTGGGGGAGAGGAGGGCGAGAGAGGAAAGGGGCAATTGGTCCGAAATTTATTATTTGCATCGACGTATCCAAGTCAGCGCTTCAGGTTATTTCTAGGGGTTAATGCAAGAAGAATCACGTCAGATTCTGGCAATTTCATGCACTTGCATAGCACTCTCTGATTTTTTTCATTATTTGTGTGAATACTGCACAAGAGTCCCATCCGCTCCCAACCGCCTGGAGCTAGTGAGACATGGAATCCCCAATTGGGGAACGTTGTGAGACTGAAGATAGTTCTACAATGCGGCGATATGTGATTTGTTCGCCGTTGGCAAAAGAAATAATTTATCCTTCTTAGTTTTCTCAAATATTTATATTTATCAATAAAATCCTAACAAATTGTCAATTGGTTTTTTTTTTCGTTGACAGTTATAAGTAATGTGACAGTTTTCTTATTAAATTTTTTACTCAAACGAGATACGTTTTCTAAAAGTCGAAGTCTTCCAAAATTATTGACCGGTCGAGTCAAAATGTTATTGTAAGTTTTTGGTAAAACATTCGCGTATATAAAATTTTCAATACTATATCTACTTATCAATATTTTGTTCAAATACATATATAACTTTTTTTATTTATTTTTATTTTTAACTTTAGGAGTAAAATCTCAAATTATAATATTTAATTAAATGAAGACAATATTAGCGAAACTGTGCCATTCGTGTGGAAAACGTTCTTTTTTTTAAAATGATTTTCGGCTATGTAATTATCGTTTTTTCACACTTGTAAAATTATGTCCCGTCTTTCCGGTTTATAAAAAATGGTGTGATTTTTCTGATTGAAATTTAAAAAAAATCCCCAGGGTTTCAAAAATACGATTAAAAAAATATATGTATATATAATGTCTTAGAATATTTGCCTAAACCGGATTTTTTTTTTAAATGTAATGCAAGTGGCCTTTTGACTGATGTACACTGGTAGAAATGAAATAAAAAACACCCCCTTTTTTACCAGCATTACTATCCCCAGCATTTTTCCACCAAATTAGTTATGGATGATTAGAACGTCACACAACAGATTGATAACATAAAATAAATTAAATCTTAAACAGCAAATAGGGGTAAGCGTTTCACCAAGAATACTATTTTCATCTTTTTATGAGTAAAACATCAAATTGAAATATTTAAAAATGAAGACAATATTAACGAAACTCAACAGAAAATCTGGAGACAGAAAAATCAGAAAAAGATATTGGCGCCTCTGGGACTCGAACCCAGACTTAGTAGAGCTATTGCCATGAAAGCAGCGGGTCCTGGGTTTTGGATTCGAGATCCAGATGTGCAAATATTTTCGAATGAGTTTCGCTAATATTGTCTTAATTAAATTAAATACTTTAACTATATTCGGTTGTGGTCTGTGTTTGTAACTCTGGTTTAATTATCTCGGGTTTGGTTTGAATTTAAGTGTAATTTACAAAAATGGAACTGATTGTGTGCAGAAATTGGATTCCGTATTTTTTGTGGGATCGTTATTGGATAACGGACGTTATCTCCTGTCAGATTTGTGAGATTTTTTTACATATTTACTGTCATATATTTTACCTAACCTATCGAATTAAACACGAATTCCTGCAAGTGAGCATGATTATTTATTCATTTAATGTAAGTTGTATATATAAAAGGCAAATAACACCCATAAAAATCACACAAATCTGACAGGAGATCAGGTCCGTTTTATTAATATAATAACGATCCCAAAAAATACGGAATCGCTAGGCAGATGAACTCGTCGTGAACCGACTATCCCCATATAAGTATTATAATTAATCCAGTCCCCGCGCACTGCTACCGGCATTGTGGAAAACATTTCCACGAGATATTAGTACGCAATAGTACCTACTCCTATGATTATCCTGTGATTTTTTGGATCTGCGCTGATATATATCTAATTTGAAGAATTCATTTATAACTATATTCGGTTGTGGTCTGTGTTTGTAACTCTGGTTTAATTATCTCGGGTTTGGTTTGAATTTAAGTGTAATTTACAAAAATGGAACTGATTGTGTGTAGAAATTGGATTCCGTATTTTTTGTGGGATCGTTTTTGGATAACGGACGTTATCTCCTGTCAGATTTGTGAGATTTTTTTACATATTTACTGTCATATATTTTACCTAACCTATCGAATTAAACACGAATTCCTGCAAGTGAGCATGATTATTTATTCATTTAATGTAAGTTGTATATATAAAAGGCAAATAACACCCATAAAAATCACACAAATCTGACAGGAGATCAGGTCCGTTTTATTAATATAATAACGATCCCAAAAAATACGGAATCGCTAGGCAGATGAACTCGTCGTGAACCGACTATCCCCATATAAGTATTATAATTAATCCAGTCCCCGCGCACTGCTACCGGCATTGTGGAAAACATTTCCACGAGATATTAGTACGCAATAGTACCTACTCCTATGATTATCCTGTGATTTTTTGGATCTGCGCTGATATATATCTAATTTGAAGAATTCCGATAAGCGCTAAAGTACCAGCTTTAACCTTGCCATTTTTTTTTAAATTGTCAAGAATTCTGACGTGATAGTTTTATTATAATAGCGAAGGTACCACACCGCGATTTTACATGGGTTAATTTTGCAAAACCTGAATGAATAATTTCTGCTACCGTTCCACTAGTTTCCACAAATCCTTGTTATTTTCGAATAAAGATTTGCCTCTGAGATAAAATGAAATCTCTCCACGGCCTATCTTATCCACGTTACATTGGAAGTGAAAGGAAGCAATGAGGAATATGATCATTAACATCATGAACATCCTTGGCTTAGCAGGAGGGAGAAGAAAGGCGGGGGTGCCCACGCCCACTATACCACCCTCATCCAACAAGGGTGGAATAAACCTGGAATCCACTATCTGGATCTAAGGGATGTGTTAACTACTCAATATTTCACAAATTACAAGGATTTATTACTTCAAAAAATTTATTATGTATTATGAACTTGTTCAAAAAGTAAGTACCTATCATTGCCCTCTATGGGAAAAATTCAAAAACATTAGGTTCGGTGCTTAGCTAAAACCTACCGTCAGTTATAAATGAATTACTATACGATCGAAAAGATTTCCCTCTCTTAGTCGGTAATAAGATGCATTGTTTGAATTGTATCTGTTGCGGCGGGGAGCAAGTGTTCCCTTTCAAGAAATCGAGGGATCAAATGCTGCTTTTGTGGACTGTAAAATTGATGATTGCGGTTCTTATCTATTTTATTATATTTCTGGAGTTGACTTACCAATATCTCCAAACTGCTGTACACTGTACACCCTCCATGCACTGAGTTTATGTCACCGGGAAGGTAATTGTTAGTTTGGAAAAATGAGGAAGGGAAATTGGTGATATTTGCTTTGTGGAGTTGTACGCTAATGGTAAGCAAGCGATATTTTAGCGTATTAAACTGTGGTTTATGAGTTCTGTGGCATGATTATTAATTACAAAGCGATGCGATTGTTAGGACTTGTGTCCCGTGCGATGATTTTATTAGAACTGAGGCAGAGGGCACCAAATAGGTAGTTCCAAAAGGCAACATGTAACAATAAAGGCGTGAACAGTATCTTACACGTTGACTGTTAGTTTTCTGATTTAGTTTTAGTTCTTTCAAACCCTTTATTTATAAATACTGTAGTATTCTTGAATTAATCTGTTTTCTAATTCGCAAGCGAAACAAACAGTTACAACAGAAACTCAAATGGAACGAGTCGGTGTTTTAACTGGGTACAATAAAAAAGTGTAAAATCATCATGTAAACGTGATTATAAAAATAAACTCGACATAATTGTTGAAACGGATTATGTTTCACTTACGTGACCCGATAAATTAAAATATAACTTTCAATTTCAAAGTTATCTTTTTTTACAAGAGGTCTTGAGATTTTTTTTGTTAATATTTCTGTATTCTTTAATATAATGTAATTTATAATAATATTTTTCTCATTGTCTGTCGTTTTGGGGATGCTGTAAATATGGTATTTGTGAGAAGGTTTCTGGAGTAAAATTTAAAATAATGAAATGGTAAGATAATGGTAATAGGACGTTATGATAACCTGATTAACAATTATCAGAATTAAACGTCAGAAAATTAATCTGAAAAATGATAAACAAGTCATATAATATTTGGAAAAACGTGGCAACGCAAATGACGGTGAGAAGTTTGAGAACATATTATGAAGGCTTTCATTCATCGGTAACTGACGATGATGATGTGTGTAATGGTGTAATAGTAATTGCACATTGAAGATAATCCTTTAATCAACGATATAATCTACTGTAGCATTTGACGCAAGACGAAGGAGAAAGCATGCATTCGGTATACATGTGCAAAAAGCTGAAAAAAATATTTATGTTTGTAAATGATTTTATTTCCGAATGCGCCAAGTATAATAATTAGACTAACTTGAACAATATCAAAATTATCTGTGTTTATGTTCGATGTTTCTGTCGAAATGTTCATCCCTATTTCGCAGCGCCCCACCAACCCTTATCTGGGACGTTGAATTTGCCAAGACCCGTAGGGTGGAAGCAAATGGTTTGAAATACTTTACGCTCTAATATATTGGCTGCAGCGTATGGGAAATACCAGCAGACATTGTGTCCTTACTCAGAATGGCGATGTCACAAGTCACAGAATCCCTTTAGGCAGGACCCACAGAACAGGCAATCGCACAATGCTCAGTCGATAAATCTACACAAACTATTATTGTGTTTTTACCGGTGGCGGTTTTCTCTTCAGGTTTGTGCAGTGAACCCAAAAAAGATAATAATATATGACAAATTTGTATTATAATATTACCGCACTTTAAACGGTGCACTATTCAAATTCTTTGATAAAAAATCCACTCGTCCAAATTTAACTGCCCAAGAGCGAATCCGAAATGAATATCATTATGTGCGTTTTTGTTCTAAGAATCGGTTCATACAAAATATTATATGTGCCATTATAGCGGTAGACGTGCAAACCTTGGGTTTTACTAGATGACCGTGGGCGCAACGATTTTTAGAAGAAACAACAGATTTTTTCAGTGTTTCGTGTACGTAGTTATTAAAATAATTGAGTTACTGAAGATGTTATTCTTTTTAATAAGAAAAAAATAGTTACTTTATTGGAATTGGTTTTGTTGAAAATTTACAACTATGAACCGAATTTCCAAAAATAAATAACGAGAGAATGCTATGGCTCTAAAAATAATGATAGGAAAATTAAAAACACTCTGTGACAGTTAAATACAATGAAGAGAACATCTGTTCATTTTGACAATCAAGCGAATCTCTAATTTCCTCCCATTAATCGTCCAAAGTTGTTACAGGAGTGCTTTTCTTCTATTGGAAAACCCCTCTGAATAACAGACGTTGGTACAGATAAAATTATTGTTAATATACTATTTGCGTCTTATGGAAAATAAAAGCAATGCTATTGCTACACACTAAAAACACCGTCCTGTAATAATATTTGATATCGCGGAATCTAAACATTTAAATGTTCAATTTTAATCAGGAAAACTCTCTTTTTATAACTTTTTAAGGTTATTCCCAACAATGTATATACAATCTTGATATGTAGCAAACACTTTGTGGGAATACATAATTATAATAAACACAATTAAATAACTTTGTTTCAATTCCACTTTATTATTTTTTAATCCAACCGGTTTCGGTTCGTACTGAACCTTCCTCAGGGGTGAATATAATATATTTATAATATATTTTTATTCACCCCTGAGGAAGGTTCAGTACGAACCGAAACCGGTTGGATTAAAAAATAATAAAGTGGAATTGAAACAAAGTTATTTAATTGTGTTTATTATAATGTATATACACATAATACATAAGTATATACACATATCATTGAAGAAGAAGATAATAATAATAATAATCTAAACTTAATAAATACTGGAAGAATATAAATTGAAGATAATATTGTTAATTCTAAAATTTGAAATATGAGATTGACAAATATGATGGTTTGACAGAAGGTGGCAATGGCGTAATTGATAAACGCGCACGTCCCGGTTACACAAAAGAGGTTCTGGGTTAGAGTCCCAGTTGCGACCATTATCTTTTTCTATATTTTTGTGACTTTTACCCTTTCATATTTTCGTTTTTAATTATTATTGTTACCTTCTTCTTCAATCATTTAAGTGTTCACAAATAAAGCCATCTCTTTTCCCACAATTTCAACAACTTTATCAACTATGTTTTTAAAGTAAAACGATATAGATAAAGAAAACATATTTGATAGTTTCAAATAAATTTATTAGTGTCAAACTAGGAAGATTTCCCGAATAGGTTTAATTTTACAAAAAAATTCAAAATATTTCACCCGTACAAAATTGTTCTCCCTTTAAAGTCCACAGTGTTTTTCCACAGTGTAAAAGTAGAGATGTAGTATGTTTTTATCACCTGCACGCTTTTTGTAAGGCAATCTGTACGTACATCATCACAGAATTGCAAAATTACGGGTAAAGTATTTAATATTCCTTTCCGCAGCACGCCCAAATAATTCCACCGGCAGATCGTCAAGTCTTGAGCAGTAGCAGAAGTTTTATCAAAAGGGGGCCCGGGCTGAATGGAAATAATCATAATAACATCCCCCTTTCCGTCCGTTTTACGATTCATCACAGCAGTGGTGATAATGAAAAAGATGTAGCAAATGTGTCGATCGTAAAGCTCACGGCTCGCCTTCGTTACCGCCGCCGAGCCGCGAATCGCTTGGGGAGGCCAGTTTCCGTATTACAAAGGAAAATACTAGATTTATTGTTTTCTGAATTGGCGTAATAATGGGCCGTCATTTGAGATGCACTAAAAATGAACGGTAAATTCTCGGATTACAATCTTGCAATTTTTATTAATTTATTCGTACGATGTAAAGTATACGGACTTAGGCCTTAAAATATGTACTAGTCACAGGGAGAGATCGCTTGCACGTCACCGACGATCGTTCTAGAAGCCGTTCATAAAATTCTTCTTTCTCACACGTCTTATATGAAAATGAAAACGACGAAAGATACTATAATATTAACTATATTCTTGCAGGCATTTCGCGAATAAATGTTTCTTTGGAATTTTACAACTATTGTGATTTTACCAGTTATCAACAGGCAAAAAAATAAATGATTTAATTGATAAAACGCTCACAATAGTGACAAAGTCGCAAAGATAAAAGTAGAAATTAAACATTAAGAACACATTTTTATTATAAAAATCTTGCAACAAATAAGGTATTTTTGTTAGATATAAACATTACCATGTAAGTACTAATAAATAATAAACATTACTATGTTCTGTCTGAGAACTATTGACTTATTTACAAATTTGTAACACTGAATCTAAGTTGAGCGCACGGGGTACAAAAATCATTGAAAAGCCAACAAAACAGCTTTTTTACTAATGTTTTGTGGAATTTTCAACTAGGATGTAAAAATGGCGGACCATATAAATGCCATTATTAGCTAAATGAGTATGTTTATAATAATAAGCTAAAATAATATTATTTTGTTTGAACCGTTTTTGTTCATCTTCCTCTTGCCAAATCTATAGCATGTTAAATTATATACATATATTTATTATTCACAACTTAATCCTTAAAAACAAAAAAACAAAACTTTATTTTATTTTATTTTAAATCAGATCTCAAAACTATGATCACCCTAAAAGTCTACATTAATGTACTTCCTAGCGCCATCAGTTTAGTAGGTACCCATAATCTAATCTCAATCTGTAAGAAATACAACAATATTGTTCTTTCAAAATCTGTATAATTTTGTGTTATTTTGTTAACTTGTATAATTATTGTTAACCTCAACACAGGCTTGTCCTAGTGAGGTAACAAATTGTATTGTAAACATTTTTACCTGCAGTGTAAAGAAACAATAAATAAAATAAAATAAAAATATATAAATGATTAAGTAATAATGTTTGTGAACACGACACTAGGAAAACCAATGCTGAAGTGTTCGCATGTTTTAGATAATATTATTCTATATTAGGTTAGTACCAGCTAATAAAGTACAACCATCAATATTTATGCAGGAATTAAAAATATCTCATTGAAGAAAGTAGATGTTAAATAAAGATAGACAAGCGTCTTCAAAAGTAGGTAGATAATTTACTGTTACACTGGAAAAAATTTAAACGACAACCAATACGCTTTTTTATTGAGGCATCTACGTAGATCGTCCTCTTAAAACATATTCTTTAATCATTGAAGAAGATAACAATAATAATCTAAACGAAAATATGAAAGAGAACAAGACACAGAAAACCAGAAAAAAGACAATGGTCGCAACTGAGACTCGAATCCAGACCTCTCGTCTAACCGGGACGTGAGCGTTAACCAATTTCGCTATTGCCACCTTCTGTCAAACCGTCATAATTAAAAATCTCATATTTCTAATTTTAGAATTAACAATATTATCGTCAACTAAAAAAAGACAATGGTCAATGAATACTCATTAAGACTTTTATAAAAAGTCAATAGTTCTATATAAATAAATTCGGATACATTTATCCGAGACGCCATCCAGGATACAAACCAATTCTTAGAATGATTGTTTCCAATAATAAAAGGGTAGTTACCCAATATTACCCATGAAATTGTTTAACGCGCACGTCCCGGTTAGACGAGAGATCTGGGTTCGAGTTCCAGTTGCGACCGTTGTCTTTTTTCTGGTTTTCTGTGTCTTGTTCTCTTTCATATTTTCGTTTATATTATTATTGTTATCTTCCTCTTCTTCAATGATTTAAAAACATGTTTTAAGAAAACCATCTACATAGATGCCTACCAACTTCAAAAAGCGTACCTATTGGTTGTCGTTTAAATTTTTTTCAGTGTAATAGTAAATTATCTACGTACTTTTGAAGACGCTTGACACGGTAGTTTCCCAAAATTATACTTCAAGTTTAAAGTTCATAAATAATTAGGTGGATAAAATTAAGTCAATGGATTGAGGTTACTAATAAATTGATTTTTATCAAACAACGAAATAATTTCATGACAACTATAAGGAAACAAGTGCAAGGTGAGATGTTAAATGGAAATATACATTTAAAAAAATAATTATAGGGGTTTTATCAAGGAGTCTGTCAGAAGCACGGAACCTAACACACTAACGGCTAAGGCTTAGGTGCGGTAGATCATTCAGAAGATAGATTGGAGGATATATGCGAAAGGTCATTCAATCCCGATAGTATTTACCTATGAATAAACAGTTGGTAAAAATCACAAACTCCAATTTAATATTTAAAACGAATTAATTAATTTACAAAGAACAAATACCAACTCACATTATTTGTAGTCCGGATTTCACAAATTCTGTTCAGTAAAATGCAATTATTCATGTTGAAAGTTTGAACAAAAAGCAATTAAAGCGTATTTATACATTATTTAATAAATATTTGATATGCGAATGTTATTTGTTGATGATCTCTCTGAACATTTCGCCCGAGCTTTTAAATAAAACGTGTAGGGATACAAATAATATGAAAATTTTGAAACGACAACCAATCCAACAATTGAGGTACCTAGATCATTTCACAATTTATGTTTTTTACAAGAAGACAATATTAGCAAAACTCAATAGAAATTCTAAGAACAGAAAAATCAGAAAAAGATACGGTCACATCTGGGAAGTGTGATATCTACAGTTAAATATGACCGAATAGGATAAGGACACATTAGCTCGGTTGATAGAACTCCGTCACGGCAAGGCGTAGATCTTTTTTTTTCACATTAGCTCTACACAGGAGGCACCGAGGAAAACAATTTCCCTAGGGGCCTAAGTCATCTTTGGGGATGCTGTGTGGAGGGTTTTTTATGGGAAAGGAAGGAGAAGAAGATATGGGAAGGAAAATCTGGGGGTCAGTGTGGCCAGGAGTGCAGACGTATGAATATATTCCTCACACTGCGCTGCAAGGCGAAGGGTCGACAGAATCCGGCTGGAAAGGTCAAAAGGCCTCCCTCAATCAGTCTCCTCCGATCCAGTCCGCCACGCAGTGGTTAGGCAAACATATTCACCACCAAGACCTAGACAAACCTCATCCCATGAACCCGGGCACCCCTGCTAAGTCACCAAAGGTAACGAACCACTTGGGGTGACCTGTGGCAGGGGTGTTGGTTGTCCAATAAATGGTTCCCGGGGCGGCGGTACCCATACCCGCCTCAAAAATTGTAAGATATTGGGTTCGTGTCCATCTCCTATCCCAACCAACTACCTTCAACCTAACAATATACCACAATTGGGGATGCCATAGTCTCAGTGGCTCCAGACCGGAGCAGTTGGGGCTCTTTTGCGATATTCACATAAAAAAAAAATGTTTTTCTCCTGTAATTATTATATTTTTTCTCAAGCTCAGAATACGAATTATAAGTATATAATATCAAATAATACCTACCTGCCCACGTGCATATTATATTTAAGTACTAGAAACTAAAACCAAAACGTATCTGTTAACATATTGTTATGGCCCTCTTTGCTGGCTTCAAACCAACACCCTCTCCGGGGCCAAGGGGGCCCTAACATGTCCCAGGCCAGCTCACAGCAGAGACAAAAGTACCCTCCATTCCAGGGGGCAGGTCGCACGATTGCTACAGAATTCTCTCTCCTCCACGGGCGTCGGGGAAATACACTCTAGGAAATACTCCTGCCAAGGCAGATTAACAACAGGATTGAGTTAAATAGATTCATGTATTGCAAATTCAAAACACAGTACATAGGTCATTACAGTACAATTCAACACAAAGAAATGCATATCACACAAACCTAGCTATCGTGTTTATACCTCATGATCTCTGAAAACGAAACTCTCTGAGTGATGGCTTTTCGCGGGAGTTTACAGTCTATCGTTAAAGGACACAATCAAAAGAGGAAACAATTGTACAGCTTACATGATGTTCGGGATCTTCGTCTTCCGGCTTCCAGGGGCACCTCCCGAGTTTAGGACAGAACCGAAGTTTACACAGGCATGGCGAAATATCAGCGCTGAACCCGTAGGTTATTCAATTAACATCGCGGGTTATATTTGAGTTCAATTCGAGCGACAGTACGCCGGGCGCGAACAGTGGAATTCGACCCGCGGGCGTAACGTGTGCCCGAGGCGGCTTGCAATTCTCAACTGGGGGGCGGACGGGATCGCGCGCGGGAGGGCAGAGGGGAGAGGAAGTAGGTAGCAGGAAACAGGGGTGAGGGCGGGGTATCGTGTTGTCTGCGGCGTTTTTAGGAATTTGAATTCTTTGTTTGGGCGTACCATAACACTTCCCCCCCGCGCTTGGAAAAAAAGCGACGTGGCAATGGAGCTGTAGGAAAAAAAATCCTCTTATGCTTCCATCGGGGTTTTTGAGAGATTCGTTGCTTGAGAGATTGCCTAGCTAGAACATACAGTTTATGCTATAGTTTAGGTCACAATGTTTGAAGGGAATGGGTAGGGGGTACATACAATGTTTGGAAAAGACAAATTTGGGAAAAGTACATGGTGTAAAACAACATACAAGGTTATGCAATTGAGAAATAACAATACACAAGGTTATGCAATTGAAAATAACAATACACATGGTTATGCAATTGAAAGAATGACAATACATTTGTACAAGAGAAGAGAAAAAAGTGTGATTCTAAGGTTTCATTGGTCTGGGAGCTAAGTTTGCAAAGCGTGGATTTGTTTGGTTTCGGAGAATTTCGAAGAAAAGGACGTGGTTTCACAGATTCTAGGGATTACATTATCACTGTAATCAGACCCATTTGAGATAACACTCAGGAGTACACTTAGGCCTTAGAAAACACTTGGTTTTGTCGGAGACGCCGAAGTTCACGAAGTGGAGGCTGTGGTTGCTGTGCCGCGACTATGGTTACAGAGGTCATTGCAGAGAAGAATCCAGTATCTGCAGACATGCCAGTACGAATCCTAAGTGTTATTATGGTAAACACGGATCGTATATAATGGTTATTGAAGCATAATGTAGCTCAAGATAACTTGTATTGGTACGCATTCAGCGAATACTGGTGGGTCAAGGTAATGATGGTTTACACATGACGATGTATGCGTCACTGCATGACAGAGCAAGAGACGGCAAGGTTGGCATTGATAGCAAGAGTAAGAACAAACCTAGGAGCTAGCGTGCCCAAAAGGTAGTTTAGAGTGTCATAAAGTATAGTGGGACAACTCAGCTTGCTGTGGCACGACAAGACAACATACATATGAGCGGTATGGTCTGTGCTTTCAGGAACAAATGCGTAGAAAATGGCAGCAGGAGGGACCTTGTAACCACAGCGCGTGCTGTCAGGACGTGAAGCTCAGCTTGGCTGTTGGTGATGACATCCGCCTGGGCCTCTTTTTAAATCCGGGAGAAGTTATTATTAGAGCAAAATTCTTGAGGTTTACCTGCCTAGGGACCAATGAAGAAAAGGTTTGGAGAGAAAAAAAATGTGTCCAGATAATGAAATAACGAAATTTTAACCACCGACCCAGAGAGTGACGAAGAGGGAGAGATTTCTAACTAAATTGTGATTACATGAACATTTTCCTTTGCCAGGATGACTTGGCGTTTGCCGAGTGACAATGTGTCTTGGTTAAAAAACAACCGGCCCTCTATGGCCTATGTTAACATGAGATGGTAACATTTTCGTAGAATTTCGAAGAACGAGACAAAGAATCGTGAACTAGTCACGGCAAAGGGAAACCAATTCATGAATAAAGGTTGTCAAAAGGAGACAGACGGAACGCCAAGTGCATATCGTACATATCCAACATTCATGAATGTGTTTCGTAGAATTGAGAAAAGAGAAAAAAAATGGTGAGACATATGCAGAGATTGAGGGGGAAAACCTGTAGATAACCGGACAGTTACCTATTCGAACTCCAAGTGAGGGCGAAATATGGTCAACGACAGATTTTTCACTTCATAACATAAGTCTGAAAACATGGGGAATGGGAGGAGGAGGGGAGAAGGGAGACGAGTTACGAAATTTGCTAGAGACTGGACTAATTTCCAATTCAAACTCTATGTGAAAATGAAACATAATCAACCAGCAGATTTCCTGACTCTTTACATTTAACAAAAAGGATGAGGAGAAATTTGAATACACATTATATCAAAGAGGCTAATCTTTTGCGTGTATTGGGCAAAAGATTAGGGGTCATTTTAAAAACTTCTACATGATTGTGAGAAAAGACAGACCCTTGCTCCAATTTCACAAACCTGGGGGTTTTCTTATTCGTTCTCCAGACAACGAGTTAGGTGGTTTTTGTGCTCAATCGATTAACTCCCACAGCACTATGCCCCATAATTGTCAGTGAAGCTGAAAACTAGTCCTTTTGGGATAGTAGATATTCCTGGGCTTCTTTCCTTTTTGCAAAGAAGTAAAAAAAGGAAGTCCACGGGCATTGGCGTTGAATGACAACAAAGGATTGTGGACTACATTTCGTAGATCGCACACAAAAGGTTTGATATTATTTCATTCGCACGACTCATGGTAAGTGTTTTAACGTCTCCACGTATAGTGTACAAAATATGTAAGTACATACAAGATATAACTCAATTATAGACAGAAGTCAAAGAGTTTATACAATGCATCTTAAAGAAGATGGCAAAGCCGATATTATGTCGTTCACACGAATCACGGTAAGTATTGTTATTACGTCTCCACGTCTCGTGTACAGAGTTTATACACAGTTATACATAAAAGCGGTGCTCATGACAAATAAATGACACACGACCAAAACAGGTTATACAAAAAGGGTGGTACTCATGACAAATGAATGGCACACGACCAAAATAGAATGTACAAAACGGTACTCATGACAAATATGTCACACGACCAAAATAGAATGTACAAAACGGTACTCATGACAAATATGTCACACGACCAGCTCAATAACATTTAGCTATGAGAAAAAGTGATTATGACGAACTTCTCGTATCGCGGCAGGTATTTTAAGGATCCCTCCTATAATGGTGGATGTTCTAAGGATCTCTCCTATAATGTAACAGGGTTACGTTTAAATACAACACAATAAACGTTAACAATGCTTGTTTTAACACAGTTTATAAAGATTCGTTAGATTAACTAACTCCGTAGCCCAGGAGCGTACGATAGAATAACAAGGAGGTAAACAATTTTAATGTTACTTCGTATGTTATAAAGGCGGGGTGATGACAGAGTACATTTCTGTTTACACCATGTGACAAACAAAGACAGACCTATATGGTTTTACATACTGTCTATTGTAGCAAACTTCAGTGGGGACAAACAAAAGGGACCAATTGTGGTTTTACATACCCTTTGTGCAGTTACAACATACCAGGTTATGTGCAATTTAGGTTGCAAATACTTGGTTAAATGGCGAAACAGGAGTTGAATGCCTATGTTTGTAAAACAATGATCAAACAAAACATTGATGATTTACGTTAAACTGCGGTTATTTATGTACGGAAATCAGGGCTGCCGTTAGGTTTTATTAACCTTTTCCGTAAGGGTTGAAGCATGTAATACAAGACATATATGTTGTGAAGAGGGACAAATCGAGGACTTCTTATAACAACAAAAGACCGAGTATTTGGTTTTACGTACTTTAGTTGAAACGAGCCCATGAGGATTTGTGTAAGGATGGAAAGACCAATTTAAAGGCTTTTACTTTATTTATATACATATGATTTCAAAATGGACGTGTCAAAATCCAATTTGTTAGCAAAGAGCTCGGGTAGGACGCCATCAATTTTTTAACATTTGAGAAAAAATTGAAAACTACTATACACGAGGAATGTGATTATGTGAGTAACCACTTATCTTTACCATGATGGGTAAAATATGGAGCATGTTAAGATGGTTGACTAGTCCTGGGTCGTGATTTAACGCTTTGGAGTTTACCAAATCCGACTTTAGAACGACGCTCCAGTACTTACAGAACATAACAAGAAAAAAAATTGAAGAGATTCCTTCCGATATGATGAAAAAACAACAAACAAAAATGGTGAAAATTACAATATTGCATTACATGGCAAAGCGTGTCATGGCATGAACGTTGCGTAGTGTGAGGGGTTGAGAGGCAATGATTGGGTTCATGACTTCCCAAACATTGTGACTCGAAGGGTGTCTCTGCTCTAAAGTGATCAATTTTGGAACAGGTGAGAAAAAAAGAAAAAAAATAAAAAACGTGTGAAACAAAAATTACGGTGGTTGCCAATTCACGAACATGAACGGGGCAAACTACACCGTGGAGTGTACATAAATTTACAAAAATGATTTTTTAACAATATTCGTTTCATCAACGAAAGGGTGGGCATGTAATTGACACTTTACACGCCAGCCATTGTAAGACTTGATGTGCTTACAAAAAGGTTGTGGTGATACACACTGGATCATTTTAAGTTTGCTGAGATAGTGGGGGTAGTTTTACTTGACTCCTCACTTCCAGACTTTACAATATCCTTAATATGGTAATTACCAATGTGTTTTCCAGAGGAGTCAGACAAGGAGTACACTAGATCTGATATCTTTCTTAGAACTTTGGCCTTCACGAAGCGTGGTGCCAGCTTGGCAGAGAAATACATGGCTCCTTGGGAAAGTGTGTTGTTCTTTCTCCAAACTATGTCTCCTGTATTGAAGGTGACATGTTTCCTACGTAGGTTGTATCTGTCTGCACTCTTTTGATGAGCCAGGAGCAAAGCATCAGTGACTTCACTGTAAATGGCCGACAGTTCTTCCAGACGATGGGCATAGTCCGCGGTAGGGTTGCTTGTGGTGGCAATTGACGTAGGAAAGTTTCTGTCCCTATGTAGAGAACCATGAACAACTTGTTCCATACCGTGTTTTAAGAAGAAAGGTGTATAACCAGTGGCCAGATTAACAGTGTTGTTCATAGCAGCCTGAATTTTATCTAGGTTTTTACACCAAGTACGTTGATCTTTATCAACTAGAATAGCCAGAGCTGTGTTGATTGTTTGGTTATAACGTTCGACAGTGTTATTTTGTGGAGTATACAAGGTATTATAGTAAATATCCTTGATTCCGTATTTGGCAAGAAAATCTTTGAATTCTTGGGCAATAAATTGTTTTCCGTTATCAACTATTATGGTTCTGGGTGTTCCGTAAGGTATAAAAATGTGTTTTTCTAGGAGTTTGATGATGGCGGACGCGTTGGCTCTTTTTAAAGGGAAGATCCAACAGAATTTAGTGAAAACATCCACTACACTAAGTATGTGCATGTGTCCGGCATAACTTCGAGGAAAAGGTCCGACGAGGTCCATTGACAATGATTGTAGGGGTCTGTCGGCACGTTTGGGATTACCCATTAGGCCGGCAGGTGCTGCCGTGCTATGTTTATAAGCTTTACAAGTTTCACATTTAGAGATGTAATTGCGAATTTGCTTAAAGAGACCAGGCCAGTAATACTTCAAGGAGATCTTTTTATACGTCTTGAAATTTCCTGGGTGTATGGAGTCGGGAGCACTATGATTGTCAATGATTATTTGTTCTCTACCTTCGAGGGGAACGACAAGTTTCCAAGAGTAATCTTCGAGGATGGATAGTGGTACCTTGTAATTACGGTATAGTTGTCCTTCTTTTATGATAAAATTAGGAAACTTTTGTTGGTTATTTTTACAACCTTCGAAGATTTTCAAGTACCATTCATCTTTTGTAGATGGAGGGGGGGCAATTGTGTCAACATTTAATGAAGCCAGTTCAATTCTTGAGAGGGTGTCGGGAACAATATTGTCCGCGCCCTTACGGTGAACAACATCAAAATTGTATTGAGACAAACGGGAGGACCAACGAGCGAGCCTACCGGAGGGATTACTTAAAGAGATCAACCATTTCAAACTACTATGGTCTGTGACTACAGTAAATTTGCTACCGTCTATGTAACCGCGGAAATGGTGAACAGAATCCAATACAGCCAATAACTCTTTCTCGGTAATTCCGTAGTTTTTCTCGTGTTTATTTAATGTACGGGAAAAATACGCTACAGGGTGTTCGCCATCTGGGAACTCTTGAGTAAGGACTCCAACGATTCCTACATTGGAGGCATCCGTGTGGAGGGTAAAAGAGAGTGCAAAATCCGGGCAATTCAGAACGGGAGCTTTTTGAAGGGCATTTTTTAAAGTTGTAAACGCTTCTTCAGCTTCAACAGACCATCGGAAATTGCTGACACCTTTACGGATGCCGGTAATTTTATTTAAGGGGGCTGCAATAGTGGAAAAGTCTTTGATGAATCTCCTGTAGTAACCTGCAAGTCCAAGGAAGCCTTTGACTTCCTTCGCGTTTTTGGGTCGGGGAAAATTTGCCATGGCTTCCACCTTAGCGGGGTCTGTTCTTAGACCTTTTTCGTCGACAATAAATCCCAAATAACGTAGACGGGACTTACAGAATTCAGACTTCTTCAAGTTGATGGTTAAACCAGCGAACTTGAGTTGTTGAAAAACTTTTTCCAGCATTAATAGGTGTTTTTCAAAGGTATCGCTGACGATGATGAGGTCGTCAAGGTAACAAAACAGGCTGTTATCGACTTCAGGACCGAAAAGTTTGTCCATCAGTCTTTGTAACTCGGCGGGGCTGTTTTTTAGACCAAAGGGTAATCTTTTAAAATGGAACATTCCCCTACCAGGTACAACGAAAGCAGTTTTTTCGCACGATTCTGCGTCCAAGGGTATTTGCCAAAATGCTTTGCTGAGATCGACAGAAGAGATGAACTTGGCGTTACGCAACTTGTCTAAGGTTGCGTGAACGTGAGGTAAGGGATACGCATCAGCTTCCGTGCAAGAGTTTAAACGTCTACTGTCGAGACAGAAACGTGCTGAGCCGTCTTTTTTAGAAACCAAAAGAGTTGGATTGGTCCATGCACTTCTGCTGGGAACCACCACACCCATTTTTAACATTTCGTCAAGTTCGTTTTCTAAAAGTTTAAGTTTTTGGGGGGCTAAGTTGTAATAACGTTGCTTGATGGGTGGGCCATTGGTTTTGATATGGTGTTCAACCAAATTTGTCAAACCTAATCCACATTTTTCGAAAGATATTGACTCGAATTTATTGACCATTTCTTTTAGTTGGAGAGCCTGGTCCGTGCTTAAATTTTCGTGAGGTATTATTGTGCGGATCTCACTAATTTGAGCGGCAGTGGGGGTTTTGCCAAGAGTATTAAATACTTGGGGAGCAACATTGAATGCCTTCCAGAAGTCAACGCCAAGGATGAAATTCTGGGATATAGAGGGCACTATTAGAAAATTGATTGTAACTATTTTATTGTTACAATTAATTGGCAGGGCAAGGGCACCGATGACCGGTTGAGAAACATTATCCGCAGTCGTCAGGTGTGTCGATTGGGGCGAAATTCTAAAATCACTGTTAACAAAAGGCAGGTGAGCATTGTTGCCAAGACAGCTGACAGATGCGCCACTATCAAGTAATCTGGAAAAGGGCACATTGTTAACAGAGAAAAAAGCATAGGGTCTCCCATCTTTAGCTTGTTTGCAACAAACCGAAGAAACATTTAAGGTCTGGTTAAAATACTTAATGTGTGCTAACCAATCAGTCCATTCTTTAGACCTTGGTTCAGAATGGGTGCCTGAGAGGTTATTATTTAGTTTTTTGGCCTCTTCATGTAGAAATTTGGTGGGGGCTTGGAGAAATCCACCTGAGGTCTGACATCGCTTGGGTTTTGTAACCTTTCCATGTTGTGCCTTGATTTCTTGAAAATGTTGCGCAGTTCGTCGCTTGGAGGAGAGCGGTCCTTAGAGTGATGCCTCTTGAAAGTTCGGGGTTCCTTGGATTCCAGAAACCTCGCTTGCTTGAAACAAGTAGTGGCCAGATGGCCTACTTTTTTGCAAAAAGAGCACACTTTTTTGTTGTCGAATTTTGGTTTTAAACCAGACGAACGGCTTGGCACAACTACATTATTTGACACATTCTTTATGTTTTTCCTATCCTGGTACAATTCCAGAAGGAGACAGACTTCGTTTAGCTGGGCTAGGGATGCAATTTTCTGTGAGGTAATGATATTCTCGTATTTGCTTAAAAGGCCATCAGTTATGACTGGTAATAGTTCAGCTTCCGAAACAGGATGTGAAAGCTTGATGTTAATGGATTCAGCCCTTTCTATGAATGTTGCTACAGGTTCGTTTACTAGCTGTTTAATAGATAGTAAAGATAATTTGATCCGGTGCTGGGCTTCCGTTTTTCCGAAGCTCAAGATTAGGGCAGATCTGAGTTTATTCCAATCTTTGCATTTAGTTTTTTGAATGCGGTGCCAGGGTATCAATTCTGGGGAGATGAGTTCTATAAAGTTTTTTCGTAGAATCTCGAATGGGATATTTTTGATTGTAGCCGTTTCTTCAATACGGTCAATGAAATCCAGCACATCGGAGACGCCATTATATTTGACTTTTCAAGAGGATAGATCGTAAGTTTTATCTTGTGTCAAGGTGGGTGAATCCATGAAGACGAATATTATCATGCCTAACATTGATTATTGTGATTGAGGAAAGTTATTATAAGCTTCTTATAACTATATTCCGTTTACCACCATTAACAATTTAAAAAATGTTTATTACAATTTAATTAAACAATTTACATTTACAATTTAAACAATTTAAAAAATGTTTTAAAATTGTTAATAGCACTATAGACAGCAAATTTTAATTATCGTTAGAAATAAATTGAAGTAAAAATTGTCTGCTGTATCTATACTTTTGAGAGACGTAATGCACGTGTTCTAATAACAAAATGGACTTCTGCACATTTCAAATAGAACAATTTATTTATCTATATAAGGTATGTTTGCATTACATTATTCGATGCCTGTCTCTTTAGGTCATCTCCACCGTTGAGCAACTCGCTGACCTTCACCACACCATTTCCATCTCCTCTGAGCGCCTACAGCATCTCATCTACGGCACTCCGCATTATATCATGTTACCGCTTCACCGACCCTCGCTACGTAGCCTAATAAACGACTGACTCACTACACCGACTGACGCCTTCTATTTCTCGTCCCGTCTCGACCGATACGGTCAGCTCCCTCATATATATATATATATATATATATATATATATATATTTTTTTTTTTTTTTTGTATTTTTGATTATTTTGAATAATTTCTTCCCAAATTTTCGCGGTACCAGCAGCATATTAATTTTGCTGTAAAAATAGTTAAAAGATCTGTAACAAGGAAGTCTTTGATAGAAAGGTTGGGCAGGGGAGGAAATTTCCTCGTACGAATCAAGGGATGGCTGGAAAACCCTCTGACACGCAACGTGATAAAAATATCGCATGTTTCCCACACATAAGAAATAAAAACCTAATAATTATGGATCATGAGATCTGAGTTATATGTCGGAGTGACCGCACACGGCGCGTTATAAAATTACGGTCACTGAACTAAATATTCCTAGAAGTGTGATCTTGTATGTGTCGCGATTTGAAGGAAAATACTTGCCGCAATTTAACACAGAACCTTTCAACTTCTATACGCTAAACCGACCACGTTTTATCTTTTATGTTTAATGTTTTATACGGGTGTCTAAATCTACAGTTTTATTCCAAGAATAACAAAATTTGGCAAATTTGAACTTTAAAATGAGAGAAAGATTGCAAAAATTGGAACTTCAGCTAGTATTTAGATAAAGCACAAGGGTGCTAACAGATCCTTATACTACTGCTAATCTGATGTACACAGGTTATAAGACAAAGGAAGTGAGGAGATTTTTTTTATAGATAAATGAAACAATTTAACTTTTTTATTTTTTATTTTTAACTATATGAGTAAAAACTCAAATTGTAATATTTAAATAAATGAAGACAATATAAGCGAAACTCAATCGAGCAAGAGGTCCTGGGTTCGAGTCCCAGAGGTGTCAATATGTTTTTCTAATTTTTCTGTTTCCAGATTGAGTTTCGCTTATATTGTCTTCATTTATTTCAATTTAACTTTGTTTGAACCACTTTTATATTTGAGTAAATCCGAACGGTTTCAGAACGACCGTTCCCTTTTCAGGGCAAATGTATACTGATTTGACAAATTTTAAATATGGATGTGAACGATGTATTATTATGGTAGGGGTGGAGCCGTTGCTAGGTATTAATGAAGAGTGGGTGGGTAGGGGAACATATCCATGATTGGGCTACAAGACAATATTTTTTGTTTTTTCATAATAGATTCATTATTTTTAAGGGATTTTTTTATGTACAAGCCCATATTTACTGACATAGTAATTCATAAGACCTCCAACCACCCTGTCTCACAAAAACACTCCACCTTCTATTCCATGATACACCGCTTAGTAAATGTCCCAATGTCCAATAATAATTTCCTTTCTGAACTTTCTATAATAAAACTAATTGCTGTAAATAACGAATATGAACCAAGTTTAATTGATAACATCTTAAATAAAAAAAATTCCAAAATTTCAAAAAATAAATATCCATAAAATTCTAATAATATTAATGATTAAGAATGGCGTAAAATTTTGTGTATTAATAATTTTTCAGTTCAATGTTGCAAAAATCTCTCTTCTAATTATATTAATCCAGTTTTTTATACAATAAATAATATCGGTAATTT
Organism: Limnephilus rhombicus; assembly: GCA_929108145.2. Taxonomy (NCBI): domain Eukaryota; kingdom Metazoa; phylum Arthropoda; class Insecta; order Trichoptera; family Limnephilidae; genus Limnephilus; species Limnephilus rhombicus. Next base: position 49,452,103 of record OV815283.1, read on the forward strand.
TTTGAGAAATATTGACTAATTCCGGAATATATAAACTCAAATGTTATGACTGTCCCTAATTTTATACTGTAAAAACAACTCGTAATTTTGAAATCAGAATCAAAGAATAGTTAGGGTGTCTTAATAATAATAATTTTTCTGAGTTCGTTAACCATATCATTGAAAATAACCATAGTTTTGATAAAAATACGGGGATAAATATTCTTCATGTTTATTATAAAGATAAACGTTAGATAACTTAGAAGCCTTGGAAATAAAATCCCTTAAAAATAATGAATCTATTATCAACAAACAAAAAATATTGCCTTATAGCCCAATCATGGATATGTTCCCCTACCCACCCACTCTTCATTAATACCTACCAATGGCTCCACCCCTACAATAATAATATATTGTTCCCATCCATATTTCAAAACTGTCAAATCAGTATAAATTTGCCCTGAAGAAGGAACGGGCGTTCTGAAACCGGTCGGATTTACTCAATTATAAAAGTGGTTCAAACAAAGTTAAATTGTTTCATTTATCTATAATGGATAACTACAAAGTTATAGCTACATTCAAAAGTATAGATTTTTTTTATTGTTTGAAGTGTTTACAAATTTACATAACATGACATAATATTTCACACACTTTCCTAATAAAGTAGATGCTTCTGCTTAGGTCAACTATACATTTTTACATCTATTTGAAATTAGAATTTTATTACAATTATTAGTAATTTTATAAGATAATACACAAAAATAATAAAAAATTATAGGCAAGACATAAATGATACATAGGAATGATAAGCAAAATATAATATCCAACAATAAGTAAAAGTTATGATGGGGTACTACAAAATTTTCATACATTTTTTCTCATAATTGTCGTAGTTTACATCTGATAATAACAAGGGGTAATTTATTGAATAATTTTATTTCCTTAAATACGTAGTGATGCTGTGATGTTGTAGTTTGTACTAGTAGTACGGTTAGTCCTGCAACAGAGCTATTTTTTTCCTTATATTTAATTGTGGGATACTATTTATACTAAATAAATCTTTATGTAATTGAAGTAGTACACTTTTGTCATAAATTTTTGTAAGTAGGATGAAGAAGAAAGGGTAGATTAGATCCTAGTGAGACAGGCATAGCACATCTTCACTTTTTGTTATTTACAGACTTTAGTGTAGTGTAGGCGTGATACGTGAGATCTTGCAGATCTTAAATGGTACGCGCGTGTACGAGACGAACATTTATTTACACTATCCTCTTCCTTGCGCTGTCCCAACTCATTGCGGTCGGCTTGGGGTCAGATCTTCTCGTTCTCAGGTTGTAATATCTTCTGTTCTGGGTATCGCCTTCATCCAGGCCGTTTCTCTGAAGAATTTTGGAGCATTGAGTCATCCAGGAGTTCTTCGGTCTTCCTCTGGATGACTGTCGATGAAGCTCCATAGACATTGCCTGCCTCACTGTGTGGTCGGATGGTCTCCGTCTTATGTGTCCATACCATCTCAACTGTCGTTCCTCCAGCTTACTATTTATGTCTGTGACACCCAGGCTACCACGAATGCGTGAGCTTTTGATATTTTTTGTTTACACTATATGTACAAGTTATAAGCTATGTGCTAGGTAACGGAGCTGTCTGTGGATAAGGAGAGCGCGCTTTTTGACTTTTGACTTTTGATTGATTTATTTTACAGAGTTCCTAAACATGAGTTTACTGACTCTAACATAATTATATAATGGATTATCTATAGATACTTTACTGGTATTTTATTATTATGGTTGGTTTGAAAATGAGATTAAAACTATACTGCGACTGTATGCAGGTTTTTTTTTTTTATTCCTTCCGGAGGACTATCTTGGGTTTTTTATATTTAAAATTATCATTTTCGCTATATTTCGCGAGCGTGTTAATCGTGGGGTTTGAGTGGCCGGGTAGGCCGGCGTAGAATTTAGTTGCTTGTGAGAAAATGAAGTCCTTTATCAACGGAATGTTGGAGTCTTTATGGAGACAAGAAATTCTACTCCATTTAGGCGCATTTAAGGCAAGTCTAATGGCTTTGTTTTGAAATATTTGAATCTTCTCTAAGAGACTGGGGGCCGCGTGCCCCCAAACGGGGCAAGCATAGGTGAAGCCAGGCCTTATGGTTGTTTTATATAACAGTAATTTGTTGCCCGTTGATAAACGACTTTTTTTTCCCATCATTGGATAGAGTGAAGATAGACATTTATTAGCTGCTTTAATTTTTTCAGTTATGTGTTTCTTCCAGGTGAGCTTGGAGTCTAGCGTTACACCTAGGTATTTAATTGACTTTTCCCATGGAACATTATCCCCAAACAGTCTAATGAATGGGGGCCGTCTTGGCCGTGTCTTTGAGAAAACGGTCGCGGCGCTTTTAGTCGGGCTAATAGATATTCTCCATTTTTTACACCACTTTTCAGTTAGAGTGGTTTGTATCTGTACGCGGCGTGTAGCAGTGGCCTCGTCAGTTGAGCTAGAAATGATGTTAGTGTCATCCGCAAATTGAGTGATTTTAACATTATGATCCACGGGTTTAGGGATATCGCTACAATAGATGTTGTATAGGGATGGTGAGAGTTGGCTGCCTTGTGGAACCCCAGCTGATATGGGGCGGGATGTGGAGAATACATTTTCTACTTTGACTTTGAAGGATCTATCTCTTAGGTAGCTGGCTATTAGTTGAATAAGTCTTAATGGATAGCCAAGAGAGTACATTTTATATAAGAGGCCGTTATGCCAGACTTTGTCGAAAGCCTTACTGACATCGAGTGAGAGAATTACTGTTTTTTTCTTGATATTGAATGCCTCCGTGATGTGTTCCACCACACGTAGGAGTTGGTGAGAGGTGGAATGACCTGCTCTAAAACCGTGTTGAAAGTCTGGCAAGAATTTACTTTTATTTGTGAATGCATTCAGTCGTGCTAGTATTACTTTTTCCAGGATTTTACCTAGGCATGGAAGGAGGCTAATTGGCCGATGATTCTCCGTTAATAATGGATCCTTGCCTGGTTTGGGAATTAATATTACGTCAGCTTCTTTAAAATCCTTAGGAAAGCAACGCAGCCGAAGTGACGCGTTGCAGATGGCTGTGATGGCGCAGATGCCTTTAGTTGATAGATGTTTTAAAATCTTATTTGAAATGCCATCGGGCCCGGCGGCCTTCTTCTTCTTTAATTTCCTAATTATATTTAAAATTTCTTTAGGAGTTGTGCACCTGATTGGGGGGTCTTCAGGGTCTAGATTTAAGATTGCTTCTACTTTTGAATCCACTTTTGCTACGAACGCAGGATCGTCGTGATTGGTGTTTGGAGAGAATTGACTTTCAAGGCTATCTGCAAAGGCTTCTGCCTTGTCTGCAGCGGATTAAACTTTTCCGTTGAGGCCTTGAATCGGGGAGATTTTAGTTTTCGGGCGTCTTAGAGCTTTGGAGAGCTTCCAGTAAGCTGCTCTATCGTCTTCTAAAGTTGAAATGAAATCGTGCCAACGCTCGTTGCGAAATTCGCTGAGGGCATCGCGCACTTCTCTGTTGAGTCGATTTAAATGTTGTTTCACTATCGGGTTGCAAGATCTTTGCCACTCCTTTCTAACAAGATTTTTTTCCCTAATAAGTTCTTTGATCTCTTCGGGTATTCCGTGACGTGTTGTGACGTTGAGAATCTCATCGGACGCCTCGGTGATGCATGATTTTATTGTCTGGATAAAGTTGGAGGTAGCGGCATTTAGGGAGGCTTCGTCGGGAATTGATGTAGGTATAACTATGTTTTTAATTAGCAGCTCGGTTAACTTTTTCCATTTGATTTTAGTGCGAGGAGGATTATCGGGGACCAGGGGGTTAGAGCCTCCTGTTAAAGTTAGAAGGACTGGATCGTGGTCTGAAGTAAGTTCTTTTAGTACTCGGAGGGAGTGTAAATGACTGGTATTTTTAAGTAGAACGATATCAATCACATCCGGATTACCGTTGTGCTGATGAATCGTGGGTCTATCAGGGGCATCGACTACGATAGGTTTGGTACTCGCGTACTTTGCGAGCACGTTTCCTTTTGTGTTATTCTGTTTGGAATGCCACGATCCGTGTTTTGCATTCAAATCCCCAGCTATTATAGTGGGGACATTTTCGGACAGGAGGCTGTCTAATTCGGATGGAATTAATTGACGGTTAGGAGGTACATAGATTGAAATGAATTTAAGTGGTCCTGAAGAGGTATTTATTATTACCGATGTGGATTCAATATTAACACTAGAGAATGAATGCGCTAGACGGTGGTCAATGTTGTTCTTAACCAAGATGGCGGTTCCGCCTCCCTTATTGGCTAGTCTGTCGTCACGATAGGTTATGTAATTTGGAATTCTGAAGTTTCTAGACGGCTTAAGCCAGGTCTCATTAATGAGGAATACTTCGATGCTGTAATCTTGTAGGAATTCAATTATTTCCTCCTTGTGCGTTAGGACAGAGCCGTTGGCGTTCCAATAGGCCGTCTGCAAATTGATTAATTTAACATTTTGTCTAGACATCGTAATAATTTAAAATTGATTGAATTCTAGCCATCTCTTTGGTAATCGTCGCCAATTGTTCGATAAGCGCTTGCCTATGAACTCTATCTAAAGTGGGCGGGGGAAGGTCAGGGTTGGAGGCGCGTTGAGACGCTTGGGCTGGTTGGGGCTCTCGCTCCAACCTATGTTGCTGACTGGGCCCCGGGTTTGTGGGGGCTCGTCTCTCCCTCTGGGAGGAACGGGGTTTATAATAATGTGGCTCAGGCCACTTACGGTGGGGGGGGGGAGGTGGAGCTGTATTGGCGGAGGTGGGGGGAGTGGGGAGAAGGGGGGGGGAGGGGGGGGGGAATTCCGCCAAAGAGGCTGTAGGTGAGGTCTGATTTGGGATTTGACTATTTGGTTGCCTTTGCGGTTGGCTATGTTGGTAGATATTGTTTTGACTATTACGACTATTTATTTTGTTGTTGTTGTAATTTTTATAGTAATTGGAATTTCTATTCCTATTAAAGTTGAAATTCTTTTGGGGCCTTGCGGGGCACCCTCCATAGTTGGCTGTGTGCGCACCTTCACACAAAGCGCACTTTGGCGGAGTCTCACGAGACTTTTTACAGTCAGATGACCTATGCTGACCCGCGCATTTGACGCAACGTTCACTTCCATGGCAGCACGTTGCCGAATGTCCGTGCGCCTGGCAACGAAAGCATTGACCTACTCTAGCTTTGTTTCTAAGCCATTCTACTTGGATCTTCAGACGGAAGATCGACGTCAGCGAATTGAAAATGTCTTTGCCCGCTTCATTTTTCGTCAGAGTGACGAGCACGAGGGGGATAGGTGCCTTGGTTCTACCATTTTTCATCCGGTGGACCGCTTGTACCGGGTATTTACGGATTAGTTCTTCCTTTATTTCTTCTGTGGAGACATCCTCAGGTATGCCTCTCAGGACCACCCTCAGAGGTTTCTCTTCGGGCAGTCTGAAGGTGTGGAATTCCACTTTTTTAGTTAGTAGGTAGCGCGTGACTGCATGATGGTCGCGCGGCACTTTGGTGATGATATGGAGACCGTTCCCCATATTTTTAGCCATGAAATCGATACCCTTATCTTCAAGCGAGCGAAGAAGGGCCGTAGTTTCAGATTTTTTATGTAGTACGATGGGTGGGATACGCGCAAATTTTTTTGGCGTATCGTCATTAGCTGTAGGCTCTACAGATCTATCTGGGGACGGAGATTTGGACCTCAGGGAGGTAAATTTATTATTAGTAGCCACGTCGGCTCTGGGTGACTGATGGTGTTTTTTCTTTAATACGGGAGACGATCGCGGAGAATTTACCGGCGTCAGTGATTCATTTGAGTTTGTTCGTGAGCGTTTACGTCTGGCTACTAATTCGTAGCCGGATTCGTCGGACGACGACTGACAGTCCTCCATCTCTACGTTGTGGTTTTCCCAGGCGCGAGAACAACCTTGACTGGATTCGGGGTAAAGAGTTTTTGGTGAAGAGTCAACGGACTCTTCAAGATAAGTCCGAAGGACGATCTTGGCTAAGTGGTCCTTCTCCTCAGAAGAAAGATCACGGCCTACCCGGTTGGCGATAAACGTTCTTACGTCTGATTCAAAATGAGACATGTTAAAATATTTTATTTTAACTTTCGGTCAAAGATGTACTGAGGTACGCTGAGCGCTTTTCTAATTGACTGAAAATTCTGAGAATTAACTTGCTCGGGGCAATACTAATTGCTTTTTAATAGCCGTTGGCGCTGGGCACCTCTGCGATTACGGTAAATTAATATTTTTAATGAGTATTGATCTGTTACTATGCAGAGAATTTGTTTGAAAATGTGACGGGGAATTAATATTTACAATAGTTAAAAGCTGTTCCTACGGGGAATTGTAGAAGGCAATATTAATCTGTATTGTGATAATTTGGAACAAGATATTACTGGAATGAAACGGAGGCGATGAACTCTGTAGAATAAATCAATCAATGTAGCGATAAATGGAAATGACTTACTGCTTTTTGAGGAGACTCTCGGTAATATTGATGAACTAAACACCATTCGACACACGGTTTTTTCACCAAAACACTAGCACCAACACCACAACACCGGATGAACTGAAAACCACGAACACACACTGCAGGCAGGGACCGTATAAACGGAACCACGAGTGGAAAATTCTCCCCGAGATAAAAACACTCGTATAGTTCCGAGATATCACAACAGATTTTATTTAGGCAACAAATAGTGTACGCAATTATCACAATCACATGTGCGGAGCACAATGCAAAAGAAAGAATTGAGTAGAATATTCTAACTGTTTCAGTAGACGGGAGCGAGAAATATACTGTACGAGACAGACGTCTTATCGCTAGCGCAGGCAAAAGCAGAATGGAGAGCGCGCATGAACATACATCACCTTTTATACTCTCGCTCTGCCGTCTCGCTCTTCCATATTTAAAAAGACAGGCGTGCCACTAAAACCATTCTCACACTTTTAATAGAATTAATAAAGAAAAAAATATAAAACGCGACGAATCAAATTCCATCAAATATGGGAAACTTCTGATTATTCAGACCTGAGCTGTTTCAAGCAACTTTTCAATTCTGCGATATAAAAATCTAAAACTCTGATAATACCTAATGATATGTACCTAGGAAGGATATTCCATGTATGAATATGTTTGATAAGTTTCAGAAGAAGTGAAGAAAAATTGAACCTACTTTGGCATACGCACACGCCCACAGCACACTACTCTCCAGTGATTACGGTACAACCAGTCTTTTAGCATTACGGTGATTATTGCTTCTAGGGGATGAAACTCTTACTAATGAACGCAAGAACGAAAATATCTGAAAAGCTTCGAATGAAATTGTTTTCTGAGGAAATGGTAACATAATATACATGAATCGTAGACATGTGCTTTCGCTACGACTTGCTAATGGAACTTTAAAAGAAACTGCCTCAATTTTGTTTGCATAACTTTCAGAAGAAAACTGACCAATTTTCGAGTGTAAATTAACACAATCTTAAAAAACGTTTGAAGATAGAACCTTAATAATTAAAAAAAAAACCTCAACAATAATAGATTAAGTATCTAGGTATATTGTGTGTGAAACCGCACTAACAGAAGCAATATTTTTTTTAATATTATATGAGTTCTTAGTTCAACACAAATCCATGAGGCGTATGTGTGGTAAAACCACGTAAGATCGTGTGAGAAATATGGAGATCCTAAAAGAATGCAAGGCTGATTTAATCGTAATGAGTAAGATTAAAAAAGGGATTTATTTATTTATTTATTTATTTATTTATTTATTTATTTAATACAAACGGCATAAGTATGCCATAAACATTAATTACATGTCACAAATTCATATTCAAAATATTAGTAATGGTAAAACAGTGTATGTATAACAGTTAATTGTGACGATACATTGGGAAGTGACACCAGAGATACATTTACATGCAAAAATCTATAATAGAAATAAAATTAATAGTGACTAAAAAAATATGATAGCATAGCCGTCTTGTACCTCTGTTCCGTGCAGTTAAATAGATCTATCACATCTGCATATCTATTAGTAACTTCATGCAACCTAGGTAAAAGTGAGTGTTTCGTATACTCAGTCCGATTATTGTTACATTTAAAAAGGGTTTTAGAACGAGTGGTTCTCGTGGGAATATGAAATTCAATGAGCTTAGTTAGATCAGGACTGTCTATTCTACCATTTACAATTTTGAACATTAATATTAAGTCTGATATAATTCTTCGATCTGACAGTCTTAGTAAATTTAATTCTTTCATCAAGTAATTATAATTTATGTTTTCAATGGGAATACCGAGGTTAAAATTAATATATCTTAAGAATTTGTGTTGAATTTTTTCGATTGAATCTGAATGTATTTTAAAATGGGGGGACCAGATCGAGGAGTTATATTCGACTTGACTACGTACTAAGGATGTATACAAAATTTTTAAAGTTGAAATATTCTTGAAACCTCTGGAATTTCTAAGAACGAAGCCAAGCATTTTGATACCTTTATTATAGATTGAGTTTATATGGGATATGAAGTTTAATTTAGAGTCGAAAGTTATGCCCAAGTCACTAATTTCTTCGACAGAGGTAAGGGTAGAGTTGTTAAGTTCATAAGGATGAATAATTGGTTGACTTATTCTGTAAAAACTTATTGAATAACACTTATTTATGTTCAGATAAAGTTTGTTAATAGAGCACCAACTAATTAATTTGTTTAAATTATTTTGTAGACAGGCACAATCTTCAGCGGTTTTGATGATTTTAAATATTTTTAAATCATCTGCAAAAAGCAATACATCTACATCTTTATCAAATATGATATGCTATGCCATGGGATGCTCAGATGGTTTTTTTTTTTTTTTTACATTAACTCCACACAGGAGGCCCTGAGGAAAATAATTTCCCTCAGGGCCTATGTCATCTGGGATGCTGTGTGGAGGGTCTTTTTGAGGAGAGGAAGGAATGAACATTGGTCTTGAAGAGACCCATGTTGTAGGAAGGAGGAAACACAGAGGCCGGCAAATCATTCCACAGCCGAGCTATTGAACACAAGAACGAGTCGAAGAAACGACCCGTTCTCATGTGACAAATGTCAACTGTGTACGAATGTTGGGCACGCGTTTGGCGTGTTTCCCGACTATGCACCGGTGCCGAAGGGATCAATGATGCTAGTTCCTCGGAGCATCTTCCATTGTAATACCGGTAGAACAAGGATAGCATTCCCACCCGACGCCTGTGCTCTAAAGATTGCAATCCGTCTGTTAAGATGGGAGAACCTATCAAACGGACCGCCCGTTTCTGCACAGAGTCGAGGGTATTTTTCAGGTATTTTGGAGCTCCAGACCAGAGGTGGCTGCCAAATTCAACCGTGGGGCGCACTTGCGATTTGTACAGGGTTAGCAGTTGTGTACTATTAAAGTATCTGCGGGCCCTGTACAGTACGCCCAGTTTTTGGGAGGCTAACTTTACTCTGGCTTCGATGGAGCCCCCATACCTGAGGTTTGGACATGTAGAGCGAAGAACGAAAGAGGAGGATTAATGATGCAAATGTGAAAGGTAGGAGAAGTTGGGTATGCCCGAGGAAGTCATGGCACTATCAGATATTTTAGTCGGGCCATGTCAAGAGTCAGACTAAAGAAGAGTATGTATGAGACGGTGTATGAATGTGAATGAGGCAAGGAGTGCCGAGATTTTTTTCGTTATATTTAGATAGAAAAAACGTAGTGGGAGCCCTTTTTAAAACGTTTTCATGTTTGGGTTACAACGTTTAAATTTAAAAATATTTTTTTTTCTAATAATAAAATTGGTAAGCTTATTTCACCACCTTTCAAAAACAGTTTTAGAAAAAAAAACATTCCATTTATTTGGATTTTATTGCAAAGCAGAAATATTTTGACGTTTTGACAAAATACGCCCTATTTCTGATGGGTAATAAAAACTGACAGAATTTCACCCATCCCGGCAAAAATGATACGCATGGTGAAAACTGTAAAAATATAAAAATATCATAAATTATAAAAGTACACAAATAATACAAAAAAACGCGGGAATTCTGTGTAAAATATACTACAAAAAATATTCAGTTGTTCTTGAAACGAGGGTAACATCGAACACCGTGTTTTATGACGAGTTTAAAAGGGGGTTAATTTAAGCATGTTCGTGGCAGAAATATAATTATTTTTCTCCAAGCACAAACATCTCCAATTCTCTCTAACACGCAATAAAAATAATATTTTAATTTTCCCGTTTTCCACCGCATAGCTTTTCACAAAAAAATGTATTTATTAATCGTCCGCAGTCAAAAATGTAAAATGAAAAGTTTTTTCAGACATGTTGGAGTGCTTCGTGAGTCGACAGCAGGAGCCTCTTGTCAAACTTGATACAAATCAGAATAGGCAGATATAGCGCCAGTACCTACTCACTTGCTACTATGATTTAACCAGGTAGAGCTTAGATTTGACTCAAACAATGAGGGTCGCGAGAGGACAAACCACGTCTGTACAATTTAATTCTTGATAATCGATTTAAGGAGTGCTTTTATGTAAACAAAAGAACAAAACATATGTTTTGCACTGGCGATTTATGTATTGCCCAATGTCACAATGATCTGATATGTTGATATAAACGAAAAAATCATCTAATAAGAAGAATCAAACAATCCTACACATACTATACAAACCGACTGAGATAAAGCAATAACGTTATGTTAATTTTATCCTTTTCAGTAGATCTAGCACAGTGAAATCAATAACTTTACAATATCGGATTGATAGGCGCAACTTCTGACGGTTTTATATCGACATCCCGAGCACGGTTGCACTTTTGTCATCTGAATCGATATTAACATGGAATAAATAAGAAATAATTATACGATGGCAACACTGTCGAATCTGCCTCTAAATTTACATTCCTAAACGTCAAACAACAATGAATATTTTTAAATACTGATTAATCGACAATTTCGATTATAATTATTTATTTATTAACGCCCTTTTTTGAAATTTTAACATATGAATAATGAATAGTGAGAAATATACAGTAAGTGTTTATTGTACATAACTGAACTATCAGCAACAATATTTTGTATTTGTTTAAATATAAATTGAAGATGTCCACTGACTTAGTATAATTGTTTCCCTCCATTGGTATTCTGGGCAAAGAGGAATATATATGGTAGATAGTCCCAGAATTTCGGAATCCGGAAGCTTATCGATTCAAGCAATACCGGACTATCAACTAAATCATTTAGAATTTTGAATAAAAATACTAAGACAGTGAAAATTCTTCTGTCTGACAATTTGAGCATATAATATTTTATTTAAAATACACACGGGGCGCGAGTGGTGCGCTGACTGACAGACGGTCGGGCGGGAGTGTCGATCGACGAAAGAAAACTGTGTCGTATAATTTAAAAACTAACTTTAATATATATTGGCACTTCGCTTATACTCTTTGACACTAAAAGGGATTTAATTAGTTAATGAGGTCTTTAGTCACATTTGAAGCACTTTCGTTTCTCCAGAATCGAAAGGAATACATTGATTACGTCTCAGACGAATTAATCGTCTATCGGAATCACAATATTGACCGTGCTCGCAAATAATGGCAACTAACCATAGATGAAGAATTTAGTCAATCTTATTGACATAGGGTTTTATCGGTCGACCGTTCTAGACATCCAGGTTTTTTTTTAAGTGAAAACCGCACAAGAGACCCAACCGATTCTAACCAAAATATATGTTATAACAAAACACTCGTCACCTTATTACTTTTATCAGTCTATAATATAAGTTGATTCATGAAAATGAAATAATATACTGTTATTTTTTCAAATTAAATCATTCAACTCATATATGTGATTACGTCCTATATGTATTCTAAATTATTGACCCACCGAAGGTTCGGTTTCGGCAAAAAAATCTAGTCTCGGCACCACTTTCGGTTTCGGCAGATTTTCTGCCGTACCTTCGGCCGCACCGAAACTCTGCAAAAGATGTTATTAAATGGTAAATTTTATTCTAAAGAATGTTGTTATAATATTGTAAACGCAATTTGAAATAAAATATTTAATTAATGAGATCCTTCCTTTATAACGTACATAAGTGTTTTGATTATTGACAATTTTTTGTTCCAAGAAGTAGTTAACATTGGCCACAAACCCCGGCAGCCTGCCGGGTGTGCAATTCAGGTACTTAACCACAAACCCCGGCACGCTGACGGGCTAGAGTAGGTCCGCCAAAAAACGGAAACCGAGCACGACTGTGACATTTTTGAATAAATTTTTAAATGCTGAACGCTCTGTAGGTAATTAATCATTAATTTAATAGAATTGGCAATAATACGTTTCTTATGTTTTTTCCCTGATATTTGTGTTCCAAGTTGTGTATGCTGCCAGCCGCCATTTAATTTCTTCAAAATTGCGAGTGGTTGTAGGCTTTTGGTAGTGACCCTGATAGTCCCTGATTGCTTTGAGGACTATCATACCAAATTATTTTATTAGTTATTAGTATACATGTATGTAAAAAACTAAAATTATTATTGTTCGATTTATGAATATTATGTTTTCTTGTAACTTTTTGAATTAAAACGTGGAAAAAACTTACGAAAAAAGAGAAGGTTATGTTTGTATCCTTATTTATACATATTTTAATATTTTTTTTAAATTTTATTTTAATGTTTTTCTTTACCTTAATCGAACGTGTAAATAAATTTAAAGAAATTAATTCATTTCAATACATGGTTTAAAAGTTACAATGGATTTAGTACACCGATGCAGGTTTTCAATTTTTTTTACAAAATTAATTAAGCGGTGAAGGCCAATTTTTTTGCTCATTAATTCTGTGGCCAATGGGTTAAGTAATATAAAAAAATATCTTTTTTTACATACTTCAATCATTGTTTTTTTTTTAATTTCATTTAACACGTGTTAAATGTTTGTATAAGTGTAATGTAGCCAAATTTCAGTAAAAAATAGATTTTTAACATGTCTAAAAAAGTCTCGGTTTCGGCCAAAACTGAGACAGCTACCGAAGCTAAGGTTTCGGTTTCGGTAGAAAATTCTGTTTCGGTCGAACACTATTCTAAAGTGATATACAACGGATTTATAGAGGCTACGAAAAATAAAATATATATTTAAATAATTTATTAAAACTGTTCAGCAAATTTATTTCGTATTGAAATCTTGAAGTAGTATCGTTTTTTTGAATCAGGTAGTTGAATAAAATAATATTAATAACTCGTGTCGCATTCATAATAACTCTTGGTTGAAGTTTTGCACATTGGCGTCGCGAGTATTATCCATAACTCTTTGGTAGAACTATAGCTACTCCCACACAGAAAACAATATTTGACAGTTAAATTTGATTCTAACTTTTACGTTGATAAAATCAGAAATATCAGGAAGACAGAAAGGTGAGGGTGTGGAATAAATAATCTGCCGTAAGAAATAGGGGTAGTTCTGTATGGAAGTAGATAGATTTATCTTTTAATATATTATTTGTAATATTTTGCCTAAACCGCCCGCGGCCCCGGAAATCATTTATTGGATAACCAACACCTCTGCCATAGATCACCTCAAGTGGTTCGGTACGTTTGGTGACTTAGCAGAGGTGCCCGGATTCATGGGATGAGGTTTGTCCAAGTCTTGGTGACTGATGCATCTGCTCACCTTCTACATCGTTGCCCAGATCGAGAGAGATTGGTAGATGGGGACCTTATAACCTCTCCAGCCGGATTCCATCGACCCATCCCCGTACACCACGGTTGGAGGGCTAGATTCATAGATGACACACGCCCTAAGGAAAATTTTTTCCTCATCGCCTCCTGTGTTTTTTACATTAGCTCCACACGGGAGGCTCAGTGGAAAATAATTTCCCTCTGGGCCCATGTCATCTTAAAGGATGCTGTGTGGAGGGTCTTTTTAAGGAAGGGAAGGTTAGGAAGTTCTGGGAAGGAAAAAGGTATGAGGGGAGGTAAGTGGATCCAGGAGTGGCGGACGTGTGAATCCATCCCTCCAACTGCGTTGCGAGGCGATGGGTCGATAGAATCCGGCTGGAAAGGTTAAAAGTCCCTCAACCAGTCTCTCTCGATCCGACTCGCCACGCAGCAGGTGCAGGACTGACGCATACGCCGCCAAGACCTGGACAAACCTCACCCCATGAACCCGGGCACTCCTGCTAAGTTACCAAACGTAGCGAACCACTTGGGGTGACCTATGGCAAAGGTGATGGTTATCCAATAAATGGTTCCCATGGCGGCGGTACCCATACCCGCCTTCAAAATTGAGTGGTGGAGCTAACGTAAAAAAACAAAAATATCGTATCTACCGTCGGTCACTCCTGAACATAATGAATCCCAGACTCTTAATCACTTTTTTTTCCTTCCCATAACTTCCTATCATTCACCTCTACATAGCTTCCCCGAAAATGAATAAAATAAAATATGTGCGGTTCAAACTGTGCACCTCGACTTGGACGACGGAAGTGGCAGTTGTACTAAATTCAAGCTATAATAGTCTATTAGATTTTTGCTAGTCACAGTTAACTTTCAGAAAGAACATACCCAATTCGATAATAAAATACGTGCTATTTTTTGCTCGACTTTGCTTGCAGAATTTTCTAATGACCGTGACAGGCTGAGGACCTGCTGAAAATAATTCGATATGCAAAATAAATTGACGCCTCCCGAAAGAGCGCCTGGCGCTGGAGATTGTGCCCGTTACCGCGGACAGGTGTGCCACATACTTTTGACTTATTTTTAAACTATTTTTAAAAATTGCAAGAATAATAAAGTACTACACCTATATTTGTGGTTTTATCCAGGTTTATACCCACTGGAAGGCTTTTTGCCATAATAAAGCGCCATTTAAAATTTCTCGGATTGACCAGCTGTCAGTTTTAAGCAAATTTTCCCAAGATACATTAAACATTTTTTTGTAATATTTTCAAATATGCCCGCGGTTCAATTTTTACATTTTTTAGAAGGTGGAAGATACTACTTATATTCATATTCAAGAGATGGCGGTGTACTCTAGTTTTTTACAAATTATTTCATTTTTCAAAATTGAATAAGTAAATTTGTTTAAAACGATCAAATGTCAAAATATCTCAGTGTACAATACGGCTTTTTATCGTGGATTTTTCTAACATATTTGTAAACGAGTGTAATAATGATTGGATTAGTAATGCATTCAACGTATTGCAAACTTTAAAATTCAGTGAATATTTGAAAAACAAAATTTTTGTGGTTATGTTTGCGTATATTTTTGCCGATCGGGTTGAGATTTACAATGCAGTATTTTCAATAAATAAACCAATGTTTGTGTTAATTGGTAATGAGGATTTAAGATAATTAATGTATCTGTTTGAAGTATTGCAGCTATTTTTGGTAAGTACCTCACAAATTCCATTTTAAAGTGTCGCCATCTCTCGACCAGAATTTGTGTCAAATGTTTGTTCAAAGAGAACATTAAACATTTCGCAACTTATCAATATTCAGTTTTGTTATATATATATATATATATATATATATATATATATATATATATATATATATATATATTTGTAGATTATGATAATCAATTAGATCATTTAAAAGAAACTTCATACAAAATATTTAATGTGAACGCAAAATTGAACTTCCTACGAGAGTTTATTGGTAGAAAATCCTGAGAATATTTCTGTTCGAAATGCTTACGATTTTATAATTTGTTTTTAAATCCCACGAATATATGATAATGGACAAAAGATAGGTGAATTCATTGGCTATAAAGAACTATAATCAGTAAGTATGTCTTCATATTAAAATTCGGTAGTATGATTTTTTTAAGCGGGGGGCGGAAAATATTCAAAACGGTCACAAAAAATTTTTTAAAAGTCCGAGAAAAAAGTTTCAATTTCGGCCGTCGCTCCAGTGGATACTGGAAGTCAAAATCATTAGCCAATGAACCATTTAAAAATATCGATTTGCTCTTACATAGTTTCTAGGTCAAGGAAACAATTTGCAGCTCGCAATACGACTAACGTGTTTCTCAACGGAACATTTAAAAAAACAAAGGCTATTGTCTAACTGCCCCAGTGTTATTTGACTTATCTTTTTTTAGTTAAAATTTTCTTCTTGTGCTAGTGTATTTAGTATCATGTATTTATTTAGTGTTTTTACAATTAATTGTATTAACTTATTTATTAATTACATATTTTTTCCAAGTATGTATGCAATCTTAATCCTGAGATTTTCAAATTTTTCATAATTTACTATTAAATTATAAAAAACCAATCAACTATAAAATTAACGTTTTTAATTAAGAGTGTTTAGTATATTATTCGTATTTTTTATTATTTAATGTAGATAGGTTCTTGTTATTACCACGAACTTTATGTATATTTATTGAAAAATAGACTTATAAACATAACTTACAAACTCAATCACTTGGCACTGGCCAGAACACTCCTTTGGGGTAAAAAACCATTAAAAAAATAAAACGGACCATTTATGGCCTCAGATATTTATTTAATAATATGTAAAAGTTAATGTTATTAAAATGCGTTTGATTATTATTAAAATAAAGTGGGGTTCGAAAATAGTTCTCGTGAAGAAACTAATTCACATTATTCGAAATAAAATATGAAGTCAACAATGAGAACGTTTTTTTTTATTAAGTTAGCTTTGTATGCAATAAAGTTGTATTTCCTAAACCCTGATTCAAAGAGCACGATAGGCCATCATACATCGTGCTTTTGGTCTTATCAGGGTTGTCACAATGGCCCACATTGTGCATAGAACGCTTTGAACAGGGTGCTCTGAAAAATTTCCTCTGCAATTTATTTACTAAATTTTAACTTTTAACGTTAATACGTTAATACTGCAAAAACAGTGTCTTACATTAAAAAATAGGAAAAAAAATGATTAAATAGACAAAGTTAGTTATATTTAGGCGTAGTTATCATTCAAAAACGGCGTGGAATTTACTATCTGCGAATCGAAGTATTTAATTTTACTTAAAGGTTGGGAAAACCTTTGTTTTATTATGTTACTAGCTGAACCCGGCATGCGTTGCAATGCCTCTTAAATAAAGATATTGTTTCTCCCTGGGTGTTCTTTACAATTCGTTCTTTACAATTCGTCCCCGTTCCCTTTCCGCCTTCTATTCCCCTCCCGCGTTCCCCCTCCGCCTTCCTCGCCTTCCTCGAAGAACTCTAAATCACCAAACTTACGAACTTCTTGGAGTAACCTGTGGCAGAGGAGTTGGTAATCCAATAGGTGCGGCGGTACCAATACCCACCTCCCAAATTGAATTGAATTGATTTGTCCCTTGACGGATTATATAAAATCGACCATTTTGATTGGTTTTAAAACATCATAACTAAAAATCTACACACAGAAAGCATGTACACGGGAAATCCTCGTGGATATTTTTCAGCCCCCTCTACACGACAGTAATCGCGGTGCAGATTGTGTGCGACCCTGCCGTTCACCGCACAGCGCGCTATAGCGTACCCTTACAGTTACCTAAACACCTACAACCGGTAAAGCGTGCACGTTTACTACATATACACTCTGTGCAGTATGGTATTATACACAGCGGCAGTATCAATAGCGTCCCTAATCACCTGGATGTAATCCGCGCGGGAGATACGGCACGACGCGATGCCGCGCGGCCCTGGTAAGCGTCTAGTGTGAAAGCGGATTTTTGGAACATATCGCTGTTTTAAAATTCACAAAATGAAACTTCGTTTGTGGAATTTATCGATGATTACCAAATAACAAGCAAGCTAGCATATTTTTTAAAATAACGCAAAAATAATTTAAAAGCATCAGGTCTTGACGTTTAGCGTTTGTTAACAAAGGTATTTTAAAGGATATTTATGCCCACATTCGGTAATGCCCAGGTACCTAACGTTTTTGAAAGCCTTATCAATAATGCTTTTTTATGCATATTTTAATCCAGTGTTTATTTATTTATTTACGCCCTGTTTCGGGGCTCTTATATAAGTATGAAATTTACAAGTTCCACTATGATTAAATAATATATAAATACTATACATTTCTTCAACAAAGAAATATATGCAACAAAATATATAGTATCTATTGTACATAACTGAACTGCCTCAGTAACAGTATTTTGTATTTGTTTAAAGATAAATTGAAGATGTCCACTGACTTGGTACAATTATTTCCCTCCATTAGTATTCTGGGCAAAGAGGAATACATATGGTAGTTAGTTTTTTTTTTAACATTAACTCCACACAGGAGGCCTTGAGGAAAATAATTTCCCTCAGGGCTTATGTCATCTGGGATGCTGTGTGGAGGGTCTGTTTGAGGAGAGGAAGGAATGAACATTGGTCTTGAAGAGACCTATGTTGTAGGAAGGAGGAAACACAGAGGCCGGCAAATCATTCCACAGCCGAGCTGTTGAACATAAGAACGAGTCGAAGAAACGACCCGTTCTCATGTGACAAATGTCAACCGTGTACAAATGTTGGGCACGCGTTTGACGTGTTTCCCGACTATGCACCGGTGCCGAAGGGATCAATAATGCTAGTTAATCGGAGCGTCTTCCATTGTAATACCGGTAGAACAAGGATAGCATTCCCACCCGACGCCTGTGCTCTAAAGATTGCAATCCGTATGTTAAGATGGGAGAATCTATCAAACGGACCGCCTGTCTCTGCACAGAGTCGAGGATATTTTTCAGGTATTTTGGTATTCCAGACCAGAGGTGGCTGCCAAACCGTGGGGTGCACTTGCGATTTGTACAGGGTTAGCAGTTGTGCACTATTAAAGTATCTGCGGACCCTATACAGTACGCCCAGTTTCTGGGAGGCTAACTTTACTCTGGCTTCGATGGAGCCCCCATACCTGAGCTGGTCACTTAGGGTTACACCAAGCATATCAATGGAGGGCCTGTTCGGAAGATTGCTTTTCCAGAATTTTTGCATTGCTGTTCCAGAATTTCTGCACTGAAATAAGTCCCATCTTCTGGTATTACGTAGTAGAATCCGGAAGCTTATCAATTCAAGCAATACCGGACTATTAACTAAATTATTTAGAATTTTATACAGAAATACCAAATCAGTGAGAATTCTTATATCTGTCAATTTGAGCATAGTGTTGCGTCTAAGTCTTTGTTGTGCATACATTAAAATATATATGTGTGCAAGCTATATATTATATAATACGTGCTCATAGTGACTCAAGTACGTAAAGGAGAATTGGAAATAAATAACGGAATGTGAAAATTATAAATTGCGAAATACTTACATTTTTTAATGTGAAAACTGGGAATTCCAACTGCTCCGATCAATGGCATCCCCAAACTGCTCCCATCTCGTGCCAGTGA
Organism: Limnephilus rhombicus; assembly: GCA_929108145.2. Taxonomy (NCBI): domain Eukaryota; kingdom Metazoa; phylum Arthropoda; class Insecta; order Trichoptera; family Limnephilidae; genus Limnephilus; species Limnephilus rhombicus. Next base: position 49,471,469 of record OV815283.1, read on the forward strand.
GACAATATCATCCTCAACCGGGGTATGTAGTGAGGCTACAGACAGTGGGGATTGGAAGGATACAGGGAAGACAAAGTTAGGGAAGTAACTGGCACAAACATTTCAAGGCCGATACTAGTATCTTCCACTGTGGAATGTGCCGCAAATGTACTTTATATTATTTATAATTAACTAATTGTGGAATAACACAAAGTAATAAAATAAAATTTATTTCTGCACCTAGGGTTTCAACCCACGGCCATCAGATCTTATTTATTGAAAAATAAGAAATACATGAAAAACATAAGCTGCATATCTCACTAGGGCATTCCTGTATCGAGATGTGCAGTTTTACAATGTAATTTAAAAAAAAACATACATATAAACTTAATAAAAATATAATTATAAACATACAAAAGAAGCACTGAGAACAATTATTCAGACATGGATTATTAATAATTTAATTATAGTTGGGCAGTATGCTCATCGTTGGCAACAATAACAATATACTGTTAACTAAAAATACAAGGTACCTGTACTTATCCCTCGACAAAATGAGAAAGTGGAAGGTTGAAAAGTATCTGGACTTCAAAGGTAGCCAAACACATTTCATGCAATATTTCTATTCTGAATGGTGATACTTCACCTGTGCGGTACATTCTTTATCCATTCGCTAACAGCGTGAATTTTTTTGCTTAGATTCAAAGCACGTGATAATTCGGCACCGTTTGTACGGGCGCGGCGTCGTAAGTCCGAGCTCTCGGCGGCAGGAGACCATCCATCACTGTCGCGCGGCGCATGCAAATAATTTGCCAAAACACCAATAAAACGCCCGCAACAAGCAAACCATGTACGTTTACGAACAGGCATGCTCTAAGTTTTCATCAACAACAACCCTTACTGCTTTAGTTTTCATGGATAGCCTTAATTGCATTTATTCATCGCACTTTAAGCTTACCACAAATATTATTTTGGAATTGAGGTTCTCAAAGATATCTCTATGGCTTCTTCAAACATAACATACTTGTTTTTGGCATCATTTCAAAATTAATACAATACTTAGTTCTAATTAATTGATTATCAATCATATACCTATGAATCATCACGCTCTGTCTAGCTGTATTTTAATACTGCACTAATAATCTAAACAAAAATATGATAAAGAACCGGGTACAGAAAAATAAAAAGATAAGGGACGAACCCAACCGGGACGAATCTCTCGTCTTTCGCCCCGGTAACACATGAAGTTTTGGGTTCAAGTCCCAGTTGAGACCGTAATTTTTATTTTTCTGTCTGTTGTTGTTGTTCATAATTTCGTTTAGATTATTAGTGTAATATTCTTCTTTGATGAAAAAACAAATCATTAACTTGAATCCACCGGTACCGTGCATTTTCATCCCGTGACAAAATATCCCCGACACAATTTATTCAGACAAAATATCCCTCTACAAAATATCTACTAAAACCTAACCTAACCTAACTTAACCTTGTTTTACACATAATATCCCTCGACATAATATCCCAAGGACATAATATCCTACGGACAAAAGTCCTCCAACAAAATATGTACTAAAACCTAACCTTACCTAACTTAACCTAACCTAACTTAACCTTATTTTACACATAATATCCCAAGGACATAATATATATAATATCTCAAGGACATAACATCCTACAGACAAAAAATTATCCAAAAAATATCTACTAAAACATAACCTAAACTTATTTTACACTTTACTATTTTTGAACAGGATGTCTGTATTATTTTTATCCCATTTGGCTTATTTTTGAACAATAATTTATTGCTTTTACATGTTGTCTGTATTATTTTTGTCCCATATTTTTGTAAGGTTAGGTTAGGTTACGTTAGATAAGGTTAGGTAAGGTTAGGTTAGATCAGGTTATGTTTTAGTAGATGTTTTGTTGGGGGATGTTTTGTCCGTAGGATATTTTGTCGAAGGATGTTTTATCCGTGGGATATTTTGTCGGAGGATGTTTTGTCCGTAGGCTATTTTGTCGGGTATGTTTTGTCCGTAGGATATTTTGTCGGAGGATGTTTTGTCCGTAGGCTATTTTGTCGGGGATGTTTTGTCAGTAGGATATTTTGTCAGAGGATGTTTTGTCCGTGGGATATTTTGTCGGAAGATGTTTTGTCCGTAGGCTATTTTGTTGGAGGATGTTTTTCCGTGGGATATTTTATCGGAGGATGTTTTGTCCGTAGGCTATTTTGTCGGGGATGTTTTGTCAGTAGGATATTTTGTCGGAGGATGTTTTGTCCGTGGGATATTTTGTCGGAAGATGTTTTGTCCGTAGGCTATTTTGTTGGAGGTTGTTTTGTCCATAGGCTATTTTGTCGGGGATGTTTTATCCGTAGGATATTTTGTCGGAGGATGTTTTGTCCGTGGGATATTTTTTCGGAAGATATTTTATCCGTAGGCTATTTTGTCGGAGGATGTTTTGTCCGTAGGATATTTTGTCGGCGATGTTTTGTCCGTAGGATATTTTGTCAGAGGATGTTTTGTCCGTGGGATATTTTATCGGAGGATGTTTTGTCCGTAGGATATTTTGTCGGAGGATGGTTTGTCCGTCGGATATTTTGTCGCGGGATGAAAAGTCGCGGAACCGAATCCACCACCTTTATTAATTTAATTATTTATACATTGGATTTTACAGATGTTTTCACTTACATAAGAACAATCCAGTTATAAAATCTCAGTTAAGAAATTAATTGGTATGAGCAGTTATAAAAATCTACTCAGACAAACATACACCTAAATAACGATTCAAAAACAAAAACAATTCAAAATTCAAAATTATGAAAATACAAAGGAAGGCAGAAGAAACAAATATAGACCTTAGTGAGAATGATGTAATTAGATCGACCTATTTTATAGACACAGCAGAACTTTTTTTTCTGGATCCGTACAAATTATTGACGAAAATATCTAATTCAGCACATTCCATCTTATTATACATATTATAGTCGACACATTTGGAACAGACGGCTAAAACGGGCGATATTATTTTTAAATGTATTCAAGTGAAACATGGTATGGCGTCTTAAACAATAAATGAGATGGGAAGGAATTGGGAACACTTATTTCAATATGACATAACGTAGTATCAAGTTGGCTGTCAATATTTAGTATAAACATATTAGATAACTTAATTGGCGTCTGATTTTAAATATATTAAAAGTATTCAAGAACTACGTCAAATGATCAATATGGTCAATGGACTTTTTAAACCGACTTTTCTATGTTTTCATATCAAATTTGCAGTGATATAGATTCCAAATTGTGATTCCATATTCAAGTTTACTTCTAACTAGCTGGGGTACCCGGCTTCGCTCAGGGAGTTGATATGAGATTGAACTAACGTTCGAACCCACGACGGATCTTGCTTTATATTATATCCCTACCAATGGGTAGCCCCACCCATACAAAAAAGGCTTCGAATGGTCCACAATGTTCCAGAACATTTCACAACATTCGAGAGTGTTCTGGAATGTTCCACAATGATGTTACCGATTCCCTATTCCCGAACATTCCAGAATGTTTCGGGATGTTTTGGAATGTTGTGGAATGCTCTCGAATACTCTTGAATGATCTGGACTCTTCTAGAAATTTCTAGAGGGCGAAACTTCCAGCACTTGTATCTTCAAAGCACGCCCTTTAGGTAAAAACGTGAACCTTCTTCATGGATGGAGGATAGAGGGCTACCATACCCCACACCAAATAACTCCTTTGATCGTACCGGGACTCGTTTTTGAATTTTAGTGTATTCAATGTGACGGATTATAATTGATTGAGGCTCTTTTAAAGGTTTACGTATTTTGTGAATAAACCCCATAATTTTAAGTGATTTGCACTAAACGTCGTTAATGTGTACATCAAATATGAACTTGTATATCTCTTATAGAAGACCCCGTTTTAGAAATAGTATTGTTAAAAACATAGGAAAAACCTTTATAATTATTTTCATTGACAGTGAAACAGTTGTTAAGAGGTTATTTTGAAGCAATTGATGATTAGAAACAGACTTAAATTTACGAAAAAATTTATGAAGGGTGGGTAGGAATCTGGGGGTCAGTGTGTCCAGAAGTGACGTACGCATTCCTCCCAATGCAGTGCAAGGCGATGTTCCGAGAGAGACCTGCTGAAGAGGTCAAAAGGTCTATCTCAATCACTCTCTCCCGGTCCGGCCTGACACTTAGTTGATGGGCATCCACCGTCAAGATCCAGACAAAACTCACCACGTAAACCCGGGCACTTACGATTAACTTACTGTGTATTTGCCTCTTATTTAATGCTGAAAAGAACATGATGTTGAAATCTCAAAATACTAGAAATGAAAGTCAATATAAAATGTAACGAAGGTTTGGTTTTATTGTAGATTATTGATTATACACAAGATTCGTGATTTTACTTTAAATTAAGACTCAGTACACTTTGAATTCAGGGCATTTCCCTTTTAATATTCTAGAATAAACCAAAATTACTAATGGCAAAGTTAATGCATGTCAAGATTTCTCCTACGTAATATTGTGAACGACTTACTGGTTTATGGGCGCCATACTCCTGCGAAACAGGGTATTATTTATTGTAAACTGTTTTATCTAAAACTATGGTGATTGATAGTCGGCTTCGCATCTCGAGAAGTCACCCTCCTGCTGCTGAACGAGGAAATCGGCCCGTCCTCTGTCAATCAAATCTTAGAACTGCCATTGTTAAACTTGTCTCTGGTCGTGGTTAAAAACCATTGAGTCACGTCATCATAGAATTCCCGTGACCAATGTTTTACTGCGTTACACCCTGCTAAGTCGCCAAACGTAGTGAACCACTTGGGGTGACTTAGGGCATAGGTGTTGGTTATCCAGTAAATATATCCCGGACGCGGCGGTTTACTCTGTCAAAAGCTTTTTGGAAATCAAAATAAATTGCTTCCTTGAAATCTTTCATCAAAAGAATAACACACATAATTACAAATAATAATTTATGATCAAACTACGTGGTATTATTATTTTTCTTACCATTATTGATGTGGTTTTTAAGATCACCCGAACAACGTCGTTAAAGAGATTTAATTACCTTATTTCCCCTGTTTACTCTTTGTAAAGTAGGTGAGTAGTATTTTTTTTTTTGTAATAATTTAAGCACTTTACGATAAAATTATTTCTGTTTACAGGATTAAGTGGGTTACACGTGTACTCAAAATCAACTCATCTATGATAATCTCTGGCAAAAGTTCAACTCTTCGATCAGCGAGAATTAATTATCGCATCCCAAAAATAAAACATATTTTTGATTACTTGTTTGAAGCGCCAATTAATTGAACTTCGTTCCGCATAATAAAGCTAGCAAAAAACATCTCTTAATCGCATTAATTTACGTATATTATTTTTTGCCCAAAACAGTCAGAGTCACCACAACAATCAAATTTGAAACGACATGTAAAAGAATTTATTTATTTTGAATTTCACGCCCAGCTGGGTTTTTATTTTATTTTTTTGAAGTGAAAACTTATTTAGCACCGTTGTGATTTGAAACTCGATGAAATGGTAACGAGCGACACTTTTTTTTTTTTTTTACAGTGAATACCGCACAAGAATCTCAACTGCTCCCGTCTGGAGCCAGTGAGACTATGGCATCCCCAATTGGGGTATGTTGTGAGGCTGAAGGTAGTGGGGGGGGGGGAAAGAGGTGGGGAAGAGGAAGGTTGGGAAGTACCTGGCTATTCAGATCTGGTCACTAAACACGGCTAAAGCCATTTTCAAGCAACGTTTCAAGGGCGATACTGATATTATCTTCCACTCTGGAACATGCCGCAAATATACTACATATTATTTTAAATGAATTAATTGTGAAATAACAAAAATTAATCAAATAAAATTCGACCTCCGGATTGTGAGTCAAGAGTCTTACCCACTGGACTACGGAGGTCGTAGATAGTCGTAAACAGATACAAACACATGCATCGATAGGATTTAACCTGCGAGAGAATGAGATAACTTTACCTACGTACAGTATCTAGTAAGGGAACGTACCCATACTACGTGACCAAGTTTTTGCAATTTTTAACCCCCCCCCCCCCCCCCTCGGTGACTAAAAAAAGCCGTCTTGTATACGTTTTAATAAATCTGTCGGAAGACAAAACATAATCGTCCTAAAAAGCAACATTTTGCACGTGGTAGTTTTCTCCGTTGATTTTTTAAAACTTTTTTACATTCTTTTTGAATATTACAAACTATTAATTTCCCTGTTTTCCTAACTGAGGTGTTGTGTACAATGGTCCAAGAGCGCGCATTGGCCGCTTTGATTATGTGCTCACATTGCAAGTCTCTTTTGGTTAAGATATTGTTATGAATTTGTGTAATTATTGAATTTTATATAAATTGTATATATTTTATATAAAGTTAAATCATCAACAATTCTCCTTTCTGATAATTTTTTTTGAACATTATAAAAAAATAAGGTTCCTTTCCTAAGGTTGACCCAAGTCTGGGTTACCCAAGAAATGTAGGTTACCAAGATCTGACAAAGAAAAGTTATAAAATGAAACGAAATTACTTTGTTTAAACAATGATATTGGTGCTTGGTGTGAAAAAAGTTACCAGCTCATGTACGGGGCTCCATCAAAGCCAGAGTTAAGTCAAGCCACAAAAAACCAATATAAAAATTTCCAATTATATAATAAAAAGTTAGATTAGAAAGGTTAAGTTAGGTTAAGCTAGACTAGTTAAGATTATAAATTAAATAAGTTAAATGAAACAATACAACTTTGTATAAACCACTTATATAATGTGCAATCCACCCCCTAATATAATAAAACATTGTTCGAAACTGTCAAATTAGTATAATGGTACTTCCACACCAAAGCCAACCTTCCAACTCTGAACTTAGTTTGGAGTTGGAAGGTTGGCCGATCGTGTGGTGGCTGCGGCCAACCCTCCAACCCCGAATTCCGAACCCAAAATGGCGGACATTGAACAGCTGTAGCGACGCTGTATCTTATGTCCATTGCCTATAATTATTCCGCACGGATAATTATATACTTATGTACACGACATGTTTTCAAACAATTGTTATACTACTCTCCGTAATAATACTGTCATTTTAATAGAACGCGGCCGCGCGTCTTGATCGCCTGTCGTTCGCAGACTGATGTGTGGACAGCTGCGGCAGGCTGGTTCGTGTGAGTTGGCCGTCGGGATCGCCTCGAGGGCGATCCCGGGCCAACTCAAACTCCAACCTTCCAACTCGAACTTCCAACGCACGAACACCCCTCCACACGATCGTCCAAACGTTTAAAGTTGGAACGTTGGCCGCTGTGTGGGTTTACCATTAGCTTTCCCTGACGAAGGAACGTTTGTTCCGAAACCGGTTGGATTTGCACATTATATAAGTGGTTTATACAAAGTTGTATTGTTTCAATTTTCTATAATGGATAACCACAAAGTTATAGCTACATTCAAAAATATAAATAAGTTAAGATTATTAATCAAAACTTGGGGGACGTCGCCACAACCTCTTAATTTGTCGTGTGAGTAGTTCGATTCTGTATCAGAATTCTGTCATGGAGTGACCCGATTTTTGGCAATAAATGCAAAATGTATCAACGGTACTTTTAAAATCAGTTTTATTAGATAATAATTTGATCATTTGTAATGTTGAAATACTTTATACAAGAATAAAAATAAATAACTTTCAGAGTGCGCAATTCACACGCGGTTGAAGTGAAATCTCCAGAAAACTAAAGTAGACAAAAGTGGGGAATCTACGAAGCACTTGTTTATCAATGTGAAAAATGATTTTTTTCACATTTTTGTTGTCGAATTCCAGAGCACCTTTTCCTATACATTTGGTAATTTTATTAGTATTTGTGTTTTCTTCTTCGGAGTCGCTAGATATCGCTTTCTTTTGAATTTTCTTTGTTTCGAGTGCTTCTAAATTATTAAGCCTGTTACCATGACCATTTCTGTGTAAAATCTTAACACCGGTGTTTTTATTGAAGGTATGATCTTTATCAATAAGGTGATTAGCGAATTCCGAAAATCCATTATTATTTAAGCATCTAAGATGCTTAAATAATAATGGATTAATAACAATGGATTAATAACGTATTAAGCGAATGTACATTTTAACAGTGCTAAAAATAATTCATCATTCCATGAATCTTCCATTCATCTAGCAAAAATAGCCTGGCTAAAAGAGGATCTTAAATGTGTTTATAAACAACGTAATAATATAAAACTTAATTTAAAACTCTTACATAAAGAACTAGTATATGATCTGCACTCTGTTGAGTGGGACTTATTCGACGATAAAGTCAGACACCTAGTATCTGTGAAAGCAATTAATAAACTTAATATAATTAATAAAAAACTTGATATGTTGTGTTCCTTAAAAAAATCTAATAATAATGAAAACCTAAAACCGGTTCATACGTTTTTTGACCGAGTCCAGAATCTGTCAACAGTACATTTTCTACCTGAAGAGATGAACCTACTATCGAAAGGTTTAAAATACAACCTAAAATATAATAATAAAAACTTTAATTCTGCCATAGAAAACGTTGCAGTAGATATCGATACAGATTTATATGGTAAACCTCAACGATTCTTCTACAAAAGTGCAGAAACAATAAAAAATCTAATACCTAAATTTAAATTTACTCCAAACCCCGAGACAACCGTAATGAAAAATATTCGTGCTAAATTAGAAGACGAAAATTTAATCCTGACCAAAGCGGACAAGGGAAATACCGTTATTATAATACCTCGAAGAGAATACAATACAAAAGTGCAAGATTTCATCAATAACGACAACTTCATAACTCTTCAAAAAGACCCTACTGGAAAATTCTTAGATAAAGTTAAACTAACTCTTAAAGCCTGTAAATCCCAAATGTTTTAAGATGAGTCATATCATCAAGTTAAGTTTTTAACAAAGAATTCGAAAGCTCCAAAATTATATGGATTCCTCAAAATCCATAAAAGTGATAAACCTATAAGACCAGTTGTTAGTTGCTGTGATGCCCCAAATTTTAAAATGTCTTCTGTTATTACTAATGTTTTCCATAATTCCAATATTTTCTCCCCAAAATATACAATCAAAAATTCATTTTCACTAGTAGAAGAACTCAAAGATTTGGATCTCCCTAAAAATTGCAAACTCATATCGTTTGATGTGGTTAACTTGTTCCCTAATGTACCCATAGAGGAGAGCAAATGTTTGATCTCTAATTTATTAAATACTTCTAATTTACCCAAAGATTTAGTGAATGATCTGACTTCACTATTTAATGTTTGCCTTAACCAAAATTATTTTCGATTCAATGGTGTTATATATCAGCAAATCGAAGGCCTTCCCATGGGGTCTCCTACAAGTCCTTTAATTGCTGATATATTCATGAATAATTTAGAAAACAAAATTTTAACTAGTGGCTCACCCCTTGCAAAAAACGTCTTACTATGGCGTAGATACGTCGATGACGTATTCTGTATATGGACAGGGACTCAACGTCAATTAAATGCCTTCCTCATCCTTATAAATTCATACCATCAAAACATTAAATTCACATTAGAGATAGGAACTAATTCAACTTTAATTTTTTTAGATCTCACCTTATCTATCGTAAATAATAAAATAAATTTTAACATCTTTCGCAAGCCTACCTACACCGACGTTGTTATCCATAACACATCTATAATTAAAAAAAATCGCGGTTAATAATGGTTATAATGCCGAACTCATTGATGCAATTTTAAATAAAAAACAAAAACAAATAGCCACTAAGAATTTCTTATTTACTAATCATAATAATATATATAATAATAATAATCTTTGTTACCAATGGCGTCGTATTTTATTCATTAATCAGTTCTCTTCCTGCAGTGTAAAAAATCTACCTCCCGAAATAAGACCGGCATTTTACACAAACAATAATTTAGGAAAGTTTTTAATTAATTCGAAAGATAAGGACGAAAACTAAGTCATTCCGGAATAAATAAATTAGATTGTAATGATTGTTCATCATTTTATGTAGGTAAAACGACGCGTAATGTCAATATTAGAATCAAAGAGCATCTTAGATGCTTAAATAATAATGGATTTTCGGAATTCGCTAATCACCTTATTGATAAAGATCATACCTTCAATCAAAACACCGGTGTTAAGATTTTACACAGAAATGGTCATGGTAACAGGCTTAATAATTTAGAAGCACTCGAAATAAAGAAAGCCGTTAAAACAAAAACCCAAATCCTTAATAATCAGTTAAATGTGTCCAACAGTCCGATATTAGGAATATTTCCCATAAACTAAAAAAACCCGTAGCCACTTTATTCCTTAATCACCTGTTCAAATGACGTTTTGTCCCGGTAGATATAATGTAATTATTCATTAGATATACCCGTCTCTTTCTCTCTATCACTATGTAGGATGTTAATTACACTCTCTCACTCTTACTTTATATTATGTTTTGTCTCTGTCTGTATGTATATATAAGCTCACACAATGTATTTTTTCATCAGTTTTAATTTTTACCCTGAAGATGCTTGTATTAAGCGAAACCGGTCGGTAAATAAAAATTAAATCAATAAATCGTAGTTACAAACAAAGTGATTGTTTTCCTTTAATTAATATGTCAAACCACAAAGTGACTGCTTTCTACCAAAATATACTTATTAAATTTGGTAAATGATTTGTTTGAAATATTTTTTCATATTCTCTCGGACAAAAAAAATATTCAACTTCAAGAAAATATTTTGCAAAAAAACATATATTTTTTTAACAACAATCTCATTATTATTGGCCAAACTAATACAGATAATAAAAAAATTACAAAACATAATTTTTAGGCAATTTTGTAATAAGCTAAATGATGAAATTTTTTTTATGATATATTTTTTGGTTTATGAGATATAATCGCTTTAGTAGAAGCCCACATTTTAATGTTTGGGAGGGCACAGGGGGGGGGGGGGAAGCAAGCGGGGGAGGAGTGGGGACTTTTGTGAAAATACTCCCTAGAGTACGTGCTACTTACTTGCAAAAATTCAGCTTTCCCTTAATTTGTTCCAGTTAGGGCCTGTTTTTTGTCTAGATTGACTGTGCTATAAGGTTCGTCATACCAAAGGAGGCTTGCATGGGACCGTGGATTTATCGTATTATATTGGAATAGAGTACTCGTGAAATAAATAATTATTTATTGCCATCTCATTCTCCTGCAGGCTAAATCCTATAGTTGTATATGATTGTCTCTTTTTAGATTCGCCCGCTTCCGTTTCAACAAGTTTCAAATCATAACGGTGCTAAAGAAGTTTTAACTTCAAAAAATATAGACAGAATATTTCCATACTTATGTTACCTAAAATGGACCCGAACTTATTAGGCTATCTAGATTGCACAGGTAAGTATGGTTACTTCAGTTGAAACAGATAAAGAAAGATTACCTGAAAATGTAAAGGTTTATCGTAGCTTTTCAAGTAGGTACAATAGGCTACCTAGATAGTGACAATAAAATGTGACATTAATTTAAATCAGATAGCCCTGTTTACGAATTGTCTGGAACATCAAATTTAATGGTTTGTACATCAACAAAACTGCACATAAACTTAAGGTTAGTGCAGCCAGCGATGTCCGTTTGATTTTCAAGAAGGTTATCTCCATCCATCAAATGAGGAGTAGGCAAGACATAAAGTGCTCTTGGAAAATAACACGACATTCAAGCAACAATAAATAATTGGCACTTGTACGTGCAATTTGTTTGTTTTTTGTTGTTCTAAGTCCATAACTGTTATCATTTGTTTTACAACATTAAAAGCCAAGTCCATAAAATGGTTTTATGTCCCACCACTTTACTAGCGCCGTCTATACGGGGAGGACGGGAGACACGTAAACTTGGTTATTCGTACATGTAGACGGGGGACTTTTGGAGTGTTCCATATCCATTTCATTACTACATAAATATAAATTTTTAAAAATGTATATTATGTTTTTATTGAAAAACCGCCCGATTTCCTGGAGTTAACGGGACCATGGCATCTTATACCTATAATAATAATAAATCTATATACTTTTTCAAACAAACGCGCAATTTCCTTAACCTACAACTTTTAAAAACAGTATATTACTCACTGTGCCAATCTCACATCGAATACGGAATTTTAGCTTGGGGTAACACTTATTCTAATGCCCTCGACCCCATCATTAAAGCACAAAAACTAATAATAAAAATTATTCTTAAACTTCCTCTCACTACCAGCAATGATACGATCTTCAATACTTTCAACGTTATGGACATTAAACAGCTCTACGCAAAATCAATTTTAGTTTATTTACATAAAAATAACAAAATCCTATACAAACCAACACAAATGATACACAATACCCGAGCCAAAAATAAAGAACTTCTCCAAACTCCCTTTTCTAAAACCACCTTTGGACAAAAACACTTTAAATACATAGCTTGATAACTACACAATACCCTACCAGCTACGATTAGACAAACCGAATCAAACCGAAATTCGGGACATTCAGGACATTCAAGATATAAAGAAATGGGTTAGAAGTATTGGACGTCTCACTACTGCTAACATCTGTAAAATAGATTACAAATAGACAGAATTACCAACTTACGTTTGTCCTTACCCATATTAAAGAAATTAAAATAGTAAAATCCTTTATGTATAATATAACTCCCTATATAGATTTGACAAGATTTATTACTTTATTCATCTCTTCCTTCATCTATATTATGCCCTCTTTATGGTATTTACCCACACTTTAAATCATCTTTCTATTTTAATTTTATAAATCAGTATGTATTTTACCTTAAATATTCGTATGTTATAATTAAATATTCTGATGTATGACATTCATTTATGCACCTCTACGCCTGTCTCAACACAGGTATACCCTAGTGAGACAGGCATCGAATAATGTAATGTAAACATACCTTATATAGATAAATAAATCTTCAATTTACTGTTATAATAATTCCCGTGGGAATGATCTTAAAAAAATATTTTCGTACTTTTTAAACCTTAATACTTATGTTAGTACCTTGCACAATATAATTGCCGTAGGGAATTAAAATAAATGATTTAATTTAATACTATATTGTTGAGTGATTACTACGCAAGCGTTAAGTGATTACAAATGTTATTACTACCCAATAATTTAAACTGCTTTCATCCGCCTAGAGCCAGTACAACTACGGCATCCCTAATTGAAATATGTTGTGAGGTTGAAGGTTATCGGGAGGGGAAGTATTTGGGGAAGAGAAAGGTAGGGAAGTATCTGGCTATTCAAATGTGGTCACAAAATACGGCTATAGCTATTTTAAGCAACGTATCAATTCTAAATGGTGGTCTTACACCAGGGCGATACTGAGAGTATCTTTCACCCTTGAAAGTACCGCGAATGAACTTTATGTTATTTAAAACTATCAAATTGTAAAATAACACAATTCAGTCCTACGATTTGGACTGCGAACTTCGAATTGCCAGTCGAAAGTTTTACCCCTCGACCACGAGGCAGTCATTTCATGATTGACATCACCAAATTATTGTTGATCTACGGTGTGAGTTCAGTGGTTGACGGGGGTTAGGAGGAAAGGGTAAAGGGTTAGAAGAAAGTTGGCAAGTAGGGGACCGGACTACTCAAATGTGGTCACTAAACACGACTATTGCCAATTCTCTGGAACGTGCAGTAAATATAGTATCTATTAATTCCAATGATTAAGATGACTTGAAATGTGTTGGGAAACTTCCAAATAAGATCGAGGTTCGTTGAGATTACAAGTAACTTTATTTACGTTCTCGTAATGTTAACAATTAATGTTCAACTGGACCTGACGTTTTTTCTATCGGAGGCTCCCGCGACATTGATGGCGTCTACCCGTCTACAAGATGCCTTCGGCTATTATTTGGACCGTTCGTACGCCTTACACAAACGACGACAGATGATACTCTTCTAAAATAATACTTAACTGAAATGTGTTGAGATACCACAAAACAACGTACAACTAACTCTGCTAACGAGTTTTTTTAAAACATAATATCGATATGGCACACTTTTCCGGGAGTTTATTCCGGCGCCGGAACCATAAAAGGCAACTCCTTAGTATTCAGTTCGCCTACCACTTTAAGTGCCATTGAGTATATCAAAAATTGTGGCACAATATAATATTGATTCCCCTTCACGTATTCGTAGGGGTAATAACGATATGATTTGATAATATATTTAAACCTTTTGGTTTTCATTACCTATGTTTATTTGCGTAATAATCGTATTGATTAGATGTGTAAGTTTTTCGACAAGTTTGCACCCTTAGGCCCAATTGTTTCATAGAAATTCAAAGGTGATTTTGTTGTCGAATTTCGTTGACAATGTCGCAATTTTGTTTTTTGACATTTGAAAGGTCTCCGACACCGATTCTACTTTTCAGCTTTCTAAGATATTATAGTAACTTGATATCATGGTAGGTCATCAATTTGGGAGGCGGGTATGGGTACCGCTGCACCGGGAACCATTTATAGAATTACCAACACCTCTGCCATAGATCACCCCAAAAGGTTCGCTACGTTTGGTGATTTAGCAGGGGCGACCGGGTTCATGGGGTGAGTTTTGTCCGGATCTTGGCGGTGGATACGTCTGCCCACCAACTGAGTAGCAGGCCGGATCGGGAGTGACTGGTTGAGGAAGACCTGTAGACCTCTCCAGCAGGACTCTCGATACATCGCCTTACGCGCAGAGGGAGAGATTGATTCATTCGTCCGTCACTCCTGGACACACTGACCCCCAGATTCCTACCCACCCCTCACACCTTTTCCTCCCCACGATTTACTCTCCTTCTTTTCCCTAAAAAGACCCTCCATACAGCATCCCCAAGATGAAATAGGGTCTAAGGGGAATTATTTTTCTCAGGGTCTCCTGTGTGGGGCTAAAAAAAAAAATGTGCTGATCACAATTTATTCAAAAGCAGAAAAAGACTAGGAATTCTCATATAACGGGAAGTTTTCAACCGTCGACGTCGAGGTGTTCAAACAATAATAGTTTCTCGGAGTTTACCAATCATTTGTTGGAGACGAATCACACCTTCGACTTCAATAATGGAATTGAGTTACTATATTGTAATTTTAAGAGTGTAATTATTAAGGTAGGTCACGATTGTATGGGGAAAATATTCTTGTTCTGATTGGTCTAATAGTGATAAAAGAGTGTTAAATGAAGATATAAAATCTCGTAAATATATACTCGTAAATATATACTATCTACAAAGGATTCATAGTAACTTTTATATACACTAGAAATAACCCCATAAAATGAAAATTTTCAAAAACTTTGAAGTAAATCCGGAGGAAGAAGATCGTATCAGAAATTTAAAATTTTTTAAATACGTCGTTATGAACCCATTTTACACCCTTTTATTGCTCTTAGAATTTAAAAATAACATTTTTTTCAATGACCTACGTTAGTAATTACGTCATATTACCCGCTTCCCTCTTGCGGCTCCCACCTTTTCATTGACATCTTTAAGTCAATATCTATTATTGTAATTAGTTTTAAAATAATCCTGATGTAGTAAGAATCGCTTACGAAACATGTCGATTTTTTTTAAATAATGAACGCTGGTTAAAACTAAGTTATCTATTAATTTTGAATTAAAATGGTGCCATACAATAAGTTTGCAGTGTTTTAAGAAGTGACTTTAATAAGTAATTATCTACCATAATATCTACAATCTATCAGATGAATAGTTTTCTCTGCCTTACATACACTCTTGTAGAACAAGTTTCTCGTCCTCAATACAATGATTTTCATCGTGTCATCTTTGCAACACCTTCCTTTCCAGGTGTTAAACCCCTTTACAAGATTTCGCTAAGATGAAGTAGTAATGTTTAAATTCCCGTTATCCCTGAAAACATTACATTTTACACTTCCTAGCGGCGTGCTCACTCCGCTAACACGGGAGCCATAAATCAAAAGGAAATCCGTACACAGTTTGCATAATATCTTTGTTCATGGTGGCCATAGAGCGTGAAAGTCAGTGCATTTTATGATCTCACATCTTAGTATTCTAACTGAATACGTAATGCTTGGAAAACAATAGGTTTTCTCTGGAGTCTCTCACAGGACATGAGACATCCTTCCTAAGGTTCAATGATTTGAAGACAAGAACTACCAATACTCGCATTACTCCGCTGCCAGACATTCATTTCGCGAAACAATCACCAATAAGGAACTCCAGTGAAAAATATTCTGGCTTTAAAAAAATATGTTCATATAGACCAATAAACGATGATTTTGAATATATAAGTTTTATTTAATAATATTAAACGCAGAGTTTTATTAAAAAAAATATTAAAAACTCCATTTTTAATTGGGTCGTAAAAACACGCCGTCAAGGTGACGTCACTGTTCGACGTGTCGTGACGTCACCGTAAAGTCATTGTATGGGAATGCATGATATGACACAAGCCATCGTATTAATTTATTCGTTTATTTACATACTGTTTATAGAGATTTAGTTGTTGTGTTTATTGAAACATTATGTAGGCCAAAATAATGTTTCAAAAATAAAGGTATCTCTAATTAGTTTATCTCTATTATTGAAAATATTCAAAAACTACTGCACAATAAAAATAGTAATGCTATTTCTAGGGAGAATATTTAGAACAACGGAATTCAAAATAGCGGCAAAAGATCAGCTGATTGCCCGATCCTATACATATTTTTCAGGAGTGATGACGTCACACGATTCACCATACATATGGTGGTTTTCGGGGGTCTTGAAAAATTAAAACTTTGACAATTATTTTAACTATTAAAACTAACTCTAAAAATAAATAAAATTGGACTATCGTCAGAACTAAAGATATTAAATAACCACAAATTTAAATACTTACGCATAATCATCAGGAGACATCTGACGGTCATAATTGAAATATAATGAAGCTTGAATACTGACGGATAGATAGCGGCGTATTGATTAATGCGATTATTATTTTTTAACAGTAAAATCTTGCCAGCTTTGCAGGCATTTTTTAAATTTTTTTTTTTTATTAATAAAATTCCTTTATTATTTATTTACATTTTTAAATTAAGTCCCGTTAAACTGATTGTATCAGTTTGCCAACGGGTTCTTTTGACATTTAATTTTTTTTAAAATTGAGACAGGTACATAAAATATACACATTATTAAATTTTATAAATACAAAAAAATCACATATTTTGGAAAAAAAATGTTAATAAATTTTTATATAAGAAATACAGAACAGAGAAAATGAAAGAAATAAAAAGAAAATAATAATGGAAAAAACATTAAATGAAAACCGGAAAAACAGAGATTAGTACAAAAAAGTTCTTTCACTTAACCATTTTTTTAGTTACAAGGAAATATCACTGCATTAGGTAGGTAAATAGTATACCCCAAAAAAATAATTTTATCCTAATGTATAAAAGTATAGTGTTGGCAGAAATGGCAGACACGGTTCCATGCCAACTCAGAAACAAGTCAACTCAACACCTCTTTGAAGAGCCATTTAAAGCTATGAAAAAATAATTTAAAAATAGCCCATAACCCTAACCTAACATAACCTGTTTAACATTTTTAATCACTTTTAATGACTCCTCAAAGGAGGTTCTAAATTGATTTCATTCTGAGTGTCAGGTCACCGGCAGACATGTACCCAGTAAAACGAGTTTAATATTTTTTCAATAGTTTGTAAATTTCGCCAAACCTATTTAGTACCTGGGCACAATCATATAAAACTAGATTGTATATGTTTGTGTCTTTGATTATATAAATGTCTAGATAGAGTGTTGCGCTATAACTCCGAAAAAAGAACAGGCCAGATTTGAAACGCTTGTGTGCGTGACACGCACACAAGTATAGGTAACTTATATTGTTAACGTAAAGCGCTCAACGTCACTGTAGGCGTGATGAGTGATACCAGCTCCCGAGTATTTCCCATAAAAGTGGGTAAAAAATATGTTTCGGTTTAGCGGGACCTATAATTCGTTTAATTTTGAATTCATTTAAGTAAGATAGTTTTCTACATATAATGATATAAATGAAAAGAAAATCATTGTTAAAAGAGATTTATTTTTGTTTGATTATTTGGTAAATTTTGGGGATTGGTGTCCATGGCTATTACGAATAATTTTTAGAAAAAAAAACTTTAGATTCGCCTTAATTACTATAAAAGGAAACTTATTGCATCACGGCTGGCGGAAAATAATGCATTTTAATTTTCAATGTCGTTAACTAAAATTTCAATTCGCGAACCGAAACTATGACAGCCCGCCCGCCATTTTGTCACTGTCAAAATACGTTTTTGAATGGTTTGTTTGGCTACGCAGGGTTTGTGTAGCGGGCTTGTGTATGTTATCTTTACTTTAAAAAACAGCCTACGTTTTTGAATGGTTTGTTTGGCTACGCAGGGTTTGTGTAGCGGGCTTGTGTATGTGACAAATGGTGGGCGGCAGCGGGCGGGATGTCGTAGTGTCGGTCGGAAGTGAAATTTTATTTAACGACATTGAAAATTAAATAGCATTATTTTCCGCCTGCCGTGATGCAATAAGTTTCCTTTTATAGTGATTAAGGCAAATCTAAAGTTTTTTTCTAAAAATTATTCGTAATAACCATGGACACTAATCCCCAAAAATTACCGATTATTTTTAAAAAATAAATAAGAAATACAGAAAATAAGAAAGATACATTCATAGACGCTGCCAACTGGCCGGCAGGTATCGTTGTGTCTAAATTAAAAATTTTATCATTATCAAATAAAGAAGGTGGCCCACATCCAGGTAAATCCCTAAAAATGGTAAAACTATCTTGTCACACTAAAAAAGACACTGCAACTTTTTAAAACTAAAGCTATCGATAGTTATTATTTATTCTTATTGACCTTCCCTTTTAATTTGTTTTTTAAACAGTTTTCGTATAGATTTTACATCCGGTTAATATTATCCAATTTTGTCTTATAGTGATATCTTAGGGCCAAATATTTTTCCACGGCCAAACTTATCAAATTAACTTGATGCAGAAGACCGTAAATCTGATCGGTTTTTACTTCGAAATAATTATTGGGAAAATTTAATTTGAAGAACAGGCAACCCTGTAAACATGGCGTCAAAACATGGGGTCAAACGGCGTTGTCCTAAGACCAAATTACATTATTAAAACTGAATTGTTTCTTTAACTGAATGGTTATTTAAAGGTTATTAACCGATGATAGGTAACATATTTAGTTGTTTTCAATCGTCCTATGTAATTCCTGCACACTGATATAGCTCAAATTGTCATTTTCAAATGTCACACAACACGTGTTTACCGTACAACGATAGTGTCGCCACTGAGCGAACAGGCCGAGCTTATATGCCAACTTTTGGCAGATATTTTTTTTGGCGCTTCGTCACTCGAGCGCTATATCTAGACATTTATATAATCAAAGGTTTGTGTATATGTATGTATAGCGGTACCAATATCATGATTGCATAATAAATTAATGTTTTAATAATGTATACTACCAAAGCCGTGTTTGATATTATAGCCACGTCGTGAAACGAAGAATCAACTGGCACAATAATCTAGAAAACCGCAAGCCCGGCATTATTCTCAATTTAGCCTCTCTAATAGCTCTCTCAGTTAAACACATGCGCATAATCTGAACATATTACGCGGAAAATCGCATGAATTTTAAAGCATCCATTGTCCTTCCTCCTGGATATGACATAAGTCGGTCTATTATATCTCCCGAGTGACTTTCCTTTCAGTTTCTAATTGTTATTTTATTTTCGAGACAATGCAATCATAAAACGCTCTGCCATACTTTTACCGGCCAATAAAAGAAGAATGGATAAGATATAGTTGATAATTTCATTATAAAATGCAAAATTGCTGTATTGTGTCTGAAACTAATTGGGTAAGCATAATATATTCATCTTCTTTAGGATTGAAACCCATTTGGTTTTCCGAAGGTTATCGCAATGTAGGTCACCGCTATGGCACGTACTGCTTAGTGGTAAAAGTTTGACGGGATTAGCGCGTTCGATTCCTGCTTGTTTGCTGCGGGTATAAGCGTCTTTAACCCGTATGCTTGGTTCAATATGTTCGCACCTCACAATTCGGAAGCCTCGGTTTCACGCGTAAATTTTGAAACCGTCACTTTGGATCGAGATTGTAAAATATCTATGCAAGATAGCTTTCATATTTCAAAGACAATGAGAAGCATTATTTCGTTCTCTTTCTGGTTAAAAGAAAAATACATATGTTTGCATGAGAGGAAGAGCGATATATAGCTTTTAAAATGTAAGGTCGCTCGGGACGTTTTTAGTCTTATGAAGAAAGTATAACGCGATTACGAGTTTTGGGATGTATTTATTCCTAAACAAGCAGACGAGTTAAAATCATCTCGCCAGCCCGCTCGTCTACCACATACACACATTCTCCTTTAGATATTATAAATTTCAATCAATTTACACAAAAACATGACAAATTATATACCTAAACCTGCCTCGAGAATCACTCTACCTGTGGGTAAAAATCGCATGAAATTCCGTCCATTAGTTTTTGCGTTTATCGCGAACAGACAGACAGACGCGGCGGAGGATTTTAATTTATTATTGTATGCATCGACTCAAATTTAGAATTAAAATCAGTGAAATAACAGCGTTCAACAACAGCTCACTTTTTTTAAAGCAAACAAATTGAATGCTCTTTAAAAAATATTCATAATTTTATTTCAATCAAAATGGGATTCATTTTATAAATATTTTTGAATTAAACCTGGAGTCTGGATTAAGCGCGGTCCACATTTCAGGGATTTAAAAATAAATAAATAGATCAACCGTTTGATGAAGATCTCCAAAATTTATTTAACTCAATTATTTAAGTACCTACCTAGTTCATTTTAAACTGGCAGTGATCGATATTATTGAGGACAATAAGTATATTATCTACTTGTGTTCAGTAGCTAAAAAGATATAAAAAAACGTGTTTGCTCTTTATTTCTTGTTCTAAATCATATTACGAATATTTGCTAAACTGACTAAAAAAATGTTGTTCAGAGAAACACGATTTTCATACAAGCTATTAAAAATAAGATCAATCATTTAAGAACGGGTTTAAAAACATGAGCGTTTTGGCTGACTTTTGAGATAAACTTGTTCATTTATCACTCTGCTCAATGAAATGTCGTTAGTCACGCCTAAAAAATATCAAATCAATCAGAAAATTACAATAATAATAATAATTCTGTTGAGTTGTGGTTACAAAAAATGCAATAAAACTTTCTTGAATAAATTGGTCAAAGTGCGTTCTGCATAAAATGTGATTTTTAAATTTTAGTAGCGGTTTTAAATGCGGTAGAAGCGATACTTTCGGAATTTTTACATATTTTTGTCGTCGATTTCCACTGCACCTTTTCCTACAGATTTGGTCATCTTATTGGTATTCGTGTTTTTTTTCTTCGGAGTCGCTAGATGTCGCTTTCTTTTGTGTTTTTTTGCCTGTTCAGTTTGGAGTGGTTTGAAGATTGGATATTGATTATACAAAAACCTTTTTTTTTTGGATTACTAAGATTCGATCCTTGGTCCGTTGAATGTCTGGCCGCTAAGGTTCGTCAGGCGCTTCATACTACTACACTAAATGAGTATTGCGTAGGACCGTGAATTTATCGTATTATATTGGAACCGAGTAGGTACCCGTCCCGTGAAATAATACATATTTCATTACTATCTCATTCTCTCGCAGACTCAATCCTGTAGGTCTATGTGTTTGTCTCTTTTTAATAATAATAATAATAATAACGTTTGATTTATATAGCGCAGTTTTGTGTCATTTCCCTTCAAGTGCGCTTAAATATAATAAATTTAAAAATAATCCTATAGTGCTCCTTATAATATTGAGAAAATAATAAAAGAATATACAGTATTTACAAAACAATGACAAGAGAACAAAATTAACAAATACAGTGCTGCTATAGCACACACAAGACAATAATAATAATAGACAAAAACGGTGCTCTTGTAACACAGGACAAAAAAAGAACTTAAAAATTAAAATATAATATACTAACATAAGGTAGTTTGCGTTCAGAAATGAGAAATATTCTGGCAAAAATTCGAATATTAAACATAAAAATACAAATTAGGAGGAAACCGAAACCAAACAATAGAGAACTCCAGTTCACTTTTTTTTTATTTTTTTTTATGAATAAAGACCTTCAAACTTAAATAACTTCACTTTTATTTTTATTTTTATAGTTAGTTTTAATAGTTAAAATAATTGTCAAAGTTTTAATTTTTCAAGATCCCATGAAAAGCACCGTATCTATGGTGGATTGTGTGACGTCTTCACCCACCGATAGTTTATTTACTTTCAAGTTTTCATTTTGAATCAGTGATGTTATGTCTAGGGAAATTTCCCTAGATCTAGGTGGGAAAAATATTTTTTAGGGAAAAGGGAAATCAGGACAAAATCTAGGGAAATTTCGAACTCTGGCAAATTTTTTATTACATATGACAATATTACTGGTATTATTTATATATTTTTTATATATATTTTATATATATTTTTTTATATACGTTTATATATTTTTTGGAATTCCTATGAATCCTACTTATTGTTCATGTACTTACATGCAATGTTATTTTTAACACTGACAACTCAAAATGATATTATGTATCTAAAAAGATAAATGGGACCTCTTAAAAAAAAAATTTTTAAGTTCCGTTTTATCGGTGATTGCGGTTGATTTTTATTGTGCAAAGTGTTTTTTTTATTTATTTGGAAATCAGTGGTGAGCGTATTCGTTGTTTTAAATTATTATTTCACGTAGCAAAAAGTGTTTTATTTGGAAAAGCACAGTATTTTAAGTACATTTACAAAATTCCGATATCTTCCCAATTAATTAATCATATTAATTAACATATAACAGAATTAGTGTTACACAATCAGTTGGCTACGTAGGTAATTGCGTAAATGTGAAATTCTAGGGAAATTTCACTTCGAAATCTAGGGAAATAATTTTTTTGGGCAGAACATCCCTGTTTGAATGAAGAATGAATAATCCAGAAGAATCAATGGCGGAAAGCTTTGGTAATACTTTTAGGTGTGAGGTGTGTTTTTTATTCAAGACTGCTTTTAATATAGAAAAACATTGGTAAAATGTCCACATTTCACCGGTACTGTTATTGTATTTTAACAAAGTGCAATATAAAAACAATTAATCATCTTTTTCATTGCAAATACAAGTGACATCGTAAGCCTCGAATTTTGTGTTCAGGCGTGACTGTACATTGTTTTATGTATAACACATACAGAAACACTGGTATTTATAAAATACTGATCATGACGATTGTGTAATAACTTGTATAAAAAGCCCTTGATACTAAAAACAATTCGAAAATAAGACCGATGTATCGTAAACCAAATGTCAAATATGACATATGACCTATTTATGACTACTTAACCTCAATTATAGCCCCTTTCCGTCATAATTTTAATTGTTGAGAGTCTAAATATTGTTTCCAATAAACACAATAACTATTATTTATCTAAATCTCTTTAACAGTATGAAAATAACCAAAAAACACGAAATGTTGAATGGCGTGCGTGTCTTTCGTGGCGTAAGGCGTAAGATTTCAAATGTCAATACATCTTGATACACTTCGGTGAATTGGTTAGCAGGTTAACGGTGACGTCACCGTTAACCATTTCAGTAATGCCAACTTGACGCTGTGTTTTGAGGAGAGGTTTAAAAATGCAGTTTTTAATAATATTTTAAAAACTCTGCGTTTAATATTATGAAATAAAACTTATATACTCAGAATCAGCGTTTATTGGTCTACATGGACATATTTTTTTAAAGCCATAATATTTTTCACTGGAGTTCCTTATTACGGGAAACTTGAGAAAATGGTTTATTATTATTACGTACATTGAAAAAATGTTAGGATTCGTGAATGGTATGATTTTTAAAATAATTTTGTTTTTTAAAGCCCGTTTAAATTCAGCCAAATTCTGGATATTAGTAACTGCTGAGGGAAGTTTATTCCAAATGAAAGGGCCAGTTACACGAAAAGAGCGATCATAGTAAACAGCTCGATTTGATCTAGAAAGTTCGATTAGACGATTAGTAACATCTAGATCTGCTGACCTTAGAGTAAGCTGTCTCTCGCTTAAGTTTTGTCGGACACATAGTTCCGATATATAGGCTGGCGCCATTCCTTGCAATACTTTGAAGGTCATTAAGCAAATCTTGAACTCTATTCTTTCAGGACATCGAAGCCAATGAAGACGATCCCTTAGAAGCGGGGTTATATGACAGTACTTAGATTCACCAAAAATCATTCTCGCCGCATCATTGAAAGCGGATTGTATTCTATTTAATTGTATCTTTGGTAGGCCAGCATATGCACTATTACAATCGCCCATACGTGAGACGACGAACGAATTTATGAGGGACTTTGCTCCATCAGAGGGAAGGCATCTCCTGATTGACTTTATCTGCCGTAGATGGAAAAAGCCAGAACTCACAGCTTTAGCGTCGCTTGCTTCCGTTTTAGTGTCGCTTGCTTCCGTTTCATCGAGTTTAAAATCACAGCGGTGCTAAGAAGTTTTCACTTCAATAAACGTTGGTATCAACTATTAAGCTTGTAGCAACAGAGCTTAAAGCAACAGAAATTATTCGTATACCTACATTCATATACACCTAATAATAAACGCTTCAGATTTTTTGTACGGGTTAAATTTTTCCCACAGGAAAAGCTTAACCCTTTCACACACTTTTCCACAAATGATCATCTAGTCAATCCACGCTATGCAATTTCACTATATAAGTATAATAAATACAAAATAATACAAGAACAACATGTCAAAGAAACGAAATGGGAAAATAATTCACCGACTCCAGATATTTTCATATCAGAGGGTTCGGCTCGGTGGAACTCCTAATTGGACCTATAAATTCTACTGATCCCTCAATATAAATGTTTAAAAAATCTTTTGAAATCTTTGACGACCTCACTTTGTGACTTTTTGACGACCTCCGTAGTCCAGTGGGTAAGACTCTTGACTCATGATCCGGAGGTCGCGGGTTCGAACCCGGCATGCGCAAATAAATTTTATTTGATTAATTTGTGTTATTTCACAATTAATTCATTTAAAATAATATATAGTATATTTGCGGCATGTTCCAGAGTGGAAGATACTATTAGTATCGCCCTGGTGTAAGACCACCATTCAGAATTGAAACGTTGCTTGAAAATGGCTTTAGCCGTGTTTGGTGACCAGATCTGAATAGCCAGGTACTTCCCAACCTTCCTCTTCCCCACCTCCTTCCCCTCACCACTACCTTCAGCCTCACAACATACCCCAATTGGGGATGCCATAGTCTCACTGGCTCCAGACGGGAGCAGTTGAGATTCTTGTGCGGTATTTACTGTAAAAAAAAAAAAAAAACATGTATTTAAAATGACTGATTTTTGCATTTTCATATATATAAATAAAAAACTTATGAAAAAAAATTATATATAATTAAAATTATTATGCTATAAATATTATTATTAATAATTCGATCGTCCAAGTTTTTAGAGAATGACTAAATCAATATTCGAAAGCTCATCATAAATAATTTGCACGTGTCTGTGTTTTACATATTAAATCCTTATATATAAAAATGAATTTTTCTTTGCTTGATCCTAAACCATTCATTCGATTGCAATGAAACTTTGGTGAGTTGTTGTGCTCACTGTCACCAAGGTTTCTATGTATAGTGGTGAGCTCTGGCATTATGAAATTTGTTAAAAAACTTGCAATAGGTGGTACGCGAACTGTTTAAAAACTGAATGCCTCGGGACTGAATACATGGAAGGCGGGAGAGGGGAAACGTGGAAAAGAAAAGGTGGAGAGGGAATGCGCAAGGGGAAGGGGACGCGGGGTAGGGAGGGGAAGGGGAGGCGGAGGGGGACGTATCGAATGGGAAAGGACATGCAGGAAGAAAAAAAAACTATTTTAGTGGCATTGCATCGCATTCTATAAAATAACACCGGGAAGCATAACGGTCCGGTTAATCAGTAAAACATTTTGAAATTATCTATTGGTATCCCAGAAAACAACAATATTTTGCTTAATTATGAGTAATATGAGTGTTATAGATAGAGGGTCCACTTTTACGTATAACTGCATAATCAACTCAAATTTAGATTTTTCAGTAATATCTTACTTATCAACTGGACGATCTAATATAATAAATTAATGAAAGAGTAAAGTTATAAATTTCGTAAAATGTACGAAAAAGCGCAGTGCATACCGCTCAACGAATTGCATGCATTTTATAACATTTATATCCGCTGAGTTTCTGAGTCGGGTTTTAAGGTTACCTTGCCGTTTTTTAGCAGCCGGTGAAAAAAGAGAAATAATAATTTATGATTCTGCACAAAAAACGTAACAAATATTCACACACACCTGGGCTTCACCATTGTTTGGCGCTAATTGGCTGCACATTACCTGTCTATGTCAAAATGTAAAAAAAGTCGAACGAATTCATCTACGTGACTCAGTCTTTATTCTTGTCTTGTAGAGAAACATCTGACATCAACGCTCTTGTGGTACCTAAGTCTTTTATGTTATAAAAATACCAAAAATATGCTAGAAAATGTATAAATGTTTTTACTAAATCCGTCGTTATATCTCAGTGCCACGATTCTTGTTGTCAGTAGGTCCTAGGTTCATTTAAATATATTTATTTTATTATTACATAGTATAAAATGAAGTCGCTCAAAATGTATGTGCGCGTTAATCTTTTAAATTAGGCAACGGATTTTCATACGGTTTTCACCAATCGATAGAGTGATTGAAGAGGAATGTTTATATGTATAATACATGTAAATTATATTAGAGAAAAGTCGAGAAATTTAAAGAAAACATATTTTTGTGGGATTTAAAATGGCTGGCGGGCCGTACTATGTATAGTCACTTTTGAAATTCGTTCTACGGAAGAAATTGGAAAATAGATGTCCTAGAGTAAGTAGGCATTTGATTTGAATTATTTTATTTGATGAAGTCGCTCAAAATGTATGTGCGCATAGATCTTTTAAACTACGCAACGGATATTCATGCGGTTTTCACCAATAGATAGAGTGATGCAAGAGGAAAGTTTACATGTGTAAAAATATGCTTATTATAGTAGAGAAAAGTCGAGTAATTCAAATATTCAATTCAGGCAGCGGGCAGCGAGCAGCTGCTGGCAAGCGGGTGGTGTAGATTTTATAAAGGTTGGGTAATGGCGTTGTGTTTCGTTAGCCACAGCAACGTGTGGCCGGGTCTGCTAGTTATAATATAAATAATACGAGTAACATTATCTGTATTTATATATATAGGATGTGTGGGATTGCACTATCCTCCCCATATCCTGGAATAAAAATAATTTCATTTAATTATACCTAGGTTTTTTTTACACTAACTCCACACAGGAGGCCCTGAGAAAAATGATTTCCCTCAGAGTCTATGTCATCTCAGGAGAAGCTGTGTGGAAGGTTTTTTTTTAAGAAAAGGAAGAGAGGAATTTCTGGGACGGAAATAGGTACGAGAGGTGGGTAGGAATCTGGAGGTCAGTGTATCCAGTGTAACCGTATGAATCCATCCCTTCAACCGCAGTGCAAGATGATGGGTCGAGAGATTCCGGCTGGAGAGGATAAAAGACCACTCAACGAGTCTCTCTCGATCCTGCATTGGCAGGATCGAGAGATGGCTCATGAACCTGGGCGTCCCTGCTAAATCATCAAACGTAGTGAACCACTTGGAGTTGTTAGTTATTCAATAAATATTTCCCGGGGAGGCGGTACCCATGCCCGCCTCCCAAATTGAATAGATATATATTTTACAAAATATTATATTTTAGGTCATCATTGGTCATGTATACCTCATCAGAAAAGAGGAACTCTTGTGTCTGATAAGGGAGCCACGATTCCTACTTATAGTAAAATATGTATCTACGTTTTACTACAAGTTTTTTTTGAAAAAATGGTTAATTTTATTTATTTGTTCTGATGGATTGATGATACAGCAAAATCCAGAAGGGAGGTTATTATAGTTTTTTGTGGCGTGGATTTTATAATGATACATTTGAGTCCTTTTAAAATTAGCTGTAATAACTTTGTTTCCATTTCTCATCAGTTTGTAAAATACTTGATATTCTATGTTACTTTTTTCTTTACATTTTTATAATAAAAGCTTGCTTGAATATGTCATCGACATATGGTACTGGAAACAATAAAAGTGATTCCGTTGAGAGGGCAGATTTTTAAAAATATAACATTAATGATGATTCTTTGCGTAACTTTTACTGGGTTACATTCATATTAAATTAGTTTGAATACAATTTTAATTTGTATTTCTGAAGTGGATTAATTACTGAACACATTAATTTTACAAATAATATAATTTAAATACACAGCCTTTATAATAAAAAAATCACCTCCTATCCGATAATAGGTGTTTTAGTTACATATTGTATAAAAACCGTTCAATTTTAGATTCGATTTGGTATCTACAAAAAATACTGAAACTCTGTTTTTTGTTAAATCTGGCAACATTTTCAATTTCATGTTTTTCGACCCTTTGGAATAACAACGTTCCGTTTGTTGCGGTAATGTCATGTGATAATGAGCTCGAAAGTAGCTTACCATAGATCCCATTATCGCGACAGATGAAACCTTCTTATTTCAAAGGGTCGTTTTTTAAAATACTTGCATTGAAAATAAAATATTTAACTTTTTACATATTAAAGATTAATTTAAATACCAAAATCAAAAAAGATATTTTTTATCTATGTAGGTTAGACATGTTCAAAATTAATAAATATACAGAACGTTAGTGATACCTTGGAAAAATTCCAAAAATTGGTGAACAATTTTTTACAACACATAAACAACCCTCGCTGGCTGGATAAGCTCTGAATATCTTTCAAGAACTATTTTATTAGTAAGGTTTTCATATCCACGTTTATTTATAAATTATTTTTAATTTTCAACACA
Source organism: Limnephilus rhombicus (assembly GCA_929108145.2). Lineage (NCBI taxonomy): Eukaryota > Metazoa > Arthropoda > Insecta > Trichoptera > Limnephilidae > Limnephilus > Limnephilus rhombicus. The sequence goes on from OV815283.1 coordinate 49,500,499, forward strand.
TGTTTTTAGTGAGGGTGTTATATACTATTTTAACTATCAGAAATACCCTCACACAACTGCCGACTCTGCCCTGATGATGGACACTGCAACGTTGTCCGAAACGTTGACTAAAGAAGGAGGTAGCGCAACACGGCGTAACACCCCAAAAATAAATAACGAAAAAAAATACCCTCATTCAAAAGATTCAATCATTTGTTTTTGTATTTCTTGGGCATTAACTATGTAACAATATCTAGACATTTTGTTTTGAAGAGATTTAATTTTCAATGTACATGTACATTTCTTACTTTATATTTTAAATTTGTCGAAACCGGTAGCAGAAAATTTAAAATATAAAATAACAAATGAATGTACCTACATACTCAAATTAAAAGCAAAAACTCTTCAAAACAAGATTTAATCTTTAATAAGATTTTGACGACCTCCGTAGTCCAGTGGGTAAGACTCTTGACTTACAATTCGGAGGTCGCGGGTTCGAACCCGGCATGCGCAAATAAATTTTATTTGATTAATTTGTGTTATTTCACAATTAATTCATTAAAAATAATATATAGTATATTTGCGGCATGTTCCAGAGTGGAAGATACTATCAGTATCACCCTGGTGTAAGACCACCATTCAGAATTGAAACGTTGCTTGAAAATGGCTTTAGCCGTGTTTGGTGACCAGATCTGAATAGCCAGGTACTTCCCAACCTTCCTCTTCCCCACCTCCTTCCCCTCCCCACTACCTTCAGCCTCACAACATACCCCAATTGGGGATGCCATAGTCTCACTGGATCCAGACGGGAGCAGTTGAGATTCTTGTGCGGTATTCACTGTAAAAAAAAAAAAAAATCGATGCCTACATGGCTATGGCTTGTCGATTAAACAACTCGCAATTAAAAAAACACCACAAAATATATTAAAATATTTTTCAGAAAAAACATTTGGTATTATTTATAATTACTTCGTATTATTCATACTACCAAATTTTTATTTGTAAGCGATATCCTCATCACGGGAGGATCTCAGTGAAGATATTAGTTTCTCTAATTAAAGTAAGATAATTAATCAAGTTAGTAAGATAATTAATATCGTTTTCTTTTAGGTAATAATATATCTAATTATTTTATTATGTTATTTGTAAATTTTCGTTACAGAATTTACTCTGCGAGGTAGTAATAAAGTATACACAATCATGCAGGAATAAAACCGTTTTATTGTAATAATTGTCTTTTGACATTTATCTGCTCCTGATACTGTTGGTCATGAAAACCTATTCTGTCATGCGTCTATTAAAACATTAACAGATATTTCATTAAAATTAACTATCCGCTAACACGCCATGTTCCCCAAGGGACAGTGTTTAGATAACATGTACATTTTTTATTATTTTAATAACACCAGAATTTAATTATTAACTTTTTTATAGATGATCAAATATAATTCTTTGACAACGTGATATTATATTAATTTAATAGTTAAGTAGAGACCTTACTTACTTAAATACTTCTCCAAAACTCTACCACACGAACTTTTTGCAGATACCTATATGATTTACGTACAAGAAAAAACTGTTGCTGTTTATTTACGTGCAAGAAAAAATGTCGAGGGAGACTGGTGTTGGCAGAGACATTTTGATCACTCCAGCAGGACTCTCTCGAAACACCTCGACGCACCGCAGTGGGAGGGTTGGATTCATATGTCCGTTACTCCTGGCATAACCACCAACTCCTCATGCTTATTTCCTTCCCAAAACTTCCTCTCCTTTCCTTTCTAAAAAGCCCTTCCACACACCATTCTCGAAGAAGCATAGGCCATTAAAGGAATTATTTTCCTCAAGGCTTTCTATGTGGAAATCAATTCACACGCCGTAGAAGTGAAACGTTCAGAAAACAAACGTATACAAAAGTGGGGAGACTACGAAGCACTTGTTTTATCAATGTAGGCACGATTTTTTTCCATATTTTTGTCTTCGAATTCAGTGCACTTTTTCCAACAGATTTGGTCATCTTATTAGTATTTGTGGTTTCTTCTTCGGAGTCGCTAGATGTCCCTTTCTTTTGTGTTTTTTTTTTGTCTGTTCATTTTTGAGTGGTTTTAAGATTGGATATTGATTTTACGTACATAGGTATATAGGAACAGAGTAGATACCCGTGAATAAAATAAATATTTTATTGCTGTCTTATTCTCTCGCAGGCGCAATCGTAATGTACGTGTTTGTCTCTTTTTAGTGTTGCTCGTTTCCGTTTCATCGAGTTTCAAATCACAGCGGTATTAAATAAGTTTTCACTTCAAAACATATAATAATTAAATATATGTAATTAATTTTTGTGTAAAAACATGATTATAAGTAGAACAAAACTTCACGAACGTTATCAAGTGAGGGTAAATTCGTAATAATTTAAAAGGAGTAAGGCGATGAGTTATTGCAACCGAAATAAGGAGATTATTTCAAAACATAGAACCTAGTTGTATAACGAAAGCCTCTCCGCTCACGCCTTTGGAGAAAACCTTGATTGTTAGTCAGCTATTTACTAAATAATTCTGACTTCCTCGTTGCATCGGTTAGTACACTTGACGTGGTGCCCAGAGATTACTGCGTTACATCAGATTACATTTTATTATCTTTATTTATTATTATTTCGAATACAATATAATTAATAATGCAATGGGTTCGCTATATATTCGCAAGATAACTAACGCAAGGGGTGATACTATGAATTATTTATATTGCAATAATTAGCATTCCTGATAAGTTAGATGCACCTATTGTAAGTGTTCGGATGTGAGAAGTAAAATGGAAGATTTTTATATAATAATAATAAATAATTATCACATTATATTTATGTAGCGCAGTTTTGTGCCATTTCACTTCAAGTGCGCTTAAATATATAAATTTAAAAATAATCCTACATAATCATATATACAGTTACAATATAAATATGTATGTGCCTTTAAATACTTGCAGTCAGTGTGTTTTTATACATGTCGGTAGGTTTGGTACCGAATACTATTTTTGACTGAATCGAATGTCATCGCGAACAAACTTCAAAATAATTCGACACACGGATAGTCACTTATAGGTGCCTGTTAGGCTTATAGATAAGTAGTTTTAATAACTAATAAGTGGTAATTCGTGTTTTTAAAGAGGTAATAAATTAATATAACACACGAAAGGCATAGACAGGCCATTGAAAATCACAGAAATTGACAGCCAATAATTTATTTTTCCATTTTATACCATTTTTGCTTTTGGTTTCACGTTCCTTAGCAGGTTCATTCAAATAAATTCTATTTGATAATTTTCTTGATTTCCGATTTTCAAAATTGCGGCAATAAGGTAAGTCTAAATCAAGTACCCTAACTTAAATTGTTTAATATGTATTTTTTATGTGAATATCTCACAAGTCCCCACTGCTTCCGTCTGGAGCCAGTGAGACTATGGCGTCCTAAATTGGGGTGTGCTTCAAGGCTGAAGGTAGTAAGGAGGGGAAGGAGATGTGGAAGAGGAAGGTGGGGAAGTACCTGGCTCTTCAGATCTGGTCACCAAACACGACTGAAGCCTCAAGCAACTTTTCAAATCTGAATGGTGGTCTTACACCAGGGTGACATTGAGAGTATTTTCCACTCTGGAACGTGCTGCAAATATGCTACGTATTATTTTAAAGGAATAAATTTGTGAAATAACACAAATTAATCAAATAAAATTTATTTGAACCCATGTCCTTTGTTTTGCTGGTCGAAAACCTTACCTCTCAACCACGGAGGCCGTCGAATGCACGTAAAGTTAACATTTTGTTTGAAAATATCAAAAAGTGAGGCGTCGTTTCTCATTTGTAGACAATTAGCGAAACTTCTTCGTGCAAATGGAAATGACACTGCAAGCGGATAATACATGAATGATAACAATTCTAGACAGAAAAATCTGCGACAATTCCACAACGCCCGACGACTTCACTGCTTGAGGTATTTTGATACTTCTGTGGGTAATGATTTGAGATTTACACGGTCAAAAATGTTACGTGATTTATTTTTGGAGTACTATGGCGTGTTGACCTACCTCCTTCTTTGACTAACGTTTCGAACAGCGATTAGTATTCACCATCAGGGCAGATATATAATTACACATTTGCATCCCCCCTGCTGGTGGATACTCCGTAGGGCGTAGATGATGAAGGTAGCGCAACATGTCACAATACCCCAACAATATATCACTGAAAGTATATTAAAGTAAATGTTGAAACGCGTAGTTTGCTACCCGTATCGCCTACTTTTCTAGACTCCTACCACTGAGCCACTTTGGTCTCTTGGTCTACACTCTTAAAACAGCGGCTTACCGCCCAGTTCAGCATAACTGCTACTGAACCACCCCAGTCGCCCCACCCAAAGTGATCAGTACTTTATTTTATTTTATTTGGAATACCAACAGTGCCTTATCTAAAAAAAAGAGGGCCTAAGAGTTTACTGTCCAATTTTTTCACTGAGTTCGAGTTCTTTATAATGTGTAGGTTGATGCGCGTATTTTGATTCCAAATAAATAGTTTAATTTTATGTTCCAAAAAATTTTATTTCCTGTTCCAAAGTAAAGACACCCACATGTATCACAAAATTAAAAATGAGGTTGATCGTAGGTGTTCTCCATCATATCTCAAATCCTTCAACAAAATGCACATTTTTATTATTACTGGGATGTTTTTGCTCCGCTGACCGCCCAATGTGACTTGAATTGGAATAATCAACATTTCTTATTGTTTCATTTCTGAGATGTTATCTTCGGCCGTCGCGCTAAGGTTATATTGGGATGCATCCAGCGTACGAATTACTCGACGGATAATTGAATAATTATTCGTTTGAACCGTTAGTGCATTAATGCATGTCAATACGCAAGGCAAGCGCTTAATAAAAAACATTTTTTTATTTGATATTATAACAAGGGCCTCTTCCATTCGTCTCGTTAAACGACGAGTATTCATATTCTTTCATGAGCATGTACGTCATGTAATTTTCAGAATTTAACCAAATCAATACCCGTCTTAGAACATAAATAGTCTGAATACGGTGATGAGGCGTACGAGTGTAAAGTACATTGTACTGTATTTGCATAAATATATTCAGAATAAAACTCAATAAACATCCGGGATACCAAAAATGAAAAAAATATACTCTCAGGTAATCTGTTGTTTTTTCTTTTTAAAGTGAGAACTTCTTTAGCACCGTTGTGATTTAAAACTCGATGAAATGAAAATTAAACTTACAAAGCTCACCGATGCACTGGAGCGTAACGGTTACCCGGCAAGGCAGACAAGGCAAATAATAAGAGCCAAATCTACACCAAACGAAGACAGAATTCAAAAAGAGTCTAAAGGCTGTGCTTTCCTACCTTATGTTCACAATGTGACAAACAAAATTGCCAGACTATTGAGGAAAGAAAGCATCAAGACTGTTTTCGGAACCACGACCAAAATACAAGACCTACTGAGGTCTGCAAAGACCAAGTTTCAACTTCAGCTGTTTCGGATGTGATAAGGTCTATATGGGCCAGACAGAGCGGACGATCTCCAAAAGGATATCAGAACATTTTCAAGCGTGTAAACTTGGCCACCCTGACAAATCGGCAATCGCCGAGCATTTAATTGAAACCGGCCATTACTTTGGATTTGTTCCTGAAGTCCTGGGAAGACCCAAAACTTATAGAGCACGCCTAATTACAGAAGCAATTGAAATTCATAAAAATCCTATTAACATTAATAGAGACGACGGAGCTTAGCTCAATAGTTCTTGGTATCCGGTAAATGACGGCTACACCTAAGCTAAATGCAGAAAACCATCTTGAAGTACATATACTGTAATGCCAGCTCGCAGTGGAGTGGAGCTGGCTACACGGTATTGCTCCGAAGTACTTAAGCACACATTTCACCACTAACATTTACACATCTGCCCTGATGATGGACACCGTAACGCTGTCCGAAACAAATAAAAAAAGAGTACTTAGTTAGTTTATAATTACGTATGAGTTTTAAATAAGTACCTCACAATTTCACGCCTCTGGGTAATTATAGTGTGAACTAATCCGAAAGGAACTGCACGGTAAATGGCAGTTAGTCTATTTCAGATATAAAATAAATCAAAACTAGAGTAGTTAATTAATCTGAGAGGAAAGATTCAAGATACAAAATCCTTCTTTCACAACAAAATTAATTGATGTCATGCTCCATCGGATTGACAAATAATTTGGCTTGCCCATATTACATGGACGATTACCTATTGCCTCTCCCTCCCTCACCCAGGAGGGATTTTTTAGGTGAGTGCACGTTTCACTATAATAATGTTTAGGCAATCCTTGACCATAATTTTTGATGTGAGAATGCCGCGTACATTATTAATTAATTTTTATAATTCTTGGGGTACTTGGTTGGGTCTATTTATACGCTCCACCAGTACCATTAAAACTCACACTAATAAATATGTTTTAATAAAATTGTTGATACTACTTTAAAATTATGCTACTGAACGTATGTAGTTCCAATTTTCTAAATGGTCAGAAATATTGAATTAGTAGTTTTAATAACATCGTTTGTGTTTGATCTATCTTAGCTGATGATGATTTATTTTACTAGTGCACGACATAAACTATGAGAGTGTGTGTGTGCATTTTTATTTTTTTTATGGATAAATTCACTTCTCAGCAAAACCTAAAGTTGTGCTACTTTGCTATATTGAACATAAGACAATAATTATTACACGAGTTTGTAAACACGTATGAAATGTAAATACAATTTTCTAAACGGTCAGTTTACATTTAGGTAAGTAAATTTCAAATTAAAATGTGTTTAAATGTTTTAAACAATAACTTTGTAGTAATTGTAATTCACACGTGATAGGTTATAAGATTTCAAGTGCACTTCGAATGCACCTCTGGCGATATTATTTAAGCATGTATTTTTCCTGCACAGGAAATGTTCCTGTACGTAAATAGTTGTACATATCCGTTAAAGAATAATTATGGTTTAGTTGCTAAATTAGACTTTGATAAAAACACGTCGGAAACAAGACTTAGGACAGAAGATAGGTCTAATTATCAGCTTTTCTGGTGCCTACTGACGTTTGCATACTAAGCATTTAATTAATATAAAGACAACGATGAAAGGGTGTTCTATTTTAGGTGGCAAAAAAGTAAAGGTTTGTTAAAGGAATGTTTTATGTGAAATATTTTTTTTGTCATTTTAGTCTGAAGACATCGTAAATCAGTGGTTTGGTTAGTCATTTATAAACACCACAAAATTTTTGATTTATTTTCTCAACTTCGCTTACGTACCAAATCAGGCAGACAAGAATGTAGGTAGGTATTTAGATGTAATAATATAAATGTTATCTTTGATAAATGAACTGTTTTCAACGTGAATTTTGGTTTATTATATTATCTGTTGCTCGATTTTATTTGTTATTGGTTGTTATTCTAATATTACAAAAACGCTTAATCAAGAAGTCACCCTTTATCCGCAATCTTTGGAATGTTTCGAATGCTAGAAAGCTACGCATAGTAAATTGTTTATCAAACTGTGACGAAATTATTACAAATTGTTTCAAATTGCAGTCTACCGTTCACCTTTAACGAGAATGATAAATAATCTGAAAGTAACTTATTATTGTTTTCAAAACACACCGATTAGCACTCTGCACTATATAACAAATGGGTGCATATAAATATCGTCAGCAACACATTGTTTTTTTTTTTTTTTTTTTTTTTAATTATAATTTTAAATTAGAAAAGTAATTATATGCAACAATACGATGTTCCATATCATTCATTAACAGTTTTAAATTACCCAGTTAGTAGAGAAATAATCTCGGCTCTATTTGGGGAGCTAGTCTAATTAAGTTTGATATAAAGTACTAGCTTTTGCCCCCGGCTTCGCTCGCATAGTATTAGGGGGGTACCCACAGCGCCTCCTCCACCTTCCCTATCCTCACTCCAATCCCCTCCCTCCTCCTCTCCCCCGCCCCCTCTCACCCCTCCCAAATCCCCCCTCCCAAATCCCCCCCCACCACAAACCCTCCCCCACCACCCTCCACACTCCCCCATCCCACCCCCCCCTGTACCCTGCCCCCACATCATATCCCCCTCTCACCACCCCTCCATACCCGTTACATTCAATTTTCAAACAGCTCGCGTGCCACCTATTGCAATTTTTGTATATACATTTCATAATGCCAGAGCTCTAAGTTATAGCCTATAGCCTATTCTGATGTATGAGCTATATTATTGTAAAGTTTCATTAAAATCCATTCTGTAGTTTTCGCGTGAAAGAGTAACAAACATACATCCATACAAACTTTCGCCTTTATAATTAAGTAGGATTTGGGAATAATACTGATTAAAGGTAGTACGTACAGTTAAAAAAATAGACAGGAATACTTTCAAAATAACTTCAAAATATTACAAAATATTGGACAATAAGTAAAAGGACGCATAATAATAGCACCAGAATATCAGCAAAATAGTAGTAACAGAATATATCTGAAAATCACCGTTAGGATAAGTCAATCTGGTATTTATTTGAAAAATTTAATGTAAGTTTGTTTAAATTTTAAAATAGTTTTTCTCACTTTTTATTAAATCAGGTAAATCTTTAATTAGTTTAGGGCCTACATATTCATAATGGTGTTGTGCTGTCGTGTTGCATCTAGGTAAATATATGTTCCTAGATGTTATAGGTCTTACACTTCGTGTTGAGGACACTTCAGATTCTTTAAAAACTTTAAAAATAGCATTTTTTCAAATAATTTTAAAACCGGTATGACCTTAAATTTATCAAAAAGTTTGCTGGTTGGAAAAACTTTTGGATTTTTAAGAATAACTTTAATGATCATTTTGTGTGTTATTACTGTTATTTATTATCGGATACAAATTTGTCTTATAGATTCTTTCCCGTGCGATTATGACATAACTGTTTCACTGACCGTACAAGAGTAAAGTATACCGTTTTAATATTTGACAGTTTTAGGATATTTCTTAAACGTATAAATATGTAAGTTGGTTTTCTAATTCTTTTAACATAGTTATCGACATGTTTCCTATATTTCTCATTACTTTCTATAGTGATCTCCAGATTTTGAATTTTTTACACCTTTCTCAATATTGAATAAAATTTAGTAAAACTCTCAGATCGGTGAATAACATCTGACGTAATATGAGTTTATAAAATAGTAAATGGTAGTTTTTATAGCCCTGATTTACATAACCTCCTTGCATTCCATTTACCTATGAGAGCCACTCGTTATAAAATCCTGATTAAGTGTAACAATATCAGAACTGTACGTTTCAAACACTCAATTGTACCTAGATTAAATGAAATTAGTAATAATATGCAGATGTTGCGGATCTAATTAACTGCACGGAAGGTAGGTGCAAGAAGGCCATACAATCATAGCATCTCCATCACTTATTATAAGCAATAATTATGAGCCTGAAACACTCATCCACCTTGAAAAATCTTCCGAGAAAAAATACATGACGCCAACGGGACTTGAACCCGTGCCCTTCTGATTGCCGGTCAGCTGCTCTCCCAATTAAGCTATGGCGGCTTATCTTATACCCGCCAAATGATTCAATATATACTAGTGTTTCATTCAACAATTACTGCTTATTATATTTTTTCCACCTGAAAACAACCAACTTTATTTTTGCGAGAGTTTTTTGGATGAGTGTTTCAGGCTGATAATTATTGCTTATAATAATTGTTACCCTTTGTGCTATGCATAAAAAATCTTTTCTTAAAACGTTAGTTTAACAATTAAAAAATAATAATCTCCATCACTATTCATTTAAATGAAAAAAAAACGTTTTCTTTATGTCAGCGGCCGATCGTAAAACAGGCAAATAATGATGCGCCTAGCTACTTCGTGAAGTGCCTCAGGCGCATCATGATCGACCTGATTTTACGACATGCCTGCGACACATACACCAATAATTTAATTAATAGTATCAACATATTTCGAAATCGATTTATCCTGACAAAGTTTTCATTTTATCCTGACGAAGAAACCGTTTTTTTCGAAACATATGATAATTTTGATTAAATAAGTGGTGTATATGTCGGCGACCGATCGTAAAATCAGGCAGATCGTGATGCGCTTGGCCACATCGTGAAGTGCCTGAGACGTATCATGATTTGACTGATATTATGATCGGCCTTCGGCATATATATAAAGCAATTCGTTTCCAATTAGTTAAAATGACGCCAGAAAGTGAATTTGCGATTATTGAAGAAATCTTAATTAAACTTAACGTCTAATTATATAATTGTATTACTTTTATTCGCAATCAACGGTCTAACGCCGCACTTTTTGCCAGCCAGCGGTGTTTGTCCTTCAGCTTCGTTACAATGACTAACTCATCGTCTAGCAGTGCTGACGTCCACTGATGCAACATGTTACACATTTTTCAGTCTTTCAAGAATGCGAATGGGCGTTTTATCTTCTACAGTGAAGAATCAATCACCGAACGTTGTATAATACGAAAATCGATGTCGGCCATTTTGCAAGCGACTGGAGTGCTATTTTTTACATTAACTCCTCACAGGAGGCCATAAGAAAAATAAATGAGGGACTATGTCATCTGAGATGCTGTGTGGAGGGTCTTTTTGAGGAGAGAAAGGAATGAACATTGGTCTTGAAGAGACCCATGTTGTAGGAAGGAGAAAACCGAGCTGTTAAACACAAGAACGAGTCGAAGAAACGACCCTTTCTCATGAGGCAAATGTAAACCTTGTGCAAATGTTGGGCACGCGTTTCCGGACAATGCACCGGTGCCAAAGGGATCAACGACGCTAGTTCCTCGGAGCGTTCTCGGAGCAGAAATGCAATTCGTCTGTTAAATTAAGCCTTTAAATAAATTATCCTTCAAGAGCTTAAATTGAATTTTTACTTCCTGAAGTCAATATTTGACCAATTTTTATATATCTATTTAATGTTAATGTGCGTTATCCAACCTGCCTGATGGGCTGTGGGCCAGGAACGATTTCCAATTTGTTGTAACCATGACAGTATGTGCTTTCTTCGTATTCCAAATGAAACATTGTTCGCGACCGGAGTTGGTAGGGGATGATCCTGTCCCCGTCCCGCCTTGTTGGGCGCACCATTAAGACATTGCTTGTTCAAGTTGCCTCTCATTTATTATAAAAGTTTGAGCCCCCCCAGGCCCAGGGCGGGTGACGTTCCATCACAATAAAAGACTTTCTCCTCTTCTCATCTGTCTCTCTTCTTGTCTCCACTCGACTTTTAAGGTTCTCGACAAAGTTGTAGCCATCGAAATATTCTTTACAATGTTGGCCGAGTTGAAAATTTCTGTAAAGTTTTTTATGGTATACATTCAAAGCAACCCCTATGTAAAAAATAAATATTCGAGAAATTTTATTGACTGACTATCGTGCGTCTGGCGTTGCTCGGATTTGTGGATGGTTAGTTTGGGGAATTGGACGTTGTGAAGAGTTCCTCTATTTACCGAAATTTTGGTATCCCAATCCTACGTTCATCTAAATTTATTAATATTATCTATTTATTTGATTAGATATGCAAAATCTTTACCTTAATATCTGATAAATCATTGAAACCCCTGTAAAATCATTACATCACTTTAATCTATCTAACCACTGGAGCGACAGCGCAATTTAAAAATTTTTCTCTGATTGCTAAAGATCGAACTCGGTGACCATTTTGAATTTTTTTCTCCCACATTAAAAAAATCATACCTCAGAATTTTAATATGGAAACATACAAACTGAGTATAGTTCTATATAGCCAATGAATTCACCTATTTTTTATTGATTATTACATATTCTTAGGATTTATAAAAAAAAATATAATAAAATCGTAAACTTCTACTTAATTACTTGCAAATATGGGAAAAATTTCCAAAATTGGCAGCAAAGCAATCCGAGGTATATTAAATAGTGCCGTATTGTGGCAATAAGCGCTCCTGTGGCTAAAGGTTTTATATTTTATACTTAATCACCACTTGACAGTGTCCATAACACATCCATGACGACCATAACAGTGTTACAGTGTCCATAACACTATAACGCTGTCCGAAACGTTGACTAAAGAATGAGGTAGCGCAACATGGCGTAACACCCCAAAAGCAAATAACGAAAATACTTTTGGCCGTTGAAATCTAAAAACGTATCTTAACCACCACTGTTTTACACGCATATACCTCTTTCGCTTCGCCTTTGTGGGAATTATTAGTAGGCAAAAAATGTAGGTAGATGTAATTATAAAGTGGGTACATAATGTGATTACATGTGGGTACAATAATTATTATAAGATAGGTGTCAAATGTTGTTGTATGTAATTATAAAGAAGTTAAAAATGTAATTAAATGTAATTGTAACGATACAAAATGTGGGTATATGTAATTATAAAGTAGGCACACAAAGTAGTAGGTAGATGTAATTGTGTATAGGTACAAAATGTGGGTAAGTTAAGGTAAGTGTAAAATGTTATATGTAATTATATAGAGATGTGGGTAAATGTAATTGTAAAGTAGATACAAAATGTGGGTAGGTACATATAAATATAAGTAGGCCCACAAAGTAGATTGATGTAATTATAACAAAATGAGGGTACATGTAATTGTAAGGTAGGTGTAAAATGTTATATGTTATTTTATGGAAGGTAAAAAATGTGGGTAAATGTAATTATAAATAGTAGGTACAAAATAAGGGTGTTTGTAATTATAAAGTAGGTACCTACATAATGTGGGTATTTGAAATTATAAAGTACATTTAATATACAGAAGTAGATGTAATATACAGAATGTATAAAATCTTGGTAGATGTTCTTACAGAATACCTATGAGCAAAATGTTGGTAGTTGTAATTATAAAGTAGTTAAATATATTTAATTAAATGAAGACAATATTAGAGAAACTCAATCGAAAATCTGGAGACAGAAAAATCAGAAAAAGATATTGGCATCTCTGGGACTCGAACCCAGGACTTTCTGCTTACATGGCAACACCTCTACCAACTGAGCTAAGGTATCATTTATTTAACTTTTTAAATTTTTATTTTAAACTTTATGAGTAATTAGCTGCTATCTTTATAAAACAATAATATGGGCGTTAAGAAAATGAAGATAAAGTTGGTAGTTCTCAGTCGAAATATGATTCAGTTAAAAGTGACCGAATTGGATATAGACACCTTAGCTCAGTTGGTAGAGGTGTTGCCATGTAAGCAGAAAGTCCTGGGTTCGAGTCCCAGAGATGCCAATATCTTTTTCTGATTTTTCTGTCTCCAGATTTTCGATTGAGTTTCTCTAATATTGTCTTCATTTAATTAAATATATTTAACTACTTTATAATTACAACTACCAACATTTTGCTCATTGGTATTCTATAAGAGCATCTACAAAGATTTTATACATTCTGTATATTACATCTACATTAATTTTAAATGTACTTTATAATTTCAAATACTTACATTATGTAGGTACCTACTTTATAATTTCAAACACCCTTATTTTGTACCTACTATTTATAATTATATTTACCCCATAGACATCCAAATTTAAATGTCCATGATTTACCCACATTTTTTACCTTCCATAAAATAACATATAACAATATATTGATTGGCGTAAAGAGACTATTTTATTTATGTATACTATCCATACTAATATTATAAATGAGAAAGTGCTCGTATTGTTTGTTACGCTTTCACGCCTAAACCACTTAACCGGTTTTTTAAATTCTTTCACCAATAGAAAGCTATATTATCAACGAGTGACATAGGCTATATATAATGGTAAACTCTTTGTTATGAAATTTATATAATTGAAAATTTGTGTATTTCATATATTTTAGCGGCAGGGAGGAAAGGCAGAGGGAAGATGGGGTTCGCGGAGAGGGAAGAGATGAGGGAGGGAGAAGGCGGGGAAGGTGGAAGGGAACGGGGACGCACGGGAAAGGATATGCAGGGAAAATCAATTTATTTCTTTGAATGGCATTGCAACGCATGACGGGTTATCAGCTAGTCATTTAGATTTAAATAAAAAAAATCACATCGTGAATAATACTAGAAACTTTCTTGTGGATATTCTTGTTTATAGATGTTCTTGTTTTTGTCACTATTTGCTGACGGCTTGTTTCTGCCATCAAATGTAAGTGTATATATGTATGTGTATGTATATGTGTATATATATGAATATACGTGTATGTGTGGATATGCATAAATACATGTTTATGTAACTATATATACATGAATGTATGTGTGCATGTATGCATGTATGTATGTATGTGTATTTATGTACATACATAACAGCTACCTTACTTATTTGTGTTTATTTTCCATACAACTTTGGCAATTTGTGAGTTATTGGAAACATTTCTAACAATTTTCTATTTTTTTTTTATAATTTTACTTAAATATGTTCACACTTACTAGACTTCATTTCAAAATAACAATCCTCCATTGGTCACCATGATACAGGCATCTGCCTAGTATGGTGACCTAATGGATCTTCTCAAGTAAATGAATTAATCATGTAACATGTACTTATACATAAATCAAGGTAAATTAAGGTCTTAAATAATTAAGAGCGCCATCACGTTAATTTAATATCATTACGTGCAAGGTATTTTAATTAAGTAATTGAAAGGTAAACCATGAAAACTTAAAAACAAAATGTTGAAGATTTATTGCTTGATTGAAAATTGCAGAGACAAATAGTGGGATAATTTCCGAACTTAACTCCTTGTATTACTTAGTCTCATAACTTACCCCAAGTGAGGAAGGAATTTTAACCTGAATTCAATCAGCTTAGAGTGAGTGAGGAGAAAAATTCCCAGTGCTATACATTGATTATAATTTATGTAATTAAAATAAACAATTTAAAATATTCTGTAGCAGCAAAATCTTAACCTTCAACAAGTCCAAATATTAAGAGATATTTATAGCGAACGAAATTTCACCCCCGTTTCCTTTACAAACATCTCAACCAAGTATTTTTCAAGACTTCAAATCCCCTCATTTTTTACTTCAGTCGTTAATACCCCGTCACAGCAGTTTTTAAACCGGCCGCCATTTATAATTTGACTCAACCCTTTGGGATGCTGCACAGGTTTGTTTGATGATCAAATTATTTTTGAATAGGACTATGATTTATAATCCTTTCAAATTATATCTACATGCATGAAACAAAAATATAACTAAATTATTTTTTTGAATAAACTCGATAACGAGATTACGTACAAAAATTAAATTACTTTTGACTCTGTAACGACGCAATCCCGTTTTGTTTTGAGTGCCTATAAAACACTGAAATATGGGTGTTTAGATTGCTCGGACACCAGGCATAGGTTTGCTGGTTCAGGGGTTACAGTGTAGGGGAATGCTTGTAAATTAATAAGAGCTGCCTTCTTTACAATCTGTGTCGCTCCCTCTAAACTCTGTACTCTAAACCCTTCGAGAATTTGAATTTCTACCCCAAGTTTGTAAGTAATTGGACGCATGTCACCTAGCAATCATGAAGAGAAAATGTGAGTAACGTATATTAGAAAATAACGTCAAACCAAGGTTATTTCCGTAAAAGGGATTTGAACTCGGGACTCTGAAATAATATAAATGAGATGGTGTTGTTTTGCGCCTTCGTCTTTATGCCTTCTATACCTTATTATTTTTAATTTATAAACTAACGTTTAGACAAGATTTTTATGCATAGCACAAAGGGTAACAATTATTATAAGCTATAATTATGTGGTCAAGAGCAGCTGACCGGCAATCAGAAGGACACGGGTTCAAGTCCCGTTGGCGGCAAGTATCTTTTCTCGGAAGATTTTTCAATGTTGATGAGTGTTTCTGGCTGATAATTATTGCTTATAATAATTGTTACCCTTTGTGCTATGCATAAAAATCTTGTCTAAACGTTAGTTTATAAATTAAAAATAATTATTAATATTTGACAAGTTTAAGTATTTCCCCAATAAATGTAGTCATAATTTGTCTCGACGCCACCTAGCGAGGGATTTAACACATACAATGTCTCTCTCGCAAAAATAAAGTTGGTGGTTTTCAGGTGGAAAAAATATAATAAGCAGTAATTGTTGAATGAAACACTAGTATATATTGAATTATTTGGCCGGTATTTGATAAGCCCCCAAAGCTCAGTGGTCAAGAGCAGCTGACCGGCAATCAGAAGGACACGGGTTCAAGTCCCGTTGGCGGCAAGTATCTTTTCTCGGAAGATTTTTCAATGTTGATGAGTGTTTCAGGCTGATAATTATTGCTTATAATAATTGTTACCCTTCTATACCTGTTTTATTTAGATAGACGGCCGGCGTAGTGCAGCGGTAAGGCGCTTGACTAGCATTCCGAAGGTCGCGGGACCGAATCCCGGCGTGGCAAATAAATTTTATTTGATTAATTAGTGTATTTCACAATTTATTCATTTAAAAATAATATTTAGTATATTTGCGGCACGTTCCAGAGTAAAAGATACTCTCAGTATCGTCCTGGTGTAAGACCACCATTCAGTATTGAAACGTTGCTTGAAATGGCTTTTGCCGTGTTTGGTGACCAGATCTTAATAGCCAGGTACTTCCCCACCTTCCTCTTCCCTATTCACTTCCCCTCCCCACTACCTTCAGCCTCACAACATACCCCAATTGGGGATGCCATAGTCCCACTGGCTCCAGACGGGAGCAGTTGGGACTCTTGTGCGGTATTCATGTAAAAAAAAAGAAGATAAATAATATTGTTTCCTCGGGTCATTCAAAAATAAAGTTATTGTTTTTCTGGTTCGTGACCCAAATTTCTTGAAACGCTACTATGGCAACGTTCTAAGAGCGGGGTCGACATAAATTAAAACACTGACTTTTTTATCGGACAGCTTTCGGAAAAATAATAAGTATTTAATTAAATGCATTAAAACGAGATTTTCGGCAGAATTTGTAATCAGGAAAATCACAATAATAATTTTGTTTTTCCTTACAAAATTTTACATTAAAAAATCTTCCACCATGCCTTACGAGATGGCAGCCCGTTCGCAACAACTAATTACAAAATCCTTTCATTTACATTTTCATCTCGCCCCATCCCTCCCCTCGACTTCCGTCAACTTTACCTCCCCCTGCTTCCCCGCTATCCCCGCTTCACTCCAGTACGCCTCCTCCGTTCCAGTCAACATGTTTCACCCTTCACCCTACGGGGAGTCTCAGGGCCTATCACTGTTTCAAATGAACTACCCTACCCACTCATATTTTAGACATACCGCTTCATCCCCTCCCGCTGTTTCTTATTTTCTCATCCATGGCATTGTACCTATTTACTCCACAACCCCTGGTGATCATCTGCGTAAGCAAAATCCTTGAATTCCTATTTTATTAATGTTTATTGTGGCTGCTAATTGATATAAATATAGGAATCGCCGTAGGCAAAAAGCGACGCAGTGATGGCATTATATTTATCATCATAAATATAATTAATTCACTGAAACAGACATATCTTCATACACCATCTACTTTCGAACGTCATTTAAGAATATAATAATTTCCATTGAAGAAGAAGATAACATTAATAAAGCTCAACGAAACAAAAGTCGATAATATACCTAGGTTACAAATATCGATCGCCCAGTTGATTAGTCAGACATCTCCGAAAAATCTAAATTTCAGTTGAGTATGCAATTGTATGGAAAAGTGAAGATGACCCATAAACACCACCAAAGAAATTATAATGCAGAAAAACTTGTAGTGAAATAAAGAAAAAAATACGTTATTTGTTTTGGGGTATTTTTTTTACATAAGCTCCACACAGAAGACCCTGAGGAAAATAATTTCCCTCAGGGCCTATGTCATCTTTGGGGATGCTGTGTGGAGGGTTTTTTAAGAAGAGGAAGGAGAGGAGAGTTCTGGGAAGGAAAAAAGGTTTAAGGGGTTGGTAGGAATCTGGGGTTCAGTATGTCCTGATCATCCGCCTCCAGGACCTAGACAAACCTCACCCCATGAACCCGGGCACCCCTGCTAAATCATATAGCGAACCACTTGGGGTGACCTATGGCAGAGGTGTTGGTTATCCAATAAAGGTTCCAGGAGCGGCGGTACCCATCTACCGGATCTGCCCTGATGATGGACGCTACAACGCTGTCCGAAACGTTGGCTAAAGAAGGAGGTAGCGCAACACGGCATAACACCCCAAAAACAAATAACGAAACAACTTTTGGCCGCGAAAATCTTAAAACGTACCTTAAAAAAAACGTTTTCTGGGTTGCTAGTGGGAAATTTCAAAATGTCACACTAATGAACCAGATCGTAATGCATTCCGGTGTTATTTTATAGCATATTTACTATGTAAAACAAAGACACACGTAAATAATAGTTGATTTGTGTTAAACATACGAATATTGCATTCCTTATCATCTCAAAACGTTATTCTTAAATTAAAATGTTAGATCGTTTAAAATGACGGAAAATATTCAGTTTTCCAGGTCTCAGTAGCTCAGTGGTAAGTGTGTTGTCGCATTAAGATAGGTATCCTGGGTTCGATCCCCCTTGCTACCGATACATTTTTTTCTTTTGTGTCTTTTTCTGTTTCATGTTTCGTTTAGATTTGTTTTTATTATCTCTTCTTCGATGATCAAATAAATATCACATTGGTTTGTAAGTTATTACAATACATTTAACTACTACTCAGAACCTGCCAGTAGGTAGGTATCTAATTTTGAATGAAATATCCGATCCTTAATTAAACACCTTCCAAAAAATACGGCAGAAACGTACTAATAATATCAGTGGAACTAATAAATTCAAAATCGGATTATAAATTATTTCAGAGCCAATTAATACGAAAACAAGATTGATAAAAGAGTTTTCAGCCAAAACACAAACTCGGTTAATTTAATAAAACCATTTTAACAACCTCCACAAATCTCTGCAAATTTTCTCCTTCAAATGGGGCTAAGAGCTACGAGGGCTCTCTTGTAATTTCTTATTTTTAAGGGAATTTAAAATTATTTGTGAAAGAAGTGGAGAGAATTATAAAAAAAAAACTTGAAACCGGCCAACAAATGAGCGGGCGTATAACTTTTCCGTCTTTTCTGTTTTCTTCGATGACAGGTGACTTTTAGAGGGCGAGTAACGTATTCATGAAAATATTCGAATGAAAGAGGTATAAAAAATCATAATATTTTTTGTCTTTACTTTTAGTAATAATTGTGATCTATAATCCCTGAAAAATACTATTAGGTTAGGTGCATTTAAACAGCTTGCTGTCGGAGGTTTACTTTCATCAAACCTTGATTCTCAATGACGAATCATTATAACCAACACAGCGCCCTTGAGGTGATTTTTCACAAAAACTCCGCTATACAAATTATCCAATTATTATTATTAATAGATAGTTAGTTTACTTGGCTTTTATTTTCATACACAAAACCTTTCACTTGACTCTTTGTTTTATAGAAAATTGGTTTTAAAATCACCCTTGTGAATTACTTACCGTAATTTAGAAGAGAAACATTGGCTTTGCTTGAAATGCCTAATTGTTGACACATTTCCCTCTAACCCAACATGTTATCCAAAAACCTGTATCCATCTGATAGTGTGTGGCCAATACATTCATATGTGTGACATTTTAAACAAAAATCATGTTACAATCAATCTGTTTGTGCAATGATCAACAATTTATCTCTCAGCGCAATTTAATTCAATTAGGAAATAGGGGCAGTGTCCACTTGGTGTGTTTAATTTAGAAACTCTTATGTTTGATTGTGCAGTGAATACCAACATCATCCCTCAAGGCCATAAGAACGATTATTATCAATAAGAATATCAGAAGACAAATGGTAAGTCAGGCCTTTACGATATCACAATATTTTCCAACTCTCACGGTGGTATCAACTTGAAACGCATTTAAAATTATTGATTACGATTACAGTCCTGAAATTAATTCGCGGAGAACGTATTCGACTACATTAGTTATGATTAATTAGTTTGTAAATCTGGAAAGAGGATTTTTTTTATACATTTTAGGGCATCATCTAAAGGTCTTAAATACAACTTAAAATATAATAAAAATGACTTCAATAGTGCTATTCAAAACGTCGCAGTGGACATTGAAACTGCTCTGTATAATAAACCAAAACCATATCTATACAAAAGTGCCGAAACCTTAAAAAAATTAATTCCAAAATTTAATCTTGACCTGAAAACAGATCCCGAAGCTATCATCGTGAAGAATATACGTAATAAGTTAAAAAATGACAATTTAATCTTGACGAAAGCTGACAAAGGCAACACTGTTATCATATTAAACAAAAGTGATTACAACTCAAAAATTGAAGATTTCATCAAGAGTGATAAGTTTAGTGTTTTACCAACTGACCCTACAGTAAAATATTTAGATAATGTAAAATGTGCCCTAAAAAATTGTAAAAACTCTATCTTTCAAGATGAGTCATATCACCAAACAAAGTTTCTTACAAAAAATCCCAAGGCACCAAAACTGTACGGATTTCTGAAAATCCATAAAATTAATTGTCCCATTAGACCCGTGGTCTCCTGTTGTAATTCCCCTAATTTTAAATTATCTTCTTTTATAACAAAGGTATTCAATGACTCCAATGTGTTTTCCCCTAAGTATACCATCAAAAAATTCCTTAACATTAATTGACGAACTAAAGGACCTGGTTCTTCCCGCTAACTGCAAATTAATATCATTCGATGTAGTCAATTTATTTCCTAATGTTCCCATCCCTGAAAGTAAAACCCTAATATCCAATTTACTGAATAATTCACACTTAACTAAAGATCTAGCTAATGACTTGTCGCGGCTTTTTAATATTTGTTTGAACCAAAATTATTTTCAATATAATAATATTATTTATCAACAAAACGATGGCTTGGCCATGGGGGTTCCTACGAGTCCTCTAATCGCCGACATTTTCATGAACAATTTGGAAAATAATATTTTTGCTTCTAAATCACCTTTCTTAAAAAATATTTTACTGTGGAGACGTTACGTTGATGATATTCTGTGCATTTGGACAGGTACCGTCAGACAACTAAATTCTTTTCTTAAAATAATAAATTCCTTTCATAAACAAATCCAATTTACTTTAGAAATAGGTAACAACTCAACCTTGAATTTTCTAGACTTAACTTTAAGTATCAATAATAATAAAATTGATTTCGATATCTACCGTAAACCTACCTATACCGATACTACCATTCATAATTCATCCAACCACCCCATATCCCACAAACATTCCGCCTTCCACTCCATGATACATCGTTTGATTACAGTACCATTAAATAATAATAATTTTAATAAGGAATTATCCATAATTAAACAAATCGCTATAAATAACGGGTATGAGACAAAACTAGTAGACAATATTCTTAATAAAAAATTGAAACAAGCAGCATCAAATAAATTTCTTTTTAATAATTCTAATAATAATATAAATATTAATCACCAATTCCAATGGCGTAGAGTACTGTATACAAATAATTTTTCTTCTTTGAGCGTAAAAAAATTCCCTCCGGAAATAAAACCCGCCTTTTACACTAATAATAACTTAGGTAAACACTTAATTAACACTAAAGATTTTGACGATAAATTTAGCCACTCTGGCGTATATAAACTAAATTGTAATGATTGTTCTGCATTCTATATCGGAAAAACGGCCCGGAACATAAACATAAGAATTAAAGAACATCTAAGATGTTTAAATAGTAACGCTTTTTCAGAATTCGCAAACCATCTAATAGAAACTAACCACTCATTCGATAAAACCTCCGGGACTAAAATATTACATAAAAATGGAATTGGAATTCGGTTAAACAATCTAGAAGCTCTCGAAATAAAAAAAGCCGTCAATAATAAATCAAACATTATTAATAACCAAATCAATTTATCTGATAGTCCCATTTTTAATTTATTCCGTTAACATCTTCTTAAACAATTCCCTCCCTCTCCATCCCCCCCTTACTCACCCATCCTGTAATTATTTTGTCTCCCTCTTTTCTATTTGTATCGCTCTCTGGCACCAATAGGGTGTTGCCTATTCTGTTTCTATCTCTTTCACTCATTTTCTTAATTTCTTTTATATATGTATGTCTGTAGATAATTATCTTTAGTTGTTATAATAAGCCCTGATGAAGCTCGAGATGAGCGAAACCTGGTTGGCTGTTTAATATCAATTCTGATAAAAAGTGGTGCTTTACAAAGTGTATTTTTTAATTTATTACTAATAATATTTAATGAAATCTTTTCCCTTCACCATTTCTTTAATCTCAAATATTGCCATTGCTTGACTGTCACTTTGGGCTAGATTTTCAATACATTATTGTTAGGCTGACATTCTGTATTATATAATTTGCTGAGTTCTGCATCCTCTTCAGCTAAATAATCCAGGTTTTTCTTAGATGTTTAAATTTCCCTGAAACTTTTTTCCAAATTGAACCGCTTCAAAATTTAACGGCTAAGTTTGCTAAAGTGAAAAATGTAAAGAATTAGAGTCTCAAGCGACCTTTATACGGTTAGAGTCAACGCCTCGGAATATAATTATTATTCTCTGGGAATTATGCGATTATTCTTTTTAAATTCTCAAAGTTAGACTCATTGTATTTTCAATACATGGGGCAGGTTGTGTAAATCATAAAAAAATATACCGAGAGTTTTTACATTGATAGCTCATTAAACATACCTTCCTACTAAACCAAATAGCTAATTTATAATGATCACATTACGTATATTTTAACAACTTTCTTATACAGTTTATGATTACTAATGTTATTATTATAAGAGTAAAATATCTGTTGATTTTCCCCAATAAATAAAATAAATAATTACTAAATAATAACGATAATGCGATAATGAAATTATCATTAATGAAGAATATAATACCAATAAATCTAAACGAGATATGAAAAAGAATAAGACACACAAAAAAGGTAATGGTCGCAACTGGAAATAGAACCACCCAGTTGCGACCGATACCTTTTTAAATTTTCTAATTATTCTTTTTGCTTTTTGTTCGTCTTCTTTCCTTTTTGAATTTCGTTTATATTTATTAGTATTATTTTCGTCTTCACTGACATATTACACTGACGTATTACCTTCAAAAGTTATTATAACGAGATTATAAATAAAAAATTTAATCACTTTTCTATAATTTGTATATTCTGGTGTATATTTTTAAGGTCAGATTAAAAAAGTGTTTTTTTTACACACACAAGAGTCCCAACTGCTCCCGTCTGGAGCCAGTGAGACTATAGCATCCCCAATTGGGGTATGTTGTGAGGCTAAAGGTAGTGGTGAATAAGGAAGAGGAAGGTGCGGAAGTACCTGGCTATTCAGATTTGGTCACCAAACACGGCTGAATGGTGGTCTTACACCAGGGCGATACTGAGAGAATCTTCCAATCTGGAACGTGCTGCAAATATACTATATATTATTTTGAATGAATAAATTGTGAAATACACAAATTAATCAAATAAAATTTATTTGCCACGCCGGGATTCGATCCCGCGACCTTCGGTGTTCGAGTCAAGCGCCTTACCGCTGCACTACGCCGGCCGCAGTGTGTAGGAATCAAAAAAGCATTGTAAATATTCAGTGAAAGTAGGTGAGAAAACGCATTCTCCACCAAGACTTAGACAAACCTCACCCTTCGCCCAACCCTTACCAAACGTCACCCCTGTTATGTCACCAAACGTAACGAACCACTTGGGGTGACTTATGGCAGGGGTGTTGGTTATCTAACTATTGGTTCCCGGGGCGGCGGTACCCACATCCGCATCCCAAATTGGAATAATACTGTAACTAAACAAGAAGTATCTTAATCCAATTACTACGACGGCCGGCGTAGTGCAGCGATAAGGCGCTTGACTAGCATTCCGAAGGTCGCGGGATCGAATCCCGGCGTGCAAATAAATTTTATTTGATTAATTTGTGTATTTCACAATTTATTAATTTAAAAAATAATATATAGTATATTTGCGACACGTTCCAGAGTGGAAGATACTCCCAGTATCGCCCTGGTGTAAGACCACCATTCAGAATTGAAACGTTACTTGAAATGGCTTCTGCCGTGTTTGGTGACCAGATCTGAATAGTCAGGTACTTCCCCACCTTCCTCTTCCCTATCTCCTTCCCCTCCCCGCTACCTTCAGCCCCACAAAAAACCCCAATTGGGGATGCCATAGTCCCACTGGCTCCAGACGGGAGCAGTTGGGACTCTTGTGCGGTTTTCATGTAAAAAAAAAAAAAAAACTACAATATTTCGGATACGAAAAAAATTAAAATATTCATTATCTAACGAAGTGAGTTTTGAAGGTGACCGGCCAACTCAGAATAAAACCATCTCAGAACCACCTCAGAAAGGTCATTAAGAGTGATGATAAAAAAATGTTAAAAATTGGTTAAATTGGTTACGTTAGGTTAGGGTTATGGGCTATTTTAAAATGTTATTTTTCATAGCTTTTAATGACTTTTCAAATAGGTGTTGAGTTGACTTGATTATGATTTAGCATGGAATCAGTTTTGAAACCAACCCCCAAATGAAAATTAATTACCACGAAAATCCTCGAACTAAGTTCATCCACTAATTCTTCGACCCACATTAAATGATGGAAAATATCCCCATTAGAGTGTGCCTTCACCGCCTTCACTTGACCTTTGGACTTCCTCGTACTAAAGTTATATTAAAAGTCACTCGTTTCATTCTTCTCAACCCTCAGAGTGCATTATCATCAGGGCGCTAATTGGCCTTACCCTTTGCGGCCCATTATCGCGGCCATGAATATTAACTGCAAACGAACGCGTCAGTGGTAAGGTTGAAAAATTGCGCCCATTTAGGGGTGTTTTTGGGAATGTAATGAGCCTATACTATACACAAAGTATTACGAAAAAATTGCAGGGTTGAGATTTTAAAAAGTATAACATATTTATAATTAAATAATAATAATGAAATGAACACGCTCCGCAGGTTTTTGCTGCTAGGCCCTGTGGGCGGCTTTTAGTTCGGCTTCCCCCAGTTTTAGTGTTGGTGACCATTTTATAAATCCGATAGGAACTGGTTCCAAAAATAGCCAGTTCGTCGGATCCACTGTGATCCAATGACAGCTACTCACCGAGATAAAGTAACCGTGACAAAGAAACCGAGACACGCAATGACGCCATATGTAATATATATTGCATATAGATGCCTATAAATCCTAGTACTTATACCTAGGAAATAAACGTCTAAATGCGAGCTGCGGATGGAAGTAGCGATATCTTTTGGCAAATTCTTGAATTAAATACCGAATTCCAATGGTAGCGTTGCTTGAAATTTCACGAACACAGATGTTATTTGTGGCACGGCGCATAAGGCGTGGCGTCGGATATGCAATGGAAGTCGGGTTCTGGAATTCAACCACGCAGAAGCAAGCGTATTAATACTGTTTGATAATAATAATACGATTATGTTATATGGCGCCTTTTATAGCACTGGTAGTAGTGGTGCTTGACTTGCGAATATAAAGATCAATGATTTTGATTTAGAGAAAAAAAATCGAGTGCAGTTCACACGCGGTAGAAGCGAAACTACACGAAAAAATCTCAACCAATGGGATCCTTGAAAAGTGATATCATAATCAAAGCGGCCAATGAGCCCAGTTTGACGCTTCGTAGATACTGAAATCCGTCATTTTCGTTACATATTAATTTCAAATCAGAACGGGGCTAAACAAGATTCACTTCAAAAACTTATGTAACCTAATCTACCCTAATCTAACCATACCTATTATTTTATTATGTTTTGTCTTGTCACTAATCAGTTTTCTTTTCGGTTGCCGCGCCAGATGATTCTAATTTAATTGGATGGAAAAATGGTGAAAGTAATCATGTCAATCTTTAACATTTATGATGCTTACGTCGTACGTAAAGGTTAGGTTAGGTTATGTTACGTAAAAAATTAGAGATTTTCAACCAAAAATATTCAAACAATCGAAATTTAACTTGAGTAGGAAATTCTTACAACTGTTCACGTCTGCACGACATTATTTGCAAACCAATTCAGAATTAGAATCGACGTTAGAATAAAATCACATTGAGAAATTACAAATTTTGAAAAGTGTGTAATTCACACGCAATAAAAGTCAAACTAGAAAGTCGCTGGATGTCGCTTTCTTTTGCCTGTTTATTTTAAAGTGGGTTGAAGTTTGATGTTGATTTAGAAAAACTTTTTTTTTGGATTTCGTAAGATTCAATCTTCCGTCCACTGGATTTCTCTGGCTGCTGAGATTTGCGACGCACTATACCGCTGCGCTATTGGAAGCGCTCGGCGAGACGCATATTTACGCATTATATTCCGACGACCCGTAAAAAACCAAAGCGGCCAATGAACGCAGACCAATCGTAGTTTCCGTTTTATACCTCAATCAATAGGAGCCATTCCGTTTTATCCGAATTTCAAATCACTCTAACCGAGCTTAGCAAGTTTCACTTCAAAAATAATTGTTTCGACTTACAGCGGAGTTTTTTTAATGATATTTATTAAATAAACACCGATCAAATATTCTAAGTCCACTGAACTCAATGTAAATTAGACAAGCCCTTTGTATATAATAACGAGTAAAAATGTTCTTTCATTTACCGAAATCATTAGTTCTAAAGAGAAACATAAATGAGACAGATATTTTTTTTAAACTAGGCTTCTGCGAATCCAGCAAAAAAAAACTTTTTTTTTGCGGATGTTTTTCATTTAACAAAATAAATATTAATTATTAAAAAACACCAAAAAACAACATTGTGTTGTGACTTTTCCAGGATAACCAATTCATCTAGCTTTATTTAACAATGATATGAGTTTTTAAATCTTTTACTTGTATTACAACTCTCAACCGCAAGGAAAATTTATTGTATAAATAATTAGCTGAAGTTCCCAGCGATACCCGGGTTTCACATAGAGTTTTCGAAATCAAATGTAGACAGTGACTTTCCTCTTGTTTTGAAGGTCACATAAGCAAAATTTCATCAACTTCAGCATAAAACTGTAGATTTGCATACAAATCATTCCACACCGTCCGCTTGCCAGCCCGCTCATCCACCACACACTGATATAATATATTTCAATAAATTTACATAAAACCTTGACAAATTATGTACATAAACCTTCCTCGTGAATCAATCTATCTATTGGTGAAAACCACATGACAATCCGTTCAGTAGTTTTTTGAGTTTATCGCGAATAGACAGACAGTCGCGGCGGAACACAAAAATTTATAATATGTAGAGATTAAACATTGGTAATGTTTTTTTAATAATTAAAGGGTTTGATATTGCCTTAGTTTGATAATGTTTTTTTTGTTTTGTTTGACAGTTTGATAATGCCTTCAGAAGGCGAAACAGCTGACGCGTAATAATAATTACATATCAGAATTTTTTTAAATTTGTTTATATAAATTTGTATAGACTTCACTTTTTTTATAAATTAAATAATAATATTATTGAATTTATAAAAGAAAGAAAAATTTTAATAGAGTTCTACAAATTTTATTTTGTGGTAAATTTCATTATTATTTTCATATTTCTATTGTGTATGGCAAGACTTTTAAAAAAGGCAAAAGCAATTAAATTTTCTTGTAAATAATAATGAATAAGCCCCCTTAATTTAAGAAATCAAAAAATACACATTTCGCAAAAGATAGACGTAAAAAAACGACTTAACTTTTTTATTAGTTGCGAACTCTTCCAATTCAAACCCTCGTTCGCCAACAACAAAAACACGAAAAAATACATTATTTTTCTAAAGCACACATAAGCACAACTTATATTTAAAAAAAATGTTTCTTTTCGTTTAATTCGTGTACGTCTTTTTAAATTACAATGTAATTTTATTTTCTATGATTTCTTTAGGTGCTATTGACATATTTAATGTTAACATGTAACATATTTAATCCAACAATATTCCTAAACAGAAATATTTTTTTTAACCTTTATGATTGCTGAATCCAAAAAATATATTTTTTTGATTGTATTTTTCACTTAATGCAATTTTATTTTTATTATTTCTTTCTTATATTTCAAAACTATTTGTCGTGTTAAAATTGTACTAAATACATGTAAAAGCACTACGGTTGAATAAATAAATGAATATAAATAAATAAGTCTGGAATTAATTTTTCAATTTTAATGGTTTTTTAAAGCTTTACGCTTCCACGTAATATTTTTTTATAATTTACAATAAAAATTGTTTGATAAAAATCCGATAACGGTCGAAAAAATAAACGTTTACTGAAGCAGACACCATGGCAGACAGATGCTCCGCAAATCCTTCACAATGAATACATCAGGCAGATGGATTATACTTTTGAAAAAGCTATTAGGAATTATGTGTCGTTTACAGGGCGTATTTCATCCATCAACACCGGCAGAGTGAGAGGGGGTGAAAGTTAGGAGTTGGGGAGAATTGGAGGGTAATCTCATCTCCTTTCTCTCTCCTCATCCCTTTAGAATTATTAGGAAAACTAAAGGGACCAACGCCAGAGATCTTAGAGCACAGATGGTTTTTGGTGTACCTACCTAAAAACAAAGATTTAATTTTCATTCTTCTGCTTCAAGACGGAAATATTCAAAGCTGCAAAGTTTGTGGCCCTGCTTAAAGTCCTTTAAGGGAAGTTAATTAAAATACAATGGTAATTGTGTAAAACAAAAACATTTTTTAATGATCCTATTTTCTTACAATTATGAAGTAATTGAATGAGCTTATTTATATAGTTGGGAACATTTAACGTGATCCAATCATAACCTGCAATCATAGAATAAAGACTATAACACTGGAAATATCTTTAATATTTATATTTGCTTTTTTTTCCACTCCACACAGGAGGCCCTGAGGAAAATAATTTCCCTCGGGGCCTATGTCATCTTTGTGGATGCTATGTGGAGGGTCTTTTTGAGGAAAGGAAGGAGTGAACATGGGTCTTGAAGAGACCCATGTTGTAGGAGGGAGGAAACACAGAGGCCGGCAAATCGTTCCGCAGCCGAGCCGTTGAACTCAAGAACGAGTCATAGAAATGACCCGGAACAAAACTAGAGAAAGTACAGAGTATTATATACTTGGGCTGCAATACAAATGATAGATGGGATCCTTCGGTTGAAATCAAATGCCGCATTGAGTAAGCTCGTGAAACCTTTATCCGCTTGTAAAAAATGTTCTGCAGTCATGATCTCAACCTTGGATTACGAATGCGAATGGTCGATGCTAAGAGTTTTATGGAATGGAAGCATGGACGCTTACTGAAGAACTCATTATGCGACTTGAGGCATTCGGGATGTGGATCTACAGAAGAATACTTATAATAAGCTGGATGGACAGGGTTACGAATGAAGATGTTATGGTTCGGATGAATAATGAAAAATAAGTAATTTAAACTATAATTATAATAATGGACATGTATTGTGATGAGACATCCAGAGAAGTATGAGATCCTGCATCTCATAATGCAGGGAAGATTGCCGGAAGACGGGGCCCTGGAAGAAGGAGAATCTCATGGCTGAAAAACCTGAGACAGTGGTTTGGCCGGTCTACCGTCTAAGTCCGCATAGCCTTTATGATAGCCATCATCCGTTGAACGGACAGGGCACAAGAAAAAGTAGATTTATATTTACTGTTATTTGTTTTAATTGGAGTGATACGATAAAGAACTCAGATTGCAAGGGTTTAAGCCACCGATGACAGAGTGCGAACAAAATGATCCAGAGACCAGACAGTTAACCAAAAGATAGTCAAATTAAAATGAAATAGTAAACGATACATATTGAAGAAATCTAAAATTGGTTTCTCAGATACGTTAATTATACATGTACGAATTAATGAAATTGTAAACTGTTGATTTCCCTAATAAAATAATTAAATAAGTAAGTTACTCGTTGGCACAAAACGTAGATTTACAGAACTATAATATTGTTATATGAAGTATATTTTACCTAGAAACTACTGCTACGCATGTGAATAACATTAATTGCCTTATTTATTAGTATTCTCGTGTAGAACCGCAAAGTTACATAAATGTGAATAAATAATCCGATCTGAACGAAAAAATAATTTCCAATCACCAAATCATCATTAATGCACTCTATTGATTTCCGAGTGCAACCGACGAATACTCAATTTGGTCAATTATTGACATGACGGAAAATCGTAAATATTAATAAAATATTTCCGGGTAGAGCGGCGGATGTTCCGTCAGCCGAATTAATCACGGACATATGAATATACATGGACCTGCCCTAAGTGATAAAAACGTATTATTTCCCCCTCCACATGGCGCCGGCTGGAGCTCCTCCTTGGAACCGGCTCGCTCCATGGGGAGGGGATAGAGCCTCGCTTGAATCTAAAATGTGTGACGTCATCATTCTTGCCGTGAACAGCTAGAAGGTAACATCCATACATTTAACGAAATACGACGCCAAAACGGTAGCGTATGCTATACAATATATCTACATATCAATGTGCACATAGCGAATGTGGGCGGTTCTCCAGTGTGCTCGTCGCTGGTTACAGGGGTAATTATGAAACATTTGTAATAGTGTTTTAACTAAACACAGCAACAAAATATTGCTATGTGTATTGGGGCGAGTCTTTTTGGGGCGAGCATTTGGCCTTAGCAAATATATTATTATCGTGGCAAGCAATTCGCGCTCCCATGTAAAAAGGTCTATTCATTCAAAGCAGATTTTGCTTTTAAGAACTAAATGGTGATATTGTAATGTGAGATGCCTATTTACTGTCAGATTGATTGTATAACGAATCACAGTCATCTTTCCCCTCTTCGCCCTCCATAGTTTGGTTTTACCCCTCACCTGTAACTGCTTGTCTATCCATTTGGATGTCTATGGAATTAATTTACTATTCTGATCAACGCGGCTCCAATCGGACCAAATACGTATCGGTTTTAAGCTAAAGTAATTAAAACATTTCCCGAAACTGGAATGTATATCGCAAATGGCAATACCGATTTTCAAATGATTGAATATGAGTTATTCGAAGCATAAAAAATATTTAATAAACATTAATTCTTTGTATTTCTTGGGCAATAACTATGTAACAATTTCTAGACATTTTGTTTTTTGAAGAGTTTTATTAAATGTACATTTGTTACTTAAATTAAATTTTTCCGCGACCGGTTTCGATACAACCGTATCATTCACGAGCAGAATTAAAACTAACTTAAAAAATAATATGCAAGTACCAAAGATTAATTAGGTGGGAGTAGTGAGAGGGATGATTTTGGGGGGAGGGGAAAGCGGTGGGAGGAGTCAATATTATACGGAAACATGGTAAGTAAAGGAGATTTGCAAGGCGCTATTATTTTATTCACTAAATTAATTTTAGATTAAATTTTTTTGTTTATTTCGAGCGTTTCTAAAGCGCAAAGATTAAAGTATGAATTTATATTGCAATGTTTAAATTTGGTTTTTTCTTTATTGAATCTATGGCCTGACTCTATTAAATGATTCGCAAATTCGGAATAATTATTATTTCTTAAACAAAGTTCATTTTCTCTGATTCTAGTTTTGAAATTTCTAGTTGTCATACCTACATACTGTGCGTCACAATCGTTACATTCTAAAGTGTATATCCCGTTTTTTTCAAATTTATTAGAAACATCCTTATTATTTATCAATTTTTTTTATTTTAGAATTAGTAAAGAAAGCTGGAGAAATATGATCTGGTAATAAACTGGATACTTTTAAAGATAAATCGCCTGTAAAAAGGAGTTTTTTATATATTGGGTAGTTACCAGGTTTGCTCATATTATTACCACTGTAAATGTACTTTTTTGTTAAAAAATTTGCTTGTTTCTAAATAGTAAATCAGACCGGTTTCGGAACAACCGTTCCTTCTTCATAATACAATATACAGTGTTAACCTCCCAGGTAAGTATGGTCCTGTTTTCATTAAATTTTAGGCAGCATCGCGTTCATTGGTCAAAATATTGTACACATATTTTCGTATCGGTGATCAATGAACCGATGTTTGCAATTTTTAGCCATAAGTTGTTTATAATGTTTGCCTACCTTGTAGTTTTTTAGATTTTAGAAATGTATTATAAGTTTGTACAGCGCCCTTGAGGTGATTTTTCACAAAAACGGCGCTATATAAATCATCCAAATATTATTATTATTATTATTTCTTCAGGGAAAGCGTATACTAATTTGACAGTTTCGAAATGTGGATGGGAACAATGTTTTATTATGGTACGGGTGGAGCCGTTGCTAGATATTAATGAAGAGTGGGTGGGTAGGTATTAATATTATTAACCAGTTTATGATTCATTTTACGTCCGTATAACTACTAACTACTATAACAATAGATTTGCACATATAGACACACTTGCTGATATATTCACTGCTAGTTACTGTCGCTACAGAATTTCATTGTATCATTTTCTAGATACGAACAATACATAACATAATATATTCATAACGACCAAATTAATTGTATCTAATATTTTTATATTACTTGCGTGCAACTTTCCCTTATCCCTCTCCTTCCCTTACCCATCCCAACCCAAATACCTATTTCGCAGTCTATTTAAGTATAGTTATAATCGCATTTATTTTATTGTTGTGTATTACAGGTTTATCATTTGATGAATTTACATCATCAGTATTATTATTTTTTAAATTTCTGCTTAGTTCTGTTTTTATTTATTTTTTTTCTTAAATGTTCTAGTTTACATTCTATTACTATTATGTTTCTAAATACCTAACTGTGAAATTAATAATTGGTCTATTTTTTGTAATCCTCTTATGTTAATTTTGTTACCAAGGCTGTTTATGTTCCTTAAATAAATAAATAAATAAATAAAATGAAACAATGCAACTTTGTATAAACCACTTATAAAATGTGCAAATCCGACCGGTTTCGGAACAAACGTTCCTTCGTCAGGGAAAGCTTATACTAATTTGACAGTTTAGAACATGTTTTATTATGGTAGGGGTGGAGCCGTTGTTAGTTAATAATGTAGATTGGGTGGGTAGGTATTAGTGTAGAGTGGGTGGGTAGGGGAACAAATCCATGATTGGGCTATATGACAATATTTTTTGTTTGTTGATAATAGATTCATTATTTTTAAGGGATTTTTTAATTTCTAAAGCTTCTAAGTTATCTAAACGTTTTCCTTTATGATTAATATGAAAAATATTTCCCTGTGTTTTTTTCAAAACTATGGTTATTTTCAATGATATGGTTAGCGAACTCAGAAAAATTATTATTATTAAGACACCTTAAATGTTCTTTGATTCTGATTTCAAAATTACGAGTTGTTTTTCCAATATAAGTTGTTTTTCCAATTTGAAATCAGAATCAAAGAACATTTAAGGTGTCTTAATAATAATAATTTTTCTGAGTTCGCTAACCATATCATTGAAAATAACCATAGTTTTGAAAAAAATACAGGGATAAATATTCTTCATATTAATCATAAAGGAAAACGTTTAGATAACTTAGAAGCTTTAGAAATTAAAAAAATCCCTTAAAAATAATGAATCTATTATCAACAAACAAAAAATATTGTCATATAGCCCAATCATGGATTTGTTCCCCTACCCACCCACTCTACACTAATACCTACCCACCCAATCTACATTATTAACTAACAACGGCTCCACCCCTACCATAATAAAACATGTTCTAAACTGTCAAATTAGTATAAGCTTTCCCTGACGAAGGAACGTTTGTTCCGAAACCGGTCGGATTTGCACATTTTATAAGTGGTTTATACAAAGTTGCATTGTTTCATTTTATTATAATGGATAACCACAAAGTAATAGCTACATTCAAAAATTTAAATAAATAAATTATTATTATTAATCAATTATGTGATATTCTTCAACACAGTCATTTCCATAAACACTTTTATTTATTAAATAGGACCTCAGGAAGGATTTTTTAAAACTGCTTTATGACTCAGAAATCACAAACTGATAAAATCAACAAAGCTTGTAGGTGATTTAGTTTTGTTCAACAAAGGACGTTAAATTGAATCCATATCGCCTTCAGATGGACAATTAAAACAAAACATGTTTTTTGCATTCATTATATCGCAATATTTAATTGCATTGTATTTGAACTCGTAAATCAAACCGCGAGACCATAGCGAGGCATGTTGAGGCCATAATATTTTTGTTACGAGTTAATAAAAGGATTAATAAAAAGGAAGATAGGTGTTAATTCTGCTGCTGATGCCTTTAACACCGTCTTAAAATGTTTGAGATTCATGATAGATCTAGAGATTGCCGGCATGACGTACTGGGTGATTAAAAATGCTAACAGCGGTGTTGAGATTATTTTATATTACCATTTTATGGTTGTATAATATATTCCTATTAAATACCGAAAAAGCCCGTAAAAGCCCATAAAAAGGACATTAGTAATTTAATAAATAATAATAAAAAAAATTACCAAAACAAATAAATAAAAAATTAAGTATACAAAATGTTCTTATAACAGATGCCAGTGAAAATATGGCATCCCCGATTTGAAATTAAGCCTGAAGCATTTGACTTGGCTATTCAGATCTAACTAAAAGCGATTTTAGGTGAAGCTATCAGTGAAATCAGATTTTTCTTTTAATCTTTTCTACCTACTGATTTACATGATGAAAATAAAAAAATGTGATTTGGATAAATTGATATTTATAATTTTTTATAGTATATATTATAAAAAAATATCTTATATTTTTTTGGGAAAAATTAAAATATAATTGTTTACAATAAATTTTGTTCAATAATTTATTTGTTTATAAGTTTTTTTTTCTTTAAATAATTATGAACTCACACTGAAATAACTTTTAAAAAATGCTCTTTTACTTCTAAGATTATTTCTGATGGTTTCCCTTTTTTCCAACAACTTTTTTCTTTCTTATGAAATTATAACACTTTTCCACATAAATGGACAATTTCTATAAAGCGCTTCCAAGGTTTCCAAGATTATATTAGTGGTGAACACACTAAGAATAGACAAATATTTTTTTTTTGTTTTTTTTTGGCTTGTATATTCCCGTTAAGCCATTTTCATCATATTGTGATAAACGCATAAAATGTTCTAATGCGAGGTGCCCAATTTATGTAAAGATTTTCGGTAAACAAGTTAACTTGACTGAGGAAGGCGTAACTTTTACTAACCCTGACACAATTGCTAATAAGTTTGCTGACTATTTTCATTCCGTTTATAGTCAAGTAACCCCGAAACTTGAAACCAATTTCCCAACAGCATCACCCTGGAATGTTGGAGATATCTCACTCGGATTGACTAACATCCAGGAAATAGAAGCCTGTATCCGGAATATGCGACCTGACAAGGCTACTGGTCCGGACAGTATTCCTCCTTCGATAATTATAAAAATCTCTCCAAATATCTGTGTATCCCTTGCTTACATATTTAATCTCTGCATCATGTCATCCACGTTTCCACAGTGTTGGAAATTAACGAGGGTCAGCCCTATTCACAAAATTGATGAAAAGACTGATGTCAGAAATTATAGACCAGTTGCAGTACTGTCAACAATTCCAAAAATTTTTGAAATGATTATCTGTGATAAAATCAGTCCGCAAATCGCGCCTTTCTTACGAGAAAATCAACATGGCTTCTTACCAAGGAAATCAACGGTAACCAACTTACTCTCTTTTTCTCGACGGGTAGCAAAAGGCCTAGACTGTAGGCATCAGACGGACGTAATCTACACGGATTTCGCAAAGGCATTTGACCGAGTAGATCACGACGTTCTATTAAGAAAGATGCACAAAATAGGTTTTAATCAACCCTTACTGATATTTTTTGCGTCATATTTAAAAGATAGAAGCCAGTATGTAAATCTAAATGGATACGACTCCCATGAGTACGTAGCTCTGTCAGGAATTCCTCAAGGATCGAATCTAGGTCCCATGTTATTCCTTATTCTAATAGATGACATTCAGGACTGCATACGTCATAGCTCATGTCTCCTATTCGCGGATGACATGAAACTGATGATGGAAATCGAATCAGATGACGATTATTCCAAACTGCAGGCAGACCTCGATTCAATCATGAAATGGTCGTTAGAAAATAAACTTAATTTCAATATAAAAAAAATGCGTCGTTATGACTTATAGTCGTTCACAAAATCCGTTATTATACCCGTATAGAATGAATGGAGAAATACTAACACGCGTAAATATCATCAAGGATCTTGGGGTGACCTTTGATCCCAGGCTAACATTTTCAAATCATATAGTGCAGCTTACTTCGGCTTGCTCCAAAATGCTTGGTTTTGTAATTAGAACTTGCAAACAATTCAGTAACGTAGAAGCAATGACCGTCATGTTCAACGGAGTGGTCAGAAGCAAGCTGGAGTACGCTAGTACTGTCTGGATACCATATCAACTTAAATACATAAATATGATTGAACAAATTCAAAAAAAAATCCTAAGGTATGTTTACATGCGATCTTACGGAATGTATCCGAAATTCATGCATCACGTGGAACTGCTAAAGGAGACAAATTATCAAAGCCTAGAGACCAGGCGTAATGCCGAGCTCATGGTATTCGAATTAAAGTTAATAAAAAACCTTATTGATTCTCCATATCTCCTGTCATGCTGTGGCTTATTCGCTCCTGACAAATACTGTCGAACTCGTAGCCACGCCCTATTCCACATACCGCAGGGTCGGACAGATGTCATGGCTCAACACAGCATGACAAGAGGTATGGCATTGCTTAATGCCCTACCAGCGGATATAGATGTGTTTGATATCACCGTACCATGTTTTAAAAAAACTATATACATGTATTATATCTTGAAAAAAATAATATCCTTTCCAATAGACAGTACGGCTTCAGACCAGGATTGAGCACTGAAAATGCCATCACAAACCTGACGAAAATCATCTCCTACAATATCGATAGAGGAAGAAAATGCATTGCGCTCTTCTTGGATCTAGCCAAAGCGTTTGACACTATCTCACACAAAATTCTAGTGAAAAAACTACAGCGCATCGGCATTCAGGGTCAGCTACTTAAGTGGTTAGTTAGTTATTTAGAAAATAGGAGCCAAAGAGTGAATATTAACAATACTCTGAGCGATCCAGCTGATATTAACTTTGGTATACCTCAAGGAAGCACTCTAGTTCCACTTTTATTCAATATCTATATAAATGAATTATGTAACAGTTCATTTGCAGATCACATTATCACCTTTGCCGATGACACAGTATTATTATTTGAAGGCAAAAACTGGAATGAAGTTCATAAAAATTCAGATATAGGTATTAACGAGGTAAACAAAGAATTATTATACACCATTGCAATGACCTAAACACTTGCAATTGCAATACCTTAGAATTTGTAGACAGCATAAAATATCTAGGAATTATCGTAGACAAGTATCTGAGATGGAATGAACATATCGTCTCAATTTCCACAAAGATCAGAAAACTCACGCATCTTTTCATGGCTATTAGAAATATTCTTTGCGTAAAGGATATGAAACTAATGAACTACGCCATGTGCAACTCATTACTTGAATATGCATCCTTAGGATGGGGAGGATGTACCAAATCAATACTGGACCCCTTAGCCAAAACACAAAAATCACTATTAAGGGTCATCCTTAAAAAAAAATTCAGATACCCCAGTAATGATTTATTCAAAGAGATAGGAGTTTTGGATGTGAGACAACTTTTCATAAGAAAAGTTATTTTATACACACAAAAATATCGTCACCTCTTCCCCTACGTAGAACATTATCACAACACCCGACACGCAGGGAGGAATCCAATAGTTCCACTTACTACTATGACATCCCTTGCTCAAAGACAATATTCTTACCTAGGTCCTAAAATATTCAACCTTATACCCGGATCTTGGAAATTGAAAACTGCAAGCGTCTTGCGTAAATTAGTCAACGACTGGATTCTGGACTTAGGAAGAGACGAATGTGAACGTATGCTGTTTAACTGATATACAAAATCACCTAACTTTCGTGATCACTAGACCAAAACTCCCACCACACTTCATTGAGATCTGATATGGCTTCACAATGTTTCGACATCCTTTTTATATTTTTATACCTGAGATTTATGGTTTTGTGCCCCTGAATACTGTTCGCTATTTCACTGTTAGTACTTCACGTAAGGCGTAACATACTCACGTCGCTCACTAACATCAAGACTAGCTGTGTGAATCTTGGTACTTTATAGCGGTGATGATTTATAATAAATAAACAATACTTATCACAACTTGTATGACATACGAAATAATGCACCAATTTCACTATTACCAAAGTAGCACTAGTAATTCATAGTTATTGTTTTCGTATTTTAGCAGGAGTAGTACAAGACATGAGCGCGGTGTATATTCGCATTGTCGTATAATATAAAATGTACTGAAAACATGTTTTAAAATCAGTAAAGATAATGTCATGTTTGCACATAATTGTTTACATATTAGTTACAGCGCATAAATAAATAATAAAAAAACAACTTAATATATATTATTACGTACATAAATTATATCTAATATTGTAAATTTTTATGTATTTCTCTTATAAGTGAACTATGTATTATAAGTTCACACTTTTAAACACATAACTTCATCTCTCTATATTGTGAATCTTGTTGTAATTCCTCCAACTTGTTATCAAATACTTGGTTTACACTTTTTGACTTTTCAATGCTCCTAACTTTATTACCTACTTATCTCATACACTGTAAATCTGAATATATTATATGTTATCAGGTTAATTCGGCAAATCCGAATATACTTTATGCTACCAGGTTCTTTTTCTATTTTTTATGTTATGTAATTATGTATGTATAATATGAACTAAACCTGTAAATTTGTCTGTCCTGGTACGGGAAACTTTCCTAGTTGGACAGGCAAAGATTCCTATTATGTGTTTTGTACTTTCTTTTGTATGTATCTATAGTAAATAAATAAATAAATAAAATAAAGTATTGTTAAATATAAGAAAATTAAATTTGTACCGTAATTGGACTCACCTGTCTGTCGTACAATAAAAAATAAAAAAAATATTATGCTATCTCAATAGCTGATGAGAGTTATTGTGATATCTCGAGATACCGTTACCGTTCAAAAGC
The DNA here is from genome assembly GCA_929108145.2 of Limnephilus rhombicus. Classification (NCBI taxonomy): domain Eukaryota; kingdom Metazoa; phylum Arthropoda; class Insecta; order Trichoptera; family Limnephilidae; genus Limnephilus; species Limnephilus rhombicus. Next base: position 49,539,615 of record OV815283.1, read on the forward strand.
AGCATCCCTTCCATAGGTCACCCCAAATGGTTCGCTACGTTTGGTAATTTAGCAGTGGTGCCCGGGTTATTGGAGTGAGGTTTGTCTAGGGCTTGGTGGCGAATGAGTTTCCTTACCTACTGCGTGGCGGTCCGGATCGGCAGCGACCGCTTGAGGATGCTTTATCTAGACCCAATGCCTAGCACCGCAGTGCGAAGGATGGATTCATAAGTTTCTCACTCAAAGATTGAGTCTTAGATTCCTACCCACCCCTCATTTTTCATTCCCAGAACATCCTCTCCTTCCTTACCTTAAAATCAACCTCCACACAGCATCCTCAAAGATGACGTAGGCCCTGAGGGATTTTTTTCCTCAGGGCCTCCTGTGTGAAGCTTTTGTAAAAAAAAACATCTGATAAATAGGGACTCCCCGTTTATTACAATGGGGTATTTCCACAAACGAGGGATTCTGTTGAAAATGTACGGAATATTTAAAGATCATTTTTCTGATTTTAATCATCCTACTAAAAATGTTTGTTTTATATGTTTTAATTCAATATTATTGATTTTAAAAACGATCAAAACAAAAATCAAAACGGCCCGTGGTTGGCAAATCGGATTGTGACGTCACAAGCGTTGCTCAGCTGGGCTAACATAAATAAACGTAAGGCCCTCCGTTCATGGAGATACTTACAATCTACGTAATTGTGACGAAACCACAAGTACCCTGCTGATATACAACGTTTTAATGCTAGTCTCCGTACACGGCGCTATCCGAAATATACTGAACTTGATCATTTTTCAAGTGCAGCCGTGGAGGTAATACGCTGTCAAGCGATGTCATATGACTATTTTTTCCAACATCAATCCATGCCTTCTCCACTAAATCCTTTCTTACGTATTCTGGTGAAGTATAGTTACATAAACATGCGTTTTTTCCACTTCCAGAACAAATCTAACATTACTTTCATGTTCCGACGCCATTCTGTCCAACGTCAAACGAATAAGTTTCACACACAAATGATGCGACGCGTCGCGTGCGATCAGCACTGTGGGTATCGTGATACTGATTGGAAACCGACAACCACCGCGTAGCGCCGTGAACGTGTAGGTACCAGCAAAATCGGGGGGTACTCATGATAGCCCCGCCCCAAAATATCGTTTTAGCGGTAATTCAAAAATGGGAAATTTATTCGTCAACATCAAAATAAAATAAAAATGCTAAATTCACCGTAATTTTTTGCTTAATTTTTTAAGCAATAAAAAAACGTGAAAATTCCCCAATAACATGACTACTCTCCATCTAATTATTTTTATTTTTCCATCCGTTTAAAAAAAATGTTTATAAGTTATTCTGTGCAAATTTTTTTTTAACAAATAATATGAACAATTTCACTAAAAACTTCCTGTAGAGTAATAGTGCATCGGATTTTCTGCACTGTGGAGGATATTCCATTGTCTTATTGCACTTAGCCGAGGATAACACGAAAATCATTTTAATTGCCATCGTTCTCGCAACACCGTTCTTGTTCAGCGTTTATTATGAACGTGTCTCAGTCGCGGTTATAAATGCATCCCGGATAGTAAAGTAGTTCAACAAACGTCATTATTATTATGTTTTTATTCACATTATGAGATTTTTTAAACTGTCCAAACACTGTTGAAATAATATTGCCATTACGTTTTCACGGAGTGTGGAATATAATGGGTTATTTCCGACTTAATGTTTAAAAAGAACTGAAACAATATTTTTTTTAAAATATGATATCCATAATTGAAGATTTTTCATAATTTTTGAACTAAAACTTCTTTACCACAGATACGTTTTAAGATTTTCACGGCCAAAAGTATTTTCGTTATTTTTTTTTGGGTTGTTATGCCGTGTTGCGCTACCTCCTTCTTTAGCCTCGTTTTTTGTTTTTGGGTTGTTATGCTGTGTTGCACTACCTCCTACTTGAGCACAGTAGTGATTTGAAATTAGGATGAAACGGAAATGACGCATTACAGTACTACGAAGCGCAGTACATTGGCCGCTTTGATTGTGATGTCACTTTTCAAGGCTCCTATTGGTTGAGATTGTTGAAAGTCGGATGAAACGGAAATGACGCATTACAGTACCTACGAAGCGTCAAACTGCGCTCATTGGTTGCTTGATTAAGATCTCACTTATCAAGGCTCCTATTACTTGACACTGTTTTGGTAAAGTTTCGCATCTATCGTGTGTGAAATGAACACTTTGTTTTTTTATGTGAATACCGCACTAGAGTCCCAACTGCTCCCAATGGCCTGGAGCCAGTGAGACTGTGGCATCCCCAATTGGAGTACGTTGTGAGGCTGAAGTAAGTGGGTAGGTAGTTGGTGAGGAGGTAGGTGGGACAGTACTATTTATATCTAGTCACCTAACACGGTTAAAGCCACTTCAAGCAACATTTCAATTCTAAATGGTAGTTTTACACCAGGACTATACTGTGGGTATCTTCCACTCTGGAAGAAGTATATATATATACCTTATATAATATATCTTATATAATATACTTTATATATAATATACCTTATATATACATATTATTTTCATAGATTTAATTTTGAAAACACAAATCAATCAAATAAAATTTACTTGCGCACGCCGGGATTTGAACCCGCAACCTTCGGATGGCTAGTCGAGAGTCTTGCCCCTCGAACACAGAGGCCGTCAATGCCCGTCAAGGGAATGTTGAAGAAAATGATGTGGTATATAGGAGAGCATCAAACCTTTATTTTTTTTTCTTTTAGACAGCATTTCATTTAAGGAAAAAATATTTTATAGCGGATAAGTTTTAAGATTTTCACGGCCAAAAGCATTTTCGTTATTTGTTTTCGGGGTGTTATGCCGTGTTGCGCTACCTCCTTCTTTAGCCAAGGTTTCGGACATCGTTGCAGTGTCCATCATCAGGGCAGATCCACACATCTGCCGGATCTCCGGATCTGCCCTGATGATGGACACTGCAACGATGTCCGAAACGTTGGCTTAAGATGGAGGTAGCGCAACACGGCATAACACCCCGAAAACAAATAACGAAAATATTTTATAGCGCTTTATTTACAACAATTTTGACAACTGATGAATTTAGGCTTCTCCTCGAATACTTGATGTTCAGCGATGTGTACATAAAAGTTTTTATTAAAAATGTGAAACTATATATTATCATATTTAAAGAGTAATTATGAAATTAATCTATAAATCAACCTTCGCACCACTTTGCCCGGTTTTAGGGTGCCTCCATGTAATCATCCCCAACGAATTATTATCTCATAGGAATAATGTTTGTTTTTTTTTTTTTTACATGAATACCAAACAAGAGTCCCAGCTGCTCCCGTCTGGAGCCAGTGGAACTATGGCATCCCCAATTTGGGTATGTTGTGAGGCTGAAGGCAGTGGGGAGGGGAAGAGGAAGGTGGGGAAGTACCTGGCTATTCAGATCTGGTCACCAAACACGGCAGAAGCCATTTCAAGCAACGTTTCAATTCTGAATGGTGGTCGGGCGATAGGACGAACCAGGGCGATACTGAGAGTATCTTCCACTCTGGAACGTGCCGCAAATATACTATATATTATTTTAAGTGAATTAATTGTGAAAAACACAAATTAATCAAATAAAATTTATTTGCCACGCCGGGATTCGATTCCGCGACCTTCGAAATGCAAGTCAAGCGCCTTACCGCTGCACTACGCCGGCCGTCATGTAATGTATTGACTTCGTGTCTGCTTAATTTGTTTTGTCCTGATATTGATTGATTGCTATTTGTCGAAGAGGGAAAAGTTATAATTTTAAAAGTATTAAATAAAACTTAGAACATTCAAGCAACGTTATATTATACTTCTGAATAATCCTTGAAAATATGAGCCAAAACGGGAATTTTAAAATCACAAAAAAAATCAAAATATTCGTCAAAACCTTCTAAACTTTAAAACATCTTACAAAAAAATTAAAATTATTTTACTATTCTCGAACAAAAACACTTTTCCAACCAAATCAGATTATTTAGAAACAGTTTTAGAAATAATGTCATCAAAAACCAATTCTCATAAATATTTTTTTTAATATATCATATACATATGCACTCCGAGCATGTCTCCGTGGTCGGGGGTCGATTAGCACTCCGTTCAAATCCCGGCGTCCGCAAGTAAATTTTAATTGATTGATTTGTATTTGCACAATTTAAGCATTTAAAATAATAATAGGTGTATTTGCGACGCGTTCCACGTTGGAAGATACTCTCAGTATCGCCCGCGTGTAAAACCACAATTCAGAATTCAAATGTAGCTTGAAATAGCTTTGCCGTGTTTGGTGACTAGATCTGAACAGCCAGGTACTTCACCACCTCACTCTTCCCCACCTCCTTCCTCTCCCCACTACCCTCATCCCCACAACATACCTTAATTGGGAATGCCGTAGCATTATGTTACATAAATAAAATGTAACAAGTGAATTATCTCTGTGAATGGGTACTTTTAGTATGAAGTTTATGAACATTCAACATTGTTATATTGACAATATTACCATGTTTATCTCTGCTCAGTTGGTCATACTGAGTATCTGCACAGAGGGCTTCTCAGGCAGGACTGGCTTTGACCCCTCATTCCTTGACCAGCCACAAGTGACTTCGGCCACCGTCTCTGTAGCTGGTTGACTCAATCACGTAGTCATAATTGGCCATATTACAACATGTAAAATTTGTTAAATCAGCGGCATCCATTATTGAAGACCACCAGCAAATTCATTAAATCCTGGATACACAGTGAAATACCATGGGAGCACATTATTTCTGCTGGATGTAACCAAATCCAGCTTCTGCAAACGAAGTCATCATAAGACCTTCAGACTACACCTGGAGCTAGAAGTGCTGGCAGAGATGCGGTCGAAGATCGCTGACCTTGGCCGCCATCAACGTAGTCGGCTGGCTGGCAACCGCCCTGGGACTTGACGTCGCCGGGAAATTGCGGGCTGGAGACCTGTCCGTTGCTCCTGCTCACCGTTTCAGCATATTATGTCAGCAGCGGAGGCAGCTGACCTCATACTCCGAAGGCAGCAGTATGAATCGCCTATGGCATCGCCCACACATCAACTCATCAAGATTAAATGGTAGTAACGCTCCATATTTTGCCCATTCAGTATTCTAGCTTAGCCCTGATTATTATTAAAATCATGTTATTTGTTGATCTATGTATATTAAATAGATCAATTTAATTGTGTTAAAGCACTGTACTCTTTTATCAAATAACCTCTCCTTATAGAAAGTATTTCACAATGCGGCTTGCTAAAGGTCCACACCTGAGATGCAAATTCTACAGTAATAATCACACTTGTCCATGCTCTCCATTTTGTACTCATTTTTATAACATTTTGACCCTAAGTTATATTCTTCTATATAACGTGTTTGGACTCCAAATACTAATATTTATTTATTGTTTCTTTACACTGCAGGTAAAAATGTTTACAATACAATTTGTAACCTCACTAGGACAAGCCTGTGTTGAAATTAACAAAAATTATACAAGTTAACAAAATAACACAAAATTATACAGATTTTGAAAGAACAATATTGTTGTATTTCTTACAGATTGAGATTAGATTATGGGTACCTACTGGTACCTACTAAACTGATGGCGCTTGGTAGTACATTAATGTAGACTTTTAGGGTGACCATAGTTTGAGATCTTATTTAAAATAAAATAAAATGAAGTTTTTTTTTGTTTTTAAGGATTAAGTTGTTAATAATAAATATATGTATATAATTTAACATGCTGTAGATTTGGCAAGAGGAAGATGAACAAAAACGGTTCAAACAAAAATAATATTATTTTATTTTATTATTTTATTAGCCTGCATGTCGGACGAATATCTACAGCTTATATGTTGGACTAAAATCTATGATCTTCAGAGTGAGGACTAATAGCTACAGAGCTAAGGTCGGACGAATATCTATGACGGTCTCAGTGGTGACTAATATCTATGGAGCGTAGGTTGGACTAATATCTACAGAGGGCAGCTGAGCAAGAGGTTGTACGGAAAAGCGTAAATTACTTCAATTACGCAATTACTAATTACGTAAACGCTTAAACGCTTAAACGTTTAAATTACGTACATGAAGTTTTTGCATAATATTCCGTATTTTGCTGTTTACGAGGACAATAATTTATTGAACAAACATGGAGGTCATAATACAAAGATATTTATTTAATTCGAAATACACGGCACCACAACCTAACCTAACCTAACCTAACTGACGTAGAAATAAATGGTCATGGTAACAGACTAAATAATTTAGAAGCAATCGAAGTAGAGAAAGCTGTTAAAACCAAAACCCAAATTCTTAATAAGTATTAAGGATTTGGGTTTTATTGATTATAATCAGCTAAATGTGTCCAATAATCCGACATTAGGGATTTTTACATACATAAATTAAGTTTTTTAAACTGCATACGCAATATTACGTTATTCCAATATGCTGTACATAATTGCAAATCCAACCTCTGCCAGTGCTGTAGATATTCGTTTACACTTTGGTTCTCTTAGATATTAGTCAGCAGTTTGAGCTGTAGATATTCGTGCTCACTTTGGTTCTCATAGATATTAGTCCGATTTGTGCAGTTTTTTGAATTCCTGTAGATATTAGTAGACGCCTCCCATTTTTGCACCCAACGTGTTCTATATAACAATTACTGGCTCCAGACGATTGGGAGCATTTGGGATTATTGTAAGGTATTCGCGTTTTTAATAATTAACTGATTAAAAAACGTTTCAAAATTAACGCCACATTTTTGCTTGCATTGTTAGCTTTAATCAAAACAAAAACAAAAACGATATTTAATGAAATCGCCTCATCTGCGGATATAATGAGCCGGTGTTTTGAGGATACGCTGGAGTGATCCCCGCCCGATGGCCACAAATATAACAAAAAAACCCCGACTGATGCATAAGGCGGTTGCATGAACCTGCAGTGAGGTTTTTGCTGCACTTTTCGGTCCATTCAACTCTCCGGACAATCGATGAGTAATAAGGTTGTCAGATTGTCTTTCATTCTTGGGCGACTTGCATACCTTCATGGCATGTATATTTTATCTGTCAGTGCCTTCATAATTATAATGAGTGATTTAAATAAAGGTGATGTTTATTCCATGACAAATTGTGAATAAAGGAAAATATTGGTGTTATGTAAATGTACTATTTCCCGTAAGAATGAATATTTATGATATTCGTGAAGATTTGTAAAATAATATATTAATAAAAAATAGATAATTGGTATACCATTAGTAGGCAATTTTCAATTTGGGAGACGGGTGTGGGTACCGCCGCCCGGGAATCATTTAACCAACACCTCTGCCATAGGACACCCCAAGTGATTTGCTACGTTTAGTGACTTAGCAGGGGTGCCCGGCTTCATGGGGACAGGTTTGTTTATCTTGGCGGCGGATGCGTCTGCCCACCAACTGCGTTGCAGGCTGGATCGAGAGAGATTGGTTGAGGGAGATATTTTGACCTCTAGAATTTAGAACGCAGTTAGAAGTATGAATTTATTCGTCCGGTACTTCTGGACACACTGACCTCAGATTCCTACCCACCCCTCATACCTTTTTCCTTCCCAGAACTTCCTCTCTTTCCTTTCCCTAAAAAGACGTTCCACACAGCATTCCCAACGATGATGGAGGCACTAAGAGGAATTATTTTCCTCGGGGCCTCCTGTGTGGAGCTAATGTAAAAAAGGCAGTTTCCTTCAATGAAAATTCGAAAAAGTGAAGAAATAGAGAGGCAAACTGATTTTCGTTCGTTGTTCTGAACTTAGCATTTTGTTCCGGAAAATAATGTATTTTCTGTACCGTTCACTGTCATTTCTATATCATCCGAATAATATATTATCCCTTATTCCTTAAAAAATTAAAAATAAACACTATTCTTTATTTAATCACTGACGAAAATTTCAGACACTCTTGATAGAAAAATATGAACAGAAAAATCAGAGTGTATCAGGGAGGTGAGTGGGTTTTTTCCAGATCTATGTCACCGTATCTTTTTCTGATTTTTATTTTTCAAATTTTCGATTGGGGGTCGCTAATGTTGACTTCAGTCATTAAATATTACAAGTTAATGTTTAAAATAAAAAAAAATTTAATCAGATTCATTAAAATATCAAAAACTGTTTTGTCAGATGGGTCGATTAACGCGATAAAAAAAAAAAAATTATTTTGTGTTAAAATTGATTTTATATTACCTATCACGTTTGTAGTGGCAACGAAAACTCATTTCAAAAAAATAGATCAAAAATCGTTCAACGTCATCGCATTTGACTTTAGATTTCACAAGTAAATGTTTCCTGTTGGTATTTTTGGTCGTTAATAGCGTTTATAATGGCCAACTTATAACTAGAAACAAGGAGAGCTGTTAAACAGATGCCAATAAAATCACATTGAAAACCACAAAACCTTCCATGCTTTCGCTTTCGCGATGAGTAGGACATAAATGAAAATCTGAATGAAAACCTCCGATCGGAACGCAACGTATCAATTACCTGCCCTTCGCACATGTCTCCTTCTCATAAAACAACGAGTTTGCTTTAGACCACACGACTGAAGTAAAATTTTTTTAGCTCCATCTATGATAGGAAGATATTTTGATAGGAAGGGAGAAAGAAAATGTGCGCGCGCACTGCTCTCTCTTGCTCCTACAGAGTGATACAGACAATAGGCCTGCACTGTGTCTTAGATATACGAAACTTTACTGGCTATGAGAGAAAGAGAGAAAGAAAATGTGTGCTGGCACCTCTCGTTCTTGCCCCTACAGCAATATACGAAAAGTAACTCTCTCTCTTTTTATCTTCACTAACATACGAGTATATCTCCCTCGCAACTACCGTTCGCCTCGCTTTTCGTAATGCTTTCGTCACGCATTCACCAGCTTACTCCCCAAGTCAAGCGTGCTTAAAGAAGTTTAACTTCAAAAACTTTTTTTTAATATTAGCTCCACACAGTAAGCCCTGAGAAAAATAATTATAGATATTTCGAGAGGAGGTTTTGTGAAGGAATAAGGTGTTAGGATCGGTAGGAATCTAGGGGTCAGTGTGTCCAGGAGTTACTGACTTATGAATCCATCCCTCCTACTGTGTTCCAAGGCGTCGAGAGAGTCTGGTGGGAGAGATCAAAGGGGTCTCCCTCAACCGGCCACACCCAATCCGCTAGTTAGGCGCATCCGCCGGCAAGACCTAAACACACCTAACTCGATGAATCCGGGCACCCCTGCTAAGTCACCAAATGTAGTGAACCAATCGGGGTGACTTATGGCAAAGGTTCTCCAATAAATGGTTAAACGGGGCGGCGACAGCTATTCCCGCTTCCCAAATTGAATGAACGTCTTATTTCTTGGGAAGTATCAGCTTTAAACGATCTTACTATAATATTATAAGTGCGAAAGTTTGTATGGATGTATGTTTGTTACTTTTTCACGCAAAAACTAGTGAATGGATTTTGATGAAACCTTGCAATAACATAGCCCATAAAAAATTTATAAAGCTAGCTAAGAAGGGAACGCGGGAAGCGAACGGGGACTCACGAAAAAGGTGATTCAGGGAGAACAATGTATTTCTTTGAATACGGTATTGCAACGCATGCCGGGAACAAGCTAGTCTATAATATAAAAATGAATCGCTGAATGTGTCGCTAAGCGCATAACTTTCGAACGACTGCACCAAATTGGATAATTCTTTTTTTTTGTGTTTGTTATTGTCAGGACAAGGTTTTTATAAAACTTCAGGTGAGCTCTGGCATTATGAAATTTGTATAAAAAAATTGCTATTGGTGGCACGTGAGGAAACGGCTATTGCTATGGAAAGCGGGAGGGAGGGAGAGATGGGGAAGGGGGGGGGGAGTGGAGGGAAGGTGGAGGTGACGGAGTGGGAACGCGAGAGGGGAAGAAGACGCAGGAGAAGAAGGGGAGGCGGAAGGGGAACGGGATGAATGGGAAAAGACACTCAGGGAGAAACAATTTCTTTATTAAATGGCATAGCAACGCATGCCGGGACCAGCTAGTATTATATAAATGCATGTGGACATTGTTTAATTTTCAAATTACGCATTCTTCTTGTTTGATAGACGTGTCGTCCGACAGATCGCCTGGTGAATGTGCGTTGAATCCGCGGTCGTGAGCGCATAAAAAAAGGTGCATCGGGCGGTACGCGAACCTGCGACCAAGGCTCAGGGTAAATGCACTAAACAACACGACCTTCTGCTTGTACCTCTAGAGTGCAGTAAACTGCAGCCTGCAGCCTGCACTCGGGGCGGAATGAGAGCGGATTGAATTGAAGGCACGAGTATAAATATCTGTAATGTGCAATGCGCGGTGTGACCGGGCCGGGCTTTCAACGGCCGAACAGTCGTGTGGAGAAATGAGTGATTGATGGACTTATGGTCTGAACGCATACACCTATCATAATACTGTCTGTGGAAAGGTAGAAGGCAATAACCTTTATGTTATATTACTTTAACTGCCCATATGTATAAATGGTGAGCTTTATAAAAAAAAAAATATTCATCAGTAATGGGAGGTGGGTATGGGTACCGCTGCCCCGGGAACCATTTATTGAATAACCAACACCTCTGCCATAGGCCACCCTAAGTGGTTTGCTACGTTTGGTGACTTAGCTGGGTTCATGGGGTGAGGTTTGTCCGGGTCTTGGCGGAGGATGCGTCTGCCCACCAGTTGCATGGCAGGCCGGATCGGGAGAGAATGGTTGAGGGAGACCCTTTGACTTCTCCAGCCGTACTCTCGCGGGACATTGCCTTGCACCGAAGTGGGAGGGGTGGATTAATTCATCTTGATGCACTGACTGTCACTCCTTGATGCACTGACCCCCAGATTCCTACCAACCCCTAATTTCCTTTTCCTTTCCAAAACTTCCTCTTGTTCCTTTCCTATAAAAGCCCTCCACCCAGCATCCCCAAAGTGACGTAGGCCCTGGGGGGAATCATTTTCCTCGGGGCTTCCTGTGTGGAGCTAATGTAAAAAAAAAAACAATTTTATACGTTTCGTTTATTTATCATTTATTATTTTGAAAAGGTAACTACTCATTTTTCACACAGGATTTTTCCTGAAATGTAGCTGGTTTTCAGCAGTGTCTAAATAATACGCAGAATAAATAATTAAATTGAAATAAATGATCTAATAATAAACTATGGAATAATATTAATAATTTCTGTTTTTTTTTTTAAATCTATCTTTAAGATATTTTATATTATTCTATTATTTTTGACAACTGTTACCATAGTAAGAACATGAAAAACATATACTCAGTTGGTGTTTGAATAACATATAAGGCCTTGTGATATTTTCTGATAAAGTGAAATAGTGTTAGGAACAAAAGCCTTGTCCCCCATCACTATTCTCTTTCTTATCCTTTTCGCCAATTTTCTCCATTTTTCTATATTTTTCCCTATCCTTCAACGTCTCTCTTTTATTTATTGGTCATTGTTACTTTGTGTATGTCAACCGATTCGATACATCACACATCACTCTGGGCATGTATCTCATACAGGAAACATCAACATCGTTCCCCACTTTCGTCACCTCGTCCCACTCCCCTAGCGACCAGAATATATGGGCCGGGTAGCCTTATTGATACCATAATATCTATAAAAGGGAAAATGAACGAAAAGAAGAAGGAGAGGTGTTTTTCGGGAGAGTTCACTTGCATGAAACATGCGTGGGTGACATATGCCGTTGAACCGACTTGATACAAGTTACCAGCAATCAGCTAAATTAACAGAGTGTTACATTAATCTTCAGCTACGAGTAGGATATAAGACTTTTTGGTAGGTTCCTATTTCAAATACATCAAAGTTGATATAAATTCCTTAATTCCTAACGATTTTTACCACTAGATATGTGTTACATTTTTTAACTTCAAAATAATTTTAATTCATTTATTTAATTCTAACTATGTTATGTTATGGTGTTATATGTCGTGATGGCATTTATATTTTTATAATGCCAACCTGTATAATTTCGTTTGTTATTTTTGACCGTTCGTGTACCCCAAGAGTCACATTTCGCCCAATATATAAAAATATAATATATAAACCAGCTGGTCCCCGGCATGCGTTGCAATTCCATTCAGATAAATAAATTGATTCTCCCTGCACGTCCTTTCCCGCGTCTTCCCTTTCCGCGAATCACACCTCCCCCGTTCCCCTTTACCCTGCCTTTACCCCTTGATATAACGCCAGAGCTTACCAATATGAGAGCTTATCCTATATGTTCCTAGCCTATATTAGCCTATTCCGATGTATGAGCTATATTATTGTAAAGCTTCACTAAAATCCATTCAGTAGTTTTTATGCGAAAGAGTAACAAACACACATACCTCCATACAAACTTTCGCGTTTATAATATTAGTAAGTAGTAAGATTTTTATTATTTATTTTTGGGGTGTTATGCCGTATTGCGCTACCTCCTTCTTTAGCCAACGTTTCGGAGAGCGTTTCAGTGTCCTTCATCAGTAGCTTTATAGTTTTTTTCTCTTCATGGAGAGCGACACAACGCTCTCCATGGAGAGAAAAAAAATGGCCTTATTTTTAATCTTCCGGGGTTTCGTATGATCAGTAGCTTTTCGAAAACGTAAAAATAAATGAAATTATTGTTCACTATTAGCCCGCTAAAATAGCCGGAAGCTTTGAATAAAAATAGATTTCTTGAATTGGAAAAAAAATAACAAAGGGTCCATATTTAATATTTCGTACCAAACTTAATTTTTATTCCATACTTGCAGTCCAAAGAACGCAAAAACTTTTTTTTAAAACATATGTGATGTGTTGGTTAAAAATATAAAAGTGGAAAATAACACTTTTTCTGGATAAAATTCAGAATTCTCGTTGACTTACTTTTCATTACCTTCATTACACATATTTTTTTTTAATTTTTGTCAGTTGTACGCATTTTTTAATAACAAACGTTAAAAGGATAAATTATTGAAAAAAATACATTAAAATAATATTTAAAAAGTGTTTTAGGTTTGTTTTCTGATTTTCAATGCATTTATAAAAAAAATTAACTGCAGTCCTCATTTTCTTTGTAAGACGCAACTTTTGAGACTCCCGGCGTTTCTGAATTCAAAAGTTAAAATAATTGACACTCCCTAATCATCAGGGCAGATGATGAACACTGTAACGATGTCCGAAACGTTGTCTAAATTAGGAGGTAGCGCAACACGGCATAACACTCCAAAAATTCTTTTGCCCGTGAAAATCTAAAATCATAAGAACTAAGATAATCTAAAAATCTTCAAATTTATGAAAACCATAGAAGACAATAATTGTATTCATATCCAAATAAACTTGCAACGTGACTCTTGTTTACATTATGAAGGCACTGCCCATTGCACCGCCAACGTTTTTTGAATAGATCAATATAAATTTAAGGGTTCATGAAATAAAAAAAAGTGAAACTTATAAAAATCATCCACGAAATAAAAGACAGAATGCAGTATTTACAAATGTATAACGGTCTTAATAATTAATACGAAGCAAGCCAACTATTAACGTAATAGGACAGTGGGATGATTTACAAAATATTTAAAATTTTGAATCACTGGTTGAACTTTCCTCCATATTTTCAACTGAGTCCCCAACTCTTAATGCAAGTTTGGTATCAAAGGGCACAGAAAGGCTCTATTTGGGAAACCCATTTATCCCCTAAAGGTTCATATTGAATATTGTAATGCTGTGTTAAGTAAGTCTCCGGGATGGTATTATAATTCGAGATGTAACTTGTAACATTACATTGAATTGTAATAATCAAGAATATTAATATCTTCAAGACAGTTGTTGTCTATTGTCACATGTTCCAACCGCGCCTAAGATTAATTAAATTACGGCAATGGTGGTGACGGGTATCGTTATTATCAAGTGTACACAGTAAATGTGTGTAAAAGTGTATATTTAAAGTGACTAGACTAAGTATTTTCATTAACGTAGACAATATTAGCGATGCTCAATCGAAAATCTGAAATAGAAAAATCAGAAAAAGATAGGTTTCATCTAGGAATCGAATCCAGGATTAGCCCAATCCGGGGTTTTATGGCTAGATGAGTAATGAATAAAAAATAAGTGTTAATTTCAAGTGACCTCCCAGGTTAGTATGGTCCTGTATTTTTCTGCCTGTACAGTACATTTTTACGTAGCATCACGTTCATTGGTCAAATCATTGTATGGTCACATCATCGATGAAACGGTGGATGCAATTTTTAGTCATAAGTTGTTATAATGGTTTGTCTAGTTTGTAGTTAGAAAAAAGATTGTAGAAATATATTATAATATTTAATTAAATGAAGACAATATTAGCGAAACTCAATCGAAAATCTGGAGACAGAAAAGTCAGAAAAGATATTGGCTCCACTGGGACTCGAACCCAGGACCCTTTGCTTACATGGCAAGAGCTCTACCGATTGAGCTACGAAACCCATATCACTTCGGTCACTTTTAACTGTATCATACTTCGACTAAGAACTACCAACATTATCTTCATTTTCTTAACGCACATATCTTTATATATGATTGCAAGATTCAGCCAAGATTCAAAGATATCAGCCAATGATATTATGTGCGTTAAGAAAATAAAGATAATGTTGGCAGTTCTTAGTCGAAGTATGATACAGTTAAAAGTGACCGAATTGATATGGGTTCCGTAGCTCAATCGGTAGAGCTCTTGCCATGTAAGCAAAGGGTCCTGGGTTCGAGTCCCAGCGGAGCCAATATCTTTTTTGATTTTTCTGTCTCCAGATTTTCGATTGAGTTTCGCTAATATTATTATTAACGACAAAAGAATTTTAATTAAAACCTCGCAAAAATGTTGAGAGTGATAATGTCAATTTCTAAAGATAAATTATTTTAAATCAGACGAATTGTTAGATTTAAAAAATATTAAGTCGTCCATACACTAACGTGTTTATTGTGATGGATACTGGGAAGAAAAAAATAATCTGAGTAGAGAATAGTTGACGAAAGTATACAAGTATTAAAAAAATATTTTTAAAATCGTGATCGTACAATTATTGAATGAATTATATTATCTTAATCTTACCATGCATATTTGTTTGAACGATTGTATTTGGTTATTTTTTCGTTATTTGTTTTTATTTGTTAACACGGCGCAACACCCCAAAAACAAATAACGAAAATACTTTTGGCCGTGAAAATCGAAAAACGTATCCGATTGTCTGTGGTATTCCACAGGTACGTTAGGGTATTTTACCTACCGTAATTTTATTAGGCCTGATCTGCTTATAAACTTCATAATGGAAGCAGATTTCACACAAGGTTAAAGTTTTGATCACGATGTGCATTAATCTAAAACGTTGAAGTTAATGCCTTTAATATAATTAGTAACTGGGAATCGAACCAATAGCCCTTGACCCCGGCAAAACCTATTATACGTATAGTTCAACTCTGGGTCTCACACGAAACAATATAAAACTTTTAATACAATAATACGGAAGCTTATTACGTAAAGTCATGGTACTGGTTTATTCGATATCTCAAAAAAAAACCATCGACACTCGAGTGCTGATCGGTGAAAATGAGTGGCTCTGCACTAAATAGAACCGAATTTTTACTCGCGAAAATAAAATCTTCCCCGAGAATTAAACAAACTAATTTACTAGCGCAGATCCGTGAAAAGACGCGGGATATTATAATTGAAATTAAAACAAAAGAGAATAAATAATTTTCTGTTTAAATGTTGATTTTTATTACTAGGTACCCACCTACGTATTCTGTCTCTTATCTGAATTATTCTTCACACAAGGAGTTCCAATTTTGAAAAGTAGTACCTAAGCGTTCAAAAAGAAAAAGAAGATAATATGAAAGGAAGTTGTAAATACGAATGTTAAAGAGAAAGCTAATATTAAAAGAAATAATAATGAAGCGAAAATTTTGAAAATCTTAATATATAAAACAAAGCTTAATATATTAAGCACCTCCCCTTTCCACCTTTCTCCTCCCCCACTACTTCCATTTCTACCCACGCCGTTCTATGTTTGATCATTTAGTATTTAGTACATTTTATGTCCTGATGAAGAGAACATCGTTCTTGAAACATGTTGACTTTTAAATAAAGTTTACTGTGGTAAAAACAAAGTGTTTTTAATTATTTCATTAATAAAATAATTATAATAAATCTCTGAAATGAAACGCATTTTTTTACATAAGCTCCACACAAATCATTTTCACATAAATTCGTACACAACGCCATCTCTGATACTGACAAAAACAAAACACGGACAGTAGCGCATCCATAATTGCTTCACTGTGTAATTTTTAACTTAATAAAAAAACTTTATTTAGTTCAACAGTTATTGATTCTGAGACGGTACGAAGTTCGTCGGGTCAGCTAGTATTTAATAAATCACGATTTTGTGTTACATGAGCTCAATACAGGAGTCCCCGATGAAAATAATTTCGTCATATTTGAGGACGCTGTGTGGTGGGTTTTTTTAAGGAAAGGAAGGAGAGGAGAGTTCTGGGAAGGAAAAGGGTTTAAGGGGTGGGTAATAATCTGGGATTCAGTTTGTCCTGGTCATCCGCCTCCAAGACCTAGATAAATCTCACCCCGTGAATTCAGGCACCCCTGATAAATCACCAAACGTAGCAAACCACTTGGGGTGTCCTATGGCAGAGAAAATGGTTATTATTATTACTGGGGCGGCGGTACCCACTCCCGCCTCCCAAATTAGTAAACAGAAATAATGATTTTTCAGAACAACTTGAAAAATAGACGAAACACATTGGTATACACCTTGGAACAAATTTCCCTCTGCTCTTACTAATACCCAGAATTTGGCCGAATTTAAACGGTCTAACAACTAAATTATTTAAAAATCTTTTAATATTTTCATTATATTCTAAGCTTCCGGAAATTGTTTGGTTTTGGTTTCTTGTATCTACTTTTAATGTTTAATATCTACTCAGAATGAAATAAATTTATGCATTGTATATTTCTGAGGCTAAATACCAGAAGTGCCTATGTCAATCACTCTGACATAAAGATTGGTTATCGATTTCATGGCGTAGAAAACGCCCAAAAATATTTTGTCTTCTACCTTACATCGATCACAATTTCATCAGTCTCGTGCATTTGATAAATGTATTCATAGCATTCAAATAAGAGTACTTTCTGGTACCAAAATCAATTTACTAAAAACTCTCATAGGCTCTTTTAGCATTAACCCCAGATACATAATATTTATCCACCGTTTTTGTATTGCTGAATTATAAACAGCTTTCTGTTTTATATTAAGTTTTAATTGTGTTATATTATCTTGTGCTGTAATAGTAGATAATATTATTGTTAATTTGTTATTTTATTGTGGTCTTATATAAAGTGTATATTAATTATGTCTTATTATTTTACCCGTTGGCGAAAATTAAAAAAATGACCTTCTGGGAAATCTCAAGCAATCGAGGCCAATTTATTTATTTCGCGTGATCGCTTCAGTGATTATATTATTGCTATTATAAGTATTACTTGACCTGGAGTATTGACAATTATTTCGTTAAAATAACTTCATTCCATTCGCAATCATTCTAAACGTCTACTTTGTACGAGTGCGTTCTCACGATACGCTCTGGTTGTAACGAGGGTCCCATGATTTCCACGATCACGGAGAAACGCGTCAGAGAATACGAACTCTAATGTGGGATAGTTTTGCGAGGCCGAGAATTGAAAATTAATGATAATCACGTCCCTAATATGGTACCGTTTGATTATGAGTTACAAAGCAATGATACTACTTCAATTCATGCAATTATGCCCTAATACCTCGGACTTTAACTGCTAAAGAGATGCAAGCTCATGCGGATGCAATGAGGAACTCTAATTTCCATAAAGTAACTGAATCACGTGAGCTTTCAAGGAAGGTAGTGTTATTTTCACATGAAAGCATAGCTTGCAGAAACGAGATGGCGATACCTACTACTTAATAGATAATAAAAATATTTACTTTATGAGGTTGTATAAGATTTTAATACAAAGTTCACAATTTAATAAAAGTTACTTTTATGCAGAGTATTGGTTATTTTTCTTACTATTATTTTATGGAATGCTTTTAATTATATTTATAATATCAGTGATCGTCAATATAATTAATCTGATAAATGTAAAACGTTGTATATTATTTTCGATAACCATTTTATATATTTTATGCAGTACAAAAATAATTAAATATATTTAGGCACAATTAAATACACATAACGTTTTTAATTTATTAAAAAATATATTAATTCCTTTTTATTATAAACTAGCTGACCCGGGGAACTTCTTACCGCCTCAGAATCAACAACTGTTGTGTTAACTTTTATTAACTGATTTTTTCATTAAGTTAAAAATTACACCATGAAGCAATTATCGATGCGTAACTGTCTGTGTTTTGTTTTTGTCAGTATCAGAAATGGCGAGGTGTACAGGAATTGCGTGTATACAGGAATTGCGTTTCATTTTCTTTATAAGTGGAGATTTATTATAATTATTGTATTTTTCTTTTGGAGGGGTGCAGACATACGTTCACCGTTTGTCCAATTTTCGACTGTTGACATTTAGTGTGTAAGAAAGAGGGGCAGCATTAATGTTTAAGAACAAAAGCAAAACAATCAGCGCATTGACATTTATGTTTTTGAATTTTTGGAATTCACTCACTACCCAATATTTCAAGAGCTTTTTCAAAAGATGAGAAGAAAAGAATTTTCTCAAAAAAAAAATTTCGTGAATTTTTCAAATGTTTTAATAATTATTCTGCTGTTCATAACGGAGACAAATCCAACAAATCAAAGATCATTAAAATCGGTCCAGCCGTTCTCGAGTTAGAAATGGTGTAACTAACCCTACATTGTTTTATATATTAAGATAAGGACCGTAAATCAATATTGGACAACGATTTTTTTATATGAATTAAGATTTTTTTATTGGAATATACCCCAATTGGGGATGTCATAATCTTACTGGCTCCAGGTGGTTGGAAAAAGTTGAAACTCTTGTGCGGTACATAGAAAAATAACCGGAAATTAATTTGTCACCTAGTTTCTTCTGGAACCCATTTTAATTTTGAAGTTACTAGCCCTGGAAATGAAGTGTTTTACAATATTGTGTTAAATGTAGAAGATTGCACAAATATCTAAATTTGAGATGTTAAAAATTATCGAGTAAAAGTTATAGTATTAGCACATTTTTTTTGGCTCATTTCTTAAAAATCTTTCTACCGGCGCGGTCATTATCGCCTGTGCCTTGAAAGTATAATGAAAATCCTCAATTTTTAAGTGGGTTAAAAAATAAACCAACTTAATGTGAAAATTATTAAAAGGAAGGTTATAAATAAGGTAAACATTATCTTCAAGTTTTTTTCATTAAAGTCTGGCAATCAGTTATCTTTTATTAAAGCTCTCATTTCCCCAAAATATTACCAGCTCTTTGCTTTTGATAGAAATTAACGGCTTTTCTTTTAATTACTTAAACTTTCTTTCATGCGTGGCTTTTCTTGTTTCAGGCTTTGTCCGATTGATAAATTGAGGAATTAATTTCGCGAGAAAGGACTGATGATATACCTTAATATATTTAAAAAATTCTTGTTTGGTGCTTCAGTGGATTTAGTTGTTATAAAGAAGTAAAATAAGCCTGTAAGAAACTTTATACATTAATTATTCGAATGACTTAAAAATGTTTGATTCAAATTAATTTTTTGGAAAGTTTGTTCAAAACATCATAATTTTAAAAAAAAATTAATCCTTTATTTTTCCAAATTTTACATTTTATATATACATATTATGAAAATCATAAAAGTAATATGACCCACTAAGGCGCAGCCTGTGCGTGGGTAATTCAGTTAAATATATTTTTTTGTATTTAAATTTGTACTCATAAAGTTAAAATGAAAAAATAAAAAAATAAAATATTTTGTTGTTCCTAGGAAAAACAAAACAGTGGGCATATTAAACAAAAACATGATTAAAATTTGTCTAAATAGTTTGTGCAAAAAGGGTATACAATTGTGTACAGTGTAATAATAAGTTTATAGTGTAATAATAAGCGTAAAGTTTCTGTGAAAAATAAAAGTGATATAAATTATAAAAATAAAGTTTCAATATCTGCATTTTTAAGCCACATTTTTAAGTCTTTTAGGTATTGGGGAAGTTTAGTTGCCACTTGAATAATACAATCGATTTTTTTATGACACTTGTAGGTGACCTCTAATCACATTTGAAACCAAAGGAATGTAATTTAAATGGAACTAAGGCGCAGCCTGTGCGAGGGTAATACAGTTAAATATATTTTGTTGTACCTAGGAAAAACAAAACACTGGGCATTTTAAACAAAAACATGATTAAAACTTGTCTAGATAGTTTGTGCAAAAAGTGTATACAATAGTGTACAGTGTAATAATAAGTTTATAGTGTAGTAATAAGTGTAAAGTTTCTGTGAAAAATAAAAGTGATATAAATAATAAAAATAAAGTTTCAATATCTGTTTTGTTAAGCCACATTTTTAACTCTTTTAGTTATTGGGGAAGTTTAGTTGTCACCTGAATAATATAATTGATTTTTTTTATGACGCTTGTAGGTGACCTTTATTCACATTTGAAACCAAATAAACTTTGAATGTAATTTATTTGAGCTACGTACCCAGCAAGGTCAAAATTGTGCCTGCAAGTTTTCGCCTTTCTTAAATGGACTTTGAGCACAAAGCTAGTATTTCTATCAACTCCTTTTGGGGTTTGATGGAAAGTTGAATCAAAGAAGAATTGAATGAAAAAGTTTGGTAAGTACCCGCATTTTCTGGCTACAGCCACGTGTTTGAAATCTGAAATATGGTCTAATGGTCTAATCTACCGCACTGATTATGCACAGTTTGTGCAGTCACTAATTGAGAGAAATGGTAGTGCCGATTCTTTTGTCTTGCTCATGGTTATATTTTTGTAAAAATTTCATAATTTTTGCTATCTCATAATATGTAAACTATTATTTTATTTTATTTGGAAAGGCAACAGTTATTATATTTGCATAATGTATGATAAATATGTGCAAATTATTCAATCAATAATAGGTTTATACTGATGTATCTGAATTATTTAGTGGATATTAGTGGGATGGTGGGAGGGAGTTCAAGGGGTGGATCTAGTCTGTGAGTAATCTGTAAGTATCATTTATTAATCATTGAAGAAGAAGATAACACCAATAATCTAAACGAAAATATATACAAGTAGTGTTGACGCAACTATATATACCTATCTATACACCTTGTTCCATTTCTCTACCCATCCTTTTTTTACTACAATTACCTGTCCCTACTGACAATATTACCTACCGTACAACAATAAAATCAATATGTCAGTCAGTCTGAAGAAACTGTGCAACGAACACCATTATTCTCTCAGTTTTATATAACATCGACCAGTTTATGGAAGCTTGTGCAGTGAGTGACTTAGTGCTCCCTCAGACCCATAATATTGAGCCGAACATCAACCATAAGGGGTAAGTCAATTTCCTTCCCTATTCATCTGCTTACCATTCCCCATAGTTGTGTCAAAGTATTCACAAGCATAACATTTTATATATATATATATTGATACAGTCCACTCCACGTGTCGCATTTGCGATACCAAGTAGAACTAGACACAGAAAAATAAAAATATAACAGTCACAACTTTTTTATTTTTACGTGTCTTGTACTTTTTCATATTTTTGTTTAGATTATTAGTGTTAGCTTTTTCTTC
Organism: Limnephilus rhombicus; assembly: GCA_929108145.2. Lineage (NCBI taxonomy): Eukaryota > Metazoa > Arthropoda > Insecta > Trichoptera > Limnephilidae > Limnephilus > Limnephilus rhombicus. The sequence goes on from OV815283.1 coordinate 49,561,373, forward strand.
AATGATATGTTGCACTGATGGAAATAACCTTCAAAGTTATAAAAAGAGAGCTGTTTTAATTAAAAATATATATTAATTAATTCAGGTTTGAAAATGCGGGTTGCTGTGTAAAATTAGTCGAATTGATAGTATGAAATATGTGAAGCGCGGTGAATGAGTTAGCGTTGCATTGAGGAATGTTTTTGTGTGTTTTTTCTGGTTTGATGGGCATTCTTAATTGAATGTTTTCGAGTAATTCCGGGCAATCTATCATGGACTTGGCAATTTTTTGTAAAAATGGTACATCGTCAGATTTCTACGGTTTTCTGTGATTAAATTCTGTAAAAGCGGATGAAGCTGTATGTCTCAAATAAGGACGAAAGCCCCAAAATCAAGGAATCATAGAACTATTTTGCACTTTTTCAATCGTTTCTATGTGTAATATATGTATACCTTGAATTCCAGATTTAGAAGCATACTCCAGAGAACTGCGCACATTCTCAAAGTACAGCATTTTCATGGTATTTACTTTTTTTAAATCTTTGCTAGTTCTTAGTACAAAGCCAAGTACCTTGGAAGTTTTTGCAACCATGGATTCGGTACGGTGGTCAAATTTGTCCGTCATTTTTATCGAAATTGTACCGTAAAGGGCATAACTAATAATAAGGGCAATAGAAACGTGTTTATTTTATTTTGGGTAAACGTGATGCTGCCGCATTTTTAACATTTATTTTAAGGTTGTGTTGTGCATCATATATATATATATATAGACCATTTAGATCTTCTTCTACGCGGGTACAGAGAATTGTGTACGTTAGAGGAGAAAATATTATCTTTTCATCTTCGTATAAAAACTGTAATATATGAGTCTTAATTTCAAGGACGTACTAATTAACGTAATAATTCCCATAATATTACTACGTGATTAATTCACGACGTTCTTTTGACCCCGTGTCTCAATCAAATCAATTAATATCATCAAAGTAATTTTTTTGATTTATTTGCGTTTTAGAATAAAATCTTAAATAAATCGTAGAAAAGTGTGTGATATTCAAAATGTTCTTTTGAGCTCACCGTAGCTGTCCTAGATATAATGTAAGAGATTACCCACAAATGGAACGTAGCTGTCAATAACGTAGCTCGTCGCCCCAGTTCTCGTATGTTCAATAGACCATTTCAGTTTTTGTTCAATCTCCACATTAAAATTAAAAACAAAGTATTAAATGTGATAGTTAATCACTTAACTAAGAGTTATTTAAACTGATGAGACTTTTACCTTTACAGAAATAGCTTTATCTTAAACACCTATCACAACGTTTCATTGAAATAATAAATGAAAACCTTCTCCTCCTGTAATATTTTCTAATGGTCTATTGAACAGACAAGAACTAAGGCGACGAGCTGTCGATAACGTAGCTTTAGAAACATTGATTAATTCTATTGCAACTTCAAGGTCGGATTCCAGAAAATTTCCCATAGCTCGCTAAAGAAGCTCTTTGTTATCTATCGCTAAATTTCGTAGTGTTTTTTTTGATTTTGAGTTTTATTCAAAGATTTACTGAGACAAAGTGATTACTGCTGTTGGTTTGTACTTGTCAAATTAAATTGAAACATTAAAAAATAGACCCAAATTTATTAGCAATCGCCGTTTTATCTTTCCGAGAGGTTTGAAATATTGTTCTGTTAACAAATCATTAGAACATTTTTGAACACTTTTTGACACACGTCCTTCTCTGATTGTGATTATAAAACAAGAAATAATCTGCAGCCACCCCTTCGTTACGCCACTGACTGAAAACTTCCCGATCCAAGTGGCGGCAATTTAGACGGAGGGTGGAAAAAAAATCCCGTGGATTTTTTTAACCGGATTAACCGAGTTCCGAAAATTTAATTGTATTTTTTCGGGAAATACAAATTAATTTCTACGCGATTTCAATTTGCTCTCACTTCATTACCGCGAACTGTGTGCTTGAGTCAGCGCCAAAAATTAAGTTAAATAAATTCTGGTGCTTTCATGGACTGGAGATATTTTATTTAAATCAAATTATAAAATGCCCAGTAATAAAAATCTATTTTCTGCCGAGAAAACTTGAAAACAGGTTCAAGAAATATTAGAGTTACAATGCCTAAAAAAGTTGTTTTCATCTGGAGAATGTAGGAACCTTACCATTTTTCTACCATTTCATTGAATAATAATACATTACCAACGCGTAGGCAAAGCGAAAAGGTATCTAAAATAGGATTTGTCTAAAGATGGAGTGTTTTAAACTGCTTCACATTAGGAATATTTTCTTAGTCCTCCTCACTAGGTGATCCAGTGCTGAGAGGTACTAGGTTTTGAAAAGAGGGTTATCAACAAAGAAAATCAAATTCAGCGACTTCTATGGTTCGACATTATTATTTGGGTAGGGTTTTATCAATAACTTCTAAGACGATCTTTTTGTAAAACTTGTCAGTTTTTTTCCCGATAATTCCTTAATGATATTTTGATGGACTTAATAATAAAAATAATAATGTTTTATTCCAGGAAGTGGGAGGGTAGTCCAATCCTACATGTCCCACATAGTGTTTTACATGTTTACAAGGTAAATGTTAAGTAAAGAATCAAGTAGAAGAGAAGAAAATAATAGTAAGTAAAAAAGTAAATAATCAAAGTAGGGCGTGGTCTTGAGTGAGCTCGGGCCCAGCGCTCTCTCAGGAGTGGCGCTTGGTGCTGGAAGGCTGGATCACCGCCGATGTACTTTATGTAGTTATTTTTTGTTTTACTTTGTTTGATACTGGGTGAGAGTTTATTACAAGTTTAACTTTACCGCAAAATTTCAGAGTCTGTTTTTCCAAAGTCAAAGAGGTCAAACGACCTCCTCAACTAGTCTCTCTCGATCCGGTCCACCATGAAGCAGGTGAGCAGATACATCGGCCGTGAAGACCTTGACAAATCTCACCCCATGAACTCGGCACCCCTGCTAAGTTTTCAAACGTAATGAACCACTTGGGGTGTCCTTATGTCAGAGGTGTTGGTTAGAAACTATTTTGCTATTGCGGAACAAAGTTTAATCTTTGAAGAATTGCCGTAGGTATCCTTGAATCACCTTAAACCACATGAGCCACGAGTCCATGAGGGGCATAAGCCATGAGCCTAGAGGTGTAGGTTGGGAATAGGAAACGAAGTAACGAATTCTCCCCAGGATAATACCGGCTAATTAACTACAAACGTAAAATCGTGATACGAAATGGCGGTTAGAATGGCCGGGACGATTTCGCTCCCAAATACGGATTGCCAACAGGAACAAGCTACCACCAGGGAGTTTACGTGCATGGAGTTCGCTAGTAATTTTTTTTTAAAGTTTTCTTTATTTATTGAATTGTTACATGAATTGAGGATTTTTCGACCACCATGCTAGGGCACACGCTCGTGTTGTGCCTAAAGACTCAATTAACCAAAGTTTTTTGGTATGATTGCAGTTCCAAAAAAATCGGACTACGGCCGATTGGCCCGCCGACAAGTAAGTAAGCAAAAAGGATATATCTACGGCCGTACAACCAAAGTCAATATACTTATATCTGCAGGCGTCTTGAGCGAAAATCCGCTACACAAATATTTTTATTTACGATAATTCCAAGTACCCGAAGGAGCTCTCGGTGAGCCTATACGGCCGAATAGCAAAATACAACATACTTGTATGTGCAGTATTTAAAAAAATACGATATACGAGTATTTAAGTACATCGACGTTGAACGGCCGTATATCCTCTTTGCGTACTTATTTGAAGAAACGATCTTTTAAGGAATCAACTGTCCGAAGGATCAATTTGTAGAGGGATCAACTGTCCAGCGCGACAAATTGTCCGGCGGATCAATTGTGTGGGGGATCAACTGTCGGCGGGCCAATTGTCGCCGGATCAATTGTCGGGTCACCCTCCGATTGGTAGGAATTGTTTTGATCATCATGCAAGTGTAAGGACTTATACCTTATAACGGTATCACAGCCAGAATTGCACACAGATGGAATTACACAAGAACAATATTATGCCGTCTATTACGCACGTTAAAAAAAAAGTGTTTTTGTAACAGGTTTAAATTGACTGTGAGCGCTAAACCAATTTCTGATTACAAAAAAAAAACGAAGATTGTTTAGTTTTTTTTTTTGACGTATGTATGTATGTAATTCAAGTAATTTCAAAGCAGAAAATCTGTAAAAAAGAGTATAAAAGCATTGGAAGGAACATTGTGACGCAGAAGTGAATGGTAGAGAAGTCGGGGACGCCTGAGGAAATAATGGCGTGATCAAGTGAATCACTTTATTTAATACTACATATTATATGAATGATCATGTACCTAAATACCTAATGTAAACGAAACCTGTCAATTTAACTGTGCTAGAACGGGAGACCATCCTAGTTGGACAGTCAAAGCTTCCTTAAACTGCGAATGTACAAATACTAACAAATAAATAAATAAACCAATCAGTCAGTGATCAGTCAGTGACTGGTTGCCAACGATACCAATTCCCACCGTGTAGTCCAGTGTCGACGTCGGGTACTTGACTGGCTAATTCCTCCACCGCGACACAAGTAAGATACTGTGATGTTGTAGATTTTCAAAATTTGTGTGATTAAATGTTTATAAAAATTATCTATTAAAAAAAAAACAAAAAAATGCTTTAGTCGGGCCATGTTCTAGAATAAGAGTGAAGAATATGCGAGGATCTTAGAAACGATGAATTGATGAATTAAACAAGGAGTGTTTATTCTCTCTGCTTACCTCTGCGGAGAAACGGCTTGACGGTTAATATTATTTATTTTATTTTTTATTTATTTAATAAAACATACAACGAAGTTGCATTCCCATGAGTTATCAAAACTCATTAAGGGATCGCTAATTGGTACTTTTGAACATTTAAACCCAACCCAACCCAATATGCAGACAAAATATATGAAGAAAAAAAATTACTAAACATTTCACAGAAGCAACATACAGACACAACATATGAAGAATCACTATACAAATATTTCACAGAAGCAACATACAGACACAACATATGAAGAATCACTTTACAAATATTTCACAGAAACATGTCTTATAGGATGAATTATTATAACCACTAATTTGTTTTATGTACTGTTGGTGTCAAAAAGTTAAAATAAAGTATCCTCCATGATGGACGATAGAAATGGATGATAGGAATGCATAAAAAAAAAATTATGAGTATTGAAGATAAATAGCATAATATAAAGTACTAGATGACCCAGCAAACTTCGTTCTGCCATATAAATGATAGTTCGATGAGGGGGACGTAGTGCTATCTGTCATTCAACACCATTAATAATTTCGTTCTGTTTGAAATACGAACGACGGCGAAGGTCAAAAAAATGGGAGGCTGAAAATTTGGGGTTATATGAATTTTTTGAAGCCAAATTTTAAAAAAAACGAAAAAAAAATTGACAATTTTTTTTACACCCTAATCACTTAGCTGTATGAAATATACTTTACGAGCTATTCTCATACCTACCAAATATACACAAAAATATTCAGTTGTTTCGGAGGAGTGCGACCATAAACACCGTGACACTAGATTTTTATATATAAGATATTCACAGTCCTCCTCACTCGGCATTGTCTGGGGACGTAGTGATGGTGTAAATTCATCATTTTCATGATTTCCTCATCTTCACTTTTCTTGACTGTTAGTTGTTGTATTGGTGTTACCTGATAAATGTTTTTTTTATGTTTTCATAATCTTTATGTTTGTTGCTGCCTGTAGGTTGTTGTGTTGGTATTATTTCAAAATTGTATATTTTATAACATCTAACTAACTAACTAACTAACATCTTCATGATTGTATGTTGTTATGGTGACACTTAATTTTTTTTTTTGATTTCTTTACCTTCACTTTTGTTAACTGTAGGTTGATGAGTTGATCGGTTGTTTATAATTTTAATGATTTCCTCATCTTCTTGAGCAATTTTTCGGTCTTGTTTTAAACTTGTTTATTTCTATGGTACTTATGTTTAATTTCATTTGGAAGTGCATTGTTAAATTTGTTACATTTATGTTTTTTTTCTGGCTGGTTAATAAGTTTGAAAATTGTGTTTAGCGATGTCCATTTCAACTAGGAAATCTGTGATCCGTGGCAGCCACTGGCAAAGGGCACGACCGGATCATGACCCTAAAAACTCGTGCGCTAAGTGGAGCTGCAGTGAGGTTAACTCAATACATCGGATTTACATTCGGAAAGATCTAATGGCTTTTACGTTTGTCTACCTAAATGGTTCGGAAAGGATAATAACCTGAGACGGAGTATCTTCCTGCATTACGGCTTGGATATTGACTGCAGAGCAGTAAATACTCTCAGTATTGCCCTGGGGAAACAACACTATTCAGAATCGCATCGTTTAAAAATGTTTTTAATTAAATGAAGACAATATTAGCGAAACTCAATCGAAAATGTGGAGACAGAAAAATCAGAAAAAGATATTGGCACCTCTGGGACCCGAACCCAGGACCCTTTGATTACATGGCAAGTGCTCTACCAATTAACTAAGCTAAGGTGTCGATATTAAATTCGGTTACTTAATCTTCATTTTCTTAACGCACATATTATGGGCTGCTATCTGTATATATAATTGCAAGATGCAACCCGAACCAAATACTATCTAGATAGTGTCTGGATAAATTTTATCCATTTTATTTGTAATATTATTTTTTTTACATAACACACGGGAGGCCCTCAGGAAAATAATTCCACTTAGGGGCCTGGGTCATCTTTGGGGATGCTGCGTGGAGGGTCTTTTTAGGGAAAAGAAGGAGAAGGAAAAGATATGGGGGGTGGGTTTGTGTCCAGAAGTGATGGACCAAAGAATCCATCCTTTCCTTGCATGCGAGGCAATGTTCCGAGAGAGTCCAGCTGGAGAGGTCAAAAGATCTCCCTCAACCAGTCTCTCCCGATCCGGCCTGCCACGCTATTGATGAGTAGACGCATCCGTCGCCAAGATCCGGGCAAACCTAACCCCGTGATCCCGGGCATCCCTGCTAAGTCATCAAACCTGGGTAACTTATGTCAGAGGTGTTGTTTAACCAATAAATGGTACCCATACTTGCCTCTAAAAAAATTCATAATGAAGTTCCACCACGTCAGCAACAAACAAATACATACCGGTTAGTCTTCTGATTTATCTAAATTTCAACTTATTACGCTTCTGAATATTGACTCCCTAAAATTATTTAAGTTTTCTCAAAGAGAATCTCAGTTTCAAAAGGGAATGCCATCGCAACCTTCGAGATCATAATCAGAAATTTGTAATTAAATCTTCAATGCGATAAGGTGAAGTACAAGAATTGTTGTTCAAGAATCTAAGATATCTGTCTCCGCTTTATCTGATTACTTATTTCCAAAGTTTTTCGTTGGTTTACCGAATAATCAAAAATAGTTAATACTTTTAATCTATCATTATCATTACTGACAATTATTTGAGAAAAGATTTTGGTTATAAACAGAAAATAAGCAATGTAAACATTATACGAATGACCTTGTAATTAACAGACAGTTTTCAGCACAGACTCTCAACGCATTTACAAAAATACTTATTAATAATTTCTCTTAAGGCCTGGTTCATTTTGCGGATGCTGTGTAGAGGGAATTTTGAGGAGAGGAATAAGTGAATATGGGTGGTGAAGAGATGTCCACAGAGTTCCACAGCCGAGCTGTTGAACTCACGAACGAGTCGTAAAAACGACCCTCTCTCATGTGAGCATGTACAAATGTTAGGCGCGCGTTTGGCGTATTTCCCGACTATTTACCGATGCCGACGGGATTAATCTTCTTCCTTTCATCAAAAATACCTTCCACACAGCTTCTACAAAGATGACACAGGCTCTGAGGGAAATTATTTTCACCACGGCCTCATCCTGATGAAAATAATTTCTTTGAATATGCTGTGTGGAGGGTATTTTTGCGGAGAGGAAGAAGTGAATATGGTTGGTAAAGAGACACCCACAGCCGGGCTATTGAACTCAAGAACGATTCGTAAAAAGACCCTCTCTCATGTGCAAATGTTGGGCGCGCGTTTGGCGTATTTACTGACTATTCACCCGTGGCAAAGGGATCAATGACGCTAGTTTCTTGGAGCTGCTTCCATTAAAATAGCGGTGATAAGGACAGCATCTCCACCTGATGCTTTTGTTCTAAATTTTGCAATCAGTTTATCGGTAGGGGAATCTATGCAACGAACCACCCAGAACGGAACGGACGCATATCGAAAAATATTTGTGAAACTGTTCCAATGATCTTTGCAAACTATCAACCTTCATAGTTGTACCATCGTGACACAATAATTTTATTTCGTGCATGGTTTGATGCAGATTATAATATTCTGAACATTTTTAAAATAATTAATTCTTTGAGACTTTTTTTAGGAAAATTCCAGCTTAACATTGAATTTCGTATGTGTTCGCTGTTTTCAAGATAAACTTTTAAATGCAAAGAGAAAGTCTGGTGTTCTCTCTTTCTAAAACTGTTTGGCCATAACAGAACAGGAGATAGAAATAGTTTTATGAAGCCGTGCAAACTTGTGGTAGTAATACTGATTTTAGTTACTTTCTGTTGAAAACCCAGTATAGTCAGGTTTTTGTAAACTTCTGAACGATTCAATGCAAATCAGAAAATCTATAAACTTGAAAATAAAATCTGAACACAAAAAGATGAGAAAATCAACAAACATGCAAATGAGGTCTAGAAACGTAAAGATGAAGAAATCATAATATTCAAGATTAAACACCATCATAAAAACCGACCCTCCTGTTTGGAACAGGAATCTCTAGGAACGAGGACTGAATTTAATTTTGTACTCGTATCTCTTCATGAGACATTAATTAAAAAAATAAATAAATACACAGTTTACGGACCTCAGCCATTTATTTAAATAAAACTTAATATTGAGAACAATAAGATTATCTACGTATTTTCGATTATTGTGGAGAAACGACAGTTTTCACTGGGTAACGTAATTTTTTTACTAAACATTTCTTTCAACGAAGACCATGAATGATAATTCTACTGTTTGACGAGAATTTATAAAAAAAATCCATCAGGCCAAAAGCCCACGTAAATAAAATGTTTGAAAGTTGAAAATGCATTTCCCGCCAGCACACAGATACAAAATATCCTCAGCTCAACTCTGATGAATACAGCCGCAAATAAGGACAGCCGCTGTAATCCGCTACACGGTGAAAGCCAGCTAAGAAAATTCCAGGAAGAATATTCCAGAAAGAACTGGAATTTTTCAGAAGGCACTGGAAAATTCTTAGCACCTAGCGGAGGGAATTCCACGCTTCGCTAATCCTGGTTTCACTCTTCCCGGTTTACAGACGAGCTTCAAGAAAAGTCAAATAATTAGTATACCTAGGTACTTACTTCTAACATGTAGGTACAAAGCAATGATCAGAAAATATCTAGATACGCAATTTCAACAGATTTCAAAGAAAACTAATATCGCCAAAATAATTTTTTTGTTCAAAAAAGAATTTCGATATTTTAAGATTTTTAACCTCTCAGGCCTAGAACGTTTTCTGTTAGAATGTGTTTATTTGTTCCCGCTTTACTAAAAATCCTTTAAAATGGAATGTTTCTGAACGTAGAGTCTGTCAATTAAGAGTAGAAAATATAAAAAAAATAGAACTACGAATTTTTTAGGCTGGTCACACATATTTAACTGTCAAATATTCATTTTAAGAGCAATAACACTGAAAATACAGATCATTGTAAATGACATTCTAAAAACATTATTTTGTTTTTAAAGAAAAAAAAATAAAATCGAAGAAGCACTGTTGTTAAGTTACCTACTTACGACATAAATTTGATAAAATGGTTTTTTACAAAGTGATTTGTTTTAATTTTAATTTAACAGTAGGTAGAACCGAAGAAACAGTAATCATGAGTTCAATTACACTACTTTTAGATCCGAATGATCTGATTTAGATCAAAAATTAGAGAAATGATTTGAAAGTTCGGGCAATGCTGTGTACTTAAGCTGGTATTAAATAAATGTGAGCAATTTCTAATCGTGGTTTTTATTTTACTATAATATCGTTATTCTTCATTGTATTAACACAAAATTGCAAAAGTATAATATACCTAAGTATAAGCAATTCTAATTTTGAGATCAGTTGATATAAAAATTGCAATAAAAAAATATTTTTCCAAATTTTCCACGTTTTTGAATTTTTACAAAAAATGATTTTTTTACAAATTTAAGACTTATATAGTTTTCTCATGGATGCCATTGAAAAAACTGGACCAATTGAAATGGGAATATACGGAGAGCACCAGCTTTCAAATAAAAAAAGAATCATCAATATCGGTTCACCCAGTCGAAAGTTCTGAGGTAACAAACATAAAAAAAAAAAAAAAATACCGTCGAATTGAGAACCTCCTCCCTTTTAAGTCGTTTAAAAATAAATTGTATTACATCGCCTTAGTTATTTGTCCAATAGACCATTAGAAAATTTTATAGGAGGAAAAGGTTTTTTTTCATTAAATAATGAAATCAATGAAACATTATGATAGGTGTTTAAGATAAAGGTCTGTTTAGTTTAAATAATTCTTAGTTAGGTGATTAACTATAATTTTTTATTCTTTATTTTAAAGTGGAGTTTGAATAAAAACTAAAATGGTCTGTTAGACAAATAAGAACGGAGGCGACGATTAGTTATATTTTATTAGACACTTATATTATAAACGATACGGTGACCATACATTTTATTATTTTTCATGTAACATAACATTTAAAAAGATTCATAACCTTTTTTTTCATAGAGGTGTACATTTTAATTATTCTGTGGTTAACTTTTAGATTTGAATATGAATCGGGTGTCTTTTCTTTCTAACACCGTTTGGATCATATTTCTCACCATGATGGTAAGGGAGACACATCGATTTTTATGAGACCTGTAAGAGCTGTTCCCAACATTAATTAATTTCTTCAGAAGTAAATACGAAAAAATTTACTTGGTCACATGAATACGCATACAATATGCCTTTACTTGTATGTAAGCACAACACTTTAATAATAAATATAATTTTATTCAAATCTTTATTCCCAAAATCCCACAAAATCAGACAAGATTAACAGCTTGATTATTTGAGAGTTTTGAAAAAATTTAACTGAAGTTTACTTGGATCGGACTTCCAGTGGCATGGAAGAGGGTGAGGTAATTAAAAGAAAAGTAATTAAGTTGGGTGAAAGCTTGAAATTAAAATGGAGGGAATAGAACTACCTCATTTTGCATTGGTGAAAGAAACCTTCATTTTTATCATTAAGCTACTTATTAGGTTTTACAATATACTATGCATGCTGTAACTGTGAATCATTTTAAACATTGAGTTAGAATTTTAAGGGTCATCTTATCACTTCTTGAGCAAAGAGACTACTTACTCTAGATCGCATTTATCAAAATCGTTATTGAGTTTTGGTTTAATTCCTAAGTAACAAATTTATATACCCAATTCCATCCAGTCTTCCTAGCAACTAAAGTCACATCATATCCAGTGAATCTCTACGGAAAAAATCTATAAATAATAAAAGTATTAAATTTAGAACTAACTTCCTTTAACTGGTGGATATGTAGTATGGAAAAATAATTAGTTAAAGATAATACTGTTAATTCTAAAATTTGAAATATGAGATTGACAAATATGACGGTTTGACAGAAGGTGGCAATAGCGAAATTGGTTAACACGAACGTCCCGGTTAGAGGAGGGGTCTGGGTTCGAGTACCAGTTGCGACCTGCGTATTTTTCTGTTTTTCTTTGTCTTGTTCTGTTTCATATTTTCGTTTAGATTATTATTATTATCTTCTTCTTCAGTGACGAAGAATAATAATAATAATAAATAATATAATAATTTTAAATTTATATATAAAAATGCAAAAATCGCTAATTTTAAATACATGTAGGATTACAAAAGATTTTTTAAATATTTATATTGAGGGATCAGTAGGATTTATAGGTTCAATGAGGAATTCCACAGAGCCGAACCCTATGATATGAAAATATCTGGAGTCGGTGAATTATTTTCCCATATGGTCTCTGGTAGGTTGACATGTTGTTCTTGTATTGTTTTGTAATTATAATACTTATATAGTGCAATTGCATAACGTGGATTGACCAGATGATCATTTGGGAAGTGTGTGAAAGGGTTTAGTTTTTCCTGTGGGGAAAATTAAACCCGGACATTTAAATCTGGTGCGTAAAAAAATTGTTCGGAATAACCTTATTATTCCGAACAATGTAATTATGTTTAAATAATAATAATAAATAATAACATTGTTGGAATAACCTTCAAAAGTTATAAAAAGAGAGTTTTTCTCATAAAAAATTGAATAGCCAAATATTATTACTATCTTTATGTGAAAGAAATGAGGTGATGCTTTAAACAAAAACAAATAAAAAATATCATAAGAGGGGTAAAAACTAAGGTCAAGGTCTCATCGGAATTCCCCAATGCAACATATTTTCCACTATAAACTGTCGGCTTCCTGGTAAACATCATATTTCAATTCGGAACACTTTTTTGTCGGTCTTTTGGGATAAGTATCCTTTTCTGTGTATGGGCCCAGAAACATGGTGAATAATGACACAAGGGATGCTACCTACCCCCGTTAGCCCGCCGTATAATACACTGGGTGAAATATCTACTACATAAAGAGATTTATAATTATCTAATGCGACGTTTCGGGGGATGGTTTGTTTGCGTTCGCGGCGTCAGGACGTTAACTCTGAATTATATCGTACATGAAATCTCTGAATTCTAATCCACAGCGAGATAATTTGATAAATTACCGAATAGCGTAATAAAAATAAAGGGGCGACGTGTGAAAACAGGGTGATACATTAGATCATTTATTTTATGGCGAATTTTCGCTCGTCGATATTGGAGCCGCAGACTTTGAGACAGTTCGTAACTTTGCCGGAATAAAAATATACATGAAAATATGAATAATTATTTCTTTACTACCTGATTTCTCTCGGCTTTCAGTAAGGAGTTGTAAAAACTGTTGTTAATATTTAATAATATTGTAAATACGGTAGTACAAATAATGCAGGATTATGTTGCAATGTTTACGTCGATATTTCAAAATCTCAATAATAATAATAAATGGATAATCTTTGGTATCGCAAATGCGACACGTGGAGTGGACTGTATCAATATATTTAAAAAAATGTTATGCTTGAGAATACTTTGACACAACTATGGGGAATGGTAAACAGATGAATGGGGAAGGAAACTGACTTACCCCTTATGGTTGATGTTCTGCTCAATATTATGGGTCTGAGGGAGCACTAAATCACTCACTGCACAAGCTTCCATAAACTGGTCGATGTTATATAAAAACTGAGAGAATAATGGTGTTCGTTGCACAGTTTCTTTTAACAGACTGACTGACATATTGATTTTATTGTTGTACGGTAGGTAATATTGCCAGTAGGGACAGGTAATTGCGGTAAAAAAGGGTAGGTAGAGAAATGGAACAAGGTATATAGATAGGTATACATAGTTGCGTCAACAATCAGTATAGCGAAAAAATGGTGAAAAATCACCTCAAGGGTAATCTAGAGTTGGTATTAATTAAATACAAACAGAAAAACTTACAAGATTAGAATGCATTAGAATTTATTACATGCTAGAACGACTAATTCTAATTTTTGGTGAATGTTATGTATTATTTTTTTAAGGGTTCAATTTTGTATAAATTGTAAGTGATATTCCAAATTAAAAAAAAACTTATTGTTAAACCTGTTAGCGACTAGTTTGGCTTGAAATTGGTAGATTGTTGACTGTCGGTAGAGCGATGAACTTAGTGGTTTATACAAAGTGATCTGTTATTCATTATATAATTAATTATGCCACAAAGTAATTTTGCGAAGTTTGAAGAAGTAAAACGCTTAAGTTTTTTTTTACGTTATCTCCACACAGGAGACTTTCAGGAAAAAAATTCCCCGAAGAAGCTATATGGACGGTCTTTACAGGAAGGAGAGGAAATTCTGGGAAGGAAAAAGGTTTGAGGTGTGGGCAGTAAACCCTCTTAGTGCGGTGCAACGCGATGGATCGACGGATTACTATGCTGGAGAGTTCAAAAGGCCTACGGACCGGCCTGCTGGCGGGCAGATACATCCCCATCAAGACCCAGGCACCACTGTTAATATACCGCATCTTGGGGGGACCTACGGCAGAGATATCTAATAAATGGTTTCCGGGCCGACGGGACTCGTACCCGCCTTCTAAATGGAATGCAGTGGAATTGAGATTCTCGAGGCGTAAGTGCATGAAAAGTGTATTTGAAAATGGGGTATCATAATTAGTCAAAACTTCGTAATTCATTAAAAAATGTTAATTACTACTTTAGTGCAAATTATAAAAACCTAGAAATATTGTAATTTTCTGACCTTCGTCGGAAATTAACAGTCTTTCTTTCAGTCTAGAAAATCTCTTGAAAAGATTTCTGTGAAATATCGATACGACAAACAAAAGCTCTAAATGTCAGAAATAATATTAAAAGCTCTTTTGGACCTTGGGTAAGTCTCCCGCAAAGCCAAATTCGACCTTGGCCTTTATACAACCCACATAAGCGCTGCCTTCACAGCTGCATGTAAGCTTTTGTATTATTTCTGATGTTTAGATAAAAGCTCTCTACACTTGCAAGCTTATTGCTAGCTGTGAAATATTACAAGTGATTTGTACAGAGAATATTCTAAGCGATTCCTTCCGTCTATTTTTTTTACATTTAAAAGCTTTTTTATTCTTTCCCAGAACATCAAAGAACTACTTTGACGCTTTATTCATAATTTATTTTTCCTTTAATATTTTAAAGTCACTATGAAATCATGCCACTCATTTCGTGCCAATGTTTTTTTGGAATCAAATTATTATTTACTAGCTTTTTCCCGCGGCTTCGCTCGCATGGTATTAGGGGTTTCCCACTCCGCCTCCTCCACCTTCCCTCACCCCACCCCACTCCCCCCATCAACCCACCTCCCCCCTCCCCCTCTACCCACCCCTCCTCCCACTCCTCCCCCCTCCCCCTCTACCCACCCCTCCTCCCACTCCTCCCCCCTCCATCTTCCCTCTCCCCACTCCACTCATCCATCAACCCCCTCTCCCTCCACCTCCTTCTCCACCGACCCCTCCCCCACCCCATACCCCTCCCCACTCCAACTCCCTCCACCTTCCTCCACCCCTTCCCCTTCCCCTTCCTTCCCTCCCACCTCTCCCACCACACTCCCTCTATCAACCCCCTTCCCCCCACACCTTATCCCTCCCCACACCTTACTCCATCCTTCCCCTTTCCCCTTCCTTCCCTCCCCCCTGTCCCTCCCCTAACCCCCTCCCCACCACCCTCTTCCCCCTCCCCTTTCCCCCTCCACCAACACCCTCCCACCCTCCCCACTCCCTCCTCTCACCTCTCGCATTCCACACATTCATTCCCGATGCATTCAGTTTTCAAACTACTCGCGTGCCACCTATTATAATTTTTTATACAAATTTCGTAATGCCAGAACTCAAAATTAGTTTTATACAAAATAACGAACAAAAAAATTGGTGCCGTCGTTCGGGTTTATGCGCATATATGCATTTCGGTGATTCATTTTTGGAGATAGTTATTAAGTACGACGCCAACAAAGCACTCTTTTTAGGGTGAACTGCCTAATTTAAAAAAAAATCGTTTCCAAGGCGATAATCGGCGAGATTATTCATAACGCCAGAGCTTACCAATATATATAGCCTATAGATCTCGCAAATAATATAGCTTTCTATTAGTGAAAGAATTTTTTAAATCCATTCAGTAGTTTTTGCGTGAAAGAGTTACAAACATACATCCTTACAAACTTTCGCCTTTATAATATTAAGTAGGATACTTTAATTAACGAAGACAATATTAGCGGCTCTTAATCGAAAATTTGAAACAGAATCAGTCAGAAACAGAAACACGGTCACATAAATACAGGAATCAAATCGTGCTCAGAGTACCACCGCCCCGGCTAGGCTAAGGTCCAGGTTTCGATTCCTAGATGTGACCGTACCTTTTTATTGTTTTATGTTTACAAATTTTCGATTGATGGTCAACCATTAAATGATATTACAATTTGAGGATTTACTTATTAAGATGAAAAAAATAATTTATTTATACACTGGTAGAGTAAAAGCATAGATACAAGGGTACAACCAAGACCAGTATTCCTTCGCAGCGTGTAGCATTGGTTTAATATGAGGTTAACTCAGCACACCCTGATATTAAGGTTAACAAAATTGAATGCACGACTCCTGGTGGGATCCAAACGCGATGCCAACTCAGCCACTGACCGGACATACCAAGGTTCAAACGCAAAAGACTTGGTTGTCGTGGAAATCGTGAGGTTTTTATTTTTAATATTACAGAAAGGCTTCTTGTTGTGAATGCCCTAATAATATTGTGCATCATTTTTACTTGAGGGTTGAACCCGTGACGCTAAAATGTGAACTCAATGCTGTGGACGGTGACTACAAACCGGTTTTCCTAGTTTTGCCTTATAGGTACATACCAAAAATTTACATTTTGTTAATTAGAGTACAATTTTTGTATTAGTGAAACTCTTGATAATATTTTCTTTTTTTAGATAGCGTATTTTTAGTATTAATTAAATCACAAAATGTTGAAAGATTTTAATTTCGATGATATCGCAAAGTGCGTATTTTTAGTTGTGTTAAATAATATGGTTACCGCGATCTGTTAGTTCTAACATTAAGAAAGCAGGAGTTTTTGGAAAGCTCTCTGATATAGCGGAGGTTTTATCAATGTAAGTACGCAATTATTGTGGCCGGATCAGGAGAGACTGGTAGAGGAAGACATACAGACCACTCCAGCAGGACTTGGAACATCGCCTTACCCGCAGTGGGGGGATTAATTCATATGTCCGTCACTCCTGGACACACTGACCCCCAGATTCCTACCTACTCCACCTTTTTCCTTCCCACGACTTCCTCTCCTTCCTTTCCCTCCATACTACATCCCCAAAGATGACATAGGCCCTAAGGAGAATTATTTTTCCTCGAGCTAATGTAAAAAACATAAAAAATACGTATAACGAGAAAAAAACAGTACTCTGATTCGAAATAATACGTACATACTTGTAAACTGTGATGGAACATGACACTGGCAATAAAGAGATTGAAAAGATTTATTGCATTTCCACTGCTCCACATGATGTACTTCAACATTATTTAAATTTCATCAGATTACGTCTTCCATCAAGGTTGACCTTGACCCAGACCCGAAACCTTGGGGCCCCATCGTTCGAACATAAAACCAACATTACATTGCAGTTTCACTGTGAAGGTTGGGACTTGACGTCTTCCGAAATCAGAGGACATTCAACAAGATAAATAAAATATTCAACTTTTAAGCAAAAACCATAAAAAAACATTAGAATGCACGTAATAAGAACTAACTAGTAACTACCTACCGTATTTTTTGCCCTTTGTTACTATTTTCAATACCAATAATCTTCCCCAAAGACCCGCTGGGAAAACAGTTAATACACGACATGTCTTCTCATTTTATGGTTGTGTCATTTGCCATATTCATGTAGATTCTTTTATCGAGATAATTAATATAATATTATTAACTACTAGCTGTCCCGGAAACGTTGTTCTGCCATATAAATTATTTCTAGTGAATACTTTGGTTGTTAAATAAAAAATAACTTTGTGATACATAACAAATGACGCGACGCTTCTCGTGAATGATGCATGTGTGGATGAAAGTTCGATGAGGCGGACGTAGCGCCATCTGACATTCAACAACATAAATAATTTCGTTCTGTTTGAAATACGAACGACGGCTAAATTTGTACGTACAAAAATACGAATACTAGCGATTAAAAAATGCGAGGGTGGGGGTTGGAGGGCGAAAATTTGGGTTTAAAGGTTATTAACACCGACACACAATAGACACACAACAAAAACAAATGTTTTTGCTTCATACTTTACGCTTTTAGCGTAAAACAAATAATTTTGAATGCGCGTCTCTTCGGATCACGCATCTATTATTATACTATCGTAATCTAGATAAGAATTTAAAACAAGCATTTAGAAAATAAAATTTAAAAAATATTGAAAAAATTAAAACAATATTTTAGAAAAAAATGCCAAACAAAATAATACGCAATGCCAAAATTTAATTATACCTACCCACACAGATTTGCGATATTATAATATTGAAAAATGTTCACGTTCGGGGAGTATTTTTTTTTTTTTTCTAAGATTTAAAATTACAAAACAACTTACGTACCTACAATGTTACGGCGCCCCTGAGGTGATTTTCTCAAAAAAGGCGTTATACAAACCATCTTATTATTATTATTATTAACTCTAGTGCTATACTTTGCTCTTTATTTTGATCGAAGAAAAATTAAGATCGGTAGATTACACCACGTTCTTTTTGCACATTCATACTAAAAACTTAAAAATACACATATTTACATCTTTATTTATTTGCAAAAACAATATTTAGGCTTTTTAATGATCATCTGTGATGGCCTATTTAGATAACCGCAATATCAGATGTAAAAAAGATTATTAACGTCGCCGTCAGATTGAAAAATACCTTACACTGATACCAAATACCTTACACTGATACCAAATACCTTACACAGATACCAAATATATATACTATTAGGATATAGTGAAGCATCGATGTATGTAGATTATTGTATCCTTATATGTTCCATTGTTTAAAAATAATAACAGTATAAACGTCGTTTTTTTTTTTTTTGTCAACATTTAAAATAATATAAATGTTTACAGTAGATACACTTTGAAAAAATTAATAATAATATTGCATAAAAGAATCGTTCTGCAAAGCATATCCTCGAATCGCTATTCAAGGATATGCTGCATTATGCCACGTGCAGTCTATCAAAACCCAAAGCGGGCTTACCGCGTCTGGGATATATCCTCGGTTATATCTGTCATTTCCTCGGAAAGTGTTTTATATTTAAATAAAGGAATAGTTTCCAGGACCACATCAAAGGAACGAATAAACAAGAACGAATCAGGGCCAAGGTCACACCATATAAGAATAAATATAATGTAGATACTTTATAAGGCATCTGCTGGATAAAGGAAGTTGTATCGATTAGTTGGAGTGCAGATGGAAAATGCACGTTGCACGACCCCCAGAGAAAGAGCTTTTGCTTGAAGGTTAAGACAAAAGCTATATGTTGGATTTGTAATTGAAGGCCAAGGTTTCCAAATGACGAAATATGGGGTGGAAAATTACAGCTTTTAATAAAGTGGGAGTTGTGCATTTCCTTGGCATAATTTTATTAACACTCTTTCAAGGTTTGCTCTATATGTTAGTAATTATTAAATTAACGTGTTTGTAATGGGAAACATTTCTGTAAATCTAAATATTTTTTTTAAATTTTATTATTTTATTTCGGTGTTTTAGAGATTTTAAGAGAAAAATGTGTCCTTGCTGGGGGACCCCGTTCTAAGTACACATTGTACAAGTTTTCTTGTTTGAAATATAAGTAAATACCTATGTTAAAATGTTACAGTGGAAATTTATAAAGTTAAATCTAAAAGAAAGTAAAATACAAGAATTAATCTTTGTTAGATCGCATAATTGGATCTGTATTCTTCCTTCCCATGTCCATAATCCATATTTTTATCATTTTTTTGAAGCCGGTTATTTTTCTATTGGTTTTTATTGCAAGAGGGAGTAAATTAAATAATTTTATAGAGAAGTATTGCATATTTCTTTGTCCAAAAGTCTTTTAGTTGTAGTTTGGTGGAATGTATGTTGTAATGTAGATCTTGTGAATCGGAGTTTGTCTGTGTTAAGTTATCCTGGTTTTTGAACGCGTTCATTAGAATATCTTTTGTATGTACTTGTTTCAGTGACATTAATTAAATTAATAAAACGCAACACTATTTTTAAGAGTTTATTTGAATGAAAGTGGTTATCTTTTTTATTTAAAATAAGAGTGTCTGTGTCGGACATTGGGCGAGTGGCGTAAAATTATTTTTTATGCAAATCGTGGGATGCGGTTTGTCCAGTTCTCGGCGGCGAATGCATCTGCTTACCGATTGCGTGGCGGGCCGGTTCGGGGTCGGCCAGTTGAGGGAGACTGTTTGACCTCTCCAGCTAAGATCTCTTGACTCATTGCTTTAGCACCACAGTGAGATGGATGAAAAATGTATGGCGCGCTCTCACTCCTGAACACACTGACCACCAGATCACTTCTCATACCTCATATCTTTTTCCTTCCCAGAACTTCCTTTACCTAAAAACACCCTCCATATAGCATCCCCTGGGGAAAGCAATTTCCCCCTGCCTGGAGCTAATGTAAAAAATAAAATAGTTTTATTCTGAGATCCATAAAAGTTTTCACAGTTGACCTTCAAAATAAGACTGAAGTCTCTGTCTACATTATTCGATTTCAAAAAACCCAGTGTAAAGCCCTGGCAACGCTGGAGACTACGCAGACGATAAAGTTGTACTTTTTAAATCTAGAGATTGGAATAATGTGTATAAAATAGTGGATTTAGGAGTGAAAACACACAAACAAAGTTACATTAAACATTTCGAAAAAAAATTCACGACGTGAATTTTAATTCATAAATAAACTGAAACAATATATTTCACACTATGGCAATCCATAATGAAATATGGACTCGTTGTTTTGGGAGGAGAAACAAACTCAGCTATCGATCATATGGAAAATATTAAAAAAAAATATGGACTGACTGATACAGACCAAATATTAACTACGCGTTAAAACTCTGCAAAACTACATTTTTGAACATCAAAAAATTTCAACAAACGCAAACTATCACTAACAGTCCAATTAAATAAGCATATAAAGAAAACATGAAAACTCCGACGGTAAACACAAGCTTTGGACAAAACATCGTAGATATCAGGCAATAAAAGCATCCAACAATCTTTCATACGGTACAAAAAATTAGTAAACAAAAATTAAACAGATTCAAAATTATTAAAAGTTGAATTAATTCATACATGTTGAATTGAAACATTTCTGAACGTAGCCGAATAGTAAAAACTGTTTTAGAAAAGTTACAAAATAAGCTTTCAAATTCTAATATTACAAATAAATTTAACAACCAAAATACTCACTAGAAATAATGTATATGTAATAAGCGTATTTAGCCGGATATCATATCTGTTGCCAAATAAATTAAAAAAAGGTTTATATTATAGTCTCGTACACTCACATTTAAATTACTTGATTGAAATCTGGGGAAACGCATGTGAAACATACATAAATGAATTACAGATAATTCAAAACAAGGTAATCAAAAAACTATTTAACTACAAGCCCAGAACACCCACAAAAAATATATATATGGAAACAAAACTACTAACATTAAGAAAACTATATGAATACAATACATGTCTCCTTATATACAAAATAAACAATAAACTCGTACACACAAACACAGAATTCATTAAAACGTCCCAAGTACACAAACACTTTACGAGACAACACGATAACATACATTTAAACACCATCCACACTAACTATGGTAAACAATCCATTGGTTACGAGGGAGGCAACTTATATAATTGCCTCCCAAACGACATTAAAAACGAAAGGAAGCTGGGTAAATTTAAAAAAAAATTATTAATATTTATTCTTGATAAACAAAATAATGATGTTGAATAGCGCTGTATTGAAATATTTACTTTATTTTAATTTGTATAATTGTTTCTAGTTAAATGAGTGAAAATGTAATTTTCTTTTAACTGGAATAAAAAAAAAAAAAATAAATAAATAAATATGTCAGAACAACGTTTGTTGGGTCAGCTAGTTATATTATAAAATGTTAATTATTGTATCTGCCAAATGAATTAATTATATTAGTGAAATCCGTTCCAAATACGCTTATAATTTGTAAGAATTTTCTATAGCCGTTGCATTCTTTAAATCTGAACTACATTTATGAAATATAAAAGTATGTTGATGATCAGAATTCTAGATGTACCCTTATTATGAGTGCATTAAAAATGATAAATTAATATTTTGCTCTTAGCGCTAAACCTTTGTAAAACTAATTTCCAAAATAAATAAACATGAAGAGCTTATATTAAGTACTTCAAAGGTTTTCAAAACTTTTCTCCAATAAAATGCACGATAATAATATAAAGTACAAGGCCTGACTACACCAGGGGGAGAATGAATGTTTTTTGTGCCTTATCATGCGGTACTAGTGTCAGAATTGGAATATTTTTTCTTGATTTTATGATACAAATGGCCTGTTTTAATGTTGGTTAAAACGACAAAAGTACTGTAATTTCGTTTGTAAGTTTGTTTGAAAAAGGGTGTTTGTGTTGTTATTTTTTTAGGAAATCTTTAAGTTGCGTGCTAAAATATTACAATTTTATATTATCCTGAAAAATTAAACGAAAACCTTTTAGAATCTCCGTAGACCGACAAGACTCGAGTTCATTACAAACCTAACGATGTGTAAAGGGATTTACGGTTAAATTATTCCCACCTTGTTCCGAGATTTTCTTACAAATGAGTTTTTCCTACAAAGGCGATCTTAAATAGACAATCTGAATTACTACAACAAAACTAAATTAAGCTTTTTTTGACGGTGCAGTCTTGCATTTTCTTCTCTGCATTGTGATTTTAGAAGATTTTTTCGGTGTTTATATTTATTGCTTTATGCGACATTTTTTGTAGTGAAGAAGTGAAAGAAATTTGTGGTGGAATAATATTTTTTGAAAAACTTTCCAGAAATTTTCAAAAATTATTCATTTGCATTTTTGTCCTGTTTGTAAACACGATTGTTGTTGTAGTTGGCGTGTTAATTAAGTATATTAATAAATACACACGATCTCTCTTAAATACCCAATAAAATAAACAGATTTATTTGAATATAAAAAGATATGTACTGTTCTGAAGACGTAATTTGCGTAAAGCTCGTATTTTACAGTGAATGAATTTAAGTCGACCTAATTGAATTTTATGAATAATTTTGAGAGAGGGGTTCTGTAATATGGTCCATATTCATGGATTCTGTAAAATTATATTTAAAAATTTCTATAATGACCTAAATTATTTTAATAATACATTAAAACAATTTAAAACTTTTCCTTTGTGACCGTAACCAAGTTAAATTTGGACTCAATTAATTTGGGACAGTGGCAATTTCAGCCCGTTAAGGTCATCTTCATACTGGGAAAATTTTTTCTTAACCTACGGTATGTATACATAATATATAGGGGAGGGAGAGAAGGGTTAACGGGGTGGTTAACAAATTTTTTATTTAAAATACATTTTTCTGTGTACGTCGCTGTGTTCTCTTTGACGATTCAATTTCTGCTTATTACCAGTATGCATAATTACCTCGGGTTTTCAGATTACCTGGTTGATTTAGGAACACCTTACATAAAATATTAACAATCCATTTTATTGTTTTTGTAAATTATTTTATTTCTTCAATAAAAATTAATAACTTTGTACACACCACTATTTATTCAAAATAATCGGCTTGTTTCAAAACCAAAGGTTTCTTCGCCAGGATAAAAGTGTCGTATAATGTTATAAACGTCTAACCTGACGATGAAAGCATTGGTTTTGAAATATGTCAATTATGGTGCAAAGAAACTTATTTACATTAATTTTTTTTTGCAATAAGGAACTCCAGTGAAAAATATTATGGCTTTAAAAAAATATGTTCATATAAACGCTGATTCTAAATATATAAGTTTTATTTCATAATATTAAACGCAGAGTTTTTAAAAAAATATTAAAAAGTGCATTTTTAAACCTCTCCTCAAAACACAGCGTTAAGTTGGCATTACTGAAATGGTGAATGGTGACGTCACTGTTAACCTGTTACCTCAACAATATACGAAAAGGGCTATATTTGCGGACAATCTGCAATAAATTTTGCCTATTTGAGGTTAAAGTCGTGTCATATTCGACATTTGGTTTATATATTTTCAATTTTTTTTAATATAGGTCTTTTTATACAAGTTATCACACAATCGTCACGATCAGTGTATTATAAATACCAGTGTTTCTGTATGTGTTATACATAATAGAATGTACAAAATCACGCCTGAACACAAAATTCGAGGCTTACAATGTCACTTGTATTTGCAATGAAAAAGATGATTTATTGTTTTTATATTGCACTTTGTTAAAATACAAAAACAGTACCGGTGAAATGTGGTCATTTTACCAATGTTTTTCTATATTAAAAGCAGTTAATCTTGAATGAAAAACACACCTCACACCTGAAAGTCATCCCAAAGCATTCCGCCATTGATTCTTCTGGATTCTTCATTCTTCATTCAAACAGGGATGTTCTGCCCAAAAAAATTATTTCCCTAGATTTCGAAGTGAAATTTCCCTAGAATTACACATTTACGCAATTACCTACGTAGCCACCTGATTGTGTAACACTAATCCTGTTATATGTTAATTAATATAATTAATTAATTGGGAAGATACCGGAATTTGGTAACTGTACTTATAATACTGTGCTTTTCCAAATAAAACACTTTTTGCTACGTGAAATAATAATTTAAAAGTACGAATACACTCACCACTGAATTCCAAATAAAAAAACACTTTGCACAATAAAAATCAACCGCAATCACCGATAAAACGGAACTTAAATTTTTTTTTCAGGGGTCCCATTTATCTTTTTAGATACATAATATCATTTTGAGTTGTCAGTGTTTAAAATGACATTGCATGTAAGTACATGAACAATAATTAAGATTCATAGGAATTCCAAAATATATATATACGGATTAAAAAATATATATATAAAATATGTATAAAATATATATAAAAAATATATAAATAATACCAGTAATATTGTCATATGTAATAAAAATTTGCCAGAGTTCGAAATTTCCCTAGATTTTGTCCTGATTTCCCTTTTCCCTAAAAAAATATTTTTCTCCCCTAGATCTAGGAAAATTTCCCTAGACATAACATCACTGATTCAAAATGACAACTCGAAAGTAAATAAACTATCGGTGGGTGAAGACGTCACACAATCCACCATAGATACGGTGCTTTTCGTGGGTCTTGAAAAATTAAGACTTTGACAATTATTTTAACTATTAAAACTAACTTTAAAAATAAAAATTAAAGGTCAGTTATTTAAGTTTGAAGGTCTTTATTCATTAAAAAAATAAAAAAATTGGACTGGAGTTCTCTATTCTGAAAAAAAGAAGCCATTGAATGAATTATTTAATTGTATCTGAATACTTTCGTCCGTTTTTTTCACTGAACAGATAATCTGAAGAATTTTGATTTGTACCGAGTTTCAAAAAACTGATTTCTCCGACTTACAAAAATCATTTTGAATCCCATGCCACAGACAGGCAAAATAAATTGATTTATTGAAAATTTTAGAGAACGACTTCCCATATTTGAGAATATCTGATCAATTTCATGAGAAGCCAGGAAAATTTGAACCATCAGGAGCCCAACAAAACAGTGTACATTCTGTATGAGCAGTAGTTCTACACAACCTGAATAAACGTGGCATGCGAAACACTGGAGAAAATCCCATAAATAACAGACATAATGTAAAATTTTGAGCTCCGAATTCGGAGGGATTATTATTTCTCATATAATTGCCGTAATGATGTAAAAGCTCTGCTCTCCGGCATTTAGAGCACTTATGCAAATAACGCATGTCTGTGTTTTAATTGTCCAGCAGAACAATTTATCATAAAATCCCGCCTTGTGTGTTTCAGAAGATTATGAAAAGTATTTTTTTCAAAATAATGACAATTTATTCCAGAAGGTAAGCAAAGGTGACACAATAAAAAATCTAAATAACAACACATGGAATCAATACATTGAAATGGAATGAAAATAAGAGTAGGTACAAATAATATAAAAAAAATAATGAATCTATTATCAACAAACAAAAAATATTGTCATATAGCCCAATCATGGATTTGTTCCCCTACCCACCCAATCTACATTATTAACTAACAACGGCTCCACCCCTACCACAATAAAACATTGTTCTAAACTGTCAAATTAGTATAAGCTTTCCCTGACGAAGGAACGTTTGTTCCGAAACCGGTCGGATTTGCACATCATATAAGTGGTTTATACAAAGTTGTATTGTTTCATTTTTCACAAATAATATAATTTATATATCATATGTATATCAACCAGGGAGCTACGGCAGTGACGATGCTATTCTTGGATTGGCATATATTCTGCGTTAAAAGCTTCCCATGAGATGGTGGGGAAGTCCTTTGAAAGAGTGCCCTCTAGGAACATTTCTTGCGGTATCTCGGAAGGAGGATTAGTTGACATAAACGAGTATTATTTTGTTGGTGGCGTTTAGCTTATGCTTTCGGCATTACATCCAAAAGCATTTTATCCATATTTCTGACGTTCGTAGGTAGGTATACGGCGATGTGTAGATTTCGTCGTACGGTACTAAGTAAGTAAGAATTATAGGTATTTTAAATAGGTATCCGCGTTAGATACCAAATTTGAATGATTATTATATGTATATGAAAAATGAAAATTTGAATAAAAAATTGCAATAGGTGGCACGCGAGCTGTTTAAAAACTGAAGGTACTGGAACTGAATATATGGGATGCGGGACTGGCGGGACGGGAGAGCGGGAGTGAGGAGTGGGATGGCGGGGAAGATGGAGGGGAACGTGGGAGGGGAAGGGGACACGGGAGGGGAATGAGCGGCTGAAGGGGGACGAGACGAATGGAAAAGGACACGCAAAGAGAAACAATTTCTTTATTAAGTGGCTTTGCAGTGGGAAATCGCTAGTTATTTTTAAATTATAGTGATTTAGAACTAATTTATGTGTTTATGTTGTAATTAAGACAAGCCACAAAGTAAACGCTTTCTTTGATTGCGTAATGTTTATAATTTTTATTTGTTGGAAAACGAAATAAGACACAAAACTCGCTCAATAGAGTCCGCAGCCAAAAATGCATGAGAAATTTTATTCTCAGACCTTCCGGAGAGGCAGCATTTAAATATTCATGAGGAAAATGTCTCGGAATCCTATTGCCGTACTTGGCTCTCTAACTTGCTGCATCCTGGACCCGGGTGTGGGTACTTTGCTACAAGAGAGCCACTGTTTTGATTGTTTTTTAATTAACTCTTTAAAAATAATATCTACTCTATTTAATATTATAATATATTTAGAATTTACTTCGTAATACTTATTTAATTTAATAGTATTAACTCTCAACATCGCCCTGGTGAAAGACGAACATTTTGAATTGCTTTAAATGGGGTTTAATCGTGGTGGCCAGATCTGAATAGCCAGACACTTCCCAATCTTCATCTACCGCATATCTGACCCTTCCTCCCTAGCTTTAGCCTCACAACCAAAGATATTCAAATACAGAAGAGATATGCTATGGTGTCCGCGCAACTGTCGCCGGACTACGCGCTAATTAGCGTAGTTTCCATATAAAAAGAATTTGTTCATTTCGTTGATTTTTTGAAAATGTGCATTAATATTGGTTAACAATATATTTTGAATAAGGAAAGGATTCGTTCATTTAGTTTAACGTTCGTTTGGTTTATTCGTTAATTATTTGTTCTTTTAGTTTATTTGTTAATTGGTAAACAATATCGGCGACACCCGGAAGCGCAGACCCACATAGTAAAAACAGTCGATAGCACATCTACTTATATTTCAATATCTTTGCTCACAACGTATCCCAGCTGGGATGCCGTAGTCTCAATGGCTACAATGGCTTGGGAGCCATTTGGTACTTATTCTTGCGAAATTGTGCAGATTACGTACGTTTATTTCATGTCGACCTTTCTGTCGATAAATTTAACTAACCCAATTTATTTAAGTAATAAGTTGAAATTTTATGTTACCTATATATTATTAAACTTGTTAAAACGACACCCGCCATTAATAAAAAATTAAACGTAGTTACCCAGGAATTTGGATAATTTATTTAGTGCCATTTTTGTGAAATCGCCTTGCACGTTTGATTGTGATTACGTTTGCGTAACCTTCTTTATTGTCTTGGCTACGTTAATATTTCTCAAAAATAATCATCTTTATATACATACATATTAAATGGATAGCTTTACATAAGCAATAAATTAGAATATTTTAGTTTTCATACTTCGGGAGATATGCCTCTATAAAATAACCGATGTTCACAAATATGCATTATGAGAGACAAAAATAAAAAAAATATATTCGTACTTAACAGTCTTAACTTTCAATTAGTAAAAATATTTTTTAATTCATTGCTTAAATACATAAGGCCGCTTAACGTTTTACCAAGAGCCTTGAATTGTTTAGAGCAAGAATCTTGCCCTTCCGTTATATCGCAAAAACGCGTTAAATGTAAATTTATTTTTAACCCCTGGGAGGCCTTGGGGACACCAGTGTCCCCAATAAAATTTCAAAAATAAAAACTTTTATATGCGATTTTGACCCTTATGTATAAAGAAACTGTATGAAAACAAAGTCAAAATCGCTTGCGCCAAATATCTCTATAAGTAGGGTAAAAGATTTCATTTATGTGGCAACTTTAGTTTTTTTTGTAATTAATTTATCTGTGACTTCAGACCGCTGACAAAACCGAAAAGTCGTGAGTTTCAGCATTTTTGTTCCTTTATCAAATGCATAATATAAAGGTATTTATTTATTATCAATCTAATCACCTTTAAAATGTGTTTTTCACGTGACATGTCTATTCAGATTTATGTAAAAATAACAACATCAGTTCATTTTCGTATTTATACGGATATTTAAGCAAAATTCGGGAAGCAAAATTTTCGCGCCTTTTTTCAAATTTGGCCGTGCGCTTGGCTTCCAAGGGGTTAAATACATCTTTTCGTATTGAACTTCAATTTTGTTTTCTTGATTGAATGAATATTTTTTCTTCTTTCATTAGGTTCACACTGGAGGCCTCGAAGAAAATAACTCCCCTCAGGGCCTATTTCATATTCGGGTACGCTTTGTGGAAGGTCTTTTGAGGAAACGAAGGAGATGAAGTTGTGGGAAGTAAAAAGGTATGAGAAGTAGTTCGGAATTTGGAGGTCAGTGTCTCCATGGGTGACGGACCGGCCTACCCCGCAGCTAGTGAGCAGATTCATCCACCATCAAGACCTCACCCCCTAAACCTGGGCACCTTTCCTAAGTCACCAATTATAGCGAACCACTTGGGGTGACCTATGGCAGAGGTGTTGGTAATTCAATAAATGGTTCCCAGGTCAGCGGTACCAAATTGAAAATGTATGATTGAAGTGGAATCTTGTAAACCCATTTCCCGATACCCTATGGAGCTGAAACTCGGCAGATAGATTCGTTGTCGATAACGATGAATTTTATCAAATTTTTGAGATAATCACGAACACACACACGCGGACATGTTAGCAATTTTCTGAAATTCGATGACGTTACAGCAATAAATTCACAAAACTAATCTCGGTCTTATCAACTCGGATTTCGGCCCGGTTGCGTATTTCCAAAACCTATACCGATTCAGTGGCGGTAGCGACAATTTGCATTTTAAATATACCTTTATATTGGTTATTTTTTATCACATTGCAAAAACAGTTTTTTTTTCTAAAATAAAGATAAAATAATCTTTCTGATGTGCATAATAGAAATTAATAAATTTATTTCTAAATATTTAAATTTTGGTATTGAAAATGTAAAGCGACTGAACCGGTGTAGGTTTTGGAAATACGCGGCCCGGTTAGCAGCGCGGTTTATTTCGATCACTGAGTAGGAAGGTTCGATCTCGATAAAATCTTTTTTTTTTAATTAAAGGTTTTCAAAGACATTTGAAAACAAATAAATTATAGTAAAAAAACTTTGTTTTCACTTTTTTATATTTTATTTTCTGTTTATTTGGCTTGCTATTGTATCGTTCACACTAGGAAAAATGAAGTTTCGGTTTAATTATGAAATTCGGCTTTGAGGAGAGGGAGAAGGGGAAGGGCGTTGTTTTTTTTTTAAATCTCATGTCACAATTCAAAATCACAGTGACCTTTATCTTGTATTGAATATCAAGTGTACAAAATTTTATCAATCACTGAATAAAATTTTTGATTTGCATAAAAATTAAATCCCGGCCCGCTTGCCCACCCGCCACATGCCACTTCCATAATATATAAATATAACATTATAAAAATAAAATAAATATAACATACATTCACATAAAAATCAAAAACAATACAAAATAAACATAACAATATACTATTAATTGCAATTGATTTCAACCGGTCATTTCCACGCTTTGTTCTTGCGTTCAACAGCTCGGCTGTTGAAGAATATGACGGCCTCTGTGGCTCCTTCCTCAAAAAAGGTTAATTCCTTCCTTTCTATAAAAAGATCCTCCACACAGCATCAACAAAGATGACGTAAGCCCTGAATAAAATTACTTGCCTCTGTGTGGAGTTAATGTAAACAAATATGTAAACAGAGTGTTCAATTCGCAGGCGGTAGAAGAGAAATCTTCAGAAAACTAAATTAGACACGAGTGGGGAGGCTACGAAACACCGCACAAAGAGGAGACCGATTATACTATTTCATTCTCTCGCAGGCTAAATCCTGTAGATGTATCTATGTGTTTGTCTCTTTTTAATCTCGCTATTTTTCGTTTCATCGAGTTTCAAATTACAATGGTGCTAAAGAAGTTTTCACTTCAAAAACTTATTTGCTAATTGGGAGCGGCTCAGTGCGTTATGCGTGCGTCGTGTGGACGGAACCTTTGAAAAGCAAATATTCTTAGACTCTAATGCAATCATTCTATATACTCATCATAGTTAATTCCCGCGGGAGCACCGTCGTAAATTAGCACTCCACTTACGTGCGAATAGGCAAATGTGTATAATTCCTTGCCTTGCATTTTATAAATGATGTAAGTATTAACTGAGGCCCCTCGCATATATCTCACATTTGCGACAGTTGCTGTCTCATTCAATATGCAAACGTGTGTAATTGGAATGAGTCTTGGGACCTTTGGAGGTTTGAACAACATTATTCAAGAATGGTTAATTAAGGGTTGTTTCGTAGAACGATGTGGCCAACTTAATACCAAAGCAGAGATGTGAGAGTAACTATTGTTGGTTGTTAATATATATATATATATATATATATATATATATATATATATATATATATTATTTTTTTTTACTTTTATTTATTATATAAGATACATTTATACAGCAAAAATAACATATTAATAATATTTCAAAATAACTGTAAATATTAAAATGTGTACAAGTGTTATTATGTCTTGTTTGTCTATATTAGTTCCTAGCTATGCAGATTGCCCGTTCTAAGGAACCAAATGCTGGTGAAAAATGCCAAAAATGTATTCTGTACAAAAACAAAAAACAAAGTGTTTTAAGATTAAGTTTATATACGGATTGTGCCATTTAATAGTTTGTGCCATGTAAAATTTTAAGTTGTAAGTGACACTATTTAATAATTTTTCAGACTCAACCCTACCTAAGCCAATCAACTATTTATTTATTATTGAACCGATGCATGTCAATTTGCATGTTTTAATATTTAATTCTGGGGGGATTTTATTGTACAATTTCGGTCCCAGATATTATGTATATGTCTTTTGGAACTTTGACGTATTGCTCCCTGGGACCACAAGATCCTTTCTGGTGTGACTTCTTGTGATGTATTTGTGATCAATTTTATTAAGTTTTTCTAGATTTTTGTGTTCGTGGATAATAAACGTTTTTTATGTATTTTTGACTAACATCAAGTACATAAAATTTTTTGTAGAGTTGATCGCTAGAAAACCTATAGGGTTTACGCATAATGACTCTAATTATGGATTTCTGGGCCTTCACTAGTGGATCTAAAATTGTTCTACCTGACGCTCCCCAACCAATACAACCATATGTTAAGATGGGGTTGCATAATCCAAAATATATTTTTCTTAGGTCTTGCTGTTTGATTATATTTCGTAATACAAAGAATATGTCGATCAATTTTCTCACCCTTATTGTGAGGTTGTCGATGTGTATTTCCACTTAAGGTGATTGTCTATAATAACGCCTAGATATTTGATGTTTTTCACACCTTCCAAAACTTCACAATTGCAGATAGAATCAATGTTATCGGAATTACAGCTACGCTTATGTGTTTTTATTGTGTGTGATGTACTAGATTGTCCTTTTATAGTTGAGCTGAATCTTATATACTTAGTTTTTGCTATATTTAGTGTAAGTAGATTTTTATCAAGCCATTGTTTTATCGCTTTGATTCCACTTTCAGCATGTTTATGTGTTTGAGTCCAGTCGTCTCCTTCAAATATAGCTTCCGTATCGTCAGCGAATGTAATCTTATGTAATCTATTGCTGTTGTATAGTGATTATAGTTTGGAATGCTTATTGCTGTTGTATAGTGATCAGTAATTGTATTGTGTATAACAAATGCATTGGAAACCATAATATTTCTGTTATATATGTGATCTAAACATGACATGCTATTATTTTAATAATAATATTAAAAATAAAATAACAATCAATATAAGCAATAATTATCAGCCTGAAACACTCATCCACATTGAAAAATCTTCCGAAAAAAGATACATGACGCCAACGGGACTTGAACCCGTGCCCTTTTGATTGCCGCTTATTATGCATACATATATATTTTTTTTTTTTCCCCTGAAAACAACCAACTTTATTTTTGCGAGAGAGACACTGTTAGTATTAAATCCCTCGCTAGGTGGCGTCGAGACAAATTATGTCTTCATTTATTGGGGAAATACTAATTGGGAGAGCAGCTGACCGGCAATCAGAAGGGCACGTGTTCAAATTCCGTTGGCGTCATGTATCTTTTCTCGGAAGATTTTTCAATGTGGATGAGTGTTTCAGGCTGATAATTATTGCTTATAATAATTGTTACCCTTTGTGCTATGCAACGTTAGTTTAACAATTAAAATAATAATTAAAATAAAATAAATAAATTTTGAACCCTGGTAGGAACTGTAATATTTATTGCCAAGTTGTTTTCTGCCATGGCGCACATGTAATCGTGACATTGTCGGTGTATAATTCCAAATGTGTTAGTATTTATATCTCCCATCTCTATTTGTTGTTTGAAATCACTGCATTTTTTGAGTTCTGATATGAGATTATCCAGAAATGGATATATGTCGTGGAATGATGGTGATCTGTAAATGGCTGAAATACATAGATATCCATTAATTATTATTCATTAAAATTGTTGGTCTACTTAAAAAATTATTCCGTCCGAAAAAAAATATTTTTTTATGGCAGAAATTGTTAGATTATATTTCAAATAAAATCTTAAAAATAATTATTATTTCAAAATACTTCTTTTGATTTTTTTGAAGTGAAAATTTCTTTTGCATCGTTGTGATTTGAAACTCGATGAAACGGATACGATTGATCTTAAAAAGACACCTACATCTATAGGATTTAGCCACGAGAGAATGAGATAGTGATAAAATTAATTTATTTATTCACGGGTACTCGGTTTTAATATAATACAATAATTTCACGGTCCCACGCAAACCTTTATTAGTTTACTTAGTATAAAGCGCCTGACGAACCTTAATGGCCAGATATCCTGCAAACCAAGGGTCGAATCCTACAAAATACAAAAAGCAACGAGTGTGCTTTAGACCACACAACTGAAGTAAAACTTCTTTAGCTCCATCTATATGATAGGAAGAGAGAAAGAAAATGTGCGCGCGCACTGCTATCTTTTGCTCCTACAGTGTGATACAGACAATAGGCCTGCACTGTGTCGATATACGAAACGTAACTGGCTGTGAGAGAAAGAGAGAAAGAAAATGTGTGCGCCCACCTCTATCTCTGCCCCTACAGTAATAAATACGAAACGTAATTATCTCTCTTTCTTTTACACTAACTTATAACTCCCTCTCAACTACCGTTCGCCTCGTTTTTCGTAACGCTCTCGTCACGCATTCGCCAGCTTACTCCCCAAGTCAAGCGTGCGTATAGAAGTTTCACTTCAAAAATATTTTTATGATTGTAAAATCAATATCCAATCTTCAAACAAAAGAAAAAGAAAGTGACATCTGGCGAATCCGAAGAAGAACACACAATAACAAATGTATAGGAAACGGTGCGCCAGTATTCGACGGCAAAAATATGGAACAAATCATTCTTCACGTTGATAAAAAATAATGTGCTTCGTAGTATCTCCACTCTTGTATACTTTAGTTTTCTGAGGGTTTCACTTCTGCCGCTTGTGAATTGCACACTTTAACACTAAGGCGAATGGCAATGTTACTCGCTTTTTTTGCAAGTCGAAAGAGAAGTGACGACCTTGCAAATATCGGTAAAAGGTTGAACAGCTATCAAAAAAATACATGATTAATAAAAATATTGTGTCAAATGACAACACTCAACAATATTATGTATTCCAAAACAGTACAGCGGTTTTGCAGTCCCAATTTTTCACAAAACTTGTTCATTAATTTTTTTTTAAATTTGCATTAAAGTCACCTATTCCCTCTCTCCCACTCTCTTCAGCTTCACAACATATTAACTTACCCAATAGGGATGCCATAGTCCCTCTGGCTCCGGACAGTTGGAGGCAGTTAGTACTCTTGCGCAGTATTTACATTTTTTAAATTTTATTTTAAACTAGCTGAACTGACCAACTTCATACCGCCTCAGAATCAATAACTGTTGAATTAAATTAAGTTTTTTTATTAAGTTAAAAATTACACAATGAAGCCATTATCGATGCCCAACTGTCCGTGTTTTGTTTTTGTCAGTATCAGAGATGGCGTTCTGTACGGATTTATATTTTTTGTTGTTTTCTTACTTTTCTCCTTACTTATGGGAATTTTTTAAAGAAGGCGGGTACGGGTGCCGCCGCCCCGGGAATCATTTATTGGATAACCAACACCTCTGCCATAGGTCACCCCAAGTGATTCGTTACGTTCGGCGATTTAGCAGTGTTGCCCGGGTTCATTAGGTGACTTTTGTGCGGGTCTTGGCGGCGGATGCGCCTGCCCACCTGCTGCGTGGGGGGCCAGATCGAGAGAGACTGGATGAGGGAGGCCTTTTGACCTTTCCACCCGGATTCTCTCGACCAATGGGTCGAAAGAGTCCGGCTGGAAGGTCAAGGAAAAGGTCAATTCCGGTCAAGGCAATGGCCTTGCACCACAGTTGGAGGGATGTATTCACTCCCGGATACACTGACCTCCAGAACTCCAGAACTCAGAATTTCCCACAATTTCCTATCCTTCCCTTCCTTAAAAAGACCCTCCACACAGCATCCCCTAAGATGACATAGGTCCTGAGTGGAGCTTTTGTAAAAAAAATGCGTTTCATTTCAGAGATTTATTATTATTGTATTTTTCCTTTGGAGGGGTGCAGAGACATACGTTCACCGTTTGTCTCATCTTCGACTATTGACATTTAGTGTGTAAGAAAGAGGGGCAGCATTATTTTATTAAGAACAAAAGCAAAATAATCTGTGCGTTGACATTTGACGTTTTTGAATTTGTGGAATTCAGGCACAGTTAAATATTATACATATATATTGCTGCAGTTCTTTCAAAATATAAGAATTCGTTCCATACAAAATGTATGAAAAAATGAATTTTCTTTATAACTATCTTTTTCTTGAATTTTTGCGATGTTTTAATAGTTATTCTGTTATCCGGGGCGCAGACAAATCCAACAAATTGAAGATCATCAAAATCGGTCCAGCCGTTTTCGAGTTATAAATAGTGTAACTAACCCGACTTTGTTTTATATATTAAAGATAACATAAAATTTCTAATTTCGTACCTACGAAACAACAGAAAATTATGCTCATAAAATTATGAATATCGAATTACAAAAAAGTACATACTGCGTTACTTTAGCTCTTTTTGTAATAATTGACTACCCATTTAATGTAAAGCACCATCACATTTCCATAGTGTTTTTTTACAGATCGTGTTAATTAACTCGTAATATTCAGTCAGTGCAAACGAACACTCCAGACTTCATATCCGGTTCCATTTTGAAACCACACTCCCTCCCGGCTTGCCCACTTCATCCCCGATCCTGTGACCACCACCCCATTTATCCCCACCTAGTTGACCACCCTCACCAGATCAACCCTTTGATATAAACTGTCAAATAACAGCGTGGAGGGTTTATTAGAGCCACTCCAATCAAATTCGGGATAGTTTTCCAAGTATCAAGTGAAGTAAATTTCGTAATTTTCAAAGCATTATTATTTTACGGTTCAAAAATATTTCAATATATTTTGAATGGCTATTTACATTGTTATGTCGGTTCCATCCAACTGAGAATGAAGTCAACCCAACATCTCTTTGAAAAGTCATTAAAAAATTATTTTTAAAAAGCCCATATCCCTAACCTAACGTAACCATTTTTTATAATTCTTTTCATCACTTCTAAGAGCTTTTTTGAGGTAGTTCTGAGTTGGTTTCATTCTGACTTATCCGGTTACCGTCATTTGGAATAGGTTAGATGGTAAGATATGAATTTAGGATTAATTACAGATAAAAAAAAATTGTGGAAAAAAGTAGATTTTTTATTTCCAATTCAACTTGATCATCGGAACTGACATTGGGCTATCGGCTTACTCGCTCGGTGTGCTAAAAAAGCTTCCATTAAGTATTTTATTACTTTATATTGGCGCTAAACTCTAACTTTCTTGATATTGCCAACATTTTTCTGAGGACACGACATCACTATACACTTCCAGTAATTTTTCTCCTCTAGCCTCTAAAAACTACTTCAAGGTTTGCAGATAACGGATTTCAACATAATTCCAGTTGTTGATATAATAAATAATTTAATCTACTGAAAGAAACTCAAACGTAACATTATCCTGTGCATGGTCATTCAGGGCCATTTTTTTTTACATTTTACCAGCCGAGCGATTCTATATCTTTTGTGAAATCGAGATCTCCTGACGGACGATATCTCCTGTCAGATTTATGTGATTTTCTATGATGGTTATTTGCTTTTTCTATGGGTATTAGGCCAGCTTCGCCGATTTAAAACGATCTTTACTAAATTATGTAACAGTTGACCTTATAGTTGAAATCTGACATCGGCCCGTAGAAAATCACACAAACACCATAAAAAATCACACAAATCTGACAGGAGATCTCGTCCGTCAGGAGAACTCGACCCCACAAAAGATATAGAATATATTGTTACTCTGAGGTCCCAATTTAACGCCGATTTTAAGTTCGTTTAAGCTTTTGAACGATTTGTGAAGAAGAAACGGCCCACCATAATTTTGTCAAACTTGTCAGCTTATAACGCACCTGGAATCAGCGTTTAAAGGGGACCATTCCAATGTCAAAAAAATAAAATGGCGCTTGATGGCAATTTGATGAATTTATCACATGTGCATTTCTGCGAAACAACTGGGCCTACGAAATTTAAGTTATGATATTTCTTGACACAGAGAATACGATGAAAAAAGTCTAGTTGAAACAGTTATTAAGGCATCATTACATTTCAATACTAATTTCAGTTGGTTAACTTCTCATTGGTCACTTTACTTAGATGTCAATCTGTGGTTCACTATGCAGTATTATTAAATACGTGGAAGTGGTTTCAATAACCAAATGCAATGCTCCATACAAAGTGTAATCCCTTTGCTTGGTGAAATGGCCGGTAAGGATCAAAGGGAATGTTACCGTTACATTCTCCTCTCTAATGTTGTTTTAGCCCACAAGCCGGCTGTTTCGCCGACCCAAAGCGACTTATTCGGATATTAATGGGGATAATAACCGCCGCATAGCGAAATGCAACTTCCAATTGGAATGGTCAGTAAACAGCCAATTATACCCCCCAGCTATATTCATGTATCGAAATTAGGTACTGCTAACTGCGAACTGCCAACTACTTGCCTTGTGGCACATAGCTTGCTTGTAGCGCAGCCCGCCGGTAAACGATCCCTACGTTGGAACAACTTCAAATTATAATTTCTGTATCAATACTAAACTCTCAATACCTACTCTGTTCGCATTGTTATTTTAACACCACTAATACGATCATTTTTTTAAGTAAAACTTCTTTACACACACTTGACTTGGGGAGTAAGCTGGTGAATGCATGACGAGAGCGTTACAAAAAGCGAGGCTAACGGTAGTTGAGAGGGAGATATAAGTTAGTGAAGATAGAAAGAGAGAGAGTTACGTTTCGAATATTACTGTAGGGGCAAGAGAAAGAGGTGCGAGCACACATTTTCTTTTTCTCTTTCTCTCATAGTCAGTTACGTTTCGTATATCTAAGACACAGTGCAGGCCTATTGTCTGCATTACACTGTAGGAGCAAGAGAGAGCAGTGCGCGCGCAGACTTTTCGGAGATGTCTGAGTAATCAACTGGACGATCTTTATATTTCAAAATATAAATGTACCTAAGTAAAAATTAGAATATATAAATGTAAGTATAAGAAAGTAAATAAGTAAGTACCCATTCTCATTAGTCATTATTATTCAATAAGGCGGATACAGATAATTTACAACAAAACGAGTTTTCAAATATATATTGGGGACTCGCAACAATAACATTTGGCTGTCATCAGTTCTTTTGTTTTGCTCTTTCAAAAAATATTCTTAAACCAATCTTTTTATTGTGTTTTGGCTGTAAAAAGTTTAGTGTGTTGGAATCTTCTCCCCCCTGATCTTCCAGGAGTCACTTCTTGCTGCTCATTTTCAGATATTTATATAATTTTTTTACTTCTGTCACTTTTTATATTAGCTGTAATTTTTTGAACAATGGAGGAGGATTTCCCTCCTGTACCCCTTACAAAGCCCCCAGATCCCCCTCCTGACCCTCCAGATGCAGACATTTCAGATAAAATAGACTTTTCAGAACATTCAAACATTTCAGACAATGAATCTGTCATCCTAACCTCAATTAAAAAAAGAAAATTTAGTCCCCTTTCCCCAAAAAAACATGATTCGCCTTTGTCTTCTCAGTCCCCTCCAGCTCTTCCTCAACCTCCTCCAACAATCTTTTACTCTACTCATTCCCGTGGCCCCTACATTGTATATGCGCAAAAAACTGAACAAGGTAAAACCATCCATCCTCTTGAATTTGGTAAATTTCTTTCAAATAACAAGAACCTTTCGATTAAACCTGGAGGTGTTAAAGCCGAGGGTCGCTTCCGAATCTCTGTTGAATTCCTGTCAGGTTCAGCCGCCAACAACTTTATCAAAAATATATTTATTTCATCAAATTCTAAATTCAAGGCGTAAATCCCAACTTTCAATGTCACTCGAATGGGCCTGGTCAGGGGTATCTCGACCGATCTGTCCATTCCAGAAATCCTGTCCTCACTTTCAACCCCCCAACATATCGGCAATCCCATAAAAGCCAGGAGGCTAAATTATAAGGACACCTCTGAGGGCATCGTTTCCTGGAAGCCCTCCCAATCTGTCGTCATCACATTCGAAGGACAATCTCTTCCCTCCCATATTTATTTATTTTTCAACTCCTTACCAGTTGAAATGTACACTTATCCCACCACTCAATGTTACAACTGCTGCCGTTTTGGTCATACCAAAGCTGCATGCAGATCCCCTCCCAGATGTTTCAAATGTGGAGAAAACCACTCGGCTGACCAATGTTCTTCTCTCTCTTCACCTAAATGTTTTAACTGCTTAGGCGCTCATTCCGCCATTAACTCTTCTTGCCCCGAACAATCTCGCCAAAAAAATATAAACATTTCTATGGCCTCTGAGAACTTGTCTTTTCTGCAGGCTTCTAAATTATTCCCGCCTGTCAAAAAATCATTTTCCGAGGTTTTATCCAGTAACTCTTCATCCAACCCTCTCGCCTCCTCCTCAACATCTTCCCGTTCAACAAAATTCACATACAAAAACCCTATCTCTAAACAGGCTCGTGGATACGATCAGCAACAACACAACTCACTTCTCTTAAATCCCAATGGTTCTCCTCTTTCACACGCCACAAATGGGTGCGCAAACAATTATAATTCATCCTCAACAAACTATCAAAAGCTTTCTGAACAACTCTCCCAAGATAATTCTTCATTTATTCAAACTCTTATTATGCTTCTAATTGACCTAATTTCTTCTCAAACTAATCTACCGTCCAACGCTGCTTCTATTATTTCCACATTAAAATCATTTATTCAAAATGGCTCTTCAAGATGTCAGAATTCTTCAGTGGAATAGCCGCAGTGCTATTTCTAACAAATCAAACCTTCTTAACCTATTAAATTCAAACCTTGTTTCTGTGGCTGCTGTCTCGGAGACATGGTTTACTCCATCCACCCACTTTAATGTGGGAGGGTACTCCTGTCTCCGCGATGATCGCCCGGAAGTTACGGGCGGAGGTGCTGCCCTTTTTATTAAAAAATCCCTTCCGTTTTTCCCAATAAATAATATCAAACCCCCCAATGCTGACTTTCAAATGGTTGCAGCTAAAATAAAGGACACTTCCTTTGTTTCTATCTATCTTCCCCCAACATCGCACTTCAATAAACAAGCGTGGTTGCAAATTGTCCGTCAACTAAGCCCTCCTTTCTTTTTATTGGGTGATTTTAATGCCCATTCTCCCGTCTGGGGTTCTGCTTTCTGTGATCGAGACGGTCGAAGTGTGATGGATTTCCTAGATGAATCCAACCTTTTTCTTTTGAATGACGGATCTCCTACTAGAATCTCTCGCCCCAACACAAACCCCAGTGCAGTGGATCTCTCCATATGCTCTATTAATCTGGCACCTCTCTCCTCGTGGGTGGTGTCCCCCGACCCTTGCTCCAGTGATCATTTCCCGATCACCATCACTTATCAAACTTCTTTCCATTCAGACAAGTCCCATATTTCGACAAAGATTAAAACAAAACACACCAAATGGGACGAATTTAACTCACATATGGATAAGTTTATACAAAATTTATCCTATACCGATACATTATCTGTCAAAGATGACTACGATAACTTCAAATCAATGCTCGTAACTGCAATCAATAAATCAAATCCTCCCCCTAAAACCAAATCTCTCAAAAAACTCCCTCCAACTCCCTGGTGGGATGAGGAATGTTCCAAAGTAGTGAGAATTCGGAAAGCTAAATCTCTTTCCTATCATCACAATATGACTATGGAGAACTATCTCATATACAAAAATGCCGAAGCCAATGCCAAAAGGGTATTGAGGTCAAAAAAAAAAATCCGGGTGGTACAACTTCTGCAGTTCAGTATCTCCGAACACTCCAATTTCGGAAGTTTGGTCTATGATTCGAAGATTTCGATCCTCCTTCAGTCCAACATCTCCTCGAGCTTCTCATTCTAAATGGATGGACGAGTTCTTGGACAAAATTGCCCCCCCTTCTGTACCTAGCTTAGATGAAATAACTCCAATCCACAACACTCCTATGTCTGATCATTGGCTTGACTCTCCATTCACTTTAATTGAATTAAAAAATTGTTTATCAACAGTCAAGGACTCATCTCCAGGCAGAGATGGTATACCTTATAGCATTATCAAAAATAGTAATGATAATGTTCTAAATTACTTTTTAAGCATCTTAAATAAAATCTTCCAGACTGGCATAATACCTGATGACTGGAGTTCTCAAATAATCATCCCAATTCTAAAATTAAACAAATCACCCAATTCTGGATCCAACTATAGGCCAATTGCTCTTTCATCCACCCTTAGTAAAATTTATGAAAAATTAATTAAAAACCGGTTAGAATTTTTCGTCGAGAGTAATCATCTTCTCTCTCCATCCCAATTTGGATTTAGGAAAAAGAAATCTACACAAGATAACCTTGCCATCATCAGCACTGATATTAATTTATCCATTTCTAACAAAGAAGTATGTCTTGCAGTCTTTATAGACATAGAAGGCGCCTTTGACAATGTTTCCATCCCAATTCTTAAAAAAAAACTTTTAGGCCTTGGCTTACCCCTCATGTTTGTCCAATCTATTATTAATCTTTTTCTCGATAGGAAAATTTTCATTGAGCTACCAGATGTTACTCCTCAGAGTAGGTCAATTTGGAAGGGTTTACCCCAAGGCGATGTATTATCCCCCTTACTGTATAATATATACACACACGATATGCATGTCACCATTCCCCCTCAAGTAAAAGTCGTTGAGTTCGCAGATGACATAGCTTTCTTCTTATCATCCAAAATCATTCCATCCGCCGTCAAATATCTTAATGAAGCCATGGATGCCCTTTGCACATGGCTTACTTTAAATGGTCTTGAACTTTCAGTACAAAAGAGTCAGTGTGTTACCTTCTCAAATCGTCATAATAATCCCCCTGTTCAAATTTTATTTAAAAACTCGCCAATCCCCAATGCTTCCGAAGTAAAATTTTTGGGAGTAACATTTGATAGGAAACTTAAATGGTCTTCCCACATTAATAATATAGTTACTAAATGTGAAAAAAATTTAAATATTATCAGATCATTGACTGGCGTTTGGTGGGGTGCTCATCCTATCTGCATTAAGTTGCTCTACAATGCACTTATTCGAAGTCATCTCGACTATGCCTGCCCACTTTTTAGTACTGCATCCAAAAATGCACTCAGTAAATTAGACAAAATTCAATCTAAGTCATTGCGAATAATAACTGGCGCGATGCAATCGTCGCCCATCAATTCCCTTCAAGTAGAATGTTCTGATCCTCCTCTTTATTTAAGGCGTCAATTATTTG
The DNA here is from genome assembly GCA_929108145.2 of Limnephilus rhombicus. NCBI lineage: Eukaryota > Metazoa > Arthropoda > Insecta > Trichoptera > Limnephilidae > Limnephilus > Limnephilus rhombicus. The sequence goes on from OV815283.1 coordinate 49,604,074, forward strand.
CTGACAAATTTGTTCTTAAATTTTTAAATTCTAAAAGTCATCAGATTATTCCCAGAGTCTCGTTGTTCAACGACTCAACACATTCATCTACAATCAGAGCTCGAACGTCGAACCTCTCCCTGCCATTTGTAAAAATTTTCGCTCTCTCTCAGAGCTTCAAATTATCAAAAATGATATTCTTCCTTTGTACAAATTAAAATATAGTCACGTCACCCTATCCCCAACGATTTTAGAGGGGATCGGCATCCTTAAAAGTCATTCCAATCTCCCAGCCCGTACTGTCAATAATATGTTCAATGACATTATTTCTTCTAAATGGCCCAACTCTTCTCTTTTATTTACTGATGGCTCCAAATCTCCGGACTCTCCTAACTGTGGTATTGGTATTAACGTTTACCACAATAATTCTAATGAAAGAATATTTTATTCAATTTCAAACCAATTTTCAATATTTTCTGCCGAGTGCATTGCGATTATTGAATCTCTCAAATATATAATAAAAAATAATTTTGAACATTCTCTTGTTCTCTCTGACTCTCTCAGTTCCCTCCAAAAACTTAAAACAAGTCCTCTTCTTCATCCTGATGATCACTTTGTATGTCTTATTCGAGTATTGATAACCTCCATTCAAAGCTCTGGAAAAACTGTCACTCTGATTTGGATTCCTGGACATGTTGGCATAGTGGGTAATGATATTGCTGATTCCTTGGCAAAACAAGGAGCGTCTAACCCTACCGTTACCCTCGTAAACCATATTCCCCTGTCTGATATTTTTTCCATCATCAAAGATAGATCCCGCAATGTTTGGACAGAGTATTGGAACATTGCTAGTCAATCCAAGGGTGCCCGCTACGCCTCAATACAAAGGACTATCCCATCAAAACCGTGGTTTCAAAAATTCCCCCATTTTTCCAAAAAAGAAATTTCCTTACTTATTCGTATGAGAATCGGACATTGTTCCGTTCCTTCTCACCTTTATAAAATTCATGTGCTTGACTCCCCAGATTGTACGTTCTGTGGTCTAGATGTGGGAACTTTAGATCACATATTTTTTGATTGTCCCTCTCTAAATAAATATCCTCTCTTCTATCAAGCGTTATCAAAAATTGCCTCTCCTCCATTCAACATCTCATCTCTTCTAAGTCTGAACTCTACTCCAATCTTCCATAAAATTCTGAAATTTGCACATTTAAATAAAATTAATATATAAATTCACCTTTCCTTTCTCTGTAATTATAAATGATGGCCTAGAACACCCTTGAAGGGTGAAAGCCAGAAATAATTGAAAAAAAAAATATATATTGCTACTAGCTGGTTCCCGACATGCGTTGCAATGAAATATTCGAAGAAATACATTGTTTCTTCCTGAATCACCTTTCCCGTGCGTGCCCTTTCCCCTCCCAAACATTCCCGGGTTACTAATAAAGATGCCTAACCAATTCGCAGAGCACTTCATAAAGATCACACATTTAACCGGGGTACGGGTATTAAAGTCCTTTACAAAAATGGGATAGGCTTAAGATTAAATAATTTAGAGGCTTTGGAAATAAAAAAAAATCAGTTAATACAAAGGCTGAAATCATTAATAATCAACTAAATTTTACATTCAGCCCTATTATAAGTATGTTTTCCGTTATCCCACTCGCTCCTCCCCACTTCTCTCCCACAACTGACGCACTGTCCCACTCTAATTTACTGTCTCTTTCTTTCACAACTTGTATATATATATATAAATATGTGTATTACCCTGTATTTGTCAATATTTTTATATTCAGTCCTGATGAAGGTACGGAGGTACCGAAACCGGTAGACGGAAAAAAAATAACAATAAAGTGACGTAAAACAAAGTATTTTCTTTTTATTTATTTAAAACTAGCTGACCCGACGAACTTCGTACCGCCTCACAATCAATAGCTGTTGAATTAAATTCAGTTTTTTTATTAAGTTAAGAATTACGCAATGAAGCAATTATCAGAGATGAGTATCAGAGATGGCGTTGTGTATGGATTTATATTTTTGTGATTTTCTTACTTTTACAATTACTTACGGGAATTCGGAAGGCGGACACGGGTGCCGCCGCCCCGGGAACCATTTATTGAATAACCAACACCTCTGCCATAGATCACCCCAAGTAGTTCGCTACGTTTGGTGATTTAGCAGGGGTGCCCGGGTTCATGAGGTGACTTATGTCCGGGTCTTGGCAGTTGATGCGCCTGAGAGACTGGTTGAGGGAGGCCTTTTGACCTTTCCAGCCGGACTCTCTTGACCCATTGCCTTGCACCACAGTTGGAGGGATGGATTCATACGTCCGTCACTCCCGGACACACTGACCCCCAGATTCCTACCCACCCCTCATACCTTTTTCCTTCCCAGAACTTTCTATCCTCCCCATTCCCTAAAACGATCCTCCACACAGCATCCCCTAAGATGACATAGGTCCTGAGAGAAGTTTTTTTCCTCAGAGCCTCCTGTGTAGAGCTTATGTAAAAAAATGCGTTTCATTTCAGAGATTTATTATAATTATTGTATTTTTCCTTTGGAGGTGTGCAGACATACGTTCACCATTTGTCTCATTTTCGACTATTGACATTGAGTGTGTAAGAAAGATGGGCAGCATTATATGATTAAAAACAAATGCACAACAATCAACGCATTGACATTTGACGTTTTTGAATGTTTGGAATTCATGCACAGTTCTATATTATACCCCTCACAATATTGCTGCAGTTCAGTTCAAATACAAAATGTAAGGGGAAAATAATTTTCTTTATTACTATTTATTTCGTTAACTTTTGTGATGTTTTAATAGTTATTATCCTATCCGGGGCGGAGACAAATCCAACAAATCAAAGATCATCAAAATCAGCCCAGCCGTTCTCGAGTTATAAATAGTGTAACTAACCCGACTTTGTTTTATATATTAAGATTAAGATATATTAAGATGTCAAGTCACAATGTGTTTGCTTCTTTTGAAAAATTATTAAAATAGGTTAAGTACCTACGAGTACTTATATTACATTAGAAGTTTGTACAACATCTAACAAGATCACAAGAATTGTTTAAGTAGAAATTAAACAATAAACTCGATCACATACAGGAACAGCTAGAACTATTCTGCGACAACTTCCATCAAGGCCACAATAAACATACCTCCATCCATCACTTATCACTCTAAGCCCCACATCCACTCAGAAGGGGAAACTTGTCTAATATCAATATTAACTTATCACTGAAAACTATTTGTATCGTCGCTTCGAGAAATTCACTCGAGTTTCAAGTAAGTATTATTTGTCCCTTGAGATAACGAAGACGTTACGCCAGTATTGGTAAGCGTAGAATGGGGATACCGCTCGTTAACATAAAATACGTTTTGCAGTATAAAACGTAGGTGACATAGTGTTACTGTGAGCGACGTGTTACGTGGCTTTTATTCGATTAACCCTCTAAGGCTGTCAACTCGGCAACAAGCTACTCTGGGAATGCTTCGGAAGGGTTAAACTTCACTATTCATTTACGGTTGAATGACATTTTAAGGATTTGTCTTGGTGAGGTTTTCCTTATCTCTATTATTATAGTAAATTATTTAAAGACTAGCTGGTTCCCGGCATGCGTTGCAATGCCAAAATCAAAGAAATACATTGTTTCTCCCTGAATCACCTTTCCCGTGCGACCCCGTTCCCTCCCGCGTCCCCTTTCTAGCTGTCATTATAAATTATAGCCTTTATCTTATTCTGTTATATGAGCTATATTATTGTAAGGTTTCAATAAAATCCATTCAGTAATTTTTGCGTGAAAGAGTAACAAACACACATCCATACAATCTTTCACGTTTATAATATTAGTAAGATATAAGATTGAATGTATGAGAGAATAATGATTATATTAGATGTCATGTTTTTGTTTTGAAATTGAAAAATAAACTGAGGTTTTAGTAATCATTTTGGATTAAACTTATACAACATCATTCATCATTAAAAAGTGTCAACCCGCAAATGGTAGGTGCATATTGATAGTGAATCTATATTTGGAAAAAAAAAATGCAGGTAGTTTAGAATACGGACTGCAAGCTACGTCCGAATGTTTAGCCAATCACCACTCTACTCCTCGATAAGCTAACCTTGTTAAACGTATTTTCTATATAGATTCTAGATTTTTCATTAGATAGTTATAGTTTATGTTTTAAATATGAATATTAAGTTTATAATTTATATACCAAAAATTTGTGCGGCATTTTTTTCAATAGAACCTTTTAATGCGGTGACCAAATAGGAGAGTTATACTCAATTTGGCTCCTGACTAATGAAATAAATTTATTATATAATTTTTATTATGCAAAATTTTTAAAGTAGATATATTAAAAAAAAATCTTTGGCAATTCTTATTATGAAACCGATCATTTTCTTTGCTTTGTCCGTTATAATGTTTGTACGTGACAGAAATTTTAATTTTCACTCAAAGACTATCCCTAAATCATTTATTTCATGAAAATGAAATGATTTAAATGAGTACTGATGTATGCTTGGGTTTTGGGTATTACAAAATCTAATGGTTCGAAATTTACTTAAATTTAGTTGTAGATACAGCTGACTTATTTGTTTTTCAGTGAATTGCTCAGAACAATGCATTTTATTATAAGTCGTCAGTCATTATGTTACCTCTTGAATTATCGATTCTTGGAAAATTTTGTTATGAATATTTACAAATTTAAAAAAAAATCTCATTTCTAGTACTTACCTACATTGTACCCTAATCACATTTTTTCACCGTTCGCGAAAAAATCCCAAGACGGCATTCCGAAGAAAAGGAATTTGATATTAAAATTATGAAAAATCTGTCGAAGAAATCATGTTTCCCCCGTATTTTCATCAATTAACGAAAACATTTTTTAAATGTTTTTGAGTATCTAGTCTCATTTCCTGTAGCCACTTTCGTCGGCCAGTCTCCATTGTTTGGAGTTGCTATTGTGTTTTTTATTCTGTAATTCAGTGTCTGTTTTCAACAGCGACACAAAAAGCTTCACACCATTGCCATTGGATAGCAATGCAAACAAAAAGCTCACCCGGAATATTTGTTTTGTCAAAAACAGAAACACTCAAAAGTTTCATAATTTCATCGAAGTACTGTTTTCGTAAAAAAATACTTCTTATCATTCTCATTCACTTCTTGTAAGAATTAAAAAAAAAACGAAAATAACGACACTTTAAATAAGGATGAAATTAAAATTGTAGTAATTATTAAAACTTAATTTGAAATGAACTTTTGTTTCTTACAAATAAATAAAATAGTAAATATTGGACTTATTACTCGGCGATAAAATTAAATATTGTATGTATGAACAGCAAACCGATTTTGATTTTTGGTAGGTTTTTAAAAATGATTGTTTAACAAGTGTGCCAGACAGTGAGAGGCACAAATAGGTAAAGCAAGACGAAGCTAGAGGTATCAATCCACGGAGGCGCAAGATGTCGGGAGAACGTCGTCCCTTTTACCCGATTTGGAGCTAATAGTTCCTTCTGTATGACGTAGTAGTCCAGAGAGTTGTAGAATAATCTCTGGTTCATGGGGTTAGGCGATGGTCAGTAGAAAAATGAGGCAAATAGACGAGCTCGGGCGGGCAAGCAGAGAGAGTTGTTGACGAAACGACTGTTACGTGTTAACTGATTTGAAAACTTTTGACTTTTGATTGACTTATTTTACAGAGTTCCTAAACATGAGTTTACTGACTCTAACATAATTATATAATGGATTATCTATAGATACTTTACTGGTATTTTATTATTATGGTTGGTTTGAAAGTGAGATTAAAACTATACTGCGACTGTATGCAGGTTTTTTTTTATTCCTTCCGGAGGACTATCTTGGGTTTTTTATATTTAAAATTATCATTTTCGCTATATTTCGCGAGCGTATTAATCGTGGGGTTTGAGTGGCCGGGTAGGCCGGCGTAGAATTTAGTTGCTTGTGAGAAAATGAAGTCCTTTATCAACGGTATGTTGGAGTCTTTATGGAGACAAGAAATATTACTCCATTTAGGCGCATTTAAGGCAAGTCTAATGGCTTTGTTTTGAAATATTTGAATCTTCTCTAAGAGACTGGGGGCCGCGTGCCCCCAAACGGGGCAACCTGATTTGAAAAGGGGCTTGTAGCCCTATTTAAAAGGTGTTTGAGAACTGGAGCACTCTACCGTTGCCATAGTCCCCGGACACGATTACTGGAATCGAGTGAAAGTCAAAGTTTGTCAAAAATCGCTTTCGGCCTGCTCTTTCCTTCCACCACACTAACTTTTATTTATTTAACAAATAACAGTTTTATATTTTTGAATACACCCGCGGTTGCGTTCAGCTGTGTCTTTGGCTCGATCATGTCCCACATGCGGACAAGATCCGACGATCAGCAAGTCCGTCAAAATTAGTTTAGTGGTGAATTCTTGCTTTTAATTCGGTTGTTCAGTACATGCTGCTCTTAACAAATTATTTTAATAAAGATGTAAAATATTATGTTTTAAAAAGTCATGAATACAACATGCAAGTAGTTGTCACACATATCAAGTTTTTCATCTAAAAAAAACTAACTTTTACAGTAAAATAATAATCTCAAACATAATAGACAAAAATGACATTAAAGCAATTGTGAGAATATGAAATTGATTTCCATAATTTTTGATTGGTCCTAACTAGTTTACGATTATAAAATAACCAAAAGAGAATAAATTTTAAATTGAACTTCATAATAGAATTATTATTGAACATCTAATGTTTTTCTAATTGATTCCAATTCTGGTCTGGTTTCGAGAGCCCTCGTCGCGCTAAGGGTGAGTTGCTTTTCTCGGCCGCCATACGTAACATGTTTTCGATTTCTATTTGATTTACTTCGGGAACTTTCTGTCAGTGTGGACGGAGCTTTCTGCAAGCCACGTGCCTGTCAGCTTCTGGCGGAACATTTCCAAATCGAGCTTTTTTAATGCATTTCGTTTGTTACCTTCGAGTATGTACAGAAAAAAAGAATATGTAGGAAATTTTCTATACGGTACGTACCACATAAGGACAACTTTAAAAAACAGGATAACTTTAATTAATCAGTTATCCACCTCATTCAATAATTGTTTTGTAAAATTTCAATCTTTTAATGGCAATCACTAAAATAATGGGTTTGATTTTAAAAGTTTTTTTAAAGCAACCCCACAAAGGAGGCTCTGAGAAGAATACTTTTGCTTAAGCCCCCTGTCACCATTGGTGATGCTGTGCGAAGGGTCTTTTTAAGTAAAAGAAGGAGAGGAAGTTCTGGGAAGGAAAGAAGTATATGGGTGGTTAGGAATCTAGGGGTTAGTGTATTCGAGAGTGACCAACTGAAGAGGTCAAAGAGCTGGTTAACCAATAAATGGTTCCCGGGGTGGCGGTAACCATACCCCCCTCCCAAAAAAAGTTATATTTGTATACACATTAAGTTATCACCTATTATTGTTAAATATCAACCCGTTTAATACTGCATGGTTGTTTAAGAATTCAATTTATGGCTAACCATATTTTTTTTAACTTAAGAATTTTTGAAAATAAGCAATACATTTCTAAACCACTCGTGCATCTGAATATAAAACCGACAGTTGGTTGGTTCACCCTGCTGAAATATTAGTTTTGCAAAAGAATTTGTTGGTACCCTCGTATAGTATTATGTTAGAATAGGTACCTAATTTCACTTATTCAGCAAAGGAGTAAAAATGAAAGAAACGAAAAGCTCTAGTCATGCGGGTAATAAGAAGTAATGTCGGGGAAGTCAGTGGATTGGAGAAAACGCAAGCAACATCCAGAAGGAAGCAGTTTCAATACATCCGCTTTCCACTTTGCTTCCGGTGGAAATAAAACTCTTCAGTTACACCGCATGCCTCTATCACATGGATGAAGAAGCATTATTTGGTCTTCTTACTCTAGCTACTAGGTGGGTACTTCTCAGACTTATTGAATTATGTTAAATATCTTCTGTTTATATCGCTTTTTTTAACACAGCTTATAATATTATTTAATCAATTAAATATTAAAAATTAAATATTATTTTGTCAATTTGACAAAACTTACACAAATGTTGAAGCATAAAGCTATTAAAAATATGGTTTGATCACAATACGGTGTGAAACACATTTATCAGAAATGATCGTGAGTATTCGCGTTTTCATCTGTATTTATGCCAGAAAGAAAGCGCAATTAAACATGCCTCGTTATTTTTTATTCGTAACTTATTAAGATTGAGGAAAAGTACTCAAGATGTTGGTTTTTAATTACTCTTATGAAATTTGAACAAAGAATTTCTAAGCTATGCATTAGCTTTTTTATTACTCCACACAGAAGGTCCTGAGGAAAAAAATTTACCTCAGGGCATATACAATGTTTGGGAATGCTGTGTGGGGGTGTTTTTGTGGAAAGGAAGGAGAAGGAGGACAGCAATGTTGTAGTAGGAAGGAAACGCAGAGGCAGACAAATAATTCGACAGCCGAGCTTTTGAACTCAAGAACGAGTCGTAGAAACGACCTGTTTTCATGTGTATTAGAATATCCTTAGTTCCTACCAGGATATCATTTATCTATTTCCTACTTCTCCATAACCATCACCTTGCTGGAAAGGTATTTTAAATTCGGAACATTGATAAGAAAATAGAACAAATTTGAATGCATTTGTTTTGAAAACAGAAGAAGGATTCGTACTGTCCGGAAGCAAGATACATAATATACATAATATAGTTTTGGACTCGTTTTGTATCATTCGTTTTGTTGTGACAATAATTACCTAGAGGTATCGCGATGGAACTAAATGACTATATTGCGATTGGGCTTGGCATCTTTGCAGAGATACAGTGGTAAGTGATCGATTATTCCTTTTTCCTTCCATACCTTGTTTTTTCCTATACATACTATCACCCAATTCCAGCAAATACCATTTCATCTCGTTTCGTTTAAAGTATTTAGAGTCCATTCTCAAGTGCATCTGAAGCTGTAATTCGTAAGCAGTTTCGGGTACAACATTGTGTGACAAATAATGTCAACATTCTAAAACTGTTGGGCGCTTGCTTGCTTCCCAACTATGCACCGGTGCCGAAGGGATCAATGACGCAAGTTCTAAGGAGTACATTCCGTTGAAATACCGATAGAACAAGAACAGCATCCCACCCGACACAAGCCTGCCTGTGCTTTGAAGATTGCAATTCGCTTGTTAAGCTAGGAGAATCTATCAAACGGACCGCCCGTTTCTGCACAGTCTTCAATGGTCACATTAGATTTCAAACACTTTTTTATGCACTTTAGAGTTTTTTTTGTATTTTTTTTTTTTTGAAACATATAACAAGGTTACAATTTTACAACATAATAAAAACATCAATATTTCAATCACTCTCCTAATAAAGCAGCTGCTTGTGTTTAGGAGAGGACAACTAAAAAAAATTACATTTAAATTAAAACAAAAAATATTAGTAATTTATCAAAAAAATATAGTGATTTTATGAGAAACTACAGATAAAAGTAATAAAAATATAGGTTAGTTAATAAATTATTCAAAGTATTGATAATGCAAAAACATAATTCTAAATAATAAGTAAAGTTATGAGGTGGTACTAGAGTATTTTAATTTTAAAAGAAATATATATTTTTCGTAGCTTTCTTCCGATCTTATATCAAGGGGTAATTTATTTTAATTTTACCCTTGAATATATAGTGATGCTGTGCTGTTGTGGTTCGTACTAGTGGCACGGTTAATCCTCCAACAGATATTATTCTTTTGCTAATATTTAATTGTGGTAAATTATTTTTACTAAAGAATTCTTTATGTATTTGTAGTAGTGCAATTTTGTCATAAATTTTTGTAAGTGGGGGAACCGGGAAATCTTGAAAAATATTTATAGTTGGGTAGTAATAGGGCTTTTTTAAAATGATTTTTATTAGTATTTTTTGAATTGTTTCCAATGGGAGTAGGGTTCATTTATATGCATCCCCCCAAGCCACGATTCCATATTGTAGTACAGAGTGCGCAAGTGCATAATAGATATCTTTAAGTATTTTTAATGATACAGTATTTCTTAGTCTAAAAATATACATAGATCAGTTTTCTCATTCTGTCTACTGTGGAATATATTTGACTTTTCCATTTGATGTTATTATCGATTGTTATTTCAAGATATTTTATTTCTTCTTTACTACTAATGTATATACAGTTTGAGTTACAGGGTGCGATTCTAAGGAGGCAATTTCTTTAGTGAATTTTTATGTTTAGATTTATATTTAAGATATTCCCTGCTAAGCTATAAGGTATAAAATGGGTTTTTTCGACATTTAATGTCAATATAATTTCGTCAAACCATAGTTTTACGACATTTTTTGCATTATTAGCTGATATTTCGACCTCATTCCAAGAATTTCCTTCAATAGTTATCACTGTATCATCTGCGTAGGATATAAAGTTTCCAATGATTGGGAGTTCAAAAAGTTCATTTACATATAATATGAATAGTAAAGGTCCTAAAAGAGTTTCTTGTGGATAATCTATATTTTCTATTTCAATTAGTTCGTTGTTTACTTTTACCTGTCGAGTTCTTTGATAGAGGTAGCTTTTTAACCATGATTTTGAAAATATTTGTACGGTTATCTGTTATATCATTTTTCCATATAAAATATTAATTTTTTTCTGTGTGTTTAATATTGCTCCATATGTTGTCCAGGCATGATGGCGATTGGTTTACAAATTCTCTTGTGAAATTATTTACACATGATATAAAGTTCATTTCATTCATAGCATTTATATAATCTATTTAATTTTACTGTGGTTGTTTGGACCAATATTAATATTTAAATCTCCTATTACGATACAATATAGATGGTTTTTGTTACATAGTATTTTTTTTTCTTCTATAAATAAGGAAACATCAGAGCTGTGTGTTCGTTATATTGCGATTATATTGAATGGGATTTTATTTAAAATAAAATTAAATGACAAACAATTTGCTTTGCATGTGTGTATTTCGGTAATATTGATATCAGTAAATTTTTCTTTAGCGTATACTTAAATTCCACTATTTTTATTAATCTGATCATTTGTATTGTAATTTTTGTAGTTTGGGATGATTGGTATATTTATGTTTGCATGTATGTGCGCCTCGGATAGTATTATGAAATCTGGTTGGGAACATAATGTATTTAGGGATACCAGAAATATCCATGTTTCTATTTGTACTTCTTATGTTTACATAGGTGCAAGATTGTTAATCTATTTATTACATCGTTATAGATTTTATTGCATTCACTGGCTGCTTCACATACGTATTCTTCTATATTTAGATTTTTATCAATTTTGCTTAAGTTAAAATTTTCCATTGCTTTTATTTAGGTGTGATAAAATATGTTTATATAATTCTAAGAGTAAATGAATAAGTAATAATGCTCATAATTTGTGTTACGGTATTCTTGCTCGATTTCAGTTCATATCTGAAATTGTAGGTTTTAGTTTTTTCTATAAGATTTATTTTATGTTTAGATAATACTCGGAGACATAGTGAGTGTTTATTTAATCGACAGTAAAAATTAATTTGATTCAATATAAAATAGCGTATGTATGAGTATATGTATAGTATGGAAAACAAATGGGCGCTATATTTTTTATTCAGAATATACTTATTTTTTGTGTTTTTCCGTATCATCCGAGCCTCTTCGAGACCCGCATTAATAAATCCCTTCCTACAGTCCCTACCTCAACAAGCCCCACAACGCTGCCCGATAGCGCCGGGTGCCGATATAGTTTCCCTGTCCCTAAACTATACAAAGAGGAGCATTCTTGTAAGGTATCACGTAAAAATAAATATTTTCTGATCCGAAAATACTACACCATGGAAAAATTAAGGTTTTCTGCTGTAAAAATTCAAACAATCGCCAATATCAGTACAAATATCTTGGATTGACCAGATTCAATAACTTTCATCTCCCACTAGAAGATCTTGCAACATTTGTTGATAAATCCTGTTCAATAAATAAATTGCTCAAACCACAAAACCTTCCGTTCACAAATGTGAAAACTTCGCAGTGAAAAAATTTCAATCTCTCTGCAGTTTAAACTTGCAAACTTTGGAGGTATCCCTCCCATAACTCTAATCTCTAGATTATAATATTGAAACAATATTTACATGACTGCCGCTATGGAGAAAGTTTGGATTGAGTTTCCTCACTTGTTGTTTTAAAGGAGCCAACATTCCGAGGCATTCGTTGAGGACTCCTCTCTCCTCGTCCCTCCTGAAATAATCTCTCCGTAGCGGCTGGAAAAGATGCACAGTGCAAATCCGATATAAAAATCTTCGTGTTTGTAAGTATTGCGATTTAGAGAAAATCGATATTTAGAAAAATGAATCGAATGAATTTTTATTTTATTATGAACGATATAATATCGTTGTGTGGAGTTACATACAGTTTGTCAAATAAGAGTAGAAAACATAGGAGGGCGCCACTATTGTTCAAATGGCAATACTAAATATATAATCATGGTAGTAATCTAAAGATGTGTAACATATAATTTTATTAAAAATTAAAAAGGCATAAAATTTAAAAAAATATATTTTCATTCCACTGATCTCAAAATTAAAATTCAAATAGTTATATTATTATTATATCTTTGTAATTTTGTGTTAACATAATGAAGAATAACGATATTGTAATAAAATATAGAGTACACTTTCAAAATTGCTCACATTTATTTAATATAAGCTTAAGTTTCTAGCGTTGTCCAGGCTTTAGATCGTGTCTCTAATTTTAGATCTGAATATATTTAAATGTAACAATTTATTTTATTTTTTATTTTAACTTTAAAGAAAATGAAGATAATGTAGGTGGTTCTTAGTCGAAGTATGGTACAGTTAAACATGACCGAATTTCATATCGACACCGTGGCGCATTGGTTAGCGCGTTTGCCCGGAAAGCAAGAGGTCCTGGGTTCAAGTCCCAGAGGTGTCAATATGTTTTTCTGATTTTTCTGTTTCCAGATTTTCGATTGAGTTTCGCTTATATTGTCTTCATTTATTTAAATGAAACAATTTAATTTATTTGAACCTCTTTAATATTTGAGTAAATCCGACCGGTTTCAGAACAACCGCTCCTTCTTCAGGGCAAATTTATACTGATTTGACAGTTTTGAAATATGGATATTTAACTCATTCAGATCTAAAAGTAGTGTAACTTAATTCACCATTAATGATTCTTCCTTTCTATCTACCGTTAAATTCAAATTTATGCTAAACTAAATGAAAGCCAATCACTTTGTAAAACACAATTTAATCAAATTTATGTCATTAAGTAGGTAACTTAACAACAGTGATTCTTCGATTTCTTTTTAAGAACAAAAAATGTATTTTTAAATGTGTGTACAGTATTCTGTATTTTCAGTATCATTACATTGCACTTTAAAAGAATATTTTTTACTGGAAAACTGGTGTTGCCAGCCTACTAATTTTGTAGTTGCTTTTTTTCTCTTATTTGACAGACTATAACTGTGAAGTGAATACCCACGTAATTTGGAGATCGTGCTTTCGAAGTATCTGGGCCTAAGGCTTGGAATAAACTCCCTCCGGAACTAAGATGCATAAAAAGCCCAACAGAATTTAGGTCCAAATTAAAAATCTACCTTTTTGGGCCCTCATACCCTTAAATAAAATATACCTATCTGAGAGTATTATTCTTGTTTTTCCTATGATATGCATTAATCACACTTTTATTATTGGGTTAATATTATTCGAATCTTTACCCATCAATCTTTATCTTTTCGAGGAGCGAATCACATTTAGGAATATAAATATTCTGATCAAATCCTTGCACTATTGTACCGCCCATCTTTTGATTTTGTTTTTGTTTTTTTGCTTTTGTTTTCAAAATACGCTCATTAAAGCACATTTTTTTAATTTTTTATTTAATAAATAGAACATGATTTAATGAATTTCTACGCCAATGAAGAGTCCTAGCTCTTAAGCTTGGCGTAGGAGTAATTTTACAACTATTTCATTTTTATAACATACATTTTACTTACAGAATACAATAAATATAAACTATATATAAATGTAATATATAAACTACTATTATTTAATTATTATTTTTAATTGTTAAACTAACGCTTAAGACAAGATTTTTATGCATAGCACAAAGGGTAACAATTATTATAAACAATAATTATCAGCCTGAAACACTCATCCACATTGAAAAATCTTCCGAGAAAAAATACATGACGCCAACGGGACTTGAACCCATGCCCTTCTGATTGCCGGTCAGCTGCTCTCCCAATTGAGCTATGGCGGCTTATCTTATACCCGCCAAATGATTCAATTTGTACTAGTGTTTCATTAAAAAATTACTGCTTATTATATTTTTTCCACCTGAAAACAACCAACTTTATTTTTGCGAGAGAGACACTTTTAGTGTTAAATCCGTCGCTAGGTGGCGTCGAGACAAATTATGTCTTCATTTATTGGGGAAATACTAAGTATTTAATTAAGTAACTTTTTGGTATTGGTTGTTGATTTTTTTTAAGATTAATTTGACATTTTTCTTGAATGATACGAAAGCTTTTTTTTATTTCTTCGAGAAGAATATTAAAATATTTAATGCCTTTTTAAATATAATTATTTTGCATTTGTTGGGTTGAAAATAGAGAAATTAGGATATTAAATTTATGCCTTAAGAGCGTTTAACCAGCCAGCGGACGAAAATCCACATTTCGTCGAAAGTTGTTCTTACTATCGTGCAGGGCGGTTACAATGAGAAAGATTAATTATTCTCCGTTCCAGCTTTTTAAAATTATAACTCAATATCGAATTTATTTCAATCCAAATTAGCTTTAATTTATACCTTCATCGAAAAATTCTGAAAGGCGTGATGATAAAACTATTAAAATAAGGTGTTTTTTGTAATTATTTTTTGATTTTAAGTATTTACCATTTTTCAATAATGTCCATATTTAATAAGAATGTTAAAAAAATCTGAAATATATTAGTTTGTAAGTGCGCAAATAAATACACAAATGGACCAATTTTCGTCAAGAAACACATGTACGTACATATTTTTTAATGATTTTTTTTAAACTAAAATTAAAATTCTAAAATATGCATTTGCTAGATAATGTATTGATTTATTTTACTGCATGATTATATTATTTGAAAAGATTGTGGTATAATACAAAATCTTTTTTGAAAATTTAACAAATCTGCCAACGACCTATGGAATAACCTTATTATACAAAAAAATAATTTTTTTCTCAAAATTTATTACATGCGAATGCTAGATAAAAGAACAATCTTTCGAAATCCATTTATAATTTTTTGTGGAAAAGAGTCAATACGTCTAAAATCTGATTTGAAAATAACATATTTCTGGTTTTCTCCGGTAATGCCCTCTTAATGATGAGTTGAGTTTAATTTTATTAGTTACATTTTCTTTTGTAGTATAGTAATTTATCCGATCGTACATATTGTGTAAGATCGGATAAATTCTGGAGTAAAAACAGGGAATAAGTTTATTTAGATTTATTAAAATGACACGTAAAATACAAAGAAAATTACAAGGCACGTCTTATCTAATCATATGCCAAAATTATTCTGCCGCACTCCAGGTCAGAAAATGACCCTCAGCCTTCTCATCCTTTTCCCACTCCTCTGCACTCATAGTCTACAATTTTTAAAACCTCGCTCTCTCTCTCTCTCTCTCTCTCTGTCTCTCTTACTCTGTCTTTCTAAAACCATGCTTTGACACGTCATTTTCTACATACTAACTTACACAGTATACTTAATTCCAAAATACGAACGGGTATCGGCCTATATCCTTTTACCGATACTACATATTATATATTATAGTTCCCGATAATTATGTCCTCTGCGTGCGAAATGTACCTAAATTTCGCTAAATAAAAAAAAACGGTGTTAATCTCTAAAGACCTCCCAGGTAAGTATGGTCCTGTATATTTTCTGCCTATACAGTACATTTTTACTTAGCATCGCGTTCATTGGTCAAATCATTGTACATATAGTTTCGTATCGGTGATCGATGAATCTGTGGATGCAATTTTTAGCCATATGCCGTTATAGTGGTTTGTCTAGTTTGCAGTTAGAAGTAAGATCGTAGAAATGTATTATAATTATATATTATATATTGTACAAGACATCCAATTGGAAAAATTATTATTATCATTATTATTCTAAAATTTTTACGCACCAGATTTAAATGTCCGGGTTAATTTTTCCCCACAGGAAAAACTAAACCCTTTCACACACTTCCCCAAATGATCATCTAGTCAAATCACGCTATGCAACTGCACTATATAAGTATTATAAATACAAAACAATACAAAAACAACATATCAACCTACCAGAGACCAAATGGGAAAATAATTCACCGACTTCAGATATTTTCATATCAGAGGGTTCGGCTCTGTGGAATTCCTAATTCGACCTATAAATCCTACTGATCCCTCAATTTAAATATTTAAAAAGTCTTTTGTAATCCTACATGTATTTAAAATTACTGATTTTTGCATTTTTATATATAAATTCTTTGACAAATCTAATATGCCTTAATTTTGAATAAGAGACCTGGGTATAATGCCAGTAGCCGAAATGACAAATGGTAATATTTTTATAGTGTGAGAATGCCACATTCTTTTAATCTCATTTCCTAAATCTGTATATTTTCTTATTTTTTCAGATACAGATTTTTGAATATTACAGGAATTTGGAATAGCTACATCAATGATATAAGTTATTTTTTTAATTTTGTCATGTAAAACTATATCAGGTCTATTATGACTATGTTATTAAAAGTATGTTATTATTATTTGCAGAAAATATATTGGACTTCTGTAACCGTTCTTAGTTTGCAGTGTACCTATCCAACCAGTTGATCGGGGTTTGATTCTTTGCCATGAAATTTTTTTAAATATATTTTTTTTTTATGTAGGTATGTATTTAAAAAAAATATATCAGTTCTTTGTTTTTTTATAAGCATTATTATTTTATACAACTAAATTGAAACTGTAATGGCAATCACGAGGATTACATTCTCAACTCAGAAAGGTAGTATTGAAAAAAAGCTTATACCTAACCATTGCACGTTGTCCTAGGTAAATAAATAAATAATTGTTCCTCCATCGATAAAATTATGATAGCTAAATTAGAGAGTAAAATTCACACGCGGAAGAAGTGAAACCTTCAGAAAACTAAAGTTGACAAGAGTGAGAAGGCTACGAAGCACCGCACAAAGAGGAGACTGATTATTCACGAAGCACCGCACAAAGAGAAGACCGATTATTCTATCTCATTCTCTCGCCGGCTAGATCCTATAGACGTATTTATTTGTCTCTTTTTAATGTCGCTTTTTCATTTCATCGCGTTTTAAATCACAACGGTGCTAAAGAAATTTTCACTTAAAAAAATTCAGATTGTGCAATTCAAACGCGGTAGAAGTGAAACTTTCATAAAAAAGGAAAAAAAACTAAAGTAGACGTGAGTAGAGAGGCTACGAAGCACCGCACAAAGAGGAGACCGATTATACTATATCATTCTCTCACAGGCTAAATTCTATACAGAGACGTATGTAGTGATTATCTATTTTTCGTTTCATCAAGTTTCAAATCACAACGGTTCTAAAGAAATTTTCACTACAAAAATCTCTTTCCCCAAATTTATCATAAATATTTGTTGGTTATGACCAGCAATATCTCCAACTCAACTATTCACCCGCTGAGTAAGTTTAGTTCGAGTTTCATATTCTGCGGTGGTAAAAATAACTTCAGCAGTACCTACTCATAACTTCCACGTAATAATGCTACTGAAACAATATTTTCCTATTTAAATTCAAATTCCAACTCATGCATTTGCTAGCAAGGAAAGCGGCATTGTACGAGACCAACTTTAAATAAAACTAAGGTAACTTAAAGTAAAACTCTTCACGTAACTCGGGCTCGTATCAAAAATTAAGCAAAACGATGTTAAGCTTTCAATATCGAGGCATCTGGTATAAAAGCTATCAGGATGATAAGCTTATAAAAGCCAAGCACAAAAGAAAATCTTTCAAAGTTATCTCGGAGCATATAAAATACGTGAGCTATTTCTTAAGGATTGGCTCTTTTAAATATACTCGCGAGCTTCTCACGTTTTCTATTCAAATATTTGCTTTATTATTATTTAAATTAGACTGAACCTATTTTTCAAGCACTATAAGGCTAACAACCCTTAGTAAAAACGATAATCAAAAGGATATCAAATATAAATCAATATTATGTAAGCACTTAAATATCCTAGATTTTGTTTCATGTTTACCAAGACGAAATAATTGCAATTAATGCTACATCTTAACATAGTTTGATAACCAAATTTAGATAAAGCATTATATAAAGATTACGGCATCATAACATAACGATGTCTTTTTTTTTAGACAATGTTATGTTACAATTTATTTATTTATTTATAAACAGAAACAAACAGCACATTAGTTACGATGGTGACAACAATTTACAATTATTAAGTATATTTCATGGTGGGTACCTATGATGTGTTTCTTTGTAGTGTCTTATTTATGGCTTCTTAAAATTTTGCAAATTCACTTTGTGGCACCATTTTATTAATGAAATAATTAAAAACGCTTTGTTTTTACCACGATAATCTTTATTTAAAAAAAAAAATCAATATGTTTCGAGAACGATGACATTATATGTACTTCATAAGGACATTATATGTACTAAAACTAAATGATCAAATATAGAAAGACAGGCGTGGGTAGAAACGGAAGTAGTGAGGGAGGAGAGAGGTGGAAATTGGAGGTCCTTAGAAGATCAATAGGGGGGAGGGGGGAGAGCTGGAAAGGGGGGTGCTTAGAGGAACAAAGACAAAAAATTACAATGGAAATATGTTTAAGATAGGGTTATTCACAAAAATAATTTCACAATCTTATTTATGGTATGTACAGTAAATAATTACCTGGTGATGTGCGTAGTGGGAAGGTGAGGGTGTGTGTGTGTGTGTGTGTGTGAGTATAAATGTATGTCTGTGCATTGAACAAATTATATTTTTGGCATGATGCTCTTTTTAAATTTAGGCAGTGAATCGGAGAAAATGTCGATTTTAGAATTTAGACCAATATTATTGAACATAATATGAAGAGCACGAATGCGCATCATTGACATGCTGAATCTTTTATAGTGTCGTTGTTAAACCTCTCTCTTTGGGGTTGGAGTCAGATTACTTGGGCAATGTATCGAGGCGATCATTTAATGCTTTCAAGTTCTAGAATTAATTAACTTTTTCGAAATGCTCGGTCCATTGAAGTCACAGTCTGCCTTGTAGAGCCTTTGCATTTTTATACACAACTTTGTCTGAAGCGACCAATTGAACACGATAAAATTATGCACAGTTCATTCTTTTGGTATCCTGAAACATGTTCAAGAACCACCTGTCTGGGAATTTTACAAATAGAGTAGAAATACCTCCAACTTTCGCTTCAAATTGTTTCAAAATGCGAAGCAAATCGATGAGTTCCTTCGAGCGAGTGACTACAAAGTATGTATCTTGCAAATAGAAGCGAATACCCACCTGCTACAGAATGCAATTAAAGTACCTTTCTCAAATTTTGACATCAAGTTATCTATCCATTATTGAATTTTTCTGCACCGAAATTCTGAATTGAATCACGATGCCTTGACTATTAAAATGGGGAGGGCAGAATGTAATCTCACAGGGGCAAATAATACATGGGGTTGCTAACTCGCTGTATGAAAATATGCTTTAACCCTCAGATTTCGTTTATTTTTCCAATATGACTTTTAAATATGATTTGCATATTATTATTCAATTTCAAGAAGCGAAAAATATTTTTGATAGAAAAGTGAGTTACTGGCATTAACTTGCATGCAAATATAAATTGTGTATTATAAATTCTGTTTCGTACGTGATGGTAAAAGAGTTTCATTATACCTGCAATTTAATCAGTAGCGGGAGTGAAAAAAAAAACAAACTACTAATTTACAAAACAACAATAAGACCTAAACTAACCTACGCAAGCCCTATCTGGGCCCACGCTTCAGAGACCCAAATGAAAAGACTACAAACATTTCAAAATAGAGCCATTCGTATAGCCCTGGGAGCTCCCAAATGGATGAGGGTTAATCAAATTCACCGTGACTCTGAAGTTCCCCTCCTTAAAGACCATATCTTAAGTCTCGCGGAAAAATTCTATGCGGGCATTCCCACCCATGAAAACGCGTCAATCAACTGCCTCACCCAGTATGATGAAAATATTAAAACACTTCATAAAAAACCTAAACAAATCCTTTGTAAGTCATAAACCTCCCCATATTGCAGCCATGTTCCCTTGCAAAAATTTTTTCACAAAAAACTAATTAATCTAACTTTCAACAACCATATAAAATCATGATGAAAGAGAAAGGGACCTTATTGGCACGGAGCTCTGTATGCCATAAATTCAAAAGTCAAAGTATTAAATCCATTTCAATTTTTTTTATTTGTTATTAGATACATCGTTGCCAGCCTTACCAATCCGTTTTCATGTATTATAATATTAGCAGTTAAAGTAAACGAACTTACATTTAATTTTGAATTTCATTCCTTTATAACCAGTAAACGGATTTCTGTGATATCATTTTAAATATGTAGTTAACTTCAATTTGACGATATTTCAAATTAATTCCTTTTTGCAGAATAATGAAAAGTATAGATTTTCAAATATATAACCGAAACATGGAAAAATTGATTTCTTTCAGTAATTCACTTTGGGAGGCGGATACGGGTACCGCCGCTCGGGGACCATTTATTGGATAACCAACACCTCTCCTATATGTAGGTCACTCAAAGTGACTTTTGGCAGAGATGTTAGGGTGAGGTTTGTCTAGGTCTTGGCTGCGGGTGCATCTGCCCACTTAATGCAGCGTATGTAAAAAAGTTTTCGGAAAAATTAATATTTGTTTTAAATACATCGGCACTTTATTATTAGGCACTGAATACATGTATATTAAATTAATTAATCATTTTATATCTATGAATGTGGTTTAAGAATTAAATTACCTTTACTAAATAAAAATATTCCTAGAGTAGGCACAAACGTTTGATAATATTGCTAAGAATTTTACCGAGATTTTCATTTAATTATTAAAATAACACAATTTAAATTATTTTGCGGTTTAACATTATTGAAAATACGTATGCCACGGCGGTAATTGATAATATTAATGCAGTCCTGAGCTTAGAAAATAGCTAATTAGAATTGGTGATTATTGAACACAATAATGTATTGATTTCACTACACCGTGACTACACCCAACTAGCGTTGAATTCAAATCAATGACTTAGAAGAAATTTACCGTACTCATTAATAATTATTATGTTAAAATGTAGGTAATTCTGAGAATATTTTATAAACATGTTTATTTACTTAACTTCTTACACTAATTACATATAATTAATTTAATTAAGTAACCATGTAACTCAATAGTAGTGTATTGATTAGTACGTTAGTTATATGAAGTTTGGAAATATCCCAAGAGATGTCAGTTAAGAATTATATCATCTATTATCAGAACAGTATCATCTATTATTATACCATGGTTCCGATGATAGCCGAAGACATCAGGTAGCCAGGCAGATACAATCAGTCGGGGAATTCGCAGCATCAGAAATACCTAGAGGCTACTATAAGGATGTCTAGTCTAGTTGAATATTCGTTGTAATATTTATGATACCTAGATAAATAAATTTGTAACCACAAGAACCTTAAATTTATTTGAAAGCTTCCCAAAACACATTTAAGTACTAAAAATATTTGGTAGATATTAATACATAAAACGGAAAGTGTCAAAATTATCATTGGCGACTTTTTATTTTATTTTTATTTAATTGAATATAATAACATGTGATACAATATAAGATATGGGTAGTCCCACAAAGCTGTGACAGATCAGCTTGTCTGTAGGTTCTACCATTTAATATTATTACATAACACAGATTAGCCTAGTTACAATATTAATACTTAATATAAGATTTAAGATAGATAAATATGTTGTTCATTTATTAACCACTTTTTTGTGAGTTTATGGCAGGGTTCCTCATTATTTTTTAAATTAATGTTTTGATTTAACATGTTGTAAATCAAGGGTATCATATATTCGAGCGTTCTGCTACCATACTTATTTGATATTTGTGGTATTTTTAGGTCTTTGTTTTCAGTAAATCTTGTTGTGTGATTATGCACCAATAAATTTTTATACGTGCTTTCTCCCGAATTATCCATAATTATAATGTACCAGAGAAGCCCTTTAATTGGAAGGAGGCCCTCAGACCCATACAGTAATTTTAGGTTGTTTCTTTGATTGTAAATGCTAGGTTTAACAATTTTTTTAATTATAGCAGTTTGTAAATTTGGAATGTATTTAATATTAATTTTGCTCGAGTGTCCCCAAGTTCGAATTCCATATCTAAGTATGGATTCGACCATAGAATGATATATAAGTTTGAGAGTGCATCGAGGCAACACAAATTTTAATTTATAAAAATTACTCGCCAAACATCGGAGCTGGTTACAAATTTTGATCACTTGTTTATCTCATTTAAAGTTATTATCTACGATTATGCCAAGGTAAGTATATTCATTTGTAAAATCAATTATTTCACAGTAGCAAATGTTATCAATTTTTTTATGTATACATTCAAAATTGTGTGCAATTATTTTAGGTAAATTCCACATTTTCAAGCTCGGTGATCTTATATACATACATTTAGTTTTTTTGACATTAATAATTAGTCCTACGTCATGAGACCATTTGAGTAGCTTGTTAAAGTCTCTTTGCAATTCATTAATTGCTATTTCCGGGTTAAACCTCGGACGTTGATTAGATAGATATAATAAATATATTATGTTTATCGGTGTACGATATTTTAAAACAGGCGCTGCCGCGTATTATTATTTTTATGTTCCATTCGCAGCAGCCTCTCCGAAGCGCAATTTACGGACGAAAAAGGAGTCTTCGGGTTATTTCCCATCGCTTTTACAACAAAACCCGAAGGAAAATAATAAATAATTCCACCCGGGTTCAATTCATAAATCATTTCGAGATTACCTGTCCAGTGAACAAACACAAAACCGCCAATTCTGATAAACAATTTTATTGCCACCTTTATATCAATGCGTGACATAAAAATTTCATTGCTCCGTGGACCGAATTCCGTGGAGATAAATTGCAAAGATATGTGGACGTACAGTCATACAGCATCCCGATAGGTAAGGGTAGATGAGAACATAATAGAATACATTTCCGCGATTCCTAAAGGTGCATATTTATTTTAGAATTACGTAAATTAGGGACACTTTGCCTTTCCATTAAAGTAATTTCCTCAAACGTTGACTTGCTCACTCCAGTCAGCGTTTCAGTTGTTTAACAACAGTTCAGTAGTTGTACACATTCTTGGTCGCATTATGCTAAAACAATGCACGGTTTTCAAAAGTAATGCCCCAATTTAAACAAAGTGCATGCTAAAATAGTCGAGTGCTTCACATACCAATCCAAACGCAAATAAAACAAGGTTATTATGCAATTTTTGATACAGAATCAAAATTAATTGAATTGAGAAAGGGTGACACCCCTTTAATTGGTTTCAAATTCTAAAGATCGGCAAATAACATGTTTTCTGAAGATATTTTTAAAACGAATTTAAGACAATTGGTAACGCTCGATGGCGGTTTTCGTCAATATATTTAAATGGACTCTAAATTGTTATCAATTTTTCAAGCTTATTCGATCGGATTAAATGGAGATTTAGAGGAGAGACTAAATAAAGCCTTACTTTTAATTAGTGCCATTTGTTTCTTGTTAATTTCACGCTGTAAGAGTCATTTTTCAATATTTTTGAATGTAGCTATTACTTTGGGGTTATCCATTATAGAAAAATGAAACAATACAACTTTGTATAAACCACTTATATAATGTGCAAATCCGACCGGTTTCGGAACAAACGTTCCTTCGTCAGGGAAAGCTTATACTAATTTGACAGTTTAGAACAATGTTTTATTATGGTAGGGGTGGAGCCGTTGTTAGTTAATAATGTAGATTGGGTGGGTAGGTATTAGTGTAGAGTGGGTGGGTAGGGGAACAAATCCATGATTGGGCTATATGACAATATTTTTTGTTTGTTGATAATAGATTCATTATTTTTAAGGGACTTTTTAATTTCCAAAGCTTCTAAGTTATCTAAACGTTTTCCTCTTGTCATTTTTCAAGATCAATTGTATCTACACCTCATAAACACTACTTATTAATAAATCCACATCTCGACACCCAATTTGGGATGCACAATTCGCCCAATTAATTCGAATTCAATGTCCAATTATCGAGAACAACGATTTGAATTTTTGAATAACAAAATTGCGAGAACCACAAAAATGATAAAAGATTCTCGATGACAATGTTACGAAAGTGTTGAAAATAATTTTCTATCTTACTGCCAGGTAGGTCTTTCTTTGCAGATAAAAAAAGAGGCCGAGAAAAGAACGCCAAAGAAAGAGAGGATCAAGGAAGAAAACAATATTCTAGGCAGGTCCTCAGGGTATGGAATAAATCCGATAATAAATTAACTTCGATATTTAGCTAAGTTTTGCTAAAAAACATGGCAAAAATTTATGGATTAGATATATTAAAAATAAACACAAAAGTAATTTGCGTAGCTTCAGCTCAGAGACTATGTCATCTTACGGGATGCTATGTGGACAGTGTTTTTATGGAAAGAAAGGAAGGAAAGGGTACGAGGGGTTGGTAGAAATCTAAGGATCAGTGTGTCCAGGAGTGACAGACATACAAATCCATACCTCCATTTAGCAAGGCGATGAGTCGAGAGAGTTCGGCTAGAGGGGTCAAAAAACCTACCTCAATCAGTATCTGTCTCTCTCAGCAGGTGGGCAGATGCATCCGCCTTTAAGACCAGGACAAACCCCACCCCTTCAACACGGCACCCCTGCTAAGTCACCAAATGAAATTATATAAAGTCTTTAAAATTGATGAAAAAACTAGCAACTTAACAAGCAGTTAACCTATATTAAATTTTCTAAGTACCTACATAAAATTTTATTTTGGTGATTTTGACAAACCGGTTTCTACACAATCAGTTTTGTTGATTGTTTTACATTTACAATTTTGATGATAGGTAAAATTTTTTTGTAGTACGACTAGTAGGTATCCGCATGTATAATTATTTTTATTTTCTGTAATGTATCATATTATTTTAGTTCCTACATTACTTTAGTTGTCTATGGACTCTTCGAGTAAATCTGCGGAGTCATTATAGTTCAGTGGCTCCACAGACAAAATCTAGATTTCAGCTAAGAAGGACGTCCTCCAAAGTATCATTATACTATACGATACGTCAATCAACAGTCACTGTGTTTTAAAAACCCGTCCTACAGTACTGGAGAATGCTGCTCCTAGTACTTACAAATAACGAATGTTTCTAGAGAAAACATTGGAGATATTACAATTTCTAAAAAAGCTTGACATTATTTATATTGATTTTTTTGTTTATTTACAGGAGCTCAATAAAAATCGCTTGCTGCTTTTAAAATACTGGTTAATAAACAATTAGGTCGCGTTTAAAAAAAAATAACCATTCATCAAATAATTGAGGTAAATTTTTGCATTCTGCGAAAGTTCCATTCAAGTTTCGTGATTATTTTAGTTTTTTTTTTTTTTAAGTCAGACTTCCTTAGCAAGATTCAAAATTCAGATGAACGGAAATGACACGTACAGCACCTGCGAAGCATTATACTTGTTAAGGCTCCTATTGGTTGTGATATAAAACGGAAACTTTGATTATGACTTCACTTGGTTCTTCATAGTTTGAGATTGTTTTGGTAAAGTTTCGCTTCTACCGCGTGTTAACTGCACTCGATTATCTTTTTACATTAGCTCCATGCAAGAGGCCCTGAGGAAAATATTTCCCCTCCGAGCCTACGTCATCTTTGGGGATACTGTGTGGAGCTCTTTTTAGGAATGGAAGGAGAGGAAGTTCTGGAAAGAAAAAATGTATGCAAGGGGTGGATAGGAATCCGGGGTTCAGTGTGTCCAGGAGTGCATATGAATCCATCCCCTCAACCGTGGTGCAAGACGATGTTCCGAGACGTCAAAAGGACTGCCTCAACCAGTCTCCCCAGTGGACAGATGTATCCGCTGCCAAAATCCAGATAAACCTCACCCCATGTACCCGATCACCTCTGCTCACAAAGTCGCTAAACGGAGCGAACCACTTGGGGTGACCTATGGCAGAGGTGTTGGTTGTCCAATAAATGGTTCCCCGGGCGGCGGTACTCATACCTGCCTTCCAAATTGAAGAAATTGACCTATAATGATATAATAACAGAATTAGAATAGAACTTAAACAAAATGTGAAAATTAACTTCAAATATTTGGCGATGCATTATAATATGCGAGCCTGAGGTGTGTAAATAACCCCAGACCCTCTGGGCTTAATACCCAAGAAATTATGATTATGAAAAAACTCTACTTGCTCGAACAAATATATCACAAATGGCACAAAGAGAAACTCCAGGGAAAATAACAAATCCACCAATCTTGTTTTGTAGATCTTGATGCTTGGAGGCCTCCGTAATGTCATCCAATCAATAATTAAATTCAGTCAATGCAATCCTTAGGTGACTTGATAATTTGCAAGAGATGAAATTTGTCAATCAATGCACAAACTCATAGTTTTTCACAATGATTAAAATTTTCCAAGAAACAAACAGTGTCAGTTATTTTCTTGTTTTAGATTCTATTTTTGAAAACAATCCAAGGTGTCTCTGCTAAATCCAAGGAGTAAGTACCCTCTTTGTGATATATATTTATTTAAATTTTCGAACAAACAAAACATATTGCAATGCGTAACCAGGCAAATTGTAAAAAATTTGTCAAACAAAACGTACCTAAATTATACGATGCGACGAAAATGCAAAAACTTTCAAAATATTAAGGTTTGTTTATCATAACCATCCGCGAAAGATTTTTCAACCCTCTCATGTTTTGGGAGCATTGCTGTGAATATTTTTGACGGGTTAATTAGAAGTTGGGGAAATTCATGAAGAGGGGAGTGCAAGAGGGAGAGGAAGAATGTCATTGTACTCTCTGGAGCTTCCTCAAAACATACACACAAAAATTCTTAATAGTCAGGTACTACAACCTCTTCTCATTTAAGGGGTCCGGAGGTATTTTTAAGGGTTAAAAAACTTACATTTTTTGCAACTAGGCATTGTTTTTTCTGACTTTAGAGTGACACAAAAAACTTTCACACTTTTAAACTTAGCTTTAATGTGATTTGGTTGAGCACAGATCCACAACCCACCCTGATTCACCTACTTGTAATGCATCCCAACGTCATAATGCACACTACAATATATAAAATCTTTCACTGTCTCTACTCAACCATTACACAACTCTATTCTGAATTACTAGGAGTTTTTTAAGCTACATTTCTAAGGTAGAGAATACTGGAACAAGTAGGTAGTACGTGTGTGGTGCGATGATTTTATAAAGTGACATGCTTGTTTTTTAACGATTTTTTTTCTTAATTCTTCCAAGGAATGACAACTTCTTAGCCGACGCTTTATTTTGGATAATAACATCGGAATAATTATTCAAGAGATATCTTTACGTCTAGAATTTCTCCAAAGTACCTACTTCTTTACATAGCATAAAATGAAGTCTCGCACTATCTGTGCGCTTAGATCTTTTAAACTACGCAACAGATTTTCATGCGGTTTTCACCAATAGAATGATTCATGAGGAAGGTTTTTAGATATATAATTTGTCAAGGTTTTGTTGATGGCGTTGGTTGTAAAGTTTGGGTAATGGCGTGGCGTTGTGTTTCGTTAGCCACAGCAACGTGTGTCCGGGTCGGCTAGTTATCTTTTAAACCTTTTTCAAGTTTTCACAGTTCATTATTACTTGATGACGTTCATCGTATTTTCGATTCCGAATAGTTGTGTAGGTATTTTGTTTTAAAGTTGTTGAGTTTAATTTTATTTAATTAAAAATATATATAAGAAAAACTCTCTTTTATAACTTTTGAAGGTTATCCCCATCAACGTAATATATCATTGAAGAAGAAGATAAACTTAAACGAAAATGTGAAAGAGAAAGAGTGAGTCCCAGTTGCGACCATTGTCCTTTTTCTGTTTTCTGTGTCTTTTGTCTTTTAAATTTTCGTTTTGATTATTATTATTACCTTCGATAATGATAAAAAAAAATTATTCACAGGTGCCTAAAAAATAAATGATCACGTTTCTCAAATTATCTGTAACAAAAATCAAAAACTGCACTCATTTCGGCGCTGCAATATTTTTTTACTGCGTTCGACCAAATTACAAACAAATAGTAAAATTTTCCATGAGACCCTTTTTGCAATATTGCAAATTTCACGTGAGTGATTGGATAGGGGTAAGGGGAGAATAATGATAAAACATGAAGCGTTGAAAAATGTAATGCAGGGGTTAAAAAATGGGTGTATTTTTACGAGGGAGGCACTACCCATATCACATAACTATGTGGGTGACAATAACAGTACCTGTGTTCCACTATCATTTATTTATTATCCAAAAATTCTAGTTAAAATAAAATTAGAAATTCATTTGAAGGTATACTGTTTTTATAATTTTCCAAACGTTGGGACGCTTTTGGGTGTTCACCAATTCATTGAATAGGTAACATAATAAAAAGCCAAATTACCTATCATTTCCCATCATCTATCAAACTGTAATATTTAGTTACTTCGATCAATAGTTAATTTTTTTTCTTTTCTTTCATTAATTACCCCAAGTGGTTCGCTACGTTTGGTGATTTAGCAGGGGTGCCCGGGTTCATGGGGTGAGGTTTGTCTAGGTCTTGGAGGAGGATGACCAGGACATACTGAACCCCAGATTCCTACCCACCCCTTAAACCCTTTTCCTTCCCAGAACTCTCCTCTCCTTCCTTTCCTTTAAAAAAACCCTCCACACAGCATTCTCAAAGATGACATAGGCTCTGAGGGAAATAATTTCCCTCAGGGCCTCCTGTGTGGAGCTCATGAAAAAAAAAAAAAAAAAAAATTGAACATGACATACAAAAAATCTATGTGTGTTATGTTGTTTATTTGTAAATGACCGGCGAAACGGTTTTTTGTCATGAAAAAATGAACCAAATATTTAATGTAACATCAGTGCGTGAAATAAACGTAGATTCCCAAATATTTTTTTACATTCTCATTTATGTTTTTTAATAAATATACCTACATTAATTATATATGTACATATACATTTTTGAAGTGAAAACTTTTTTAGCACCATTGTAGTTTGAACCTCGATGAAACGAAAAATAGCGACGTTAAAAAGAGACAAACACATACATCTATAGGATTTAGCCTGTAAGAGAATGAATGAGGTGGACTAATCGGTCCCCTCTTTCTGCGGTGCTCCGTAGCCCATCGGTCTCCACTCTTGTATACTTTAGTTTTCTGAAGGTTTCACTTCTATCGCATGTAAACTGCACACCTGTTTTTTACATATACAAATACTTTTTTATTTTTTATTTCTCTCTAATATCATTAAACCTTTTGTTTAAAGTAATGATGCACCGAAGATTAAACAATTAACTAATAAAACTAAAATTATTATTTATCAATTTTCCTTTATTCCCTCCATTTTTAAAAGTAACTAACATCATTTAATTATTCCCTTATTACTTAACTTCTTTGTTAGTTTATTTATATTGCCGGGTTACGAATAATCTAACAATGATTGAAAATCTCCTACTACCACCACAGAAAGCCGAAAATGTTGATATGTCCTTCATTACGACACAAGCAACATTTTCGACTTTCTGTGGTGGTAGTAGGAGATTTTCAAATATTGTTGGTTTATTCGTAAACCGGGAATGTTTGACTTTCTGTAAAAAAAAAAAAAAAATAACCGTTAGTTGATATTTACGCCGAACTGTAACGTGGGCGTGTAGGTTTACAAATGAATAAAAAATTAAATATATAATAACAAAGTTCTTTGTACAATTATACAATAAGCGTATCTATCCTTCTTAGATGTAATAAAATAGTGGGGTAATATTTTTTCATATATTCACAACTGAATTACCAATATTAATATAACTAATAGCTGAAGTACCCAGCGTGGCCCGGAATTTATTCTGCTTTAGGGGGTGGACAATGGATTTTTTTTACTGTGTGGAGGGTCTTTTAAGGAAAAGGATGGAGAGGAATTTCTGGGAAGGAAAGGGTACGAGGAGTGGGTAGGAGTCTGGGGTTCAGCGTGTCCAGGAGTGATGCCCAGGCACTCGCACAAAGTCACCAAACTTAGCGAACTACTTGGGGTGACCTATGGCAGAGGTGTTAATTATCCAATAAATGGTTCCCGGGGCGGCGGTACCCATAGGCGTCTCCCAAAGTGAAATGAGGGTGGATTTTCAAAATCCCATGTGACAGTGACCTTCTTGTTTTGAAATTTTGAAAAATTTCTTAAATCTCGGAATCAAACTGCAGATTTTCACAAAAAACAAATTCACAGAGAGTCTTCTTCAGTCACGTAGTATAAACGGAAGATGATGATATACAGATTTAAACGAAGATTTGGAGTAGAATTTGGTGTATCATTTTTTTTTATACCAGCTTTCGTTTTGTTATGAGAGGGGTTATCAGCAGCTGTTTATTGCCTTTTAACCCTTGAATACTAAACTACCGTAAAAAATACGACGGCAAAACGACAAATCGTGGAAAAAACAATGTTCAAGTCATTCCCGCGCCCCCGCTTCACAGTACCTTCCTCATTTGTTACGTTACTTTGATACGCGCTGTCATTGTTGTTGGGTGTCATTTGTGTGTTGACTTATAGCAAGAATGTCGTACAATTTTTTAAAGTTTAGTGTTTACGATTGGGTTAATATATACCAAAAAAAGAGCTGACAAAAAGTGTCTCGCTTGTTTAATCGGTTCCTGAAGCGGCAACAATTCAAGACCCAAATTCAAGAGAAATTTTTGCCTTTTGTCCATCCAAGTCAAGAAAAATGACAACAAACTTTTGCATGAAATGCAAAAGAGCCATATGTAGGGCGCTAAACAAGAATATGACTGGTTACGCCCATACACACACCTACATACGCATACCTACATAGCACGCATACATACTGTCACTGCTTGGGATTGCTATTAATATTGTTGCAAATTCCTTTCCTACCCATCCCTATTGCCTATCCGTCAATTTTACCCAGTCTGTAATAAACTCCCGCCGCAAAATATAGCCATTGTGCTCCACTATCGGTGAACCACTATTAAAATAACTCCGCTGTGTACTATCAAAATAACGAAATTCACGCCTTTTGCTGTTTGTGCCTGTTGGATGGGAGAGGAAGAAGACAAGTGCATTGCCACCTTACAAGTTCTTTTACCCTTTTCGGTGAGTCCTTTCAATTCTATGCTACATGTATTTTATCATTTCAAGCAGTGATAGTAACACAAAATCAAGGTCCTTCGCCAGTCATTTTTACATCAACATATCAATCCACTCTACACAATCATAATATCATTCAATGACTGTGTCCCAAATATAATAAAAAAATCATTATTACCTAATCTTTTGAACCCAAAGAATGTTACTTTTACCTTTAAAGTAAAAAAAAGTTTTTGATTAACTTATTTATTCCCAGTTTATTTCTATGTCGTATTTTTTGCGAATTTTTAGTAACAACGTCATTCGCAAAACAGTTTAGTAATCCAGGGTTAAGATCAGTCTTCCGCTTGTAGCACGAGTTTCCGTACACCATGTAAAGATAGAAAATATATACAACACCTTAAAATCTTACTTTGAAGTTTAAATATATTGTTTTATCACCCTCAAGAGCAGCTATATAGACCGCCTGTCCAGGTTTGGGGGTTCGCGGGTAGGTTGACTGGTTGTTGGTTGGTCGGTAGGTACCTGGAATAACCTGATGCTACTGAATAAGTGATGACTACATACACTGAGCAGCGAACAGTGGCTCGGGCCCGGGTTCACTACCAGTGGGGGCGCAATTAAATGCATGCACCAACGACGTACAAATAAAAATGTACATTAAATATAACATTTCATTATGACCATTTGTACTGTTTGGAAAATTTTTTAAATTTTCTGGTTGGATGCTGGCCAGACAGGTCAAAAGGACTCCCTCAACCAGTCCCTCCCGAACGGGCCGGCCACTCAATAGGTAGGCAGATAAGACTTAGGCAAACCTCACCCATCATCCCGAGCTCCCCTGCCAAGTCACCAAACGTAGCGAACCAACTGAGAGGAACCTTACGCAAATATTATGGCATTCCTAATTACTGGGTTTTGAGATTGAAGAAAGTAAGGAGGGGAAGCAGATAAGAAATAGGAAAGTGGTGAAGTAGGTACTAGTTTGATCTTTTGAGCTGTTACGCCCCTGAAATATTGACGCGACGCGTGACATTGCTGTCAACTCTCCGCCTTTAATATCATTTTCCCGAATGTTATAAGTTTGGGATCACATATTAATAATGCAAAGGCATTTGACTTATATAAATATATTCATTCATTAGGAATATATAACTTTTTGGAAATGTGAAAAAGAAAACAAGGTTATAATGAATAATCTGTGAAATACGTGGGCTGTTCGTAAAATCAGGACCTCAGGGAGCTGTGGTCGCGAGGAACGTTTTTACGCGCGAAGTAGGAAGTGGTGTATCGTATGTATTAAGCCAAATCCCCACTACGCTGCCTCTCTGCGACGCTTAGTCCCGGCGTGGCAACCGTTCGCGATGGAGCTTCCACTCGCCGCACCCGCCAGGTGTAAATTACGTTTGCTTGAATTTCTTGTGGGGATTTGGCGTAGGGGAACCAGGCTACAAGCCAGTGTCACCGGGCTGTGGGTAAAATTGTTCCTCGTGACCGTAGCACCTTTGAGATCTTATTTTACGGACAGCCCTCATGTAATAATTATTATTTATTTGAAGAAGAAAATAATACTAACAAATCTAAATGAAACTTGAAACCGAACAAGACACAAGACTAGGAAAAATAAAAAGGTAACGGTCGTAACTGGGACCCGAACCCAGGATCTCTTATCGTACCTTATGGGATACAGCGTCTTAACCAACTGCTATATTTTTTCTGTCATTTTTATCGATTGTAGGTTCGAGGCCCAGTTGCCGCCGTTGCTTTTTATTGAAGTGAAAATTTCTTTATTACAGTTGGGATATGAAATAGAGAGAAACACATACATTTATAGGATTTAGCCTGCGATAGAATGAGATAAAGCAATCGGTCTCCTCTTTATGCGGTGCTTCATAGCCTCCCCACTCTTGTCTTTTTTAGTTTTTGGAGGTTTTTTTCTACCGCGTGTGAAATGCACACTTGTAGTAGTACGATAGATTTAGATTTATTAGAATTGTTTTGTTTTTCAAATGATATACATGTAACATTGATGGATATAACCTTCAACAGTTATTCCAATAAAAATTGAATTATTCTTCAAATTAAAATCTTTAGATGTATTTAAACAGAAAGTTGAATTTTAACGCGAAATAACATTTTATTAAAACAATTTTCTGAAAAAATTATATCATCCCGTGTTCTTTGATTAAAATAAGTTCCAATAGTTATGTGCAACATTCAAGGGTATATATTATTTGTGTTGAATTTTCAAATTTTAGGTATGTTTTTTAGATTGTGTTTGTTGCATAGTGCGACGCCAATGGCAGTACTCCCGTTATATAATGCAGAAACAGTTTGTACGGATGTTTCATTCCGCAGCAAACTAGTTTTCCATTCTATCCCTGATAGAATAATAGATGTCACTAATTCGCTACAATTTAAATACTCCCCACTACTCACTGTGCTATTTTATTTTCTCTCTGCTTTTCGGTGGAAATTTAGTTCTGCATTTACTTTAAACACTTAATATGCTTTAATTATTGTAATTAGTTATGAAATAGGTAAATACACACCCTTTTATAACCATTCAGGTCTACTCTATCCGAAGGTCAAAATATTTCCGCTTTGAAAAAAATCAAAAAAGATGGAATATTTCTGAATGCATCTGTGAAATAATAAAAAACTGTTTTTGAAAGGAACACGTTTTCAAATAATGTGACTCAAAATAAATATATAATTTTTTTACATAAAAAGTCTTACAAATAGCTCACCTTACTTTTTTCTTATTGAAATATATAAAAACATGCCTTATTTGGAAAATATATTACAAACTTCAAACTTTTAATGAAAATGAAGAAAGTTTTAAAGGAAAATTTATTACGGTCGGAAACTTATTTTTGGGTAACTTTTTGATTTCAATATAAACCGTGGTGTTTTCTCTTTCTAATACCGTTTAGATCATTTTTCTAACCACAGGAGTAAGAGTGACATAGCGATTTCTATGAGACCTTTGTGAGTTGTTCCAAAAACCGAACTGAGTGGAGAAAATGCACAAGTTGTTTAAATGTGGAAAATTAGGGCTTTCCAAGTTGAAACCATAGACACTGAAATAAAAAATATTTAAATAATTCGAATGTGCACAAAATATAAAACAAAGTCCGGTAAAATATATCATAGGTACCAAGGTATCTACAATTTGGTAAGTGGGTATGGGAATTACCACCCTGGGGCCGTTTATTGGATAACCAACAAGTTTATTGAATAACCAACACGTTTATTGGATAATCAACTCGTTTATTGGATAACCAACACGTTTATTGGATAACCAACATGTTTATTGGATAATTAACACGTGTATTGGATAAAATCAATACGTTTATTGGATAACAAACATGTTTATTGGATAACCAAAGCTCTCGGATCATCACCATGTGGGAGGGATAGATTCAACGTCCGTCACTGTAGGACACTTACCCACATATTCCTACCAACCCATCATACCTTTTTACTTCCCATGACTTACTCTTCTTCCTTTCGTAAAAAGATACTCCACACAGCATTACGGAAGATGCGTAGCCCCTTAGAGGAATTATTTTCCTCAGAGCCTCTTGTATGGAACTAATGTAAAAAAATATACGTTGATAACCAAGAAATGTAAGATCTATAATGTACATATATTATACGTTTAAATAATTACGTTATTATAGCGTGTAACAGCAAGGTGATAATGGTTTATTGGTTCCAGTGCGTGCTTTATGACATTCAATACAACCATATCACTGGCAAAGATCTTCGATTTATCTCAGTAGTACGAACCAAACTTATTAAAATGCATGGCCTTAATAGAGAACAGTGAAGTCGATCAAATCCGTCAACCCGTTTTGAGCAGCCGGATTGACTTAACCAAGGCTAACGTTAGATGTTTTCAACAAAAATGTAGAACCAATAATTCAAAATCTCGCAT
Source organism: Limnephilus rhombicus (assembly GCA_929108145.2). Lineage (NCBI taxonomy): Eukaryota > Metazoa > Arthropoda > Insecta > Trichoptera > Limnephilidae > Limnephilus > Limnephilus rhombicus. The sequence continues at coordinate 49,639,482 of OV815283.1, forward strand.
CTACGTTTTACCTCTACGTACATCGCCTTGCCTGTTATCTATGAACGGTATCTAACACGGTCGATCGTTAAAGGAATTATTGAAAATGTCGATTACTTGTCACCGTTCACAACAAGCAACAGTTCATCACGAAGAAACGTTCATAAAACGTTCATCAAACGGCGTCGGGTGGGAATGCTATCCTTGTTCTACCGGCATTACAATGGAAGATGCTCCGAGGAACTAGCATCATTGATCCCTTCGGCACCGGTGCATAGTCGGGAAACACGCCAAACGCATGCCCAACATTTGTACACGGTTGACATTTGTCACATGAGAACGGGTCGTTTCTTCGACTCGTTCAGATGATATTAAAATGACTTTTGGTTTAGATAAATGTAAAACGATCCATATAGAGAAAGGCAAAATTGAAGATGGAGACGGGGGTATATTTAGAAATTTCAAAATTAAAAGTATGAAAGGGGATGAGGTTTATAAATATTTAGGATACCCGCAATCGAATAGATTAGATCACACTAGTATTAAAAATGATATTAGGATTAAATTTCAAACTAGGATCAGAAAAATTTTAAAATGCAATCTATCTGCTTAAAATTTAGTAAAAGCAATAAATACTTGGGCAATACCTTTATTAACGTACTCATTTTGCATAATTAAATGGTCCCATACAGATTTAGATAGTTTAGAACGATTAATTAGAACTACGTTAACAAAGTTTAATTTCCATCATCCAAATTCAGCTATAGAACGAATTAATTTACCTAGAAATTTAGGAGGTAGAGGTGTAGTCAAAATAACATCCTTGAAACACAATCAGGTAGAAATGCTTAGAAATTTTTTCCATAGGAAAGCTAATAGCTCAGAAATGCACAAAATAATTTGCAAGGCAGATAGAAACATTACACCTTTAAATTTATATGACGAGAATGCCAACATTCTTATAAATACTAACCAGGAATTATTAGATTCCTGGTCAAATAAAATTATTCATGCAAAACACTTCAATTATCTCAACCAAACGTATGTTGACAAACTTTCGTCAAACAAAATGGTTGAGTATTGGAGAGTTGAGCGCAGAAATAGAAGGATTTATGCTTGCCATTCAAGATAGAGTCATTAATACTAAAAATTATAGGAAGCATATAATCAGAGATATAAATCAAATTGATGATTTGTGTAGAAAATTTTTGGCTTTTCCGGAAACTATAGAACATATTATATCGGGATGTTCTATATTAGCGCCGTCCGAGTATACATTTAGGCACAATCAGGTTTTAAAAATAATCCACCAAAGTTTGGTAATTAAACATAACTTGATTGACTGCCGTAATATAGTACCATATTATGAATATGAACCAAATTCATTTTTAGAAAATGAATTTTATAAAATATATTATGATAAAACTATACTAACAGACAGAACAATTAGTCATAATAAACCTGATAGAGTTTTACATGACAAAATTAAAAAAAATAACTTATATCATTGATGTAGCTATTCCAAATTCCTGTAATATTCAAAAAACTGTTTCTGAAAAAAATAGAAAATACACAGATTTAGGAAATGAGATTAAAAGAATTTGGCATTCTCGGAATATAAAAATATTACCATTTGTTATTTCGGCTACTGGCATTATACCTAGGTCTCTGATTTAAAAAATTTAGCCTTATTAGATTTGTCAAAGAATTTATATATAAAAATGCAAAAATCGGTAATTTTAAATACATGTAGGATTACAAAAGATTTTTTAAATATTTATATTGAGGGATCAGTAGGATTTATAGGTTCAATTAGGAATTCCACAGAGCCGAACCCTCTGATATGAAAATATCTGGAGTCGGTGAATTATTTTCCCATCTGGTCTCTGGTAGGTTGACATGTTGTTCTTGTATTGTTTTGTAATTATAATACATATAGTGCAATTGCATAACGTGGATTGACCAGATGATCATTTGGGAAGTGTGTGAAAGGGTTTAGTTTTTCCGGTGGGGAAAATTAAACCCGGACATTTAAATCTGGTGCGTAAAATATTATAATTAAAATGCGGAGAAGTCTAATTAAATAAGCCTAAGCTGGTTAAATTATGGAAGAAGTGAATTATTTTTGTCCGATAGACTGTCCTGTAATACCCCTGTATTACAGGAATAATCGAGATGACATGATGAGCGTATTTTGGGGTATTACATTTATTGTTATAAACGAGTAGAGAACATCGATACGTAGTGACTAACTGAGAGCTAAGAGAGAGTAAGGCTTCCGTTGACAATGGTTTTTATACTGATACACCTGCTTTGTTACAACTCACCCAGTTCAACATCCCTTCCCGTAGACTCCGAAATAATGAATTGCTGTTCCTCAATCAACATTCTACTAATTATGGATACCATTCTCTCTTATCCAGAATGTCGAGACTTGTCAACGCAAGTCAAAGCATTGATTTTTTTGGTGTAAAGCTAAATGATTTTCGGCAGTCGATACGCAATATTTAAATGCTCTTCATGCTTTGACTTGTAGTGTCTTCTATATGTAATTTTTACATTTTATATTGTCATAGCTATAAATTTATATGTGTTCTCCTTTCACTGTCATCTCTGTGTTTTTTTAATCGTGTTATTATTATGTTTTTAATGGACTATTGTCCGTAAATTAATAAATAAATACCCTACAATCTACCTATCTCTCTCGTGTACTCGGGAAGTCATGTTTCGAATTATTCTGTCGTACAGAGAGTAAGGTGTGTTTTTATTAATTTTATGTGCAAAGAATCCTCACTCTAAATTTATAGGATATTAAGGGCCGTACTTGACTTACTTTAATTAGTGATTCCTGACATTATTTGGAGTCTGACAAACGAAGGCAGTGAACGTTCTCATATTTTGAAGATAAAGTGTGTAAAATCATTAATCTCGGAATAAAACTGTAGATATTTATAAAAAAAAAACAAAACTGCTCCCAGACACTCTTCATTATATACAGATGGAAGAAGATAGATAGATATTATGCTGGTCATGAAGGCTCATGCCATAGTGCAATTACTGTAAAATAATTATGCCATCAGAGATTCTGTGATTCATATTGCATAACTTCTTACTCCCTAACAAATAATAGCAAGTGCACCGTTCCCGAAGGTTGTAAAAGATGTCGAGATATAAACAAGACTAATGAATATAATTTGTGTCCAATAGCACGATTGTACCTGCAATATCATCTGTGCTATTCGTATTCAGACGAGCGTTGAACTACAGTCATTAAAACCCAGGTCAAGGGTTCGGTTCCTGGGATTGCATGGTTATCTGGGAGATAAATCTAGCAATATCCACCACCAAGTACTCGGTACACAACTGTACAAGTACTGTAGACATTTCTCATAAACTTCAAATGAAATAAAACACCTATTTTATGGTCGCAGTTCATGAGAATCCCATGCAACCGCATTAAATGTGATATTTATTGGGTGATTTATAGCCAGTTTCATTTTATTGGCATTTGAAAAGATATGTTTTCAACAACATTTCAAAAAATACATCCCCTTAAAATTGCAATGTAAAATAAATTGTTGCTCGTTTTTTTTTAAAAAACTGTTGAAAATAATGAACCCCGGTGACCTTTGATTTGCAAAGTAATCAGTTTTTAGTTTGAGCAAAAACCTTAACAATGCAAAGCTTTTGTTAAGTCGAATTATTGTCTAGACTTTGTTCAATTTTTCGTGATACGACATTGACAAATTTAGCCGCACTGAAAACCTTTACACTGATAAAAAATATATTAATGAAATATTGCTTGGCCATTATCATTCACTAAGTCACAAAAAGACCACACCTTTCCTGAACAATGGCTAGCGAAGGCTTAGAAATATTTTATTTATTGGCTTTAATCGTTAACTTTCATGTTGACATCAAATTTTACATGCAATTAAGTGTTTTCCCGTCAATTTAATTAACTTTTAAGCTTCAATACTAAAAAATGTCCCAAACATCACTTTTTTGTCTGCTAACTCAATCAATACCACAATTGAATATGGAATTATAGGATGGGGATCTACTACACATAAATACATACACAACCTGAATACAGTTCAAAAAGGAATCATAAAGACCATACTGAAAGTACCTATTAGAACGCCTTCGATTAAAGTTTTCAGTAGCTTTGACGTACCAAATGTACATCGAATATATCGACCGCGTATCCATCACACTAGATCGAATAAAAATAACAAAAAAAACATTCCAAGTTATAAAACCATATTCGGACAAAGAAACTCCACTTATTTTGCAACTAAACTCCATAATATTCTTCCCCAAGACGTAAAACTAATTAAAAAAAATTATGAGTTTGCACTCATAATTTTTTTACAAATCAAGAATAAAAACATGGCTGAAAGAGGTCAACGAAACTAATGAAGACACTAAAAACGACATAGAAGACAAATAAACTATAATTAATCAATTTTAGTCCGCCTCGAGAACCCCTAGTGAGGTGGACTAAGAAATAAAATATCTTTACCTAACTTAACCATTATATTTTGTACACTTATAGAATTATTTTATATAGTCGCTTAAATAAATAAAAATATCAAAAATAAAAAAGATTCATTCCACTAACAAAAACCCTCAATCTGTTTGTTATCTTCCACGAAATACTTTCCGGAATATCTGTAATACGATTATTTGAAAATCATTGAAGACATGTTCGAACACTTAACCCATATTATTAGTTTTTAATTAATTTCCGGGTAAAGCGAGAGGTCCTGGGTTCGAGTCCCAGAGGTACCAATATCTTTTTCTATCTGTTTTCAGATTTTCGATTGAGTTTCGCTTAGGTATGTATGTTTCATTTAATTAGATTTTTTTTGTTGCAACATCTTGATGATCCGGGTCAGAATACTTTTTTCCTTTAACAAAATGACCCCGGGGTCCTCAATAAATGTAGTACATAATTACAAACGGAATTTATTAACTATGCGTAAAAAAAATAAGAAATCTAATAAAGTATTCAATTTTTTCTTTCTATTATAAGTAAATGTTATCCATACTAGGAGTTTGTCTGTATTTAATGTTAATTATTTACATTCATCACGATATACATATATCTAATACATCTCCAATTAATCAGCGATAAAAATATAAAATATGTTATTCCTGATAAAAACATGTAGGTATATGGAAGCTGGGAATGAATTTTCAAAATGTTGTTTTCTATTTTACCTTTAAAAACACTGTAGACACAAAGAAAAATATACCAATGCATTTGGAAGAAATACCTGGCTTCCTACCAGTTTAATAATGCACTACGTTCTAAAGATAAATGTAGTTTTTATGTGAATACCGCACAAGAGTCCCAATTTCTCCTAACCGCCTGGGGCCGAAAAATGCGACGGAATTTTTTTCCTCTCACTATTCCTACTCAGAAACTACGTTTAGTACCTATATGCTGCGGTAAGTAAATAAAGTTGGGTTATTTTTAATAGAACTAATCCCGTACATTATCTGTAATTTTGGTGTCCCAATAAAAAAATGTAGGCAGGTGTATTAAAATTACATCCGTACAAAATAGTAAATTCAATCAAAATATATTTTTAGACCTTAGCGCCCAAAACCCAAGAACCGGACAGCCAACAAACAGTTAATTGAAATGTCAGGAATAGAGAACTCCAGTTCATTTTTTAATTTTTTTTTTTAAAATGACCTTCTAACTTAAATAACTGCATATTTTTTTAAAAAGTTAGTTTTAATAGTTAAAATAATTGTAAGGTTTTAATTTTTCAAAAAAAAAATAAAACGAAAACCACCGTATGTGTAAAGTTAAAACATTATTTAGGTGGAATTATATATTTATTATATTACATTTATTTTATTATTATATTTTTCAATATTATTTCGGGAGAGTGGTAAAAAAATTGTTTGAAATCATTCGAAAACGAAGCATCACCTGCACAATTGTAGGCAAATAAGATACGGCGCCGATCAGCTGTTCGATGACGGCCATTTTGGATTTCGAAGTTTGCAGAGTTGGCCGTGGAGTAGGTAGCATTATGATACAGCATATTATACGCTTTCTTCATACAGTTTAAAGTTTTACAATATTTTACGTAATAGAGATAAACTAATAGAGATTCCTCTATTTTTGATACTGAATTATTTAGACCTAAATAATGTTTCAATAAACACAACAACTAAATCTCTATAAACCGTATGAAATAACGTAACGAATAAAATGAAATGTTGTTAATACCGATGGCTTGTGTCATACCTACATTTCAATACAATGACTGGTGAGGAGTGACGTCAGCACTAAACATTCAATTATACCAACTTTACAGTGTGTTTTAACGAGACGTTTAAAAATGCACTTTTTAATCATTTTTTTAAAACTCAACGTTAAATATTACTAAATAAAACTTATATATTCAAAATCAGCGTTTATTGTTCTTAACGAACATATTTTTTTAAAGCCATGATATTTTTCACTGGAGTTCCTTATTCAACATCTTCCTTAGTAGAGAAATATTAGTAATAGGAATAGCACTACTGTTATTCTTGAAAATTTTAACCCCGTATAGTATAAATATAAAAATAAAAATATGAAAGTATATTTTCTGGCGTTCGGTTACTTTTCGATCTCCCATTTCTCAAACTTAGCCGAGGAATTGATATTCATCTGGTTATACAATAATGTAATGAAAAATCGAGAAAATAATATGATTCTAAAATGACCTAGTTTTTTATTTAAAAAAGAACATCATTTAGCGATTTGTTCAACGCCAAACGCGTGCCCAACATTTGTACACGGTTGACATTTGTCACATGAGAACGGGTCGTTTCTTCGACTCGTTATTGTGTTCAACAGCTCGGCTGTGGAATGATTTGCCGGCCTCTGTGTTTCCTCCTTCCTACAACATGGGTCTCTTCAAGACCAATGTTTATTCCTTCCTCTTCTCAAAAATACCCTCCACTCAGCATTCCAGATGACATAGGCCATGAGGGAAATTATTTTCCTTAGGGCCTCCTGTTTGGAGATAATGTAAAAAAAAATGTATTACTCATCTGTTCAAATTAATAAAATAGTATGTTACAAAAAAGGTTAGTTACACTATTCGCCGGCCTGATGAGACACCAGGTCACTGGAACCAGGATGCGGCTAATGGCCTCCGACAACACGGTGGTGACCGTAGCTTTCCAGCACCAAGCGCCATTCCTGAGTGATCGCTGGGCCCGAGTTCACTCAATACCATGCCCTACATAATTGATTTTTTGTTTGTACGTATTACTTTTTTTTTAAATTATTCTGCTTCATTTACTTCAAATTTACTGTGTTAATATATGGCACCTATGGGATTGCACTATCCTGGAATAAAACAATATTTTTCTTATAATTACTTTACATTTCATATTTCGTATTCATGTAGGTTATTCTCAACAAGTTCATAACATATTCAAACACTTTCGGTGTAGGTAGGTATTTGCTGAACATAAAATATCTATAAAAAAAATTGCCCCATCACTAGTTTTGTTGCTAATCTCATGTGAATGTCAGGACGAATGGAATGTACTCGTAATATACCAAGCCAGGCAGTGAAAGAGAGAAAAAGCGCACATAAAATGCGGAATTTTCATTTCTCTCTCTCGGGGTTGGAATTAAAAGGTAATCAAAAGGTTAAGTCAAGAGCTGAGTTGAGTTCCTTTGAAAGTAACATGGAAGGCAATTCTCGTCATATTCTTTATTCCATAATTTACCTAATGATTACCATATAGAACTTTAAAGATAAAAAAGTATAATTTTTTTTTCACTGGAAATATTATATAATTTATTATTACATAATAATAATAATAATAAATTTGGTCAACTTATATGCGCTATTTTTGCGAAAAATCGCCTCAAGAGCGCTGTACAAATTAGCATTGATTTTACATTAGAATTTACTTAACTTAGGAGGTTCGATAACAACTCGACTTGCAGCTATCAAGCGCATGGATTGTTGGAATTCTAGCCCCCCAATAAATTAAATAAAATATCTTTTTATATACCGTTTTACATACCGTTTTACATACGCTTTTTATATACCGTTTTTTATATACCATACCGTTTCTAGATACCCGCATAGAATTTACCGATATAATTGCTTGTCTTGCGTTATAAAATATGGTAGTGTGTATTTTTAAGTGCTGACTTTTAAATGAAATTGACACAAATAATAGTAAGCTTTTGACAAAGCTGGGCTTGCTTGAAATGAAAATAATACTTTTTTTCGAAACGCAATGGTTAGGTTCCCACACACAGTTGGGCTTGCTGAAAGGGAGGCGATCGCTTTAAACGCTCGCGTTTGCTTTCTATAAAGAAATTTGATTAAAGCTAGTCTTGATTTTGCGTAATTACTTACAAGTAAGAGTTTCAGTAGATGCAAGTGAAAGACGACAATACAGAATATAAACATTTTTCAAAATAGCTTTAACTTTTATTCGATAGTGGATTCAAAGAGTTTAATTTTTAATCAACCTCCAACTTCTCTCAATCCAACCAAATTCATCCAAATGTTATGTCTTCTCTCACCTTCCAATAGCGGGTTGCTTGATCCCACTGACGCCAGACGAGTTGACCACTCCGACCCATAAGCTTGTTTACACGACAATTTAAAAATAGCAGTCAGGTACGAATACAATAAGCTTGTTTTCAAGCTAACGCGTGTGTTCCCACAGAAATCGTTATAACTCCGTTATTGTTCTAGTGATAACCCTAAAACAAAAATTAGAATATCCATATTAAATCAAGCTTCACATCTCTATTCAAAATTTCCCATTGAAATGCGTAACTTATTTTGTAGAAACAGTTTTCACCCGCCAAATCGCCTACGCGTTACCTTAGACATTGTTATTTTTTTAATTAAATATTCTTGAATGAAATGGTAAAAATATGAGGTTACAAAATTGTTTATTATACATTTATACGATAGAATAAGTGTTTTTTATGTAATCCGTGATTTTAGTATCGTTTTCACGTAAAAACACCACGTGAGTCAATTTAACATTTTTCTATGTTTGCATTCTATATAAATATGTTAAAATTTATTTGTAATAATATAATTTAACTTAACGCTTATTTTATAACCTTTCAAAAACAGTTTTCGGTATTCGGTTACGTTCAGAAATATTTCATTTATAGAGCTTTAATTGTGAAGCGGAATTAACTCAAAGTTTTTATAAATCTGACAGTTCGTTAAGATAAAAAACTTGCACAATGAAAAAGCACCTAAAATTATCACTCTAAAGTATTCTCTGATCAGCTTTGGTGCAATAAAACCAATTGTTCCTATCTCCAAGCAACGCAAGCAAGATTTACGTTAATATTAAGATGAAGTACTTAATTCCCTAACGAACAAAATAGGTAAGTAGTATTTTAATAGCGAATATAGTAAATTTTTAGAAAAGAAACCAGTAAAATAGAAAAGAAAATAAAATAACGTAAATAATAATAAATAATCAATTAAATAAGAAGTGGTCTTGAGCTCGGGCCCAGCGAAACATCTGCAATGATAGTGGATACTGTAACACTGTCCAAAACGTTTTCTAAAAAAAAGGTAACGAAACAAGGCAAATAACGAAATAAACAACGAAAATACTTTTGGCCGTGAAAATCGAAAATCGCAGTTAAATCATATTTTTTGTTTTGTTGGGCGGTAAGTATTTAGATTTATTTCTATTGCAACTCCAATACATAGTTGACATTAAATACATTTTTCATAAATATTTTTTTAATTAAACAATTCTTTCAGCAAAGGTTTAATTGTTATTGATTTAAACGAAGTAAATTTTTCTCATCAAGTCTTGGTGGAGGATCTGATCAGATAGGCAAATTCCTTCGACTACCCCAATGGAGAAGAATAGACAATGGAGAAAGGAAAATGAAACCATTGCTAATATATAATCTGATCTAAGAATTATGATCGCTTTCCACCTGCTCTTGATCATAGATATTAACCATCAATTGAAATAACGCACACTTAGGCGGCCCCTAGACGCTACAATAACATTGTACAATATATGTTAATGTACAATACGATTGAAAGGCGCTAACGATCAATTATATTGCACAATAAAACGATCAATTATATTGCACAGAAAACGAACTGCTCAATGTTTTCGTGTTGATAAAATGAAAAATTGAAAAAATATTAACCTTACCCGATGCAATGGAATACTAACCCTATGGCCAATGCAATACTAACCCTACACGATGCAATGGAAAAATATGGTGCAATAAAAATTAAACTCGCTCAAACTTTTGTTCAATCATTGAGCAATCTTCAATATTAACCCTAAACGGTCAATAATATTGCACAATTCATAATATTGAGCAATATAATTGATCGTCTAGGAGCCGCCTAAAGTAATACTTCGGTGTAAAAGGTACCGCGCGTTTTTATCCCGCGACAAATATCGACAGACCCTCTGGGCTTAAACCCAAAGATATGATTATAAAAATCTACTTGCGCCGACAATGCATCACAAAGAATGACAATAAGACAACTCCAGGGAAAATAACAGATCCACCAACCTTGTTTTGTTGTTCTATGCAGCTTAGAGGCCTCCGTAATTTTGTTCACTTAAAATTCAGATCAGTAATTCCTTTTATGACTTGAAACTTGTACAAGAGATGAGATTTGTCAATGAATACACAACTAGTAAGTTTTCACAATGACAAGAAAATTTTCCATAAAACAGACGATGTCAGTTATTCATTTGTACGAATTCTATTAAAAAAAAAAACAATCATTTAGGTGTCTCTGTTAAATCCAAAGAGTGAGTAACTACCATTCCTGTGATATAAATATATTTATTTAAATTTTCGAATAAAAAAAATAAACATATTGTAATGCCTAACCAGGGGGTATTTGGTCGTGGTATGAAAAGTCGCGGAACCGGTGCAAAATATGAAAGAATTCGCCAAGAGCTTCCGGCTGCTTTGACCAAACGTTACCAAGAACAAGGTTCAACATCACGGCTAATGTGCACGGTAAAGGTAATAGTCCTGTATAAATCTAGTGTGTAAATGTAATATGTCAAAGACAATCTTCGTAAATGTGCGTTACATCGGTCGCTTCTCGTAAGAGACGCAGTTTTTTACAAAAAAAGTTGCAACAAGGCAAGATCAAAGTGGAATGCATTTCGAGCAATCATTGTAAGATATTAAACTTTTTTGTTAAGAACAAGGTGTAGGGGATCAGTGGATAAAGTAATACAAGTTGTTTATACATTGATGTCGTTTATTTTTCTACTAGTCTTATTTGAAGGCAGATCTCTGGTTTATAAAATTAGTTTTGCTTTTTCCTGTGACATCATCGGAACCCGCAGGTTGGTTATTATGAATTATCAGGTATTATTAATATTCACTCTTTAGGCTGCATCCTGGAAAAATTACCGGAATCGGACTTGCACCAGTCAAATATGTGAACAAACCAAAAGATGTGGCGTCTTTCTCGAAAATGTATCTCATTAATTTTTCTGTAAAATATATATTTTTTTATTGTTAATAGTGTCCGACCGAAACAGGACTTTCCACCGAAACCAAAACCGAAACCAAATCTTCGGCGTCTGTCTCAGTTTCGGCCGAAACCGAAGCAAGGCAATATCAAAGTGGAATGCATTTCGAGCAATCATTGTAAGAAACCGAAACCGATACCGAAACTAGATTTTTTTGCCGAAACTTGCCGAAACCGAAACCGAATCTTCGGTCGGTCACTAATAAATTGTTAATTATCATTAAATTGCTATCGTATAAAACGTGAAGAAATTTAATATTAGAGTAATTTTTTAATGGTAAACCTCCATTTTCTGACAAATATTTTGGAGTTATCTTAATTTTATCTTTATCTGGGAAGGTTAATTTGACTGGGTACCACCGGCCCGGGAACCATTTATTGGATAACTAACACCTCTGCTGAAGGTCACCCCAAGTGATCCTGTACGTTTGGTGACTTAGCAGGGGTTCACGGGTTCTTGGGGTGAGGTTTGTCTAGGTTTTGGCGGCGGATGATCTGGGCACCCTGAACCCTAGATTCATATCGACCCCTCATACATTTTTCCTTCCAAGAACCTCCCCCTTCCTTTCCTTGAAAAGACCCTCCAAAAAGCATCCCCTAAGATGACATAGGCCCCGAGGGTATTATTTTAATTATTTGCAAAAAAAAAACAAATCGTAATTTTCGGTCACACTCTTGTTTTTCCCATCAAAAAAGAAGTTAAAAGTTATCAGTTAACAAAAACCAAAGAAAGAGCCTCTAAAAGTACTCACCATTCTATTTTCATACATATTTGCAATTTGATCTGATGGCGCCATGTAAGTTCTGAAAAACACGTCTCAACAAAACCGATTAAAACCAAGCACCAGCCTATCGAGAATTGAGACGATTGACACTTTTTGTTGTTTGATCAAAACCGGGATACGTTGGCAGCCATGAATAAATTACTTAGACGGCGTATTTACAGACACAACAATAATATATAGAGATGAATTGCTAGGGGGTTGTGTATAATTTAAGATGTACGTTTGTATCTGAGTAACACAATGATGAATGTGGGTACTGTACCTGAATATTACTTTGTATGTATCAGCGATGATGTACGTGCACTACGCATATTTGTGTATGTGTGTTGTGTAGGTAAGTAATGCAGCCATTCATTACTTGAATGCTTTATGATTTTGAAGAACGTTTAATTGCGTCTGCATCGAAACGTAAAGCGTACGATGATTTAAACATGAAAAGCTTGGAGAATCAATATCAAGAAACGAAGCGGAATTGCAAGAACGCTGATTTTTTTTTATATTGGTGTTTTGAATTTTTTAGGTTTCCTGTGTCGCGTCAATTATTTAGGAATGTAACCATCACCTATCATGAAGCGGCAGATCACCGGCGTTTTGTAGTCTGTGGCTAATTTGTTTTTGGGAACTTATTCGCAATAGTTGCACCATTAATCTATTGCATCTTCATTTTAGGTTCTTCAGGGTATTGCGACGATTTGTTCAAAAGTAACTACCACCAATTAAACGCACAACGTTGTGCCAGAAGTAACTTTTTATTAGAAACTAACCTTTACAAAGGTTCTTTTGTTTATTTTTGGATTTGTAGAATTCTTCATTGAGGTTCTTTGCAAAGTTTGGTTAAGATAAGGTATTTGCAACTATTAGAGAGACTGTTTGGCTAGTCCTTGCTATTTCAAGATTCTATTCATATATTTATTACATATGCATTCATATACATGGAAATTTTGAACAAATATGATTATTTGCGTCCTTGTCCGGAAAAATGTTGTATCCAACAAAACTATCATATTTTATTTTTTATTTTAACTTTATGAGTAAAACCTCAAATTGTAATATTTAAATAAATGAAGACAATATAAGCGAAACTCAATCGAAAATATGGAAACAGAAAAATCAGAAAAACATATTGACACCTCTGGGACTCGAACCCAGCAAGAGGTCCTGGGTTCGAGTCCCAGAGGTGTCAATATGTTTTTCTGATTTTTCTGTTTCCATATTTTCGATTGAGTTTCGCATATATTGTCTTCATTTATTTAAAAACTATCAATGTTGAGTTATTGATGTAATAATGTTGGGCATATTCAAATGCAGCTTTTTGGGTTAGTATTATGGTAATGAAAAAAATTTTAGACCTGTCGCACCATTTTAACGGTTAGTTTGTGGAAGTACGTTGTATAATGGTGTTCATCAAAATCACGGAGCATGGTTTATTAATTAATGGGAATAAAGTGATGAAACGAAAACCTTATGGTTTCAACTAGGAAGTCTTTCAATGAGAAGCTGAGGGTTGCAGAAAGTAATATGTATTTGTCCAGAAAAAAATATTATTATACCTGCTTTTTAGCTGTTGATGCTGGTTTGCGGAATAATGTTGTAAGTTGAATTTATGAAAACATCTCGTACGTAAATGGTTTCATTTATTCAGATCCGTTTTTTGTTTTGTTTTTGAAGCTCAAATACATCAATTACATGAGTAAATTTATGTTAGAAGAGCTTGTTGTTTTCCATAAGGTTTAAAGAGTAAAATAAACATTTCGTGGAGTAAAATTGTGACTGAAATTTTTACATACAAATTTTCCACGATTTCAGCATAAATTCTTTAAATAAATTCTCACTTCAATGCTTTTCTTCAAGACTTTTTACTTAAAACTCTTAAGAATTGTATTTTAAATATAATTTGTTTTTAACCAAAGGCGAGATATTATATATAAATCAATTAATGTACGAGTATTACCTGTGCGTGCTATTATGTGGCAAAAAATTGTATTGCAGCATATATCCGGCGGTCTATATAAAACAATGGTGGATCATGCACACAATACGCGTGTCATACAAAATAAAGGAATGAAAGTACCTGTCTTTCAAAACAAATATGGTCAAAGAACCCTTGAATATATTATACCAAATATTTAACAAATTGCCATACTTCTTAAATATTAAGTAAATTCTCACTGATGTTAAAATCATGACTTATAGTATTGCTGTTTTTATGTTACACAACTTTTTCATGATATTTAAAAATATATATGTATATTTTCCGGTTCCATGACAGTTCATCCTGTGACAATTCATCGTGCGACAATTCATCCGGCGACAATTCATCCTGACAATTCAACCTAACCTAACCTAACCTAACCTAACCTATAAGTATAAGTATGTCGTATTTTGTTATTCACGCATGCTTCTTCGGAGAGTCGAAATTATTGTTAGTAAAATATTTTTACAGCGGATTTCCACTCAAGATGCCTTCAGATATAAGTATATCGATTTTGGTTGTACGGCCGTATATCCTCTTTGCATACTTACTTAATAAAAATCTTCTAAATGATCAGGCAGGATGAATTGTCGCCGGATGAATTGTCGGCGGGATGAACTGTCGGCAGGATGAACTGTCGGCAGGATGAACTGTGGGCCGGATGAACTGTCGCAGGATGAACTGTCGCCGGATGAATTGTCGCAGGACAAATTGTCGGGTCACCATATTTTCCAATTCCACATCACAATGGGGGTAGGTATGTTATATGTGTATGTGTGTTTGTGTATGTTGTTGCTACGCTAATGTGTTTATGATTATTTAATTTGTGGTTGTAACTAATCTGTAGAACTAATTTCCTACCGACAAGCTACTTTCAGTAGCGTAGCGGGTAATAAATTCCAATTGTATGCCATTTTCATACAATAATAAAAAATAAAAATAAATTCAAAAAAACATAATTGGTTTCGTTTTTTCCATCTTTCTTGGAACAAGAATATTGTTGGATACAACTTTTTCCGGGAAAGGGCTCATTTATTGAAAGAGAAACCTGAACACATAAACCCTTTCACAAGTTTTTTTTCGGCTTTTTTTGTAAGGTTGTCGAGTCACCTCCAGATTTATTTCCGCACGGAACCACTCTACTGTCTAACATGCCAAGCTCAATAAATATTTCTAATCATAATGTTACTTAAAAAACAGTGATTTAAAAATTAATATGAATGAAACATGTCCTCGCAAGTTATTTAAACAATGATCGTTCATGAAAAAAGTCCTGCCGCGGAAATGTCGTAATCAATCTTGTAATACGGTTATATTAAATATCATAATATTATTTTTCTCAGTATTTCGTATATATGATTGATTCACATCATTCCATTACCGAGATTGGCTGAAAAGACAATTTATCTATATTGAAAGGAGGCAGATCTTGTGATATGAATCATAACAGAAGACGTTGATAGTTTAATGCAGAAATATGGAAGCATACCTATTTATAGAAAACAGAAAGATATTGAACACTAAATCAGTAACAAATATAAGATTTGGAAGAATCTTCCCCCACTTCCTTTTCGTAGATCAAAGTACGATCCTTTCACATAGATATTTCACCTTTCACATGGTGTAACCCTAAATGACCAGCTCAGATTTGGGGGCTCCATCGAAGCCTGAGTTAAGTTAGCATCTCAAAAACTGGGCGTATTGTACAGGGCTTGCAGATACTTTAATAGTACACAACTGCTAACCCTGTACAAATCACAAGTGCGCCCCACGATTGAATTTGTCAGCCACCTTTGGTCTGGAGCTCAAAAATACCTGAAAAATACCCTCGACTCTGTGCAGAAACGGGCGGTCCGTTTGATAGATTCCCCCATCTTAATATACGGATTGCAATCTTTAGAGAACAGGCGTCGGGTGGGATGCTATCCTCGTTCTACCGGTATTTCAATGGAGGATGCTCCGAGTAATTAGCGGCATTGATTCCTAGCATCGGTGCATAGTCGGGAAACACGCCGAACGCGTGCCCAACATTTGTACACATGAGAACAGGTCGCTTCTTCTACTCGTTCTGTGTTCAACAGCTCGGCTGTGGAAAAGCTTGCCGGCCTCTGTGTTTCCTCCTTCATATAACATGGATAATATTGTCAAGATTAATATATATGCTCGGTAATATAAACGATAATTTGAATGTTTATTATACATTCGAAAATAAATTAAAGATATGGCTATTTAAAAAACATATTTGGTTATTAATAATATTTAGTTGATTATAATAAAAAAACGAGCGTGCTGTAGACCACACGACTGAAGAAAAACTTTACTAACGCATATCTCCCTCTCAACTTCCGTTCGCCTCGCTCGAACGTTCGCCTTGCCCGACCGTTCGCCTCGCCCGATCACACTTTATTCTTGACTGAAAGCCTTTTTATTCTTGACTGGTAGGTATGAATCTAAGAGTATAGATATTAGAATTAGAATCATAGTTCCACGGTATGAATACTAGACATTTTCTTGTTAGTTATAATATATCCCGAAGCTCAGTTTGCCACTTGGCGTAGGCCTCCTCTAACATTTTCCACTCGGACCTATCACGCGCTACTCTTCTATTGTTCTAGTTGACTATTAACGCTTTTTATAATTTCTGAAATGTCTAAATTATCTAATTGTAAATCCGTTTGTAACACGTGTTTGTGTGTGAGTTTTTTAACCCTTTATTTACATCAAAAGAATGATTTGTTTCTAAAATGGGGTTGGCAAATTCAGAATAATAATTATTATTTGAAAACTGTCTATTTGTTTGGATTTATTACTAAAACTTTAAATGCTAGATAAACCGTAGTGCTTTTTTTCTCCACTTACACTCTTTAAACAATTAGCCATCCCATTAAGACAAACCAAAAATAAAACCAATTGATTCTTGAATAATAACAGTCTCTGGATCACATAACTGTCCAGACAATAGCGTGTACACCTTGACTTTTCTGATTTAAGGATCGTGTAATCATACATGGCTTGTGTTTGCCGTATGCAGTTATGTATGTTTAACATTATAAATCCCCACAAGTAATGATCCGTGGTAGAGTTATGACGTCAGCACACCTGTGTTGCGAGGCAGCAACACGGCACAGTCCTATAGCCGTCCTATCCATCCGGGGCATAATTATTTAGCATTGACATATTCAAGGTTGGGGCCCGCTTCCATAGATGGCTGCTTGATACTTGTTTTGTCCATATACTGCGGGCCAACTTCACGTGTATTTTTTCTTGTAATGTCAGACGGTAACACGCTAGACGTGAAGGTAAAAAACTATTTTTTTTTTTTTCAAATGTTTATACACCTATTGAGTTACTTTTTATGGTATTGTGGTAATCAATGTTCAATTTGAGAGGCGGGTCACCCCTGCTAGTCATTCCAAGTGGTTTGCTACGTTTGGTGCTCGAGTTCATGGGATGAGATTTTTCTAGATCTTGGAGGCGCGCGTCGGATGCGTTTGTCCACTACTACGTAGTGGGCCCGATCGGAAGAGTCTTGCATCGCAGTGTCATCTTTGTTAAAGATGACAAAGGTCCTGAGGGATTTTTTTCCTCTGAGTCTACTATGGAGCTAATGTAAGAAAACGAACAAAAATAAAATAAAAAACGAGTGTGCTTTAGGTCACACGACTGAAGTAAAACTTCTTTAACTCCATCTGTATGATAGGAAGAGAGAAAGAAAATGTGCGCGCGCACTGCTCTCTCCCTTGCTCCTACAGTGTGAGGTTGTGTTACTCCTACCTTACAGGTGAAAAGTTAAAACGTTTAGTTACATTTCACAAACTTGCGTACAGGTAACTCAATTTAAAGAGACCCTGATTATTTATTTGTTTAGTAAGTGGTATACAGGATCGATAAGACAGATATTTAATTTCCTAATAATGTTT
The DNA here is from genome assembly GCA_929108145.2 of Limnephilus rhombicus. Classification (NCBI taxonomy): domain Eukaryota; kingdom Metazoa; phylum Arthropoda; class Insecta; order Trichoptera; family Limnephilidae; genus Limnephilus; species Limnephilus rhombicus. Next base: position 49,657,693 of record OV815283.1, read on the forward strand.
TTGGTTTTTGCAAGGAAGCTGATTATTGAAAAAAAAATAAACATAAAATGTCAAATTGAATCGTGGTCTAAATTTAAACGTAATTGATAAATAAACGTATTTATGGGGATTTGCGTGGTAAGAGGGGCTTAATTCAAACAACAACAAAAACTTATTTGTAGCTTTCGATATTATCGGTGAACCAAAAACAGTAAACATATACCTTTAAACGTGTGCTCTTTAAAGTTATTTGCCTTTGTGATTACGTAAGATCAGCTACTCACCGATATTCTTTTAAAATTTTATGAGATGGTCAATTTTACTGGCAGATTGTTGCGTTGGGTTATTTTCGAATTTATGCGTAACTTGTAATTGCGTACCTGCTTTCCGGACTCGTTCAATATTTGAACACCCTTTTGATGAAATATTTTTATTTTTGAACAACTTGCTGTTGAAATAAATAATAGGTCAGAAGAAAATATGCCGTGCAAGTGAAATGGATGGATTGAGGTGTTGGTGGAGTCCCAGGAAATAAAGGCACGTCAATTTCTGAGTCGGTTCATGCCAAGAGTTGAAATAATAGATGAATATGTATGACAATATGCAATGGATGAAGCCACTGAAAGAGTTTATGGTGCTCGATTATCATGGTCTACCTTTCTTGGGAAATGGCGTGTTGGTTAGTTAGATAGTTGTTAAGTACTAGGCAACGAATAGATATTACCAAGTAGTGTGATATATATCATAAGGCGGTCATCCAGAAGAAGACCAAAGAACTCATGGATGACTCAATGCTCCAAAATACTTCAGAGAAACGGCCTGGATGAAGGCGATACTCAGAACCGAAGAAATTACAACCTGAGAACGAGAACAGCCGTCCCCATCAGCCTACCTAGGCAATGAGTTGGGATAGCGCTAGGAAGAAGAAAAGGTGTGATCTATATCAATTTGAAAAAAACTGGGTTCGCCAATTTACATATAAAGGGCCTTTCCAGTCCCAGATCCTAGACAAGCTAATTAAATAGATTTTCTTTTCAATGAAGAATTTTGATAATTTGAAAATTTTTGATTAGTTTCACCGGAAGAAGGAAAAATTAGTTTATCTTTGGCAAACGGACATGCCCACCTATCCATTTTTCCATTCAGTGGTATAAGACATATTAATTCAAAATGTTAGTGACTACGTGGTAAGGAATTAAATTGCTTGGAGTTACGTGATGTAAAACTGACAGTTAAATGTCAATCAAGAGTTTCGGAGAATTTTCAAAATAATACGGAATTGCTGTATCTGCTGAAGACAAGTTTACAAATTATTTCTGAGAAAGAAATTAATTACTTACTAAAGGTAATAATGTAATACTGAAATCCTGGAAGCCTTGTAATGCCTAGCTAGCTTATACACTTAGACATAAATTACTTTAACTTTTAGGGGATCTAATGTATATTTTGCTAATCAATGAAGTTGCCAGCTATTATACTGGTTCCGTGAACATTTAGTTCTTGTGCAATATTCACTGTTTTTAAATTTAACGCTAAAAATTGACAAAAAGTTTTTTTTATTTTTATTTATTCATTCGTAATTAATTTTACGAGGATACAATATTTCAAAAATACCCCACTAGCCTTTTTAATTGAGATACCTTTTCTCATTGACACCTACTTTTCTTTCAACTAACTAAACAATTGTGAATAGTTGAGTAGAATCATTGATAATCTTTAAAGTGCTTAAAATACATAATTTTCTTTAATTGTGATATACAGGGTCATCGAAAAATATGGGCAACATCGAAAAATATGGGCTGACTCATCTTAAAATATGCGGAAAAAGATTATATTTTTCGTACGTTAGTATGTTTCGACGTATGCACCGTTCGTCGCTCTGCAGATGTCTAGTCTTTTTATGAGGGCTCCTCTACCAATCCAGCCGTTGGGAAAGCGAGCATGCCAACATTTAAAAAAATTATAGCATCGAAACCCTTTATGCTAAACGTGTAATTCTGTCAGTGGACGTTAGCTGGTGAATGTAAGTTTTGTTTTGGAGGTAGCGTAACTAGTGAATGCAATCTCGTTCTCGCGAGATCTCGTTTTCGCGAGATCTCGGCCTTTTTTAGCGAGATTGATCTCGGACGAATAAAGGGCGTGATCTCGCGAGTTTAACGAGATTGCACATGAGAATAAAAACGTCTTATTCGAAGCGCGGAAATAAGAAGCCGTTTAGCAGACGATTCTTCGGACATTTTGTGCTCCTTAAGGACCTATTTTCAAAATAATTCGTAATAATGGCTTGTGATTTGAACTGAACAAATCTTTCATTTGATTGGTATATTTTGTTAATTAATCTGTAATTTCTAATAGTTTGACTAATTGGTATATTTTGATAATTAATCTGATGGAGATCTACTGAGTAGATATAGTTTTATTAAATTGATAATAATGTCTCAGTATATAGTCAACTCAACTTAGATAATTAGTTTCATTTTTTTTTACTTCTCGTTGATTTGTTTGTTATAAAAGAACTGTTTCATTACTAAAAGATTTTTGTTTGATATTAGAAGAGAAGACTGGTTGTTTCTTTTATTTGTTATTTGATAGATACGTACATCAAAGTTTACTACTTAGAAGTTTATTAAAAAAATATAGACAAATACGTCAAATAATGTTTGATGCATAAAAGTCTTTTGAAAAATTCGTAAAAATAAATGTTTATCTTTTAATAATTAAATTTTTTATTATTTTTTTTATTGAGATCTCGCAGTATTGTTATTCATAAACTCGCAGGATCTCGCTTGAGCCCCAATCTCGCGAGATTTGCATTCCCCAAGCGTAACCTTGCTATGTGCACACTAGATGCGCAGTAGCCAAGGTCGGCCGCAGGCGCGCCTACGACTGCCGTTCAGTATCGTTGGTAGAAGAACCCCAATTGCCTGGCCTCCAAGAATTCCTGACCTTACCGTTTTGAATTTATTTTTCTGGGGGTTCATCAAAAACATTATGTAGGCAAAAAAGATTCGGGATTTGAATCAACTGCGTGAGCAAATTTCTGCCGCTATCTTAACAGTTACGTACTCCCGAAATGATTGCACGTACGTGGCAAGAAATCGCCTACCGACTATACATTTGCAGAGCGACGAAAACATACTAAGGTACGAAAAAAAATGTATATTTTTCCGCACATTTTAAGATCGAAACCATTGAATTGCCTCTAATAGTTTTTTTATAAGTTGTTTTAAATGTTTTCTATATTTTTCAACTATCCTGTACTAACCCTGCTTAAATATAAATAAATAAATAAATAAAATAATAAAAATTATAAGTGTGCGGTTCAAACGCGGTAGAATTGAGACCGATTATTCTCTTTCTCTCATAGGTTAAATCCTATAGACCATAGGTTCTCAAAGTGGGCGATAACGCCCCCTTGGGGGCGTTTCACACCTTCAGGGGGTCGGTAGATGACCAAGAGAAAATTGGGGGGGCGTTTCATACTTTCAGGGGGGCGGTAGGAGTCCCAGAGAAACCCTTCCCACTCCATCCTATCTTGCCCCATCCCATCCCATTAGGGGTCATCCCTATTCCATTACGCCCCCTCTGTTGTAGCAAATGAAACTCTGTCCTGGTATCACATTACGCCCTCTTCGTCGTGGTATCCCATTACACGCCGCGCCCCCCGTTGTTGTCAATTGTTGTTTTGGATACACGAGTTAGGGGGCGCTAGAAATAAAAATATTATCAAAGTGGGCGGTGGGCATAAAAAGGTTGAGAATCTATGCTATAGACGTATGTTTGACTTTTTTAAAGTTGCTTTTTCGTTTCATCTTGTTACAACCAAAACGGTGCTTAAGAAGTTTTCACTTCTAAAATAAATGCCAGTAACTCGTGAAGTTTAAATGAACGTTTTTTCTTAAACAATTGAAACGTTTTAACTCGTGTTGCTAAAGGGTTAACCCAGAGCAGAAAGTCAACGTTATTTTAGTTCTATCGTAAAAATCCAAATCTTTATTTAAAGTGCGCAGTCGCACATGGTATGAAAAATGACAGTTATAGCCACCTACATTAATATTAATTTGAGAATATCCATATAAAGTTACTGGACATTGAGCAAATAACATTTTTAGAATTGTGGGTAATATAGTTGCGTTTCTGGACAAATAAACAGAGTACGGAACTAAGTTTACCTTAACTTTCAAACTAGTCAGTGGTCCGTTGGTTAACACAAAATGAATGATAGGTATCGAAAAAGGAATGTATCATATATCCCGGAGCCAAAGGGGAAATTCTTGATTAGCAAAAATTTAGAAAAAGTATTTATTATTGTACATTTGCAAAGATATTGAAATATAAGTAGATGTGCTATCTGCTGTTTTTACTATGTGGGTCTGCGCTTCCGGGTGTCGCCGATATTGTTTACCAATTAACAAGTAAACTAAAAGAACAAATAATTAACGAATAAACCAAACGAACGTTAAACTAAATTAATGAATTCTTTCCTTATTCAAAATATATTGTGAACCAATATTGATGCACATTTTGAAAAAATCAACGAAATGAACCAATTCTTTTTGTATGAAAACAACGCTAATTAGCGCGTAGTCCGGCGACAGTTGCGCGGACACCATAGCATATCTCTTCTGTATTTGAATATCTTTGTACATTTGATTTATTTAGTTATCGTATTAAGTCAAACTAGCAGTTGAAAACCCGCTCCGCAAGTTTTTGCTGCTAGGTCCTTCCGACGGCTATTAGTTCGGCTTCGCCCAGTTAAGGCGTTGGTGACAATTTTATAAATCCGATAGGAACTGGTTCCAAAAATAGCCGATTCTTCAGACCCGCTGGGACCCAGTGACAGCTAGTCACCGGGACAGAGTAACCGCGACAGGCACTGACGTTGTATACAATATATGGACCCGCGGTACTATTCTTCACAACTGCCAGTTACAATTATAATTATATTATCGTAAATCTCTCCACATCCGGAAAGATTCATGAAATTACGAATCCAATAGTACCTAATTAGTCCTGCCAGGCAATGCTCCTCACGCTAGCTGTTAACGTAAGTGGCGCCATCTTTTAGCATTGCTTTAATTCGGTTCTATTACAAAAGTAGATTTGAATACAAACTCCACATACGAAAACAGTTTTACGTGAGGCGTGACGTCAGAGTTATGTTCATTGTCGTATTCTTAAATTTCAACCTTACAGTCGCTGGGCTATTAATACGGTTTGATGCCAATGTATATGTCGGCGGCCGACCATAAAATCAGGCAGATCATGATGCGCCTAGCTACTTCGTTAAGTGCCTGGCGGCAGATCGTGAAGTGCTTCAGGCGCATCATGATCGGCCTAATGCACGTTAAGGATAAGCTGAAATACAGATGTGAATACATTATGGTCCAGTCAACATTAGTTTCTAATTAGGCGGTGCCTGTTCTAAGAAACTTTTTAGCTTTTGTGTACGCTATATCAAAGTATTTAGATTTTTTAATTACATCATATAAATGTATTTGTTTTGATAATGCACTAAAGGCGAATAGAAGAGAGAAAAAAATTAAGAAAATAATAATGAAAAAGAAATAAAGGCGATAATACAACTTGGCGATGATAAATTATCAGATGATAGATATCTTTTAATAATATTTCTGAATCTATCCTGCCTAAATCTAATAACCATTTTGCAATTTTTGAACCAAAGCATAACAATAATTATTCACATAGTTTCAGTGTCAATTAAGTCAAATTAAGTGAAAAAACTTTAAAATGAAGTAGTGATAATTATGAAGTTTAGGCGAAAATCTCTAACCTTCCGATATCTGGACCACTGTTCTTATCTACTAAGCCTCAGAGATAAACTAAAACTGATGCTGGTTTTTAATTTTCTTATGTACTTAAATGCTAAAGTGCAGACGTCGCAACAATGAGCTATATACCCTGTATAAGGATCTAAACGTCACAAAATTTATTAAACTTGGAAGCCTGGGTGGCTGGGTCATGTGGAGAGAATGACCGAGCATCAAGCACCAAAGTCTCTGCTGAACTCAAGACCGATAGGGCGAAGGAGTCTGGGAAGACCGAGATTAAGATGGAGCGACAACGTCCTCAAAGACATATCTACCTTTTGAGCTTCTTAACTGGAGAGAGCTGGCACAAAACCGAGATGAGTGGAAGAATACTCTCGAGGAGGCCATGACCCACCAGGGGTTGCAGAGCCAAGAGTGATGATGTACGTTTTCGCTCGGAACCAGTGGGGCTATGACACTTTTGAGGTTGAAGGGGACGAAAAGGGAGGAGATTGTAGAGAGGACGGAATCAGAAAAAAAAACTCTTAATGTTGGTCTTTCATCAGGGAGATACTGAGAGCAATTACCAGTTTGAGCTTCTTTTAAGACAAAATAATCTTAAAAACTCGAAATTAACTCTACAAATACAGTTGTTTTACCAACATGATAAATAATAAACTGGAAAAGAGCTTAATGTAATATTGTACAACACCACACAAATAATGCATATTTTTATTATTTACCTATATAAAGTACGAGTATGTTTACATTTGGTTTTTTAATGCCTGTCAACTGGAATATACCTTTGTCGAGAAAGGATTTTTGACAATGTGTCAACGGTAAAATTCAAATGATATTCGTAATGGCAGTCCAAAAATACACATTACCAGATGACACTACTTGTCAACGAAGGTACCTGCAAATTAAAAATAATATGTCTCTTCCACTGACCAAAATGACTTGTTGAATCCAACAACCAAAAATTATAATTATCATTGATTAAAAAATACCTCATTTCCGGAAAATAAATAACGACTCGAAATAAATGCCTGCGGTTTAACATCCAGGTACCTAAATTTATATGCAATGTTGGTACATTAGTATTCTACCCAGGTAGTTTCAAGCTGAAAGAATAATGATAAAGGTCAAATAAATTAATCAGAATTATACTTACTTGCTTACTTGAGAGTAGGAATAAGGTATAAGCCTGTTGATGATTTAGTATGAATAAATAATTTAGTGTGCTTTATGGATACGGAATGCAATTTAAAATATAAAGGCATTATATCTATAGAATTGTCTTTCCAAATTTGGAAAACAGCGCGGTACCTAACTACAATCCGATAATTGTTATTAATGAATATTAATATATACACGTCTAAATGCTTAATGTCATCTCAATGATTAATTATTCCGATAAAAACTGATCAACAACACGTATTTGAAGTACCTAGCGATATGATTTTATAACAAAAGTTTCAGACAAATAAATTCAAGGCCCATAGTTTACGCCCGCGCTGTTAATAGGATTCTAAAATTCGGGAAAATAATTTAATTTGTTGTTCAGTTTTAAGTTTGCTCGTGAATGACACGGACGTGTCGAAACCGGTTGCAAAAACTAAAAATTAAAGTAACAAATGTACATTGAAAATTAAAACTCTTCAAAACAAAAACATAATTTGTATTTTTTTAACTGCTCCATACAGGAATCCCTGAGGAAAATGATTTGCCTCAGGGCCTTTGTCATCTTTGACCATGCTGTTTGAAGGGTCTTTTAAAGGAGAGAAAGGAAGGGTAGTTCTGAGAAGAATAAGAAATGAGGGGTGGGTAGGAATCTTAGGGTCAGTGGGTCCAGGAGTGACGGACGTATGAGTCCATACCTCCCACTGCGGTACAAGGAGATGTTCCATGCTTGAGAGGGCGGCAAAAGGTCACCCTCAACCACTCTCTCCCCCGATCCGGCCTGCCACGCAGCTGGTGGGCAGACATATTCGCCGCCAAGACTTAGACAAACCTCTCCCCATGAACCCGGGTACTCTGCTAAGACACCATAAGTTGCGAACCACATGGGCGACTTATGGTAAAGGTGTTGGTTATCCAATAAATGGTTACCGGGGTGACTGATAATTACTGTTCTATCTCGATTATTAACAAACAAAAAACCTTGTTTTTTCCCCGTGGTCTTCAATTAACAGTTTCAAATGAATTATGTATTTTAAGTGATACCAAAAAACAAATATTTTTTTTACATGAGCTCCACGCAGGAGGCCCTGAGGAAAATAATTTCGCTTAGGGCCTATGTCATCTTTGGGAATGCTGTATGGAGGGTTTTTTAAGGAAAGGAAGGAGAGGAGAGTTCTGGGAAGGAAAAGGGTTTAAGGGGTGGGTAGGAATCTGGGGTTCAGTGTGTCCTGGTCATCCGCCTCCAGGACCTAGACAAACCTCACCCCATGAACCCGGGCACCCCTGCTAAATCACCAAACCTAGCGAACCACTTGGGGTGACCTATGGCAGAGGTATTGGTTATCCAATAAAGGTTAAATGACAAATAAAAGTTTTTAAAAATATATTTATTTAGTGCATGCAAACTTTTAATTTTAAAAAATCCCACGGCCGAGAATAGAATCCCGATCATCCGCTTGGACGGCAAGCATGCTGACCATTCAATCCAAGAAATATAAATTCATTGCATGTCCTGAAACCATAGTGTAAAGTATTTTAGATTTCTTTTTTAAAATTAAATGAAGACAATATAAGCGAAACTCAATCGACAATCTGGAAACAGAAAAATATATTGGCACCTCTGGGACTCTAACCCTAGCGGGAGGTCCTGGGTTATTGTATTATTAAAAAAAAAAACACTAATTTACCAATTGAATAATTATAACAACGAATTACCTGTAAACGTATTTCGAAGTACACACATTCCTACGCTAATTATTTTCTGACTTGTAAAATAACTTGAAAAAACATAGATATTTTAATACGAATTCTTGAAGTAATGGTATATTTATGTACATAAAAAATGAATGGGAATAATTTTCCATCAAAGATCTTGTTCTCAGGAACTTTAAGTGGAAAACAAATAAATAAAATAGCATCCGACAAAAACGTCAACAGGAAAATTCTGAAAACCAAGTCGTATAAAACAAGAAAATAATGCAAACTCACTCAATTTAACAAAAAGCTTCATTGTACGTTAAAAACACTCGTCTCGTTACATTTCCTTGTTTCTCTTTTTTCGTGTTATTTGAAATCTTCTTTTGTGAAGGCAGACAAATAATTTGAGTTCCACGAAGGGAATTTCGTATCAGGTGGAGAATGCCACTTTGATGTTACGGGGGAATGGAAAAAGTATTGCGATCTTAGTACTTAATAGCTACTCTCCGGCGATGCTGGATGTTTGCTGCTTTTTATTTGCTGCGGGCCGACCTATAGGTACATATAGGTATATTATATACTATATCCAGGCTTGGCTTAAATCAAGTTTAAATTCAAACATTTTAGTATTTGATTCTTTGACAGAAATTTTACAAAGAAATGTTCTATTAATGGAAAAATTTCGATGACAGTAGTGGGGATTCAGTTAGAAAAATTTCACCGTTGGCTTTTAAAATAGATTTCTTTTTTCTTTTTAAAAAACATTGATTTGTGTTTTATAGTTATATAATAAAAAAAATTAAGTCTTTATTAGTGAAAAAACGTTTCATTATGTACTCATCATCACTCTTGGCTCTACAACTCCTGGTGGGTGTTGGCCTCCTCAAGAATCTTCCTCCATTCATCTCGGTTTTGTGCCAGTCAGCTCACTCCAGTTTATATGTCTTTGAGGACGTTGTCACTCAATCTTGGCCTTCCCAGGCTCCTTCGCCCTATCGGTCTTGATTTCAGCAGGGACTTTGGTGCTTGATGCTCGTTCATTCTCTCCACATGACCCAGCCACCGAAGTCTTCCCAATTTTATAAATGTTGTGACGTTTAGCTCCTTGAACAGAGTATAGAGCTCATTGTTGTAACGTCTGCACCAAAATCCATTTTCTAGAACCGGTCCGAAGATACGTCTCAAATTTTTCCTTTCAAAAACGTCCAGTGCTCGCTCATTTCTCTTAGTCAATACCATAGTCATAAATCTGGACTCATTATGTACTACAGTCATTAAACTGGGAGGACTGGACCACAGAAGACCACAAAAGAGGTGCTTTATAATATGCAGGACGATGGGGTGTTGAAAGGTCCACACCTGAATGGCAAGGTAATGTAGAGACGATAACCTTATTCCTGAGAATGGAAAACTTTTTGGACAGGATTCAGGATTTCGATGATGTTGACATTTGCTTTGTTGAACACTTTTGTTTGTATTGAGTACTTACTAATGTCAAATCCTTTTTTTTGCTGTCATGAAAGTTGATACTGTTTCTAATGATGGTGTCTTTCATAGAATTTAAACAATTCGTCAAATTTCAAAGATAAAATTCTAGTTTTGTGAAAGTTCTATTAGGGTTCTGTTATTATTTCATCACGGACCGGTTAATTCACAGCACTTTCACTGAACACGAATTTTAACTATAAAATTTGACGAATTGTTCAAATTGTGAGAAACAAGCAGTCCTCAGTCATGGCCACTCTCATCGACATAATAATACAATGTAAACAGCCACTTGAAAAATGAGGCTTGTTCACTTTTACTAAACGCAAAGGCAATTCTTAATTTTTAATTGGTAAATTAATGTTTAAGACAAGATTTTTATGCACAGCGCTAAGGGTAACAATTATTATAAGCAATAATTATTAGCCTGAAACACTCATCTACATTGAAAAAATCTCCCGAGAAAAGATACGTGCCGCCCCATGCCGCCCCATGCCGCCGTGAAACCGTGCTCGGGACATCGATAAAAAATCAAAGTTACGCCTTTCGATCCGGTATTGTAAAGTTATGTTGTATCAAAAATATTTTAAAACGTGTTCATATAAACGTAATATGAACGAAAATATTTGCACCTTTAAATTTACCTAATATATTTTTATCGCGCTATGTAAACTTTAGGATTATCATATCATTATGAAATTTGTTCACTAGCAATGAAAGAGTCCAATGAAAAATTAAATTGTATGGATTGATCGCACTCCCACTGCGTTCAGAATCTGCACCCCAATTGAAAGCATCGCGATAATGATGATGCGTAATGAACCCAAATTGTCTGCATCCTCCGAGTCCAATCCAGAAGTTCAGGGTTCAGCTCCTATAGTGCCGTGCGCGGCGCAAACACCGCCCATTGTTCCACAGGGTGATTATTTTTCCAATTCATGGACCCCTAATTGTGGACATTACCGGCCACCCAAGCGTGAAGGAATATTTTATTGGTTTTTTTAGGGATCGCACCTTTCAAGCACACGCCGCGCTCACGGGAAGTCAAGCGGAGTGTAGTAATTATTTGATGTAGGTATAAGTTTTAAAATGATATAATATTACTACAGAAACAACTTATTGAAGTTTTCAGAAAATAAATTAAATATTCGACAATTTTTTTACAGTTTTACGTTACACACGATTTGCACTATTCTTTGTCTCTACGTGGAATAAAATCCAAGGCGGCTCCTTCTCGGAGATCTCAGGCACTCCTAGTTCATTGGTTGCTTCGGGTAAAAGCGCACATTATGATTGAAAAAAAAATGCCAGCGAAGGAAAATTACAGTCAAAACAATCCATACACAACTGTTAACGAGACATAAACAGCTGGGTTAGGTATCTACTTTACCAGCTGATGATTAGCTACTAGTATTCACAACGGGGGTTCAGCCATGAGCCGAACTATTTTTATATGATGTTATATTTTAGAAAGTATATCTCTGGGCAGAGTCACTTCTTCTGGTTCTGCTGATTTCAGTTCAACCACTTTTATTCTTTCTGCTTTTAATGCTCCGAACTTGTCATTGTCGATCAGTTTGTTAAGTAGATCTATTCTCGCCTTTGTTGCAATGAAGAAATCAATCCTCGCCTTGGCCTGGGAGTTTCTTAATTCTATTACTTGGTTACATTGGCTCTTGGTATACTCGTAGAGATCAGCTACCCCCTTCATAGGCAACTTGTTAGGATCCTTAAAGAGTGGGTTCAATGTTTTTTGGATGAACTGAACTTCAAATTTTTATTTTTTTTCCCTATCCCCGTATGGGGGTGTGCTGGACCTCGTCCCTGCCTTATTTTTAGTTACATTATTAATTTTGCAGATCCTTCTCAAATCTATCTGCGCCTCCCCCCAATGACATGTGCAGGCTTGAGGTTTGATCACACGACCTTGACTGTCCTTTGTCCTGCCTCTGACTACCCAACGCTGAATTTTCTTTTAGTCTTCGGGTATTTTACCCCAAATATTCAGTTAACATTCTTTGAGGCTTCACTGAGTGGTTGGCTAAGGGACACGGAAGCTAAGTGTAGTTTATGGTCAGACCGAAAGCCATTCAAATTTTTTGTTGGTACTTGCCAATTGATTTGAGATTTATTGTATTTCTTATGTTCTCTATTTTATGCAGGTGCTTGCAGGTTTTTTACAGATGCAATTCCGCGTCATGGAGTCTCATGAATGAGTTTTTCTTTTGCCCTGTTTAATTTATCTTTGTCTTACTAACCTATTTTTTTGCATTTTGTTTTTCCTGTTAAGCACTTGCATACTGCTTACTAACAACTTATGCCTGGACACTGGAGGTCTAGATTCGTTCAAAATAAATAAATGTAGCTTCGTTTAATCAAAAAAATTAGAATCTTGCGAGAGCCTTGAAGGAGTAACCATCAGTTACTTATACCAGGGCGGGTAAGAGGTGGATTACCTCCACTGATGTTATATTTATTATATTATCGAAGGAAGCAAACACTTTGTGGCTTGATATTTTACAAAATGAAACAAGTTGTTTGTTTGAAACCACGTTATTTGAATTTATATTCGTCGACTGGTTTCAGGACAATACTATGTTTATAAAACATATAAAAATGTTTATATAAAACATATAAAAACGTATATACGTTTATATATTTATTGTCCTGAAGAAGGTTGAGTACAACTGAAACCGGTCGACGAATATAAATTCATATAAAATGGTTTTAAACAAACATCTTGTTTCATAGATAATAAAAATACAAGATCATACAAAAATGGTTAGTTAAGATAATAGTATAAGATATTTTAGTCGATAATCTATATGATTTCGTGTTCTGCGATTGCTGAAAAATATGTTTTGCTAACTTATTACGTACCATTTGAATCTCTAATTATTTATCTCTTTAATTTGTATCTTGTGTCTCTTGCCTCTCTTTGAATTATTTGTCATTTAAGTAAACTTTGCATTTTTATAATATCTCTTTGTTTTATTTATGTATTTCAAATTTTTTTTTTATCTATTTTTTATTTAAACAATTTCAAAATTTGCCTATGTATAATTTGACTGAATGATTGAGTTGACTGACTGAGGACAATTATTTTCTTCAGGCCCTCTTACGTGGAGTTAATAATAATAATAATTATAATAATTTTTTATTTTAATAATTTGTACATTTAAGTTTACAAATTTCTAATTAATTATAATACTTCATATTCACTATATTTTTTCAAGTTTTATGTAGCTCCTACAATACATCTTGAACTTTCCAATTGGTGTGGACTTTAAAGTTTCTGGTAGTGTGTTATACAACTTCATTCCCTTGTACAGTAGACTGTTCTTCGTATTCGCTTTGTCCTTTTTTTGTAGCCTAATTTCCTTGCACGTCTTTGCGTTATATCTGTGAATGTCCTTGTTGTATACAATTTTATTTGTGAAGTATTTTGGTAACACATTGTTCAATATTTTGTGAATAAAAACCATCGTGTTCAAGGTCATCATCTGTTTCACGGTTAACCAATTTAGTTCCTTTAACATTTTAATTATTTTTGAAAATCTATTTCGTCGAAGTATTATTCTCATTGCCCTGTTCTGGAGAATTTGTAACTTATTTTGTTCTCTTTCGTTACATAGGAAAAGTATACTCGAGCAGTAGTTGAATTGTGGAAAATGTAAAAAAAATAAGGTAATTTATAAAATTTTGTCTCTAAATACTTTTTTTTGAGAATTTTTTTGCGATTTTTATAAAAAGAACTTAATTTGCCACATTAAACAATAAAACCATATCCGAAAAGAGGTTTATAAATAGAAGAGTTTGGAAAAATGAAACAATACAACTTTGTATAAACCACTTATATAATGTGCAAATCCGACCGGTTTCGGAACAAACGTTCCTTCGTCAGGGAAAGCTTATACTAATTTGGCAGTTTCGAACAATGTTTTATTATGGTAGGGGGTGGAGCCGTTGTTAGTTAATAATGAAATTGGGTGGATAGGTATTAGTGTAGAGTAGGTGGGTAGGGGAACAAATCCATGATTGGGCTATATGATATTGATAATAATATAATAATATCTATAAATATTGTCATATAGCCCAATCAGGGATTTGTTCCCCTACCCACCCACTCTACACTAATACCTACCCACCCAATCTACATTATTAAATAACAACGGCTCCACCCCCTACCATAATAAAACATTGTTCGAAACTGTCTAATTAGTATAAGCTTTCCCTGACGAAGGAACGTTTGTTCCGAAACCGGTCGGATTTGCACATTATATAAGTGGTTTATACAAAGTTGTATTGTTTCATTTTTCTATAATGGATAACCACAAAGTAATAGCTACATTCAAAAATAGAAGAGTTTGGACTTGGAAGTGTTTTTTACAGACCTTATAATACTTTATTTTTTCTGGGCTTATAAAAAACTTATAAAAAAAAAACTGATAGATATTTTTAAGGGCCAAGGTATGTTCTACACGCAGTATTTAATTGAAGCATCTACGAGTATAATACTTCTAAGCAATCAAATTTTCAAAACTTAAACATATGATTTTATATGATTTTGCATTATTTAGTATGGTTTCATCTTAATACGTCAAAATGTCGCACTCCCAAATATTTGTCGTAGGTAATATTTCACAGCAACCAACGTCACCACATCCGACGTAATATTTCAAAAGTGAATTACGAATGTATCTACCTGATTCACCATTTTTTGGTAACCTTTGAATTCCACTTAATAAATTATTTTTTTCGAGAATAAGACAAATACCACTGATCATTGATCAACGAACGCATAAAATTAAACGGAAACAATAAAATAGTTGAGGAAAACCGCAGCCCAACCTTCATCCGAGTATTTGACCTCTATCCACTTTGCCGGTTTGAACGTGCATCCCATCACAGTCAAATAATCATCGCTTATACCAGTCATCGACCACGCACGGCCTTTTTGAAATATTAAAAGTGTTAATATGGAGAAAAAAATCTTTTTTCATTCACAGGAAGGGCAGTAGGACAGGAGCCGTAAATAAAGGTTATTATTTTATTTAATCCAGAATACATTTATGATACTAATATATTGTAAATGCTTCCACGACACTTGATCCACCGATAGTAAAGTCGGCTCCCCGGCATACTTATATACAAAATGCAGTCGGTTTAGGGAAAATACGGTATACCTTCCTTATACAACATATAACAAAGTGACACCGACAGGGCGTGTAGAGAGAATGTACCACCAAATAATAGATAAGTTTTAAAATTTTCACGGCCAAAAGCATTTTCGTTATTTGTTTTTGGGGTGTTATGCCGTGTTGCGCTACCTCCTTCTTTAGCCAAAGTTTCGGATATTGCTGTAGTGTCTATCATCAGGGCAGATCAGGGCAATTTGTACTGGTGATAGTTAGTGGAGCTGGCGACACGGTATCGCTTCGAAGTAAATAAGCACACACTTCACGACTAAAAATTACACATCTACCGGATCTGCCGGATCTGCCCTGATGATGGACACTGCAACGATGTCCGAAACATTGGCTAAAGAAGGAGGTAGCGCAACACGGCATAACACCCCAAAAACAAATAAAGAAAACACCAAATGATAGTATAAAACATATTTTCATACAAATGCATCAAGAAAAAATCTGCTTTTCTGTATACTGTGTAATTATACCAGCGTACAAGTACAAAAACTCAATACTGTATGTAAATTTGATTGAAAATCTTTGATCGCAGAAAAAAATATTTTGTCAAATACAGGTAATATTCCCTGCCCAATAAATGGACAAATAACAAAAAAAGGGATTTCTATGGTTTTAATGCCCATAAGACAGAAAAATGCATGCGGTCATCGGCCGACCCACAAGGTTACAGACGTTATGTTTGGCATCTTGGCCTGTCGAGAGTTATCAAGGGTATTTTTGATGTCGATTTTTTGTTGAAATTGGTAAATAATGCGGTAAAATATTTAATTTTATAGTAAATATCATTTTGGTGGGTCAATTGTCGGCGGATCAACTGTGGGGTCACCGTTGTAGGTACACATACAAATAGGAGCGTAAAACGCAAACAACAGAATTAAAAAAAAAAAACATTTCCTAGAGTGAATTATTATTATAAATGATTCCTTATAAAATCTTCCACACGGCATCCCGAAAGATGACAGAACCAGGGGAAAATTATTTTACTCGACCTTCTCCTTTGTGAATTTATTGTAAAAAAAAGAAACCAGTCATAATAAATAACCATAACTAACTTTTTTTACATTAGTTTTACACAGGTAGCCCCCGAGGAAAAAAATCTCTCTGGGCCTATGTTATCTTTGGGGATGCAGTGTGCAATTGTCCAAACCATATAAACGTCCATCTTACTCATTACCCTTACATGAGCTTTTCATTATTTGCGAATCTCCACATTTCTTACAATATCATGCATGGTTTTACCACACAAACGCCCCCAGGATCTTGTTTCTTTAGCATTCTACTTTCATCTTTCCACTGCCAGTTCCTTGACTCACTGTCTCTGATAGATTTGCTTATTTGAAAAATTAATTAAAAGTTTAGATTGGTAGGTACCTATACCAGATAAAAAAAAGAATTTTCGAAAAAAATTACAATCCAAATCTAGGGAATGAAGGAAGGCTGAAGGGAGAAGTGAGGGAAAAGAAACAAACAATATAAAAGTATTTGTTCTTGATTTAAAAATTATTTTCCTTCTTCGTTTTTTGGGGGCGAAATGAGTCTCACAGATTATACGACATCTGGTGATTAAACACTGCTGAAGACATTTCAAGCAATGCAACGCCAATCCTTGAAACTGAATGGTTAACCATCACCAGAGTGATTCTACGGGTATTTCCCACACTAGCTATCAATAGCGATAAAAATGTGTGTATGTGAACGACATAGATATAGGACCGGGCGGCGTTATCATATCGCGCCGAATACTACGTTGTGCATTACGGCTGTAACTGAGATGCCAATACACGCTTACTCGCTCATCTTAAGACGAATGTTGTAAGTTGTATGAGACGACTTGCAGCTACACTACACTACCCTCAACAGCACAGTACATTTCAACTATAACGCAACACGATGTAAGAAATGAAAAAAAAATGTTGTCCATGCCTGATTTAAGTAACGATATCATCATGAAAAAAACACACTTTAATTCCATCAATATCTATTCAACCAGTTACTGTTCGCAACGCGGCCTTTGTCACGGTGTTCTGACTGATTATAAAATCTGATCGCGGGGAGATTGATTAAAATGCTGCACGTCTTGATTTATGTACACCCAAAATAGATTTTTACTCACAAAATATACGTGTGGTAGTATAGTAGATACAGCAACAAAAATTAAATTAAACACTTAACTTCCATTCACACAAGTAGGCACGTACGGATGAATAATAATTTAAAAAAACTAAAGTGACCTGCTAGGTGATTTCGGTCCTATACGGATAAGTAATGTGTGGGTTCAGCTGGAGTGGGTTCTTGCACTCGCGTTCTTCCCGGGAAGCGAATCCTACCCCTACTCCTTTTTTTTTAATCCGGTCCAGTACTCGGTACTCAGGAACTCGGCGGTCCGAGCCACTCGCGAGCCGGGAGCAGGTCCCGGGTTCGAGTTGTTTTGCGGAATCCGGCTCCGAGGTCCGGTTCGAGTTAAATCCACGGGTCTCATGCGAGTTGGATGCAGGTCCCGCGTTCGAGTTATTTTGCGGGCTCCGGCTCCGAGGTCCGGCTCCGGTCGAACCAATGCGTCTCGATCCGAGCCATTTGCAGTCAGGATCAGGTCCCGCATTCTAGTTCTTTTGTGCGGCTCCAAGATCCGGCTCCAGTGTCTCGCTCCCGGTCCATGTCTCGATCCGAGCCATACGCGAGTCGGGAGAGGCTCCCGAAACCTACTCCAAGAACTCGAATACTTTTTAAAAGGGAGCACGTCTCAGAGGCCTCTGGCAAAATGCGGAAGTTTTTCATCTCTAGTACTTACGCAGCATCATGTTTGTTGGTGATACATTAGTAGACTAGCGAGTTCCCAGCATGCGTTTCAATGCCCCTTATTTAATGAAGGAATAGTGTCTCCCTGTACGTCCTTTTGCATTTGTCTTCATTCCCCCTCCGCCTACCCTCCAACGTCCTCTTCCTCTCCCGCGTTTCCCCTCCACCTTCCCCGTCTTCCTCCTCCCCTCTCCCTGGGCGTGCGCATCACAACTGGGATAAATAGTATAGGAAATAAAAATCACCAGAGTTTCCTCACAATCAGATGAATACTTTAGGAACGCATAAAGGACAAACCAAGAAACATTCATTTTTAGATATTATCAATCAAATTTCAATCAAATTTGGTACCAAAAATAGGCACCTATTTAAAATTAGATTCGAAGTATTCGATTTGGGTAAGTATCGGAGGTGAGAAAAATTCATTAATTTAAAGAGTTTATTCGAGAATCGAATTTCGATTAAGAACAGTAGCTGAATTTCTCATGAAATTTGTTTAAAAAAATTGAAATGGGTGGCACACGAGCTGTTTGAAAACTGAATGTACCGAATGTATGGTATGCGGAGGGGGAGGGGAACTCGGGAGGGAATTTTCGCGGGATGGGGGAATCGGGAAAGGAGAGTGGGGAGAGAGAAGGCGGAGAAGGCGGAGGCGGAACGCGTGACGGGAAGGGGACGTGGGAGATGAATGGAAGGCGGAAGGGGAACGGAAATAATGGGAAAAGACAAGCAGGGAGAAACAATTTCTTTATTAAGTGGCAGAGCAACGCATTTATTTTTACCTATTTATTTAACGCCCAAAGGGCTTTTACATGTTTGGTAGTACAATTAATTCATGACAGATGATTTTTAAACAGATAAAGAAATAATAAAAATAAAATTAGATAAAAAAGCACACAAATCCAAAAAATACAAAAATACAGCGATTTCATAGGTTTACAAAAATAGAGATATGCTTAGGAATAGTTTTGGAATAAGTTTTTTGTAAGATCAATAAAATTCGCCAAGTTTATGTTAAATATATCAACATCACCCAAGTACTGTTTTCCTATAGTGTGAAATCGTTGTATCGGAGAGCGGGCAATGTAGTTCCGCTTATGAATGCTACAATAGAATAGTGTATTTTGTCGTGTAGTTACTGTCAGTATTCGTAAGTTTATCACTTGCAGGAGTTCGCAACAGTCAAATTGAGAGTATTTAAGTATTTTGAATAAAAATTTTAAGTCGTTTATTTTACTCCTGTCTTTCAGTGTGTGTATTTTTTGAGAATTTAATAATAAATTATATTTTAAGTCTTCTAATGGGATATTTAATTTAAAATTTATTAAACGCAGAATTTTTTTTTTGTATTCGCTCAATGTTATTACTGTGAATTTCGTAAGATGGAGACCAAACTACCGAGTTATATTCCATTAGACTTCTAACTAGAGATACATATAATAATTTAATGGCTTGTATGGAATTAATGTTGTTAGTTGTTCTTAAGAGGGCATTACCAGAGAAAACCAGAAATATGTCATTTTCAAATCAGATTTTAGACGTATTGACTCTTTTCCCAAAAAATTATAAATGGATTTCGAAAGATTGTTTTTTTTATCTAGCATTCGCATGTAATAAATTTTGAGATTTTTTTTTAATTTTTAGTATAATAAGGTTATTCCATAGGTCGTTAGCAGATTTTTTAAATTTTCAAAAAAGATTTTGAATTATACCACACCCATTTCAAATAATATAATCATGCAAATAATATAATCATGCATGAATTTTAATTTTAGTTTCAATAAAATCATTAAAATATATGTACGTACATGTGTTTCTTGACGAAAATTGGTCCATTTGTGTATTTATTTGCGCACTTACAAACTAATATATTTCAGGTTTTTTAAACATTCTTCTTAAATTTAGACATTATTGAAAAATGATAAATACTTATAATCAAAAAATTACTACAAAAAGTACATAATTTTAATAGTTTTATCATCACGCCTTTCAGCATTTTTGGATGAAGGTATAAATTAAAGCTAATTTGGATTGAAATAAATTCGATATTGAGTTATAATTTTAAAAAGCTGGTACGGAGAATAATTAATCTTTCCCATTGTAACCGCCCTGCAAGATCGTAAGAACAACTTTCGATGAAATGTGGATTTTCGTCCGCTGGCTGGTTAAACGCTCTTAATACGAAGCCTAGTGTTTTCATACGTACCTTTGTTTACAATTTGGTGGATATGATTGGCGAAACTTAGTTTTTCAGTCACGCATGCCGAGAACTCGCTAGTAATTTATAGAAAGCCACTTATTCGAGTGGCTACGTTTAAAACTGGTAGAGAACAATGTTGATGAATTGTAATCAGTAGTTTATTTACTAATTCAGGTCATAAATTTAACACCAAAAAAGAAAAAAAATAATAAATTACACCTGGTAATTGGATTTGAACAGATTGCATCGTAAATAGATTGGTGGGTATCCAAATATAATTAGGTACCTAACTCACGTATTATGGATTCCAAATCAGATAATTCCTACTTTTTCCATAGATTGCTTATCACAGAGTAAAAATGACCCCTAGAGCAGAAATTACGCGCGAGGAAAAAGCACAGTGGAAAAGGGACGGGGAGAAGACAACCGCACTAGTTTAATTGGTAGAAATATGCGGTAGTTCAGAGGTATGTTCGTACTAAAATAATCTTAATATAAAAAACCAAGTCGGGTTAGTTGCACCGTTTATAACTCAAGAACGACAGGACCGATTTTTATGATCTTTGATTGGTTGGATTTGTCTCCGCCCCGAATAGCAGAATTGCTGTTAAAACATCGAAAAAATTCACCAAAAAAAATTATGAAGAAAATTAATCTCCTCATATATTTTGTATGGAACGAATTCTCATCTTTTGAAAAAGCTGCAGGAATATTGTGATAAGTATAATATTGAGAAGTAAGTGAATTCAAAAATTCAAAATCGTCAAATGTCAATGGGCTGATTGTTTTGCTTTTGTTTTTAAACATAAAATGCTGCCTCTCTTTCTTACACACTTAATGTCAATAGTCGAAAATGAGACAAACGGTGAACGTATGTCTGCACCCCTCCAAAGGAAAAATTCAATAATTATAATAAATCTCCCTCACACGTATAAAGATAATGAAACGCAATTCCCGTAAGTAACTGGAAAAGTAAGATAATAACAAAATATATAACGCCATCTCTGATACTGACAACAACAAAACACGGACAGTTGCGCATCGATAATTGCTTCATTGTGTAATTTTTAACTTAATGAAAAAGTGAATTTAATTCAGCTAATAAGTTAACACAACAGTTATTGATTCTGTGGCGGTTCGGCGAAGTTCACCGGGTCAGCTAGTTGTTTATAAAAAACACTTCCCTACATGTATTCCGACAGGACTATGTTTTAACTTACTAAGTCTAAATTAGTCGTATTTTAATTGAGTCGTGAATTCAACCCTACAAAACAGCTCGCCTTTAAAAACAATATTCAATAGTATTTTTATTTAACCTTTGACGATTGATGAAAAATTATAATTTCCTTGGTATCTTTGTATAACTACGGTTCAATAACCTCTTTAACAGAGATTTGCTGTGTTTCTAAAGTGGAATTGATTGTGCGAAAGTTACAAACATTATTTTATCAAATTGTATATTTGAAATTCAGAGTTTACTTGTTAATCCAACACAAGCAAGCATTTTTTTTTGACAGAAAGCAATCATTTTGTGGTTCACTAATAATATTTATTATTTGTAACACTGTGTGAATTTGGTTCAGTTCATATCTACCCCTTTATTAATTCCGAAGCAATCTTCCGAACAGGCCCTCTATTGATATGCTTGGTGTAACTCTAACCAGCTCAGATATGGGGGCTCCATCGAAGCCAGAGTAAAGTTAGCCTCCCAAAAACTGGGCGTACTGTACAGGGCCCGCAGATACTTACTTTAATAGTACACAGCTGCAAACCCTGTACAAATCACAAATGCACCCTACGGTTGAAGCCACCTTTGGTCTGGAGCCCCAAAATACCTGAAAAATACTCTCGACTCTGTGCAGAAACGGGCGGTCCATTTGATAGATTCTCCCATCTTAACAAATGGATTGCAATCTTTAGAGCACAAGCGCGGGTGGGAATGCTATCCTTGTTCTACCGGTATTACAATGGAAGATGCTCCGAGGAACAAGCGTCATTGATCCCTTCGGCACCGGTGCACTGTCGGGAAACATACCAAACGCGTGCCCAAAATATGTACATGGTTGACATGAGAACGGGTCGCTTCTTTAACTCGTTCCTGTATTTAACAGCTTGGCTGTGGAACGATTTGCCTGCCTCTGTGTTTTCTCCTTCCTACAAGTCTCTTCAAGACCAATCTTCATTCCTTACTGTCCGCAAAAAAATCCTCCACACAACATCTCAGATGACATAGGTCCTCAGTGAAATTATATTCCTCAGGGCCTCCTGTGTGAAGTTAATGTAAAAAAATACTTTGTGGTAGGCACCTACTTCGGGCAGATAAATTATCCACATAGTATTGTATTCGTATCGGAATAGTTGAATGCCGAGTTGGGTAGGTACTGGGTAGGTTCTGATACTTATTAGCTTTCTCGGAACGCAATGCCTCCTTGACATGTTGGCTGAAAAGGAAACAATTACATGGTTAGCATGATCTGATTCCTAATCTCGATTCCCATTCATTTGATTCACCCGGGCAATCAACAATCGGACCGATACTTACCGGTGAATTATCATCGAATTAACCCCTTAACTCTGCAAAACAATAAATTATTCTGTTTAAAATTAATTAAACAATTTGCTACCTTAGTACATAATAATAAGAGGAAAATACATTGACGTATAAAGAAAGATAAAGACAAATATAATGTTCAACACGAATAATACGTTAAGACCAACTGAATGATTTTGCGAGAAGGACCATGAATGATGTGTGTTTGTGTGAATGCGGATATCTTATGACCTTGAATGTGTTTTGAGATGTAAGGTAGACCACTGAACAAGTAAAATGAATGCACATAAAGGGAAGGAAGAAAGGGACTTACTGTGGAATCTCGTGGTTCTTATCTTCCCTCATGGATGGCCTTTATTCACACACTCGTATAATTATACACTTGTATTTACTGCGATATGCGGGTGGAGAATGCGGGAGCGGAAAATTATATGTTTTTGCGGCGATGGTCGATTAAAGACTGATTGTGGGTAAGGTTAAAATGACAAGTATATTATAGGAATTGGTAGGAAAGGAACATGTGACAATATAAGCTACTAATACAGGGTCTATGATTCAGTAGGTAAGTAGTGTGTAGGTAAGTGTAGTATGCATTGTGTAAATGTCCAACCACAAACAAAAATACATTCGTGTGTGAACATACCGCCTTCAGTGGATTAAAACAAAAATTCGAGTGCAGATAACACGCGGTAGAAGCGAAACTTTACCAAAACAATCTCAAACTATGAAGAACCAAGGAGCCTTGAAAAGTGAGGTCATAATCAAAGCGCAGTGAGCAGGTCAATGAGCGCAGACCTCGTGTCGTTTCCGTTTTATATCTCAACTAATAAGAGCCCTGAGAGGAGTATAATGCTTCGCAGGTGCTGTACGCGTCATTTCTGTTTCATCGGAATTCCAAATCGCTAAAGGGGCTAAGGAAGTTTCACTTCAAAAGTCTCAAGCCAGTTATTGCATGTCTACGTCCGTCGCCATCAAGGCTGACTAGAGTACAGACATGAGCGGGCGACTACCATTTTTTTAAATGTGAATACCACACAAGAATCCCAACAGCTCCCGTCTAAAGCCAGTGAGACTATGGCTTCCCTAATTGGGGTATGTTAGGTAGCAGGGAGGGGAAGGAGATGTGGAAGTGGAAGGTGGGGAGGTACCAGGCTATTCAGATCTGGTCACCAAATACTGCTAAAGCCATTTCAAGTAACGTTTCAATTCTGAATGGTGGTCTTACACCAGGTCGATGCTGAGAGTATCTTCCACCCTGGAAAGTACTGCAAATATACTAAATGTTATTTTTAATTAATTAATTGTGAAATAACACAAATTAATCAAATAAAATATATTTGTGCGCGCCAGGATTTTAACCCGCTAGGATTGCTAGTCGAGAGCTTTACCCCTCGACCACGGAGGCCGTCAGTGTCAATTACGAAATCAGTACAGTTATGTTCATTTAATATGTTTGCGCTAAATTAAAGAATTGCCACAATTTGTAAACTGTCATTTCCCGGTGGCACTGTCTTAATCACGTGACACTGAAGTTGAATTTTGCTGCGGAATATTAAAAAAAAAAAAATTCTGATGTAAATATTAAAATATAAAGCATTCTAATAAAATGATATTTTTGTTTGTAAAGGGTTAAGGTAAAGGCAGGCAGTGCATACCCTATCCAGTGTCAGATAGATGGGTGAGGTCGAATTAACAAAGGGCCCCATGAAACAATGTCCGTCACGGGCCACGAGCCCGGCCCGGGGGTCAGCTGCCCGGTCCCCGAACCCGCTCAAGCGCCAAGTGCCAAGCGCCGAACGAATAGCGCCAAGTTCCAAACGCCAATCGACAAGCTCCAAACACCGAGTTCACATTGTCCCTCTTGTTATTATTAGTATTGTTGTTTTGAGCATTTCTCTTATCATTTTCAAATTATTATTGTAGTTCAAACAATCGGGCAAGATGGCGCGCGCGGGTGAGTACTGATTTGATTATAAACTGAAGATGGTCTCGGTTTAGTGTAGTTAAGAGTTCTACTTAGGTAAGTAGACACTATACATGTTATTGTTATTATCGATGCGTTTTGAATACAAGCAAACAGTCTCCGACTTTGTTTTTGTTGCACATCAATGACCTTTTGACATGTGCGCCAATTCATTGTTACGCGGATGAGAGTACAGTCCACGATAGCTTTTTGTGTGACAAGCCCCCAAAAAGCTCACAAATTCCAACGGCTCGGAGGGCTTTGAAGCAAAGAGTGGACGGTTACCTCGAGAGTGTTTTCTCTTAGGGTAAAAATAATCTCGTTGAGTTAAATGTTTCAAAGACCCAACCATGTCTGATTACGTCTAAAAGGAATCAAAATGAAAATTTAGTCTCCTTCAACGGAAGCAATCTTCCGAACAGGCCCTCCATTGATAAGCTCGGTGTAACTCTAAGAGACCAACTCAGATATGGGGGCTTCATCGAAGCCAGAGTAAAGTTAGCCTCCCAAAAACTAGGCGTAATGTCCAGGGCCGCAAACACTTTAATGGTACACAACTGCTGACCCTGCACAAATCACAAGTGCGCCCCACGGTTGAATTTGGTAGCCACATCTGGTCTGGAGCTCCAAAATACCTGAAAAATACCCTCAACTATGTACAGAAACGGGCGGTCCGTTTGATAGATTCTCCCGTCTTAACAGACGGATTGCAATCTTTGGAGCACAGGCGTCGGGTGGGAATGCTGTCTTTGTTCTACCGGTATTACAATGGAAGATGCTCCGAGGAACTAACGTCATTGATCCCTTCAGCACTAGTACACAATCGGAAAACCCGCCAAACGCGTGCCCAACATATGTACACGGTTGAAATTTGTCACATGAGAACGGGTCGCTTCTTCGACTCGTTCTTGTGTTCAACAGCTCGGCTGTGGAACAATTTTCCGGCCTCTATGTTTTCTCTTTCCTACAACATGGGTCTCTTCAAGACCAATGTTCATTCCTTCCTCTCCTCAAAAAGACCCTCCACACAGCATCTCAGATGACATGAGCACAGCATCACAGAAGGCCCTGAGGAAAATCATTTTCCTCAAGGCCTCCTGTGCGGAGTTAAGGTAAAAAAAAGAAGTAATTTTCCCATTACCGAGATTTTTAAAATTATTTTAGTTTCTTCTGTGTTTTAAATCTTGGATTTTTTCATGAATGTAATTATTGGTCCAAAAGCAGAAATTATTTTTTACGTTAGCTACACACAGGAGGTGAAAATAAAACTCACTCCCGGCCTATATCATCTTTGGAGATGGTGTGTAGAGGGTCTTTTTAGGGAAAGGTAGGAGAGCTCGTAATGAGAAGGAAAAAATATAAAAGGGATGGCTAGGAATCTGGGAGTCAATGTTTCCAGGAGTGACAAACATGTGAATCCATCCATCCCTCTTTCTGAGGTTGCAAGGCGAAGGGTCGACAGAGTCCCGCTCGAGAGTTCAAAATGTATTCCTAAACCAGTTTCCAAGATCCGGATCGCCACACATTAGGTGGGCAAATGCGTCCTCCGCCAAGACCTAGACTAATCTCACCCCATGAACCTGGGCACCTTTGCTAAATCATAAATAATAGTTTTATAAATAAGATAATTACTGATCTACTTGCATATAATAATTCATTACTTGATTTATTTTTAATCTTTCTTTTCCAAACTCCAATAGTCTTGTTTAAAACCAGTATTTACGAATTTGTTTCTGTCTTTCGATCAAGGGTAAGGCTCTCGACTCGGTAATCCTGGAAACCGGGGTTCAAGTCCCGCCACGCGGAAATAAATATTATTCAACTAATTTATGTTGTTTCACGACTAATTAATTGAAAATAATAAGTAGTCTTTATATTTTGCGGCATACTCTAAAGTGGGATACTCTCAGAATCACACTCAATTCCAAAAATCATAGTCGTAGGTACTGATTATTTGACAGTAATTGAGATCATGATAATGGCGTGACTAGTACTACTCAAGTAAATCACAAAAGACGAGAAATATAACGTAAGTAAGAATCAACCTATAACAGTCCCAGCGAAATATCGTGACATCGTCGTTCTAGTGTCTTCTGTTTTTTACGTTTTTACACATGACGCGTTGGAAGGAAGAGGTTGCACGTCGATGATGAGGTCAGAACGAGCTCTCGCTGGGAGTAGTTTACTTATAGATACGTAGATATATATATTTTTTAATCTTTTGAAACTAGCAAAAACGAAAGTAAATTTGTAAATAGAGAAACATCAATACTTACATAATTCATACTTTTATAGTCCCAGAGAGAGGTCGTTCGTGACATCATAGTTCTAGCGTCTTATGTCTTTTACGTTTTCGCACAAGACGCGTGAGAAGGGAGAAGTGCTTATGTCAGTTTTGGTCATTTGATTTAGGTACCAGAAAGTGCTCTAAAATGTACCTTAGATAAATGCTTTGAAAACCTATTTTAGAAATATTAACTTATCTGGTTCACCGCCCACTTGTCAAGTATATTTTTCTTCATCGCTCATTCTCCCTCCGTTATTACAAAAAGTTTGATAGTGTGGGCTGTAGAATTTTTGTCATGGAAATTACATGTTTGCAGGGGAAGGTCACAACGCTCTGCAATATCACAACCAACTGATTAATATGATAATTTTTTTTAATCCGGGCGTTGCGGATTCCATCTCTATAAGATAAGTCTTATATCATTGCATTAGCAATATATTCCGCTTAAGATGAAAAGGGAGTGGATTTTGAGACTAATTATTGTAACACGATAATACCGTATTTTTAAATTATAAAAAAATTGAGTGCAATTAACATGCGGTACAAACGAAACTTTTTTTTAAAATTCCCAATTAAACCTCCACGTCAACTCTTCACCTTCCTCTTGGAGTCTCTCACCATTTGCCCTCTAGACCAACCCCGCCCCCCCACCCCTCGCTTGGGGGCTTTGGTGAGAATCACTAATCGCGGTGGGAATCACTAATCTTGATTGATGGAATCGTGAAATATCTAATGTAGAAGTCACAATCTTGTTTAAGCTTTTTTACGCCAAGAAATCGATAAACAATCTTTATCTTTACATATATTATTACAAAATTGAACCGCGTCGTCTGTCTGTCTGTCTGTCTGTTTGCGGTAAACTCAAAAACTACTGAACGGATTTTCATGCGGTTTTCACCAGTAGATAGAATGTTTCGTGAGGAA
The DNA here is from genome assembly GCA_929108145.2 of Limnephilus rhombicus. Lineage (NCBI taxonomy): Eukaryota > Metazoa > Arthropoda > Insecta > Trichoptera > Limnephilidae > Limnephilus > Limnephilus rhombicus. The sequence goes on from OV815283.1 coordinate 49,685,736, forward strand.
GGTTTAAGTATATAATTTGTCAAGGGTTTGTGTAAATTGATTGAAACATAACGATAATTGTTAGAAGTGTCGGAAAAAGTCAAGCCGCCTAGTAGCTTACATCGAAAACACTGCCTAATCCCTCTGAGATATAACAAAACAATGCATGGTGGGATATTCCTCTTTTACAGATCTACAAAAAAGTCCACGATGGCATACACCTATCTATCTTTTCGGATAGCTTACTATCTTCTCTTCTCAACATCTCTACAAATCTCTTCGTGTCATAAATTAAAGTCCTCCGAGTCGTCTGTCTGTGTCTGTCTGTCTGTAGATGGCGTTGTGTTTAGTTAGCCACAGCAACGCCGGACCGGGTCAGCTAGTACCTGATAAATTTACAAATTGGATATAACCGAATTGGACAGAAACTCTAATCCGGTGGGAATCACTAATCTAGTTTGATGAAATTGTGACAAAGAAATCGATAAACAATCTTTATACCTGATGAATATACAAATTGGACATAACCAAATTGGACAGAATCACTAACCCGGTGGGAATCACTAATCTAGTTTTATGAAATTGTGACGTATCTAATGTAGAAGTCAAAATCTTGTTTCAGCTTTTTTACGCCAAGATAACGATAAACAATCTTCATACCTGAGCCATTTACAAAGTTGACGTATACACTTCTAGCTTTCCAGAACTTTTTTTCTCCTATTGTCAGTTCTTGAATTAGTAGGTTCCAACAAACGTTGAATAGTCCTTAAGATTTTACCGAATACAATTCTATTTGTTGCCAATCTCCCTCACTTCAGACAATCTACTCGCCAATAGGCAATAGGTATGTTGACATAAGCAGATTAATTCCTCAGAATAACCGATTAAACACACCCATTTGAGTGGCCACTTCCAATACTTGAGTGGTCGGACCGAAGCATAGATAAAAGCGAGCCAATTCCGTATTATTTCTATTGTCCTTATATAAGGACAATAAATTCGATACAATTGTCAACGTGATTTATTTCTCCCGCCGCACAATACATTCGCCCGAGTCACAAAAGGCAGTAGTGTTGCAATGATGGTTATGAGTAGCTCTGTTTAAGAGAACTTTGTTTTATATTCATCCAATTTTGTAAATAGGTAGATCGATACTTTCACAACACAAATTCATGAGTCAATACCATTAGATAATCACGCCAGAAACAGTGGCTATTGTATTAGCCTCTTTGAGGCCCAGGAATCTACTGAAATTGGAGACATCAGTTTTCTATCAAATCATTATATATTGCACTTCTGATCAGCCAAAAAATTACATTGTTTGAAACAGGTACAGTTTTTGTTTTACGGCTACACTCCTTTGGGATGATTTGTTGAGGTTTTTTTAACGAAAGTAAAGGAGAGGAAGTTCTGGGAAGGAAAAGGTTATGAGGCGTGGTTAGGAATCTAGGGGTCAATGGGTTCAGGAGTGATGGACGTATGAATCCATCTCACCCATTGCGGTCCAAGGCCAAACAGTCCGGCTGGATTTCAAAGGATCTCCCTCTACCGACCTCTCCAAATCTCGCAGCAGGTGGGCAGACCTAGACAAACCTTACTTCCATGAACCCGGGCACTCCTCCTAAGTCACTAAAGGTGGGGTGACCTACAACAGGGGTGTTGGTTATCCAATAATGGTTCCCGGGGCTGCGATACCTATAACCGCCTCCCAAATTAAAATGTTTAAAAAAATGTACGATTCATAAGAAATTATAAAACGTAAAGGAATTTGTACGAATTTTTTCTCCGAAAAGATCTTTTTTGGACATATCTGAGTTGTCAACAATAATTTTTAACCAAGATTTATCTAAGGCAGGAATGAAGAAGATTTTTATAGAAGACGTTTTATTGAAAAAATCTTCATCAATACGTTCGTACCATGTTCTATTAAGAGCGTTTAACCAGCCAGCGGCCGAAAATCCACATTTCGTCGAAAGTTGTTCTCACGATAGAGCAGGGCGGTTACAACGAGAACGATTAATTATTCTCCGTACCAGCTTTTTAAAATTATAACTCAATATCGATTTTATTTCATTCCAAATTTGCTTTAATTTATACCTATTTACATTTAAAAATGCTGAAAGGCATGATGATAAAACTATTAAAATAATGTACTTTTTGTAATTATTTGTTTTATTATAAGTATTTATCATTTTTCAATAATGTCTAAGTTAAATAAGAATGTTAAAAAAATCTGAAATATATTAGATAAGTTTTAAGATTTTCACGGCCAAAAGCATTTTGCATCTACCGGATCTGCCCTGATGATGGACACTGCAACGATGTCCGAAACGTTGGCTAAAGAAGGAGGTAGCGCAACACGGCATAACACCCCAAAAACAAATAACTGAAATATATTAGTTTGTAAGTGCGCAAATAAATACACAAACGGACCAATTTTCGTCAAGAAACACATGTGAGTACTAAACATTTTTTTATGATTTTATAACTAAAATTAAAATTCAAAAACATGCGATACTCAGATAATGTATTGATTTATTTTACTGCATGATTATATAATACAATGTGGTATAATACAATTTTTTTTTTAAATTTACAAATCTGCAAACGACCTATGGTATAACCGTATTATGCTAAAAATAAACATTTTTTCTCAATATTTAAAACTCGCGACTGCTAGATAAAAGAACGATCTTTCGAAATCCATTTATAATTTTTTTGTAGTAGAGAGTCAATACGTCTAAAATCTGATTTAAAAATGACATATTTCGGGTTTTCTCTGGTTATACCCTCTTAATATTACATAGACGCCGTAACAGAATTAGTTACTATCGGTAGGTACAATTATGTAATCCGTGCGCACAATGATAAGTAGTGTAAATTAGCGTAAGTGCCTACTCCTATAAATACTCGTACCCACTATTGTAAATGTGGCATTTACCTGCGTAAATTATTTAGTCAGTTTAGCCACGTGCAAACATCCCACACCACAGCGGGTACTAAGTACCGTCGAACACAGCCACTCGGAAAACTGATTTTATTTAGAGATACGCATAATAGACAGAGAATATATAATAGACAGAGAACAATCATTTATGATAATGGGACGATTGTTGGATCGTTACAACATACAATTTGCTGATAATGCCGGCTTTTTTGTTACGAATTCACCGTGAATGTTGGACAGTTGGCCCTTTGTGCGAAACCAGCGTGCGTTTCTGCATATGCGTGATGCGGATGGTGGAAAATTTGGCATATAATTATGTACGTGAACTGTTTTATGTTGACTTTGAAAGAATAAGCAGGGAGGGATTTCCACCGATAATTAGCAAACCGTTGCATGTTTCCAATGGATATGTACTTATTATTCTAGGTAACAAAATACATAACCAATAACAAAGAAGATGGACCACCAAACAACTTGGACTTAACCTACACCCATAGCTTCATCGGCATTCATACATAGTCTCACACGTATCGTTCTTATTTTGAATGATACGGCCAGACTCAATAATTTGAACCACTTGGTCGTGCTGTGTGTTCCTAGGGGGTCCCCGACTTCTTCTTCAATTCATATTTTTTTTACATTAACTCCACACAGGAGGCCCTGCGGAAAATAATTTCCCTCAGGGCCTATGTCATCTGTGGGATGCTGTGTGGAGGGTCTTTTTGAGGAGAGGTAGGATTGAACATTGGTCTTGAAGAGAGCCATGTTGTAGGAAGGAGGAAACACATAGAAAAGAGTATGCAATTTTTAGCCGTGAATTGTTTTTAATTGTTTGTCTAGCTTGTAGTTTTTCTAGATTTTAGAAATGTGTTATAAGTTTGCGCTATAAAATAAAAACAGAGCTATACAAATCATCTAAATATTATTATTATTATTATTAAGGGAAGGATATGAAGTTCTGGGGAGGAAAGAGGTATGAAGGGTGGGTAGGAATTTGAGATCAGTGTATCCAGGAGTGACGGATGTATCAAACCATCCCTCCAACTGCGGTACAAGGCGATGGGTCGAGGGTCCAGCAGAAAAGGTCAAAAGGCCTCCCTCAACAAGTCTCTCTTGATCCAGCCTGCCAAGCAGCATATGGGCAGACGCATCCGCCGCTGACCTGGACAAACCTCACCCCATGAATACGGGCACCCCTGCTATGTCACCAAACATAGCGAAACACTTGGGGACCTACAGCAGAGGTGTTGGTTATCCAATAAAGGTTCCCATACTCATACCCGCCTCTCAAATTGCAAGATGAGACTTTCACTAAACAATATGATACTTTCAGTATACAAGATGATACTTTCAGTGTACTAGATGATGCTTTCAGTATACAAGATGATACTTTCAGTATACAAGGTGATACTTTCAGTTTACAAGATGATACTTTCAGTATACAATATGAAAATAACATAATTTGGAATCGAAAAGTTTCTTGATAATTACTACATCTGTAAACCTTAACAATCTTCCTCTCTCACTCCTACTTCCTCTTAAGCCATACCAAAAGGGAATGAATAGTTCAACTGGCTCCCGGTAGTTACCTCCTCTCTTTCACGATACTCATATTAAAGTGTTTTACTTCGCTGTTTTCTTCTCAAATAAAACACATCGTATTTTTTACCATTACTACTCTCAAAACAACAACTTGTATAACAAGATAACACAGGCCCGAGGTAAATTACTTCTGTCGGAGCCTCTAATTTATTTATTTATTTTCCATGTTCTCCGTAAAACGGTTATTCACCAATATATTATGGAGAAGATTACAAATTAGACAAAAAGTATAGCAAAACACATAAAAAGGTCAGTTTCACTACTTTGTGACATACGTCAAAAGATAATTGTTAAACTGCCTGTAGGTTACGTTAAAAATGTCGATGGTCAATGCAGACTTGTTGAGCAGTTCAGTCGCTCTGTTGACTGGCGCGTTCTGATAGGCAGAAGTCCTCGCTTTTGGAGCATAAAAAAGGGTATGTGACCTTCCACGAGTATACTTGTCTGGGACATATAAGTTAATCTCTTTCAAAATAGGTGGATTATGTATAGTTCCAGAGATTATCTTAAAAAAATGTTTTCCTAAAAATATTTTACGGCGGGCTTCTAATGTATTAAGATCGAGCATTCCTGCTAAGAATAAGGATGGATACAGGAAAGGGTAGTACATATATTCCCTCACATATAGGTAACGCATGAATCTCTTTTGTACTTTTTCTATTTCGAGAATATGGTTTTGCTCAGAAGGGGCCCAAATAATGGAGCTATATTCCAGGATACTGCGAACAAGTGCTTCATACGTTCTTCGGATTGCAATTCCGTTGGTAAATGATCTTGAATTACGAAGAACAAATCCAAGCATTTTGTTGGCACGGGAGACAATATCAGATATATGGGATTTGAAAGAGAGATTTGCTGGAGGAGTTATCATTATAAAAAAAAATGTAACTAAACGCAAAACATTTCTATAACAAAACTCTGTTTAATATTTATTTATTTGAATAACTTTTGAAAGGCTGTACTCATAAATGCAATAGGTATATAATAACAAGAGTTCCATATAAATAAAATCGGGTATGTTTATCCAAACATTATCTAGGATTCAAAGGGCCTCCTGTGTGAAGTTAATGAAAAAAAAATTGTGTTGTGATATAATGGTTATGAGTTTCATTTATCCTATTAATAAGGCGAAAGTTTGTATGGATGTATGTTTGTTACTCTTTCACGCAAAAAATACTGAATGGATTTTAAAAGTTCTTTCATTTACAGAAAGCTACATTATTTGGGAGTAATATACGCTGGTAAGCTCTGGCGTTATGAAATTATTTATCATACGTTTTCTGTCCCTAACAAAATCGAGTTTGGCAGCTATCTTGCAATATAATCGACAAAATAAAAAAATCAAACCTAGGTCTCAATGGCCGTTTTTATAATTCTCACGATTACGGCACGGCGATGGAAAAAAGGCAATATAAGTTTGTTCCTCATCGCAATAATGCTGCAGCTTTTTCTTATACACTAAATAATAGGGAGGCAAATTAATAGTGAGGCAAGTAAGTCTGCTTCCTCCAAATAAAAAATTATACATTTTCTTGCACCTCCCACACTCATCTCCCACACTCATCTCTCCCACTCACCCCCCACACTCATCTCTCCCACACTCAATCATTTTCTTGCACCTCCCAAAAAATGAGACGGCAAGAGCCTTTGCCATCGCCATGCCGTTGCCGTATGTATTACAAAAGCAGCCTATTGGCAACTGAGTTAATTAGCGTTATGTCTCGGTAAGAGAAGTGATCCTGGATTCAAGACCCAGTTGCCACCGTTACCTTTTATTTCTTTGTAACTTTTTCTTTTCATGTTTCGTTCAGGTATGTTAGAATTATCATCTTCTTCGAATTTCTTTGTTTATCTATGATTTTTTTTACATTAACTCCACACTGGAGGCCCTGAGTAAAATAATATCCCCCAGGGCCTATTTCATCTGAGAGACTATGTAGAGGATCTATTTGAAAAGAGGTAGAAATGCACATTGGTCTTGAAGAGACCCATGTTGTAGGAAGGAGGAAACACAGAGGCCGGCAAATCATTCCACAGCCGAGCTGCTGAACACAAGAACGAGTCAAAGAAGCGACCCGTTCTCATGTGACAAATAAGTCAACCGTGTACAAATATTGGGCATGCGTTTGACGTGTTTCCCGACTATGCACCGGTGCCGAAAGGATCAATGACGCTAGTTCCTCGGAGCATCCTCCATTGTAATGCCTGTAGAACAAGGATAGCATTCCCACCCACCCGACGCCTGTGCTCTATGGATTGCAATCCGTCTGTTAAGATGGGAGAGCCCGTTTCTGCACAGAGTCGAGGGTATTTTTTACATATTTTGGAGCTCCAGACCAGAGGTGGCTGCCAAATTCAATCAATCACTTGTGATTTGAACAAGGTTAACTTGGGTCCTTCACTTCTGTTTTCGTTCCAATAATCTTTCTTTTCTCGACTTCTGTTTACGTTCCAATAATCTAAATATTTGTATCAAAATAAACCCTATTTTGCTTATTAAAAATGACGTAATTGTAGAAAAACCCATAAATACTGAATGTTATTAGTTTATAATGAAAAAAGTACTACACAATAGAAAGAATTAAACTGCAATCGATAATGAGAATCAAACAATAGCCACTGCTCCGTGGAGAAAGATTTACAACGTGCTTTGAGATCGTATGATAACTGGTAAATTAATTATTAATTGTACCGCATTAATTACTGAAGGTTTCTTTTCTGTAAACGTACCTGCTCGTAAATAGTTAACTATTTTGGAAGATTTATTAGACGGTTTAAAAGGTGCTATCTTTCACTGTGAAAATATAAGCTTTTTGTAAAGGCAATCAGTTAGTTCACTTTCGCACTTACATAAAAAAAAATCGAGTGCAGTTTGCACGCGGTAGAAATGAAACTTTACCACAACAATCTCAACCAATAGGAGCCTTAAAAAGTGTGGTCATAGTCAAAGCGACCAATGGGCGCGTACTAGCGTCATTTCCATTTCATATCTTAACCAATAGGAGCCTTGAAATTTGACGTCTTAATCAAAGCGGCCAATGTGCGCAGTTTGATGCTTCGGCACCTGCGTCATTTCCGTTTCATCCGAATTCAAATCACAACGGGGCTATAAAGTTCACTTCAAAAAATTTTAACTTCAACAAGCTGTTAAAGATAAATAGTGTGAAATTCTCTTTTATAATTAACTAAATTTATAAAATTGCTTCACCTAACCTGACAGGGACATAATGGGGAATGCAATAGTTCAACTGCCTCTGAGAAGAATCATTTTATGCCCATTAAATAAATATCTTTCCTGAACTTCAATGTCTTCAATGTCGTCTGGAGCTCAAAATACCTGAAAAATACCCTCGACTCTGTGCAAAAATGGGCGGTCCATTTGATAGATTCTCCCATCTTTACAGACGGATTGCAATCTTTAGAGCACAGGTGTGCGTCGGGTGGGAATGCTATCTTTGTTCTACCGGTATTACAATGGAAGATGCTCCGAAGAACTAAGGTCGGGAAACACGCCAAACGCGTGCTCAACATTTGTACACAGTTTGTAACGGTGTGGCCTGCGTATTCGCAATTTTGCATGGGAGTGTTGGCTGCATTGCGCACCGAAATAATCCACGCATAACTCAGGGTAGCTTCGAGATTGTTCGAGTCTTCAGTTGACGGAATTACCTCGGGTCGGGAGGTTGTGTTGTTGAGCGGGCTGTCATTGGCTGGAAACCAGTTCATCATGATCGGACTTCGAGACGTGAGAATTAAATTTTATTTGTAACAGATCGAGATATTATTTAGTCTTAGTTTTAGAGATTACTGAGTGATAAATATGTTTTCGTTTACACGATCACAGGCGCCCATCAGTTATTTCTTTTAATTGTACCTGCAAGATACCGATAGACACGGTCAGAGAAATTAAGATCAAATTCACAGCTGGTTACTTATTACGCATCCAGCCACCCCTGATGATTATTTATATTTTAACTTAATAGAGTCTCATTGCAAATTTTTAGAATGTTCCCAAGGGCCGGTTTTCATTATAATAAAATTTATCATTGTTCTGACTTGGCATTCTTTACTGATTACCTACCCTCAGTGTCTTGCTGATTGTATTTGTGTTTTAACACTATTTTATATTGATGGATGACCAGCCATGGTGGGTATATTATATTGGTAAATATATAAATGTTACAAGTTGACATTCGTCACATGAGAACAGGTCGTTTCTTCGACTCGTTCTTGTGTTCAACAGCTCGGCTGTGGAATGATTTGCCGGCCTCTGTGTTTCCTCCTTCCTACAACATGGGTCTCTTCAAGACCAATGTTCATTCCTTCAAAGACCCTCCACACAGCATCTCAGATGACACAGGCCCTGAGGAAAATTATTTTCTTCAGGGTTTCCTGTGTGGAGTTAATGTAAAAAAAAAATTAGCCGACCACCTTTCAAACAATACTCCTTGCTAAAGGAATTAAAAGTTTGCCCTACTGCGACATGCAATAAAAAACAAATGATTCTAAGAAAGTACCTACCCCCCTGGATGTCTATCATAGTCGATCGATAAAACTCTATGTCAATACAAATTCAAATGACAGATAAAATATCACTTTACATAAAATAATTAAAATTATGGCTAAATGATGCAGATGTTGAAACACTTTTTTTATAAACTCTATGTAAACCTGCATGCTTTACTTTTACAGTTCCACTGTAACTTCAAGACTAACTTTATTTATCTTCTTGAAACCGTATCAAAAAATCAACTAACTTGTATGTGTCACTTTGTTACTAAAATATTTTCAAGATAAATTACCTATATTTTTAAACTTTCGCTTTGAAATTTACATTTTTTACTTGTACCGCCAACTTATTGGTGTAATTTACATAGAACTTTAGTTAATATTACCCACGCACAGGCAGTTTGTTTGTTTGTTTTTGTAACTTTATTTATATGAAAGCAAATTTTTTCATACATCTATTATTAAAAAAAACTTATAAAATACATAATAAAATAAATATAGTTATAAAATTACAACGGAAAAAATACAGTTTTAAAAAGAAAATACAGTTACTCCAGTTAGAAATACAAACAATAGGGTTTAAGACATACAGTTAATACAAATAAGTACAATTCATAAATTTTTCTTAATGTATGTAGCACATGTTTTACGAAAAGTGCCAAGACTTGAGGCTTCCTTGATGGAATTTGGTAGGTTATTGTAAAGTTTTTGACCTTTATAAAACACGCTGTTCTGTGTACACGTAAGTTTAGTTTTGGGAAGCCTGAAGTCTCGGCAACTCCTAGTAGGATAATTGTGAATATTTTCATGGTACATAATATTAGTTTGCAGATATTTAGGGAGCATGTTATTTTTAAGCTTGTACATCATTGTTAACGTATTATATATTATATGTTGTTTAGTTGTCATCATATTTAAGTTTTGTAACATAGTTTTAACTCTAGTAAAGATATTACATTTCAGAATCATCCTCATTCCCCTATTTTGTATAACCTGTAGTTTATTATTTTGGGTCTCGTTACATAAGAATAGAACACTAGAACAATAATTTAAATGAGGAGTTACAATAGAATTATATACAAGGTGCCTTGTCTTGAGATCCAAGTTATTCCTAATCCTTTTTAAGAAGCCAACTTTTTTAGCAATTTTCTTAGATATGTAATCGAAGTGTTTGTCGAATTTTAATTTATCGTCTAATATTACACCCAGAAATTTAATATTGTTAACCCTTTCTATATTTATGTTATCAATGGATGGCATTGCATATTCAGTTCCACCTTGACTATCAATAATCAAAAATTTAGTTTTCATAACATTCAGTTTTAGTTTGCTTATGTTTAACCAAAGCGTTACATTATTTTGTATCTCTTCAATGGCATCCTGTAATTTTTTTCTGGCTATATATAACAATATATCATCAGCAAATAATTTAATGGCACAATGCTTTAAAACTTTAACAATATCATTTATATATATAATGAATAACAATGGACCTAGGACAGATCCCTGTGGAACGCCTTTGCTAGTATGACGTGGATCCGATGTTATTCCACCATATTTTGTTACTTGCGTTCTTTCTGATAGATAATCAACAAACCAATTAATTTCTTTACCGTTAATTCCAATATTTCTTAATTTTTTTTATTAATCTGTCTCTATCGATTGTTTCAAATGCCCTTTTTAAGTCTAAAAATACTGCAATAATTTTACTGTTTTTATCTCTATATTTTTTCCATTCTTGTATTACAAAGTTAATAGCGGTTTCACAGGAAAATTTATTTCTAAAACCCGATTGTTGTCGAACTAATATCTGCTTTGTCTCAATATAATCAGTTAATTGCTCCTTTACAATGTATTCAAGTATTTGTTCATATTTGGGTAAGCAATTTATCGTTCAGAATTCATCAAATTTTTTTTGGTTATCGATTTTCGGAATAGGTGTTATTACAGATGTCTTCCAAGTTTTGGGAAACACTCCACTATTCAAAGATTCATTGATAATTTGGACCATCGATTCGCCAAGTGCCTTAGTGGGTTCCATTATCTACTTTTGTCTCATATATATTTTTTACTTTTTTACATTATTTTTATCTGTGTTATGTTTTATATATTTTGAAATTATATAAAAATTACTTTTGAAATGTATCAAGATTTAATGGGAAAAAATAAAGGAAAAAATACGATATTGAAGAAATCCGTCATCTATGGTCGGTTATTAATATTTGCAATCACTGTTAACAATAATTAGTAAGAGATATTCCAACCGAAGTGCTTGATAAGTATTAGCCCGGCCTCCATAATATCATATATATGGATACCTAGCTGGCATTCGTTCCAATGCCATTCAAATAAACCTGCATGTCCTTCCCCGCCTTCCCCCTCCCTCATCTCTTCCCTCTTCGCGAACCCCACCTTCCCCCTGCCTTTCCTCCCTGACCCTAAAATATATGAAATACACACATTTTCATTTATACAAATTTCATACCGCTAGAGCTTACCATTATATACAGCCTATGTTACTCGCTGATAATGAAGCTTACTATTGGTGAAAAAAAAAATTAAATCGATTTAGTGGTTTAGGCGTGAAAGCGTAACAAACAAACACACGCACGTTCGCATTTATAATATTATTTTATTATTATGGATGTCGTTCGTTATGCAAAATTATTGACTTATTAATGAACAGATTTCAACCAACAAAAGACTAAGGAAGGGTTGTTTCAAAAAATTTGACGGATTCATCAAATATTTGAAGTTAATTTTTACGTTCTATGTAAGTTCTTTTCAAGTTCTGTTATTATTTCAGATTTATGGAGCAACTGGCCTATAATGATATAATAACAGAACTTGACTAGAACCTACACAGAACGTGAAAATTAACTTCAAATATTTATAAGCAATAATTGTCAGCCTGAAACACTCATTTACATTGAAAAATCTTCCGAGAAAAGATACTTGCCGCCAACAGGACTTGAACCCATGTCCTTCTGATTGCCAGTCGGATGCTCTGACCACTGAGCTATGGCGGCTTATCTAATACCCGCCAAATAATTCAATATATACTGATGTTTCATTCAACAATTACTGATTATTACATTTTTCCACCTGAAAACAACCAACTTTATTTTTCTGAGGGAGGTATTGTTAGTACTAAATCTCTCGCTAGGTGGCGTCGAGACAAATTATGTCTACATTTTTTGGTGAAATACTTAACTTGTTAAATATTAATTATTATTTTTAATTTATAAACTAACCTTTAAAACAAGATTTTTATGCATAGCACAAAGGGTAACAATTATTATAAGCAATAATTTTCAGCCTGAAACACTCATTAACATTGAAAAATCTTCCGAGAAAAGATACGGTCGAATCCTATTGTCTCTTTTTAGTGCCCCTAGCTTCCGTTTCATCGAGTTTCAAATTACAACGGTGCTAAAGACGTTTCCACTTCAAAAAATATTCAAAATCCTCAGATACTCTTGATCTCAGAAATCACTTAAACTCCCTAGAATACGGCAAATAAATACCCTGCATCGATAATATTAAAAGTAATCTCTGAAAGGGGTGAATCAACCCCTGAACCTTTCAGCGCCGAATATTAAGACTGCGTTAAATTCAGCTTAACGGTGAATCATGTAAATTTCAGCAAAAGTTTCCCTTATAATGTTCCGGCAAGCTTAGAGCGCCTGTTACTAGTTAGTGACTGTTCCCCGCGCAAACACCCCGCTGGCATGCAACGGTACCAGCAAGGCTGCTAGGGCTAGACGCTTTCCCAACTAAATTCTTTTCCAAAGAAACTTCAGTCGGTAACTTGTTCTATTTCGATAAAACAATAATGCATATAGGCACTGTACACTCTTCGGGGCTTATTATGTTAATCTTATATATAACAATGAATCGCTGAATGTGTTGCTAAGCGCAAATCTCGACAGCAGCTGAACCGATTTCGCAAATTCTTTTTTTAGAATATTCCTTGAAGTACGAGGATGGTTCTTACGGAGAGAAAAATTTAGAAAATTGCGCAGAAAAATGGATAATTTCAGAAAACCTAACGACTATCGCACGTTTGACAGTTCGCGTGTTTGAGAATGACATTTTTCTATTTTTTTAAATCTTTAAGATGATAAATTGATTAAAAGTAGGTACTCCTCTAATAGTTTGAATCGAATCAAGAATTTTATTAGTTGGGTATCAAATTTAATACACATGAAAAATGGAAATTTGAATAAAAATTGTAAAAGGTGGCACGCGGGCTGTTTAAAAACTGAATGTACTGGGATTGAATATATGGAATGCGGGAGGAGGGTTGGCGGGACGAGGGAGTGGGAAAGGGAAGAGGGAAGGCGGGGAAGGTGGAAGGGGAACGCGGGAGGGGAAGGGGATGTGTGAGGGGGGAGGGGAACTCGGGAGGGTGGTACGCGGGACAGGGGAAGGGGGGGAGTGGAGTGGGGAGTGGGAAGGTGGATGTGACGGAATGGGAACGCGAGAGGGGAAGAGGACGCAGAAGAAGAAGGGGAGGCGGAAGGGGAACGGGACGAATGGGAAAGGACACTCAGGGAAAAACAATTTCTTTATTAAATGGCATTCCAACGCATGCCGGGACCAGCTAGTTATTAATAAAATAAGCCCTGACAGCCAACCAGGTTTCGCTTAGCTCAAGGTTCACCATGGCTTATTATATTTATTGTTATCACTTTTTCTTTTGAATTAACAAATGACAGCCAATCAGGTTTCGCTTAGCTGAAGCTTCATCGGGGCTAAAAAAATGAAATTTTTAAATTTAGGGTGAGTTTCTTCATTTACCGAGTATGCTAAATGCAATGCTAATTGTAAAAATAAATGATCAAAATTTAAGATTTAAACGAATTTTCTATGCATTTGAACGTTTACTTTTACAATTAGTATTGCATTTAGCATTCTCAGTAAATGAACAAACCCACCATAAGACCGATAAAACGGTGCCAAATGGGTTTAAAATGACAATCAAGTTTAAAATTTTTCAAATTTCTGATACGATCTTTTTCCTTCGGATTCACTTCAAAGATTTGAAAATTTTCATTTTTATACGTTATTTCTAGCGTGTATAAAAGTAACTACAAATCATTTAAACCATATTTTTTGTAATCTTCCATAGAAAATGTAAGAAAATGTGAGTAAAAAGGATTGTGCTTTTTTTTTTTTTACAAAAAAAAAGAGGAAGGTTGGGAAGTACCTGGCTATTCAGATCTGGTCACCAAACACGGCTAAAGCCATTTTCAAGCAACGTTTTAAATCTGAATGGTGGTCTTACACAAGGGCGATACTGATAGTATCTTCCACTCTGGAACATGCCGCAAATATACTATATATTATTTTAAATGAATTAATTGTGAAATAACACAAATTAATCAAATAAAATTTATTTGCTGGTAATTGAATACACTGCCTTGAAATATTTTGAATTATATTCATATATTTTTTAATAAATAATTCAAAATATTCCCCTTTTACGTGTTTTATTGAAAAATAATTCAATTTTAATCGTTTATTTAGAATATTTTTAAGATTTAACAAGGGTGGGTTTTTCTCCATTATGTGAAATTCAATCCGGAGGACGAAGATGATATCCAAATATTTATAAAAAAAAATTACTTGATTTTATATCTCCATTTAACACCCATTAATCACTATTAGACAAATCAAAACAAGAAAATAATATATCCCATCCAGTCGTGACCCACCCTGTTAAACATACCTTGCTATTTGATTCTGCACCTCAATGAAAATAAAAAATAATATATCCCATACAGTCGTGACCCACCCTGTTAAACATACCTTGCTATTTGATTCTGCACCTCAATGAAAATAAAAAATAATATATCCCATACAGTCGTGACCCACCCTTTTAAACATACCTTGCTATTTTATTCTGCACCTCAATGAAAATAAAAAAAATAATATATCCCATACAGTCGTGACCCACCCTGTTAAACATTCCTTGCTATTTGATTCTGCACCTCAATGAAAATAAAAAAAGTATAAGCAACTTCGTTGCAAAATAGTTGCCAAACTTATATCGTGACTATGATTGAGAACCGCGACAAAAAATACTATTAACCTAATGTTGCCAATTGATCAGCTTTAATTTTCCCCATCTTGTACCTACAAGTGACACAAGCACGCTTTTTCTTTATGAGTTTTCTTCCTTTTTCAAGATATAAAGCTAGCTTTAAACTGCTAGTTAGTGAAATCTTGAACACCGTGCTGGCATGCAAGCCTGGATTTTCTTTGAAAATTGTTTTTCGCTGGAATCCCCCCGACTTAAAACCTTCCTCTATTTTGGCTAACGAAGTTGACTATAGGAAGCATGACGGAATGCCGCCGTGTATGTGTATGGTTGTTTATTGTTGTATTTTCACAGTAGAAATACTTTTTTCTACAGCATTCCCCATCGAATTACTACGCTGTGACTCAGTTCCGAGTTATAGTTACACGTGACTGGTTAAATATTTCAGAGGAATGCTTCCATGCGGGAAAACCATATTTGCTTTGACCGTAAATTATGATGTGTGCTGCTTTCGATTTCCCGAGCCAGTTAAACAATGACGCGAGTTTACTATTAGTTTAGTCATACATAAACAATCAACGTTATCTTGTTGGAATAACATTACCATTGAACGTGAATGCACGCAGTCACTGCATAACATATATATTTTTTATGAAACTTTTTATTTTTTACGATAATTTCCAACTATTTATAATGAAATTAAAGTTATTACGATGTTAACGTGACGATAGAATTTTAAAACAAAATTACAATAACTCCACACAGGAGACCAGGAGGAAAAAATTCTTAGGGCTTTCGTCATCTTTCGGGCTAATATGTGGAGGAAAACCCCTCTCTCCTCCTCCATATGTTATGTATATAGACCGAAGAATTATTTGTACCAGTCTGAAGATGGCTCTAATGAGCTGAAACCGGTTACGGTCAATAAAATTAAATGGAATAAAGTTTTAAATTTGTTTTATTATAATATATGAAAGGAAGGAGAAGATGTTTCGGGAAGGAAAAAAGTATGAAAGGTGGGTAGAAATCTGCGGTGATTTCTGTGGAAGGCGGTGGGTCGAAAGAGTTCGATTGGAGAGGTCTAGGTTAGGTCTCCCTCATCCAATCCCGCCTGTCATGCAGAATAGCTTGTGTCGCTCTCCATAGAGAGAAAAAAATGGCCTTATTCTTAAACGCCCGGGGTCTCACAAGTTTCGTATGATCTGTAGCTATTCGAAAACGTAAAAATAAATTAAATTATTGTTCACTATTAGCCCACTAAAATGGCCGGATAGATAGATTTCGTGATTTGGAAAAAAAATAAAACAAAGGGTCCATATTTTATATTTTGTACCAAACTTATTTTTTATTCCATAACTGCAGTACAAAGAACGCAAAAATTTTTATTTTATTTTGAAACATATGTGATGTGCTGGTTAAAAATATAAAAGCGGAAAATAACACTTTTTCTTGATAAAATCAGAATTTTTGTTGACTTACTTGTATTCATAAACATATGTTTTTTTTTCATTTTTGTCAGTTATACGCATTTTTTAATATCAAACAAACGTTAAAAGGTAAATTATTGAGAAAAAAAATTTTAGGTTTGTTTTTTTATTTTCATTGTATTTTACCCCGGGCGTTTCTGAATTCAAAAGTTGAAATAATTGACACACCCTAATGCAGAAGCTGGGAAAATTCATTCGCCGCCAATATCTAGACAAATCTCACCCCATGAACCCGGGCACCCTTCCTAAGTCACCAAAAGTATCGAACTACTTGGAGTGACCTATGGCAGAGGTGTTGGCTATTCAAAAAATGGTTCCCGGAGCGGCGCGCGGTGTTACCCACACCCACCTCTCAAATTGAAATATGTTTCAATGCCGGCAACTCGGGCGTTTCAATATCTATTTTTCTTGAATTTGTATACCTTACAATGGATATTCTGAGAAGGAAGAGCAGTTTGCACTATTAGACCCCACGCGCACCAACAAAATAGTTTATTCAGTAATTAAAAAAAATATTTATCAGTTTCACCTGAAGTTTGATAAATTTACTTAATTTGGGTCAAGGATTTAGAAAACATAGACCCGCCCACAAAGACTATTCCAATTTATATATCCATTGGCTACTTCGGTCATGTAATCACTTTTTTGAAAATATTTTAATACTAGCTTTTGCCGCCGGCTTCGCTCGCATAGTATTAGAGGGGTTTCCACTCCGCCTCCTCCACCTTACCAATCCCCGCTCAACTCCCCCCCCCCTCTCCCCTCCCCACCTCCCTCTCCTCACCACCCTCCCCCTCCCCCCCACCCTCTTCCCCTACCCCTCCCCCTCATTTTCCCCCTCCCCCTCACCCTCCCCCTCCCCCTCCACCGCTCTCCTCCCCCTCCACCCTCCCCCACCCCTTACCCCTCCCCACCATCTCACCCCTCCCCATCTCCTCCCCCTCACCCCCCCCCCCCACATACCCTTTACATTCATTTTTCAAACAGCTCGCGTGCCACATATTAAAGCGTAACAATCAAACACACGCAGTTTCGCATTTATAATATTAGTATAGATTAGTATAATTTTAACGGAGATCCCTTTCTCCGTAGTAACCTAAACAAATAACAAAATGACAGCGCCCGTCAAATAAATACTTATAGTTACCTAGCAACGCTTTGCTTTTCGTCTGGACAATAAACGTATAATAAAATATTTCATAACGCCAGAGTTTACCAATATATACAGATCTATTCAGTTTTTTTGCCTGAAAGAGTAACAAACATACATCCATGCATCCATTCATCCATACATCCATACAAACTTTCGCCTTTATAATATTAATAGGATAGACGATATTCAAGCGAATGCCCTCTTCGCAAAATTTTCGTTCAATATTAGCATTAACGTAATGCTATCAATTAATTTCAAAATGAAACAGTTAAGTTTGTGTGATGAAAGCTTAAATCAAAATGGTTTTCAATACTTAAATATATAGACAGTAACTGACTCCTTTCTGTATAATTATCTCAAGTAAGTGCCTTTGAACAATCATTACTTCAATTTAAATTAGTTTGAACGAAATCAAACAACTTGTATCGACGGGATACTACGGTTTAATTGAAAAAGTATCGGTCAAAGTTTTCTTCATTTCAATTACCGAGTCAAAAGTTGGCGCTATCTCAATCTGCCCGCATTTAGCAATGAATATACCGAAACCTTACCATTCAAATTTGAATACCTACTATATTTTGTTTTGCATGTATTTTACAATAGTTTTATTTTATTTTATTTTTATTTTATTTATTAGCGTTATAAACAGTCATTACAAGTTCATATATAACAGTGTTAGAGATAGTCATATCATTGACCAATAAAATAACGACATAAAAATTTGAGACCATAATAAAAATAAAAAAAACAAACAAAACAATATATGTATGTAATATAAACAGTTCTGAAAAAGTGCATCTACTCACTTAAATCTACAAAAAATGTATTTTCAAACTGCTGAAATCAAAAAAGAAAATGTAATGAAAATGAAGAAAAATGAAAATGTAAAAGAAAGATAAGGAATTAATGAAACATTAAGTTTTCCGATGAATATTACTTTTTAGGAATTTTATGAAGTTAGCAAGGTTCGTGTTAAACATGTCAATGTCTGTGCATAATCTATTGAAAGTGCTACAGCTTCTTCTTATAAACACATTTTGAAGATAATTAGCATTGCTCTTAGGAATATAAAATATGTCTGGAGATCGAGTGACTCTTATTGGACATCTGAAATTGATATTTTGTAATAGGTAAGGGCTATCAATAAAATTGTGGATTATCTTATAAAGCATTACTAGGTCTCTGATATCTCTGCATTGATCAAGGGTTTTGAGGTTCATAGAGACATAATTTACATCATTTCGCATGCGAAACGAAACATATTTCAAAAACTTTTTCTGGACTCTTTCTATATTTGATTTATATGTAGAACAATGGGGGTTCCATACTGTTGAAGCATACTCTAGGTGGCTTCTGACGTATGATATGTAGAGAATCTTAAATGTTTGTGGATTTTTGAAAACAGAACTTACTCTAAGTATAAATCCTAGCATTTTCAAAGCCTTAGACGTGATGTGCTCGACGTGAGATTGAAAAAGAAGCTTACTGTCTAATAGAACTCCAAGATCTTTAATTTCATTTACCCTATTTAAAAGATTGTTTTTAATTATGTACGGATATAGTATAGTGTTTTTCTTTCGAGAATAAGATATGACGGAACATTTATCTGCATTCAAAAGAAGGCGGTTTTCTAAACAATACACATTGACCAGGGAGTTCAGATCATCCTGGAGCTCTATACAATCCATCTCAGATTTAATGATTTTGACAATCTTTTTGTCATCCGCATATAGGAACAGCTGAGAATTACGAATAGTTTTGTTAACATCGTTCATAAAAATGTTGAATAAAAGGGGGCCAAGGTGAGATCCTTGGGGAACTCCTGAGGTTACGGGGACAAAGCTAGAGCAGAACCCCAGTACAGTTACAGCTTGCGTACGATTGTCGAGATAAGAGGCTAACCAACGAAGGAGGTCACCGTGTATACCCATTGCTTCGACTTTCTCAATTAAAATGCTGTGTGGAATTTTATCAAAGGCTTTGGAATAGTCTGTGTAGACTACATCGACTTGAAAACCGTTATCCATAGCAACAAGGACTGTGTCAACAAATTCGCATAGATTAGTTTCTGTTGATTTTCTGTTCACGAAGCCGTGTTGATTCGAAATGATGTGTGGTCGTATACAAGGAAAAATGATATCGAAAACAATCTTTTCAAAAAGTTTACCCATTACATTTAATTTAGAGATTGGTCTGTAATTTTCTATGTTGTGTTTGTCGCCTTTTTTGAATATAGGCACAATATATGAACTTTTCCATTCTAGTGGAAAAATACCAGAAGACAAAGAAGTTTTGAATATTAGACTTAGCGGATAACATAAAACATTAGCGCAATTCTTTAAAAATACCGGGTGTATACCATCAGGCCCACTGCCTTTGGTAGGATCTAATGATTTGAGATATTTACAAACTAATTCAGTGTCTATATAAACATTATTAAGATTTAGTACTGAGGTGTTTGGATTATATATTCGATTGGTAGACGAGGTGGACGGGGCGGGGGATTCAAAGAAGGATTGAAAATGTATGTTGAATAAGTTACTTATAGCTTCTCCACCCGATACACGCTGGGAGTTAAGAAACATATTGTTAGGTAGTTCAGAGCTTCTTTGCTTAGATTTAACAAAGGTCCAGAAGTGTTTGGGATCGGTATTGATATTAATTTCGGCCATATTATTGAAAAACAATCCAATAATATCTCTCCATTGAATATTACGTCTGGATCTACCTACATAGCAAAATAATTCTAATCACTTTTAACCCCTGGGGTTAAGACAAAAATATCATGTAATCAAATAATCCCGCTTAACATTAAATTTCAAATAGAATCACTGTCTTTGAACGCATCCCAAAATAAATCAGCCAAAAAAGTATTGTTTTCAAAGCTGATAAAAGATACTTTCGGATTTTAATATTACAAACGGACAAATGCATTTGATGAAAACATATACATTTTTTTTTGTACGACAGACAGGAAGTCCAATTATGGTACAATTTTCTTACAACTAACAATACAAGTACATAATTTTTTTTAAACATGTTACAGTGATATTAAACACATGTATATCTTCTGGGACTCCAGATACTAATATCTACAGCCTGTATGTCGGACGAATATCTACAGCTCATATGTTGGACTAATAGGTATCTACCAACTTCAGAGTGTTGACCAATATCTACAGAGCGTAGGTTGAACTAATACCTACAGAGCGTAGGCTGGACTAATATCTACAGAGGGCAGCTGAGCAGGAGGTTGTCCGGAAAAGCATAAATTACTTCAATTACGTAATTACTAATTATGTAAAGGCTTAAACGTTTAAAGTACGTACATGAAGTTTTTGCATAATAATACGTATTTTGCTGTTTAAGAGGACAATAATTTATTGAACCAACATGGAGGTCATAATACAAAGATATTTATTTATTTATTAATTTTGAAATACACGGCACCACAACCTAACCTAACCTAACCTAACCTAACTGACATAGAAATGGTCATGGTAACAGACTAAATAAATTAGAAGCACTCGAAATAAAAAGCTGTTAAAACAAAAACCCAAATCCTTAATATTCAGCTAAATGTGTCCAATAGTCCGTGTTACGGATTTTTACGTACATACATACATAAATTAAGTTTCTTAAACTGCATACGCAATATTACGTTATTCCAATATGCTATACATAATTGCAAATCCAACCTCTGCCAGTGCTGTAGATATTCGTCAACACTTTGGTTCTCATAGATATTAGTCAACAGTTTGAGCTGTAGATATTCGTACGCACTTTGGTTCTCACAGATATTAGTCTGATTTTTTCAGTTTTTGGAATTCCTGTAGATATTAGTAGACGCCTCCTCTGCTGGTAGGGCGAAGCAACGTCATACCTCTTGTCATGCTATGTTGAGCCATGACATCTGTCCGACCCTGCGCTATGCAGAATAGGGCGTGGCTACGAGTTCGACAGTATTTATCAGGAGCGAATAAGCCACAGCATGACAGGAGATATGGACAATCGATGAGGTTTTTTAGTAATTTTAATTGAAATACCATGAGTCCGGCATTACGCCTGACTCATGGTATTTGCATATAAATGATTTAACACGAAAACTTCTCAAAATCACTTATCGATGTTTTTTTTAGTTTTTTTTTTAAACCACTTTACATACAATTAAAAACACGTTCAATGAGAAAAACGTATTGTGAAGCGGTTTTAATGTCTTATTTACTATTGACTACACCAAGTGGGATAAGCATGTACCTTGGAATACGGTCAACAAAAGTTTTTTTGTTTGCTTGATAGTTAAACTGCATGAAAATACCGTGTTTCGATGCCCGTTAATATTTTTTTATGAATTTTATTAATTCGTTTTATTTGTGATGCTTAAATTATATTTTAAATTTCATGAAATTTGCAAGTTTGATTCACATTTTTGGCACTTTTAGTTGGGGTATGTATGCACTCTGTTATATGTGAGTAAGAAATATCTGTTGTCTTTCTTACGCGAACATAATTGTTATTAGCAAGAAAAGACAATAAGTGGACACGACCATCCAATTAGAAAATTCGCAAAGTTACACAGTGCGTTATTTAAAAAAAATAACTTTTTCATTTTCTCTGCAATTTTCATCGAATTTGAAGTTCGATGCATGCTATATGCAAAGAACTCATTTGTATGAGTACTGTGTTCAGCTTATTTTTCACTGCCTTACCTTTAAAATACGCGTAGCTCAAAAATGATATCCAGTTCACTACTTTCATAAAATGATTTGATGTATCTTAGATACAATCTTTTATACCCGATAAATGTATTTTTAAAAAGCACGCGATTCGCCTCCGGGCAAATAAGGCATTGCAAATATTTTACATTTTTATCAACAAAAAAAATTAAAAATCTGGCTGCAAATTGAATAGGTATAGAATTTCGTAAACAATTTCATCGTTATCTTTTTGTGACGACAAAAGCCACCTTTCCATCAAAATTCTTACAAAATTGTAAGGCAATATTTCAAACGCGATTATGGCGAAAACAGGCGAGTGAACATTTGAAAAAAATTCAATAGAATTTCTAAAAGTTCTGGCAAAAATGTTATGTTCGCTATCTCTCAATCTCGTCATTTGGGTAAATAATCTCTCTTCCAGCTTTTAACGCCCATTATTTAACATTTTCCTTTTCTTACTTCGTTCATTCTTCCCCTCTTCTTCATCTTTATTTCCTTTCTCGCCCCTACTTCTAGACGGTTCTCTTCTCCTGCCCGCCCATCCCCAGCCCAATTCCGCATCCCTGACTTATTTATTCAAATGAAATTTATGTAGGGAGAATTACACTCTTCATGTAAACAAAATAATTGCGTGCAAGCATTAACTACGCCATCTTAAAAGCAAACGTTGTAAAATAAAATTCAAACTGCTTAACGAAAGTAATTTTTTTTTACTCCATCAACGCGCTTTGTAACTACAAATAAAAATATTTAAAAAAAACATTTCCGTTTTCTATAAAGAAGACCTCAACCTCTTATGGATTTGTAGGTATATTACAATAGGGTTCCATGACAGCCTCCCAGCATTTTTACGTACAATGAGCAGTGGAGGTAATCCACCTCTTACCCGCCTCGGTATAAGTAACTGATGGTTACTCCTTCAAGGCTCTCGCAAGATTCTAATTTTTTTTGTTAAACGAAGCTACATTTATTTATTTTGAACGAATCTAGACCTCCAGTGTCCATGCATACGTTGTTAGTAAGCAGTATGCAAGTGCTTAACAGGAAAAACAAAATGCAAAAAATAGGTTAGTAAGACAAAGATAAATTAAACAGGGCAAAAGAAAAACTCATTCATGAGGCTCCATGAGGCGACATTGCATCTGTAAAAACCCGCAAGCACCTGCATAAAATAGAGAACATAAGTAATACAATAAATCTCAAATCAATTGGCAAGTACCAACAAAAAATGTGAATGGCTTTCGGTCTGATCATAAACTACACTTAGCTTCCGTGTCCCATGTACAATGAGCAGTCAGTTTAGAGAATTTACGGTATACCTACTTAAACAAAATATAATTGAGTGTCCACGAAGACATGTCTGTGCAGAGAGGATGTACCGCCGATTAACAATAAAATATATTTTCTATTTTTGAAGTGAAACTTCTATGGCCCCACAATGATTTGGATTTCGGATGAAATGGAAATGACGATTACTGCACTTGCGTCGCATCAACTGCGCTCATTGACCGCTTTGAATATGATGTCACTTTTAAAGGCTCCTATTGGTTGAGATATGAAACGGAAATTACGCTGGTCTGCGCTCATTGGTCGCTTTGATCATGACCTCACTTTTCAAGTATTGGTTGAGACTGTTTTGGTAAAGCTTCGCTTCTACCGCGTGTAAACTGAACTCATTTTTTTTTGGTAGAGAGCGATCACTTTGTGGTTTGACACATTAACTCAACAAAGTTATTGTTTTATTTCAGTTAAATATATTTTCGTTCAAATGCATCAAGTATAAAACTACTTTTCTACATATTGTTTATACCAGCGTAAATGTATAAAAAAAGATTCTGTCAATATATTCGGATGATATCCACCCAACTGATTATTAAAGGTAATTTGAAGTAGATTTTAGATTTGAAATTGGTAAAAATGAAAAAAAAAATTATTATAAATTCAAGGTTTCATCGAAGACAGAGTAAAGTTAGCCTCCCAAAAGCTGGCTGGTACTGTACAGGGCCCGCAGATACTTTAATAGTACACAACTGCTAACCTTGAACAAATCACAAGTACGCCCCACGGTTGAATTGGGCAGCCATCTCTGGTCTGGAGCTCCAAAATACCTGAAAAATACCCCCGACTCTGTGCAGAAACGGGCGGTCCGTTTGATAGATTCTCCCATCTTAACAGACGGATTGCAATCTTTAGAGCACAGGCGTCGGGTGGGAATGCTATCCTTGTTCTACCGGTATTACAATAGAAGATGCTCCGAGGAACTAGCATCATTGATCCCTTCGGCACCGGTGCATAGTCGGGAAACACGCCAAACGCGTGCCCAACATTTGTACATGGTTGACATTTGTCACATGAGAACGGGTCGTTTCTTCGACTCGTTCTTGTGTTCAACAGCTCGGCTGTGGAATGATTTGCCGGCCTCTGTGTTTCCTCCTTCCTACAACATGGGTCTCTTTAAGACCAATGTTCATTCCTTCCTCTCCTAAAAAAGACCCTCCACACAGCATCCCAGATGACATAGGCCCTGAGGGAAATTATTTTCCTCAGGGCCTCCTGTGTGGAGTTAATGTAAAAAAAAAAAGGTGCGAAGTGTAGGGGATTAATTGTTTGCTTATCATTATTTAGACTACATTTTTTTGGTTGAAGTGTTTTAAACTTGTACGATTTTAGATTTTCACGGCCAGAAGTATTTTCGTTATTTATTTTTGGGGTATTACGCCGTGTTTGTGCACCTCCACCTCCTTCTTGAGCAAACGTTTGGACAGCGTTAGAATGCCCATCGTCAAGGCAGACGAGTTTCAAACATCATCTCATTTGACGACCATCAAATTAGAGATCGGCCCCATTTTGATTTTCTCGACCTATTTAGCGATCAAATTTAGATCAACTGTCCAGCTTGACGGTTATGTTTATCGGATTACAAGCCTTGCAATCATACACTGTTATGGTACGCCCAAACGACAAAGAATTCAAACTCCTAATTCGCCGCAAACTACACAACACCCTGCTCCCCCCCTGTTCCCTGCTTCCTACTTCCTATCCCATCCGCCCACCCGCACGCGATCCGTTCCACAGTTGAGAATTGCGAGCCGCCTCGGGCACACGTTAAGCCCGCGCGTTGATTCCCACTGTTCGCGCCCGGCGTACTATCGCTCGAGTTGTACTCAAATATAACCTGCAATGTTAATTCAATAACCTACGGGTTTAGCGCTGATATTTCACCATGCCTGTGTAAACTTCGGTTCTGTCCTAAACTCGGGAGGTCCCCCTGGAAGCCGGAAGACGAAGACCCCCAACATCATGTAAGCTGTACAATTGTTTCCTCATTTTATTGTGTCCTTTAACGATAGACTGTAAACTCCCGCGCAAAGCCATCACTCAGAGAGTTTCGTTTAGGGATCTTGAGGTTATAAACACGATAGCTAGGATTGTGTAGTATGTATTTCTTGTGTTGAATTGTACTGTAATGACCTATGCACTGTGTTTTAAATTTGCAATACATGAATCTAGTTAACTCAATCCTGTTATTATTCTGCTACGGCAGGAGGGTTTCCTAGAGGGGGAGTATCCTGCCAGACGACTGAGATGCGAAGGAATTTCTGAAGCCTCGAGCGACCCACCACCTGAATAGAGGGTAAATCATGCCTCCCCTGAGAGCTAGCTTGGGACATGTTTGGGGGCCCGCTCCTAACACTGGCGTCCATAGTGGGGCCCAGAATTTTTTTTCATTTTTGCCATTGTCTCAGTCGCCTTACGGAGTGCTCCCTGTCGAAATCTTCCCCGCATAGGAACTGTTTGTAAACATTGATTGTACTGTGTCTTGGTGTTTTATACCCAGTGAATAATGAATTCTGTGGGAAACCACAGAAATCCATGTGCAAGTTAAGTCCATAACGCAGATTTGATTGCAATTATAAAAAAATTGCGTCAAAGTTGAAAACATGGCCATTTTGTATCAACCAGAAAGACGGCAGCATTTAAACCGCGAATCTGACTGCGCACGCGCCGACCCCTTTGTTCACAAAGCAGCGGACGAGCAACAGTAAACGGCCCGATGTTTCACGCGGTAAATACATACCTAATCTCTGAGTTGCGCGCGCACCCACGCGCATCGAAGCACAAAAGTGCGTTTATCGCGCCAAACTCCAACGGCAAAAATCCGTTTGAATCAGGCAGAACAATTCCCTGTCACTATGCAGTGTTTTGAATAATAAAATCGCCCTTCTGTCACTAAGGTCGGAAGCAATGGAGATCGCTATTGTAAATTTGGTTTTGGAATTCCAATTACCTTGTGGATTCTTTAATTAAAAAATCTCACACTCACGTTTTTCTTGCACAATATACCGATCGGCCCACTTGTTGTGTCTGTCAAATTAGTACCACGTATATTTCACCAAATGGACAAAATAATGACTTTCTTTCCACATTCTACGTTATAGGTACCGCATTTTTTTTTTCAGCATAAGTGTAAAGTGAATTGTGTTTTTTTTCCTTACATAAAAAAAGTGAAATAATAATAAAACCAATGATTGGTTCCATGAAAAAATAAAATAATTTTAATGTGGTTTCGTAACAAATCCCATATTCAGTTATTTTCATCCGGAAGTTTGTCCTTATTTGCCAGAAGAGTGCCTTTTGTGAATTTTAGTGCCTTTCTCAGTGCAAAGTGGTTTGTGAAAAATAAAAAACCCGTTTTCTAAAGGTCAGTCCTGGCAAAATTTTTTGGAAATAAATAAATACTTGTGAATTTCACAGTTTTCTCAAAAGTGGTCAGTGAAACACAAAAACCTTTACTACTTAGGTCTTTCCACGCAAAATTTTTTCTTGCGCCTTCCTTTGACAAAGATTCTGGTGTCATATATACCAAATTGTAGTATGGAATACAGTTTTCTATAACTATTTTAGAAATACCAACCAGTGATTACCAAGTGAAAAGTGCCTCACAAAATTAATTTTGCGTTTACTAAAAGAAGACCCCTGGCAATTTTTTTCACCACCTGGGAAACTCACAATGGAAAACAATCAAGCTATGGCATCATCCAATTTGGGCATCATTCCCAACGTGCACAACTTATCCAAAACTCACTTACAAACTGCTTTAAGGGATAGAGGACTCTCGCCATCAAGCAAATCTAAACCTACATTAAAGGCTTATGCACTTTTATTCAACAAAAAGTACATTAAGAGAATAAACCTCGCCCCCTCAAGCGAAAATAATTCACGCTCGGCTACGCAAGTTTTGAATAATCTTGTTCCTAACGAAGAACCTATGCCACAAGTAATGATAAAACAGGACATCGCACCCACCTTGACACAAGATAAAACCTACGATTTATCCTCGTGGAAAATCAAATATAATGGCGTCTCCGATGTACTGGATTTCATTGACCGTATTGAAGAAACGGCTACAATCAAAAATATCCCATTCGAGATTCTACGAAAAAACTTCATAGAACTCATCTCCCCAGAATTGATACCCTGGCACCGCATTCAAAAAACTAAATGCAAAGATTGGAATAAACTCAGATCTGCCCTAATCTCGAGCTTCGGAAAAACGGAAGCCCAGCACCGGATCAAATTATCTTTACTATCTATTAAACAGCTAGTAAATGAACCTGTAGCAACATTCATAGAAAGGGCTGAATCCATTAACATTAAGCTTTCACATCCTGTTTCGGAAGCTGAACTATTACCAGTCATAACTGATGGCCTTTTAAGCAAATACGAGAACATCATTACCTCACAGAAAATTGCATCCCTAGCCCAGCTAAACGAAGTCTGTCTCCTTCTGGAATCGTACCAGGATAGGAAAAACATAAAGAATGTGTCAAATAATGTAGTTGTGCCAAGCCGTTCGTCTGGTTTAAAACCAGAATTCAACAACAAAAAAGTGTGCTCTTTTTGCAAAAAAGTAGGCCATCTGGCCACTACTTGTTTCAAGCAAGCAAGGTTTCTGGAATCTAAGGAACCCCGAACTTTCAAGAGTCATCACTCTAGGGACCGCTCTCCTCCAAGCGACGAACTGCGCAACATTTTCAAGAAATCAAGGCACAACATGGAAAGGTTACAAAACCCAAGCGATGTCAGACCTCAGGTGGATTTCTCCAAGCCCCCACCAAATTTCTACATGAAGAGGCCAAAAAACTAAATAATAACCTCTCAGGCACCCATTCTGAACCAAGGTCTAAAGAATGGACTGATTGGTTAGCACACATTAAGTATTTTAACCAGACCTTAAATGTTTCTTCGGTTTGTTGCAAACAAGCTAAAGATGGGAGACCCTATGCTTTTTTCTCTGTTAACAATGTGCCCTTTTCCGGATTACTTGATAGTGGTGCATCTGTCAGCTGTCTTGGCAACAATGCTCACCTGCCTTTTGTTAACAGTGATTTTAGAATTTCGCCCCAATCAACACACCTGACGACTGCGGATAATGTTTCCCAACCGGTCATCGGTGCCCTTGCCCTGCCAATTAATTGTAACAATAAAATAGTTACAATCAATTTTCTAATAGTGCCCTCTATATCAAAGAATTTCATCCTTGGCGTTGACTTCTGGAAGGCATTCAATGTTGCTCCCCAAGTATTTAATACTCTTGGCGAAACCTCCACTGCTGCTCAAATTAGTGAGATCCGCACAATAATACCTCACGAAAATTTAAGCACGGACCAGGCTCTCCAACTAAAAGAAATGGTCAATAAATTCGAGTCAATATCTTTCGAAAAATGTGGATTAGGTTTGACAAATTTGGTTGAACACCATATCAAAACCAATGGCCCACCCATCAAGCAACGTTATTACAACTTAGCCCCCCAAAAACTTAAACTTTTAGAAAACGAACTTGATGAAATGTTAAAAATGGGTGTGGTGGTTCCCAGCAGAAGTGCATGGACCAACCCAACTCTTTTGGTTTCTAAAAAAGACGGCTCTGCACGTTTCTGTCTCGACAGTAGACGTTTAAACTCTTGCACGGAAGCTGATGCGTATCCCTTACCTCACGTTCACGCAACCTTAGACAAGCTGCGTAACGCCAAGTTCATCTCTTCTGTCGATCTCAGCAAAGCGTTTTGGCAAATACCCTTGGACGCAGAATCGTGCGAAAAAACTGCTTTCGTTGTACCTGGTAGGGGAATGTTCCATTTTAAAAGATTACCCTTTGGTCTAAAAAACAGCCCCGCCGAGTTACAAAGACTGATGGACAAACTTTTCGGTCCTGAAGTCGATAACAGCCTGTTTTGTTACCTTGACGACCTCATCATCGTCAGCGATACCTTTGAAAAACACCTATTAATGCTGGAAAAAGTTTTTCAACAACTCAAGTTCGCTGGTTTAACCATCAACTTGAAGAAGTCTGAATTCTGTAAGTCCCGTCTACGTTATTTGGGATTCATTATCGACGAAAAAGGTCTAAGAACAGACCCCGCTAAGGTGGAAGCCATGGCAAATTTTCCCCGACCCAAAAACGCGAAGGAAGTCAAAGGTTTCCTTGGACTTGCAGGTTACTACAGGAGATTCATCAAAGACTTTTCCACTATCGCAGCCCCCTTAAATAAAATTACCGGCATCCGTAAAGGTGTCAGCAATTTCCGATGGTCTGTCGAAGCTGAAGAAGCGTTTACAACTCTAAAAAATGCCCTTCAAAAAGCTCCCGTTCTGAATTGCCCGGATTTTGCACTCTCTTTTACCCTCCACACGGATGCCTCCAATGTAGGAATCGGTGGAGTCCTTACTCAAGAATTCCCAGATGGCGAACACCCTGTAGCGTATTTTTCCCGTACATTAAACAAACACGAGAAAAACTACGGAATTACCGAGAAAGAGTTATTGGCTGTATTGGATTCTGTTCACCATTTCCGCGGTTACATAGACGGTAGCAAATTTACTGTAGTTACAGACCATAGTAGTTTGAAATGGTTGATCTCTTTAAGTAATCCCTCCGGTAGGCTCGCTCGTTGGTCCTCCCGTTTGTCTCAATACAATTTTGATGTTGTTCACCGTAAAGGCGCGGACAATATTGTTCCCGACGCCCTTTCAAGAATTGAACTGGCTTCATTAAATGTTGACACAATTGCCCCCCCTCCATCTACAAAAGATGAATGGTACTTGAAAATCTTCGAAGGTTGTAAAAATAACCAACAAAAGTTTCCTAATTTTATCATAAAAGAAGGACAACTATACCGTAATTGCAAGGTACCACTATCCATCCTCGAAGATTACTCGTGGAAACTTGTCGTTCCCCTCGAAGGTAGAGAACAAATAATTATTGACAATCATAGTGCTCCCGACTCCATACACCCAGGAAATTTCAAGACGTATAAAAAGATCTCCTTGAAGTATTACTGGCCTGGTCTCTTCAAGCAAATTCGCAATTACATCTCTAAATGTGAAACTTGTAAAACCTATAAACATAGCACGGCAGCACCTGCCGGCCTAATGGGTAATCCCAAACGTGCCGACAGACCCCTACAATCATTGTCAATGGACCTCGTCGGACCCTTTCCCCGAAGTTATGCCGGACACATGCACATACTTAGTGTAGTGGATGTTTTCACTAAATTCTGTTGGATCTTTCCTTTAAAAAGAGCCAACGCGTCCGCCATCATCAAACTTCTGGAAAAACACATTTTTATACCTTACGGAACACCCAGAACCGTAATTGTTGATAACGGAAAACAATTTATTGCCCAAGAATTCAAAGATTTTCTTGCCAAATACGGAATCAAGGATATTTACTATAATACCTTGTATACTCCACAAAATAACACCGTCGAACGTTATAACCAAACAATCAACACAGCTCTGGCTATTCTAGTTGATAAAGATCAACGTACTTGGTGTAAAAACCTAGATAAAATTCAGGCTGCAATGAACAACACTGTTAATCTGGCCACTGGTTACACACCTTTCTTCTTAAAACACGGTATGGAACAAGTTGTTCATGGTTCTCTACATAGGAACATAAACTTTCCTACGTCAATTGCCACCACAAGCAACCCTACCGCGAACTATGCCCATCGTCTGGAAGAACTGTCGGCCATCTACAGTGAAGTCACTGATGCTTTGCTCCTGGCTCATCAAAAGAGTGCGGACAGATACAACCTACGTAGGAAACATGTCACCTTCAATACAGGAGACATAGTTTGGAGAAAGAACAACACACTTTCCCAAGGAGCCATGTATTTCTCTGCCAAGCTGGCACCACGTTTCGTGAAGGCCAAAGTTCTAAGAAAGATATCAGATCTAGTGTACTCCTTGTCTGACTGCTCTGGAAAACACATTGGTAATTACCATATTAAGGATATCGCAAAATCTGGAAGTGAGGAGTCAAGTAAAACTGCCCCCACTATCTCAGCAAACTTAAAATGATCCAGTGTGTATCACCACAACCTTTTTGTAAGCACACCAAGTCTTACAATGGCTGGCGTGTAAAGTGTCAATTACATGCCCACCCTTTCGTTGATAAAACGAATATTGTTAAAAAATCATTTTTGTAAATTTATGTACAATCCACGGTGTAGTTTGCCCCGTTCATGTTCGTGAATTGGCAACCACCGTAATTTTTGTCTCACACGTTTTTTATTTTTTTTCTTTCTTTTTTCTCACCTGTTCCAAAATTGATCACTTTAGAGCAGAGACACCCCTCGAGTGACAGTGTTCGGGAAGTCATGAACCCAATCATTGCCTCTCAACCCCTCACACTACGCAACGTTCATGCCATGGCACGCTTTGCCATGTAATGCAATATTGTAATTTTCACCATTTTTGTTTGTTGTTTTTTTTTCATCATATCGGAAGGAATCTCTTCATTTTTTTCTTTTTATGTTCTGTAAATACTGGAGCGTCGTTCTAAAATCAATTTGGTAAACTCCAAAGCGTTAAATCACGACCCAGGACTAGTAAACCATCTCAACATGCTCCATATTTTACCCATCATGGTAAAGATAAGTGGTTACTCACATAATCACATTCCTTGTGTATAGTAGTTTTCAATTTTTTCTCAAATGTCAAAAATTGATGGCGTCCTACCCGAGCTCTTTGCTAACAAATTGGATTTTGACACATCCATTTTGAAATCATATGTATATAAATAAAGGAAAAGCCTTTAAATTGGTCTTTCCATCCTTGTACAAATCCTCATGGACTCGTTTCAACTAAAGTACGTAAAACCAAATACTCGGTCTTTTGTTGTTATAAGAAGTCCTCGATTTGTCCCTCTTCACAACATGTATGTCTTGTATTACATGCTTCAACCCTTACGGAAAAGGTTAATAAAACCTAACGGCAGCCCTGATTTCCGTACATAAATAACCGCAGTTTAACGTAAATCATCAATGTTTTGTTTGATCATCGTTTTACAAACATAGGCATTCAACTCCTGTTTCGCCATTTAACCAAGTATTTGCAACCTAAATTGCACATAACCTGGTATGTTGTAACCGCACAAAGGGTATGTAAAACCACAATTGGTCCCTTTTATTTGTCCCCACTGAAGTTTGCTGCAATAGACAGTATGTAAAACCATGTAGGTCTGTCTTTGTTTGTCACATGGTGTAAACAGAAATGTACTCTGTCATCACCCCGCCTTTATAACATACGAAGTGACATTAAATTGTTTACCTCCTTGTTATCCTATCGTACGCTCCTGGGCTACGGAGTTAGTTAATCTAACAAATCTTTATAAACTGTGTTAAAACAAGCATAGTTAACGTTTATTGTGTTGTATTTAAACGTAACCCTGTTACATTATAGGAGAGATCCTTAGAACATCCACCATTATAGGAGGGATCCTTAAAATACCTGCCGCGATACGAGAAGTTCGTCATAATCACTTTTTTCTCATAGCTAAATGTTATTGAGCTGGTCGTATGACATATTTGTCATGAGAACCTTTTTGTACATTCTATTTTGGTCGTGTGCCATTCATTTGTCATGAGAACCATTTTGTACGTTCTATTTTGGTCGTGTGCCATTCATTTGCCATGAGTACCACCCTTTTCGTATAACCTGTTCCGGTCGTGTGTCATTTATTTGTCATGAGTACCGCTTTTATGTATAACTGTGTATAAACTCTGTACACGAGACGTGGAGACGTAATAACAATACTTACCGTGATTCGTGTGAACGACATAATATCGGCTTTGCTATCTTCTTTAGGATGCATTGTATAAACTCTTTGACTTCTGTCTATAATTGAGTTATATCTTGTATGTACTTACATATTTTGTACACTATACGTGGAGACGTTAAAACACTTACCATGAGTCGTGCGAACGAAATAATATCAAACCCTTTGTGTGCGATCTACGAAATGTAGTCCACAACCCTTTGTTGTCATTCAACGCCAATGCCCGTGGACTTCCTGTTTTTTTTACTTCTTTGCAAAAAGGAAAGAAGCCCAGGAATATCTACTATCCCAAAAGGACTAGTTTTCAGCTTCACTGTCAATTATGGGGCATAGTGCTGTGGGAGTTAATCGATTGAGCACAAAAAACCACCTAACTCGTT
This sequence comes from Limnephilus rhombicus, assembly GCA_929108145.2. Lineage (NCBI taxonomy): Eukaryota > Metazoa > Arthropoda > Insecta > Trichoptera > Limnephilidae > Limnephilus > Limnephilus rhombicus. Next base: position 49,719,682 of record OV815283.1, read on the forward strand.
GTCTGGAGAACGAACAAGAAAACCCCCAGGTTTGTGAAATTGGAGCAAGGGTCTGTCTTTTCTCACAATCATGTAGAAGTTTTTAAAATGACCCCTAATCTTTTGCCCAATACACGCGAAAGATTAGCCTCTTTGATATAATGTGTATTCAAATGTCTCCTCATCCTTTTTGATAAATGTAAAGAGTCAGGAAATCTGCTGGTTGATTATGTTTCATTTTCACATAGAGTTTGAATCGGAAATTAGTCCAGTCTCTAGCAAGTTTCGCAACTCGTCTCCCTTCTCCCCTCCTCCTCCCATTCCCCATGTTTCAGACTTATGTTATGAAGTGTAAAATCTGTCGTTGACCATATCTCGCCCTCACTTGGAGTTCGAATAGGTAACTGTCCGGTTATCTACAGGTTTTCCCCCTCAATCTCTGCATATGTCTCACCAGTTTTTTTTCTCTCTTTTCTCAATTCCACGAAACACATTCATGAATGTTGGATATGTACGATATGCACTTGGCGTACCGTCTGTCTCCTTTTGACAACCTTTATTCATGAATTGGTTTCCCTTTGCCGTGACTAGTTCACGATTCTTTGTCTCGTTCTTTGAAATTCTACGAAAATGTTACCATCTCATGTTAGCATAGGCCATAGAGGGCCGGTTGTTTTTTAACCAAGACATATTGTCACTAGGCAAACGCCAAGTCATCCTGGCAAAGGAAAATGTTCATGTAATCACAATTTAGTTAGGAATCTCTCTTCGTCACTCTCTGGGTCGGTGGTTAAAATTTCGTTATTTCATTATCTGGACACATTTTGTTTCTCTCCAAACCTTTTCTTCATTGGTCCCTAGGCAGGTAAACTTCAAGAATTTTGCTCTAATAATAATTCCTCCCGGATTTAAAAAGAAGCCCAGGCGGATGTCATCACCAACAGCCAAGCTGAGCTTCACTTCCTGACAGCACGCGCTGTGGTTACAAGGTCTCTCCTGCTGCCATTTTCTACGCAATTGTTCCTGAAAGCACAGACCATACCGCCCATACGTATGTTGTCTTGTCGTGCCACAGCAAGCTGAGTTGTCCCACTATACTTTATGACACTCTAAACTACCTTTTGGGCACGCTAGCTCTTAGGTTTGTTCTTACTCTTGCTATCAATGCCAACCTTGTCGTCTCTTGCTCTGTCATGCAGTGACGCATATATCGTCATGTGTAAACCATCATTACCTTGACCCACCAGTATTCGCTGAATGCGCACCAATACAAGTTATCTTGAGCTACATTATGCTTCAATAACCATTATATACGATCCGTGTTTACCATAATAACACTTAGGATTCGCACTGGCATGTCTGCAGATACTGGATTCTTCTCTTCAATGACCTCTGTAACCATAGTCGCGGCACAGCAACCACAGTCTCCACTTCGTGAACTTCGACGTCTTCGACAAAACCAAGTGTTTTCTAAGGCCCAAGTGTACTCCTGAGCGTTGTCTCAAATGGGTCCGATTACAGTGACAATGTAATCCTTAGAATCCGTGAAGTCACGTCCTTTTCTTCGAAATTCTCCGAAACCAAACAAATCCACGCTTCACAAACTTAGCTCCAAGACCAATGAAACCTTAGAATCACACACTTTTTCTCTTCTCTTGTACAAATGTATTGTCATTCTTTCAATTGCATAACCATGTGTATTGTCATTCTTTCAATTGCTTAACCATGTGTATTGTCATTCTTTCAATTGCATAACCATGTGTATTGTTATTTTCAATTGCATAACCTTGTATGTTGTTTTACACCATGTACTTTTCCCAAATTTGTCTTGTCCAAACATTGTATGTACCCCCACCCATTCCCTACAAACATTGTGACCCAAACTATAGCATAAAACTGTATGTTCTAGCTAGGAAATCTCTCAAGCAACGAATCTCTCAAAACCCCGATGGAAGCATAAGAGGATTTTTTTTCCCTACAGCTCCATTGCCACGTCGCTTTTTTTCCAAGCGCGGGGGGAAGTGTTATGGTACGCCCAAACGACAAAGAATTCAAACTCCTAATTCGCCGCAAACTACACAACACCCTGCTCCCCCCCTGTTCCCTGCTTCCTACTTCCTATCCCATCCGCCCACCCGCACGCGATCCGTTCCACAGTTGAGAATTGCGAGCCGCCTCGGGCACACGTTAAGCCCGCGCGTTGATTCCCACTGTTCGCGCCCGGCGTACTATCGCTCGAGTTGTACTCAAATATAACCTGCAATGTTAATTCAATAACCTACGGGTTTAGCGCTGATATTTCACCATGCCTGTGTAAACTTCGGTTCTGTCCTAAACTCGGGAGGTCCCCCTGGAAGCCGGAAGACGAAGACCCCCAACATCATGTAAGCTGTACAATTGTTTCCTCATTTTATTGTGTCCTTTAACGATAGACTGTAAACTCCCGCGCAAAGCCATCACTCAGAGAGTTTCGTTTAGGGATCTTGAGGTTATAAACACGATAGCTAGGATTGTGTAGTATGTATTTCTTGTGTTGAATTGTACTGTAATGACCTATGCACTGTGTTTTAAATTTGCAATACATGAATCTAGTTAACTCAATCCTGTTATTATTCTGCTACGGCAGGAGGGTTTCCTAGAGGGGGAGTATCCTGCCAGACGACTGAGATGCGAAGGAATTTCTGAAGCCTCGAGCGACCCACCACCTGAATAGAGGGTAAATCATGCCTCCCCTGAGAGCTAGCTTGGGACATGTTTGGGGGCCCGCTCCTAACAACACATTTCATAACCCCAGCACGCGGTCGAGATCAAAACTATTATTATTTGTATTACTGCGCTGTTCACACTCTGCACTCTCCTGAGCTATGGGGCTATTGTGTTACACACCCCTGCAGAAATAATTGGATATAAGTCGCCCTTTGTACGAACGTGCGAGCCTGGTGTCATGCTTGGAAATATTATGCCCTGTGTCACATCTGATGTATTGTATTGATACTGGGAAATACACGGCAAAATGTATTTTTGTAATAAAACCTTAACGATAGAAAGATTTTTATGACATCGGGCGGCGGTTCATAATTATGGTGTGTGCCAACTTTCTCATATCATTACGAAATTCGCAAATAAATAATTTTAACAATCTATGTACCTAATGGAGATTTTCAACCATTAAAACGATATTCTTAGGTACCAAGTATAGCCCTGATGAAATATTTGCGATTTTTTTAAATTTGCTACATTCATAAACGACTTGAAGAGAAAATCATTTAAATTACTGAATTTAAAACTACTGTTCTTTATACAAATAGAACGACGTCATTGTGCCTTGCAATTTTTACCTCATGTGAGCATTCAAAATGTTACCTGGCTATTATGGACTTCGAAGTCTTGTATTTCATCGGTAGGAAAAAATTGAAAGTTTTAACCAACTAACTAACATCACGGCGTTTCCCCGCAGGGGTAGGCAGAGAGGACGGACCGCCAAACAACTCGGTCTTGGCACACACTCCTTCACATACACGCTCTTCTATTATTCTGACTCACGACATGGCCCGACTCAAGTATCTGATTCACTTGGTCGTGCCATGTCTTTCTCGGGCGTCCTTGACTTCTTTTACCATTCACATTTGCGACATATATTCTCCTTACACTCCTTTCTTCGTTCATTCGCTCTACGTGCCCAAATCATCGGAGCGTTCCTTTCTTGATCTTATTCATCATGCTTACATCAGCCTTGCATTCTTTGCGGATCTCCACGTTTCTCACACGATCATACATGGTTTTACCACACATATGCCCCAGATCTCATTTATACAGAATTCGGTCTACTTTCATCCTTCCTCTGCCAGTTCCACGCCTCACTTCCATACATCAGGGTAGCTTCCACTATTCCTTTATGGACGGCTAGCTTCGAGTCTTTTGACAGTTTTTTGTTGGTGCCAACGACGTTCAGTCCTCCATTAATAGAGTTACCTGCATTCACCCTTCTTTCAATATCTCTATCAGCCTTCCCATCTCTTGTAAACATACTTCCCAAATAAACAAACTCATCCACCTGCACCAAGTATTCATCATTCACAACTATGTTGCACATTGTTTTCGTACTCTGTCTTTCAAATACCATGACTTTAGACTTACTTACATTCATCATTAACTCATTATTTATAGATACTTCGTTCATCCTTGATGCGAGAGACTGTAGATCTTCCATACTGTTAGATATCAGCACCGCACCATCAGCATACAACAGGCAACAATACTTTCAGATTACTCAATTTCGCGCCTAATCCCATATCTTTCAATTCGTGCATACAATTATCCATGTATACATTGAATAACCACGGTAACATTACGCAGCCTTTAATACCTTTTGTGATGTCGAAACACCCCGTAAAATCGCCGTTCACCCTAATACATGCAAAGCTTCCCTCATATAGAGACGCAATTGCCTGTATGAGATTCGCATTCACTCCATACTTGGACAACACCTTCCTTAGCTATTTTCTGTCAACTCTGTCGTATGCTTTTTGTAGATCTACAAAGGCACAGAAGAGTTTCTGGTTTATTGCAAGAAACTTTTCGGTGAGCGTACGCAATGATAAAATCTGGTCCATGCACCCCCTTCCACTCATAAATGTTTTCATTTCAATTGAATGTTTTCGTTATAATTAACCGTCAGCACCAGCAATCGGAGGCCATCTATACATAACATGTCTGTTTGTTTTATTGGAAATAAGGAAACCCACGAAAAACCTTATCCGGGAAGTTGCGGCCGACTGTCAACTTGAAACTAGGTCGGTCTTCAGTGATATTAGTATATGATGTCCTGCATTGTGAGGTGTCAGTGTGTGTCTTTTTTATGTTAATAAATACGTTATAAGAGTACAAAAAATAAACCATCATTCAGAATCGAAACATTGCTTGAAATGGCAATAATCATGTTTAGTGACCAGATGTGAATTGCCAGTTACTTTCCAATATTTCTCTTCTCATCTTCTCCCTCTCTCCAGACCCTTCAATATCACAACACATCCTGTTTGGGAATGCCGTAATCCCAGTATCTCTTGACAGTTGGGAGCAGTTTGGACTTAAGTAAGATAATCATATAAAAAAAATGACAGTGAGGATCACACAAGTTGAAATGTTTATATAAAAGGTTATATAAACATTTCAACACATGGTTATTACTCAAAAAAAGGGCATGCATCATCAAGCTACTTTTGATACCATCCTAATGTAATCTTCATTCCCTTTGTACATAAATGTGTTATTTTATTTATAGAGATTTATTCTTTCCTTTGCTGATTATGTTTTCATATAGACGTTTATTGATATTATTTTGCTGAATTGCTACTATGTTTAGATTTAGATCTTGGCATTACTATGTGATTTTGAAGTTTTAACGAAATTCTTGATTTTATGAAACTATATGAATATATTCCATGAAAAACTTATAATAATTCTGTCAATATTTTTGGTTTTATGACACTATGCACATTCCATGATAACCTTATAACAATTTTCAATAATTCTTTTTATATTTTTGGTTTTTTGACATTATGTACATCCCATTTTAACCATCAACAATTTACAATAATTGTATCTAGATTCTATATACTTATGTTTTTATGATTATGTGCATGCATGCGTATACATATGTGTATGTGTGTATGTCTGTGTATATGTATGCATTTATATGTACCCGTCTCAGAACAGACCTTGTCTAGTAGTACTGGGCGTTGACGATAATTCTATCCAACGCCAACGTCGTTAACGTTGGCAATTTTCGACCGTTGAAAATAGCTGTTGAAAATAACGTCGACGTTGACGAAACTATAATAGGAGATCGACACGATACTAACAAAAAATATACCAAAATCGTATTAAGGAATCCCTTTTAACGGGTGGTTCCCCGAATCATTGATGCATTATTAATTATTATTATCTCTATGCCCCACGCGACACACACGTAATAATAATCCTATAATAACGTTGAAAGTTGAAACTGTTGGAAGACGTTGGTTTCGGTGTTGAAAATATTATCCTGTTGAAGATATATTTTGCTTGTCACTGATAAATTCGCTTGTTGCTTGGCGCTACGTATCGGCCGTATTGGATGGGAAAATAAAATAAAACGTGCAGTAGGTATGTACATTACCAAAAGACCTTGTGTAATTGGGTATAATATCGTTCACGAAGTGTGATCTCTTGACCCTTTTGACTTAATCATTCCAACACCGTTGAAAACAATAGGTACAAAACATTGACAATTATCAATAGGTTATTTTTTTGTTTGTCGTTGATAAATTTGATTGTTCCATGGCGCTGGGTATTGGCCGTATTGGATGGGAAAATAAAAAAAAAACGTGCAGTAGGTACGTACATAACCAAAAGACCATTTAAAATATCGAGTAATGTTGTTCACGAAGTACAAACTCTTAACCCTTTTTATTTATTAGGCAGTTGAATCGTTGACTGCGTTGAATAATATTATTCGCATGTAGGTATTATATTTCAACTGTTGGCGCTAATTATTTTCAACAGCGTTGGACGTTGAAATAATATAACATTTGTTTCCAACGGCTAGTTATATTTTAATACAGTACTATTGTCTATTGAGGCGGGTTGCTCACTTGTTTGTATATGCTAATGTTATTTCAATAAACGCCCGGGTTGCCGGCATTTAAATAAAAAATTAGATTAATTATATTTTTTTAGATTTTGGATACATTAGCGCGATAATAACTAATAAAATTGACATTATGACAAACTAAGTATCGATCATGTTTGTTTGTAAATCGCGTTAACTTAGTGCTAGACTATTGGGACTTAAATATGGCTACAGATATAAAGACTTTAAATTTTAGTAAAATCTTAAAGTCGGATATATTGTACTTTACTTTTTCCTTGTTAAAACATCTTTATTACTCAATCCACTTAACATCCATTACGCTCTAAACTCATGGTTTGCGTAGAAAAGATTTTAAGAAAATATGCAAATTTATCTTTCAAAATTTATAAGAACGTGGAATTTATATCCTCGAGGTTTTCATTCACTTAACCCTTATCCACTTACACAAATATACTGAACCCAGAAAACTGTTAATAAATTCTCCCGAAACCACAATTCTCGCAAGCATATGCAAATTATCACTAAGGAAATTTAAAGTGTCATCTCTGAATAAACCCACATTCGAGACTCTAAAAGGACATACAATATCTTGATATATGGTCATTTACAGCTCTCCTAAGACAAAGATACTTTGTGTTGATGGTCATAAATATTTTCATGGGTTACTTTAGGCTAGATTAGATTACGTTAAATTAGATTAGGTTGTAAAAGTTGGCTAAATGGGCATGAACCGCTTGATATTATTGAAAAAATGCAAAATTTATAATAAAAAGGTGCATATTAATTCCATAAAATCAGGTTTTGTCGGGAATCTAACTATACAGGGTGGCCAAAATTAATCATCCAATTTTTTTTCGAATAAATTTTTTTCTACATAATTTTTTTTTTTTTGAGTAATAGAAATCTTTATTTGACTTTTACAATTTTTTTCGTTAAGTGAAAAAGATGATATCCGTCAAGTGGCTGCCGCCAGTGTTGATACACATTTGTGCCCGTTTTATCGCATTTTCCATGACTTTCCCGCAAGATTTCCAGTGATAACTATTCGCATTCCTGTCGAATATTCTCCTTAAGGGCTGCGATTGTCTGAGGCTTGTTGGCATAAACCGGCGACTTCAAATAGCCCCAAATAAAGAAGTCTGGAATGGTTAAATCGGGCGATCTTACGGGCCATACCAAATCGCCAAAACGAGAGATTACGCGACCAGGAAACGCTTCCTTCACAATATCCATTGTGGCTCGTGTGTGCGCGGTTTCACTGTCTTGTTGAAACCACATGTTCACCAAGCCCCGCTCATCCAATTCTGGAAGTAAGAAGTCGTTTATCATGGCCCTGTAGCGTTCGCCAGTAACAGTGACCGTAATGCCAATGGCGTCCTCAAAAAATACGGCCCAATCACTCCTCCCGCGTCAACGCCGCACCACAAAGTGACTTCGAGAGGATGTATGGCTTTTCGTGTATCACACGCGAATTTTCAGTGCCCCAGAAACGAATATTATGCTTATTTGTGTAACCGTTTAAGTGGAAATGCGCCTCGTCGCTCATTGTGACTTTCGACACAAAATCGCTATAAGCTTACATCGACACAATTATTCCACGCTATTGGGAGTATAGCGCTCCATTGCTTATCTGTTTGTATTCTGCGGCTGTCTAGTTCACAAATGTCAAATATGATTGACGTACGACTCCATTTGTAAAAATTATAACATCAATTTTGATTAATTTTGCGCCACCTTGTACAACAGAAAGATACGAGAAAAATAATTTTTATACTCTCATACTAGGCACATTGTAAAATGATTTTGAAAAATCTGTAACAATAATTACACAGTGTACAACTAGGTTCCCCGTTCAAGAGAACGAAAGGCGAATAAGCCTCGTTTGTTATTTGATTATTTTTCAGCGAAATGGAACGAAACTACGGGAACCGGCACTTTTATAAAAAAAATCAACAAACTAACACATTAAAGGTATTTACAAGAAATGACATCTGGACGTGAAACAGCACCCTATTTTACCATCCCATAGTCTGTCAGTACATACGAGTACTCTTAGCGAAGGCTCGAACCTTTAAAGAAGGATAGAGGGCAGTAATTATACAATAATAATTTAGAACCAAATATAGTTTAACACAACGTCGCCCGAGTTCTTAATTGTGCAAACGACCATTTTATCGAAAATAAGTTTTAAATGCAATCATGTTAAGGATAAAATTTCGCATCGTTAGATAAATAAAAAATAGTTTTACGAGCCATATACAATTAATTACAAGCTTTTTAAAATGTCAATGTCCACAACAATATTCTAAAAGTGAGTTCTTAATTAGTTAAACTCCTTCTTAGTTCAATCTCAGTTGCCGCGAAATAAAATTTGCGGGCTAGATTAGTCAAACTCCACCAATCGACCAATCACAGCACGCCGATCCACGATACCGCGCCGCCATGTTGTTTGTTTACTTCACATTGTTTTTGTTATTGTGGTGTGTTACGAGGAAGCAAAAGGCATTTAATTGTATTACAAGTAAGTTTTTGAATAACGAAATTACAACAAAATGTCTAAAACTATTGACAAAAGATCATACATACGCAGCAGTGCTGAAATAGAGCGGTTAGTATTAGTTTTAAGTATCTTTATCAATGACGTTTCAGTTTTGTTTTATAAATGGCAAGGAACTTTGTAATACAGCGTGTTCATTTTTCGGTTTTAACACAGTTCTCCTTTCCGAGAGTTTTTATTGTCGAAATCAGTTTTGTTGATTATCATTTCATATTAAAGTTAGAAGTTCGATTCGAAATTGTCAGTTTATCCGTATTTGTATGAAGCCTTTGTTTGACATTTAAGAATAAGTCCCGTCATTAGGCAGTTTGTTGATATAAATTCTGGTGCAGTTCTGATTTTTTCCTCATTTATGTGTTGTGGGGTGATCCGAGTTTCGCCAACAAAAATATGGTTGGGATTTGAGTTTTAGCCAAAGAACATGAAAAAAAGAGTTTTTCCAGGATTTTAATTATAACTCAATAACTATTGACTCTGTGAAACATATTTTATTATTTATGAATTACGCCGCTGTTTTTACATGAATACGGCACAAGAGTCCCAACTGCTCCCGTCTGGAGCCAGTGGGACTATGGCATCCCCAATGGGGTATGTTGTGAAGCTGTAGGTAGTGGGGAGGGGAAGGAGATAGGGAATAGGAAGGTGGGGAAGTACCTGGCTATTCAAATCTGGACACCAAACACGGCAGAAGCCATTTCAAGCAACGTTTCAATTCTGAATGGTGGTCTTACACCAGGGCGATACTGAGAGTATCTTCCACTCTGGAACGTGCCGCAAATAAACTATATATTATTTTAATGAATAAATTGTTAATTACACAAATTAATCAAATAAAATTTATTTGCCACGCCGGGATTCGATCCCGCGACCTTCGGAATGTTAGTCAGGCGCCTTACCGCTGCACTACGCCGGCCGTCTGGTAATACGCAATATTTCTTATACAAACAGTTAGATTTATCTTTATTATCACGCAAAGTGAGTATTTATGTCGGGTGAGACAAAAAACATGCAAAAAATAGGCATTCAACATATTAATTATTTTTAAATTAATTCATTTACGCGGTAACGCCATTTTGTATTCAAGATTAAGATTATTGAAATCGGTATAAAAATGTTTTAATTCATTATTCTCATATGGTTTTTATTTTCCTCACAAAAAAAAAATCAAAAAAATATTTTAATGTGTTTCAATTATAGTTTTTTTATTTTTTTTTATTATCTTTGCATGACCTTTTCAAAGCGTTCCCGTTCCCGCCCTGTTCCACTCAGGCGTTCCCTCTGCCTTATTCTCAGATCGTTTGTATTTTTCTCACGAAAACGCATTTCAATAAATTTTTAACAAATTTTAATGTGTTTCAATTATAGCTATGGTATTTTTTTAAATAATTATCGCTGCACGTCCATTCCCATGCGTTCCCGTTCCCGCCCCGTCCCCCTTCCACGGTCCCTTCCGCGTTCCCCTTTCACCTTCCAACCCCTCCCCCCTCCTGCTTCCACTTTCCCCGTCGCCCTTCCCTTGTTTCACTCCCGCGACTCCCTCGGCTTCGTTCCTTCCTTCCCCCCTCCCAGATTCCCCACCCCCCCCTTCCCCCCTACCGCTTAACTTTGTAAAATACACACATTTTTCAAACAACTCACGAGCCGCCTAATGTATTTTTTTTAAAATAAATATCATTAAGTCAGAGCTCACCATTATACATAGAAACCATCGCGGTTTCAGCACAACAACTGACCAAAGTTTCACCACAATCGGTTAAATTCTGTAGGAAATAATAAGATAATTTTAAGAAAATTTCATAAACCCAGATCTGACCATTACATATGTTCAGGATCTCAACTTCCGCTCTCCTGACAGAGCAATGCGGCGTGGTAACACCTGATTCCGAAAGGAAGTGTGGCTGGAGTAACTCTTCTTCAATAATAACTCCAGCTCTTGAATATTGGTCTTTATTCAAACAATAAAAAGACCCGTAGGGTAATCATGTACGGTGAGCCCAATAATGCTATCTCTCTCCGCGGTTTTTATAACCCACATGAAGTGAAAACCTGGCAGCAGACGTTTTGCCAAAAACGACCCGCCCAAGACGGATGGTAACAAGAGAAGAAGAAATTAAAAAATCCGTGGCAATACGAAATCGCCAACACAAAAAAAATGTTGCTACAACCATTAGGGTGACAATCACAAAAAAATTATATTTCAGTACCTGAAATCTTAACAGAGACCTTCGCTGCCGTTCGTAAAAAAACTCACCAAAGTTTCACCGGAAGCGCAGAAAATAATAAGGTAATTTTTATGAAAATTACATAACGCCAGAGCTCATCATCATAAATAGAAATTTTCGCAGGCGTGCGCACAATACCTCACCAAAGTTTCATCGCAATCGGATGAATAGTTTAGGAAATAATGAAGGAAAATTTAATAACACCAGAACTCACCATTATATATTGAAACCTTCGCGGGCATGCGTAAAACATCTCACGAAAGTATCATCGGAATCGGATGAATGGTACAGAAAATAATAAGGGAATATGTGTGCAAATTTCATAAAGTCAGAGCTCACCATTATACATAGAAGTTTTAGCGTGCAAGCGCACAATAACTACCCAAAGTTTCATCACAACCGGTTAAATGGAAGAGAAAATAATGACGGACAGACAAGCTACATAATTAATAAGTTTTTATATATATATATCCCACCACAATTGTCGATATCACAAAGAGATATATTGAAAATAAACTCATCCTGTATATAACTTGAGATGGTCGTTTGCACAATTAAGCACGGAAAATATTTATGCAGTATTTGCTCTATCTCCATTTTAGTGTGGTCAATCTCCTTAAGAATAATTTTGATTTTGCATTCTTGCTCAATCTCCATTTTAAAATTAAAAATAAAGTATGAAAAACGATAATAAGTCATCTTATTAAGAATTATTTCAACTTATGAGACCTTTACCTTTACGTAAATAGCTTCGTTTTACACACCTATCATAATGTTTCATTGAAATAATCAAAGAAAACCTCCTCCTGTAAAATACTCAAATGGTAGTTTGGACAATTAAGAACTCGGGCGACGACAACTAAATACACATTTTAACAACATTTTTTTAACCCAACTGGTGTTGCTTATAGCCAAACAAACCGGGAGGCTATTTTAGAAAGATATTTTTTATAGAACCCCGAAGAACCTTGTATGTAAGCGAAACTTGAAAATCATTGAAGTCACACCTTCAAATTCTGACGAAGATAACTTCATAAAAAATTAAAACCATTTTCCACAGAAAATAAATAAAACACTCTTATTTTAATTTCTCAGTATTGCAATACTGTATACCAAAATCAAGTTGGCAATACATCCTGTTAAGCGTTTCGAGGCATTAACAATCCCAAGTAACTTACGATCGTTATAGTTACTGGTTATATTGTTGAGTTATCTCACAATGCTTCAGTAACTCACCCTCTTAGGCCAAATAATGCTGATGCTATGTACGGAGATAGGCAAGACTGTATATGGGGCACTAACTTAGAGGAGACTAATGGAGATCAGATATTAAAACACGATGTTAAAGATGGCGAATAAAAGTGCATATAATTTATGCGTACTTTTTGCAATTCGTTCCAGGGAGGAAGGTACAGTATGTATTGTATTCTATATCTTATTTAGAGACCAACAACTAGTTCCCACTTAACTATTTAACTACCAATTTTAACAATATCAATAAAACATGTATATTTTTGGATACGTTTTTTAGATTTTCACGGCCAAAAGTATATTCGTCATTTGCTGTTGGGGTGTTATGCCGTGGTGCGCTCTCTTCTTTTTTCGCCAACGTTTCGGACAGCGTTGCAGGATCTGCAACACTGCAACGCTGTCTAAATAAGGAGGTACCGCAACACGGCATAACACCTCAAGAACAAATAACGAAAAATTTTATTTATTTTAGTGAAAATTAACAGAAATTAAAAATAAAAATTACATTAGCAAGTACGAGTATCTATGTATGCATACTTTTACTGATGTGTACTGTGTATTGTTCTTATAATATGGATTTTGTTATTCCATTGCTTTTGCTTGTGGTGTAGTTTATTTGAACTATTTTTATTAATGGAACTCAATAAATTGATTTATCTTATGCGTAAATTACGTTATTAAATATAATGAAAGGGATTTTTTTAGTTAGGTACATTAACTACGCAGAGGGGTGATGAGGATAATTTTAACAGAGACATAATTGCTAAAAGGACGTAGGAAGGCGATGTGCAAGATTTCTGTATAATTTTACTTTTATAGGCCCTAATTGGTAACGCCGCACCGGGAACCATTTATTGGAATATCAACACCTTTATCAAAAGTCACCCCAATTGGTTCGCTACGTTTGGTGACTTAGTAGGGGTACCCAGGTTCATAAGGTGTGTTCTGACTATGCCTTGGCGGCGGATTACCTGCATTCATTGACACCCAGATTTCGAGTCACCGCGCATACCTTTTTCCTTTCCAGAACTTCCTACTCTTTCATTTCGTTAAAAAGACCCTCCACACAGCATTTCCAAAGATTACACAGGTCCCAAGGGAAATTATTTTCCTTGGGGCCTCTTGTATGAAGCTAACCTAAAAAAATAATAAAATATCCTGCGTGGTTGAGTTACATGTCAAGATGGTTATTATTTATGTTAAAGGGTTTTGTTAATCTATAAAATACATTATATCAAAAAGGAAAATACAAAATGTTATTATTTAGGTAAATGTTAGGATACAATGAAGTCAAAAATTTCTTTGATTATACCTTTATTAAATTAAATTGATTATCAACTTTTTAGTACCTCTTTCGGGATTTTACGACTTATTTGACAAAGATCACAAAGAAAATAAAGAAAAATAATTTATAAGTTAACAAGAAAGAAGCACCAAAGGTTTGAAAAAAGTCGACAGTCACGACTGCTACAAAAGCACATTTACTTAGACTGAAATGGCAGACCATTCGAAATATTGAGTTTATGGTTCCCAAACACTTATCGCAGTGCTCTATAGTCTATGGTAGGGACTATTCGCAGTAACTAGGAACGAACTTCTAGTTCTAGTTCTGCAGTAGAAGCATGCACTTAATATTTTATAGCCCCAAGACAGAACTGGTCAATTACATAAATTGTTTATGGTTTCTACGTTTCCACACCGTTCAGTGCTCGGTTCTAAACTGTTCACGTGGAGGTTGTCGAGTTTTCCATTGTGATGCAAATTGAGCTTATTTTATGTTTTTTATATTTATTTATTAACGCCCTTTTTGGGGGCTTTTACATATGAATAGTAAGAAATATACAGTATTTATTGTACATAACTGAACTGCCTTCGTAACAATATTTTATATTTGTTTAAAGATAAATTGAAGATGTCCACTGACTTGGTATAATTGTTTCCCTCCATTTGTATTCTGGGAAAAGAGGAATACATATGGTAGTTAGTTACAGAATTACTGCACTGAAATAAATTCTGACTTCTAGTATTACGTAGTGGAATCCGGAAGCTATGGTAATATGGTTACGTACCCACGATTTTTTGCTGTATGTATAATTGTTATATTGTATATATTACTTAAAGAATCAGGAAGAAAGGTTAACATGGATCCAACATAATGGTATCGACTTTTTAAATTAAGTTCTTAAGGAAAAACTTTTTTTTTTCAAAACGTTAAATATGAGTTTTTTTTTACATTAGTTCCACATGGGAGGCCCTGAGTAAAACAATTTCTCTCGGGGCCTACGTCATACTTGGTAAAGCTGTGTGGAGGATCTCTCTAGGAAATTAAGTTCAGGGAAGAAAAAAAGGTATGACGGGTGGGTAGGAATCTGAAGTCAATGTGTCCAGGTGTGACGGACGAATGCATTCATCACTTCCACTACGGTACTTGTCGAGAGAGTTCGGCTGGAGAGGTAAATAGGTAAGTAAACGCATGTACCGCCAACACCAAGACCATCCTCACCCCTTGAACCCGGCATCCCTGCTACCTGCTACCGACACCAAGCGTAGCGAACCACTTAGGGTGACCTGTGGCAGGGGTGTTGGTTATCTAATAAATTATTCCCAAGTCGGAGGTACCCACACCCGCCTCCCACATTGAAGGCCTTCCAAAGAATCCTAATTGCTCCTAACCGTCGTGTGGCAGTGAGACTACGGCATCCTCGGAGGAGAAGAAGATGGAGCAAATGAGGTGAAGTAGAATCGGGATATTGATCTGATCACCGAACACGGCTAAAGTAGTCCAGTGGGTAAGACTCTTGACTCACAATCCGGAGGTCGCGGGTTCGAACCCGGCATGGGCAAATAAATTTTATTTGATTAATTTGTGTTATTTCACAATTAATTCATTTAAAATAATATATAGTATATTTGCGGCATGTTCCAGAGTGGAAGATACTATCAGTATCGCCCTGGTGTAAGACCACCATTCAGAATTGAAACGTTGCTTGAAAATGGCTTTAGCCGTGTTTAGTGACCAGATCTGAATAGCCAGGTACTTCCCAACCTTCCTCTTCCCCACCTCCTTCCCCTCCCCACTACCTTAAGCCTCACAACATACCCCAATTGGGGATGCCATAGTCTCACTGGCTCCAGACGGGAGCAGTTGAGATTCTTGTGCGGTATTCACTGTAAAAAAAAAAAAAAAAGATATTTCAAACATCGCTATAATTGTGATTGGCGGTCTTTCACTAAAGCCATAGTAAAGAATATCTTCCACTCTGAAACGTGCCACAAATACGCTCTGTATTTTTTTAAGTATTAATTAGAAACTATCCCAAATTAATTCAATAAAATTTACTTGCGCTCACCGGGATTCGTAGTCGATAGAATTAATATTTCCATATCCCTGCAAATTACTGATTATTGTACCATTACGACATTCAAACGCGAATAACTAATCAATATGCGACACAAACTTTGTGAGGAAATGCTGTCAACTTGATGATTACTTGCGTTATTATTGATGGATGGTTATAGTGTGTATTTATATTATCCCATAAAATTTAGAAAATACATTATATCTTTATTTATCTTCTTTACATTGTAGATACAATCTTGCCAATGATTCTATCACAGCACTTTGAAATTGAGAAATTTTACAAGATAATAAATTCTCCAAGTGATTACATAACGATGTACGCTACTTCAGAAAATGACAAAGAAGCATAATAAAAAGTTTTTGTGTACTACAAGGACAAAGGAATAACAACTTGAGCTAATATCGCAAGTAACCATAAAATTTTATACAGGAAGATTGTAAACGAACATTAAGCAAACCAGAGTACCTCGGACTATGTTGCATTTTCCATAAGTTAGTGAAACAAATGTACAGCCCCGAAGTATCGTGACTCAATATCAAGGTGGGAAAAAAAACACTGCAACGACACGGAAAACAGGGCGCGCGATACGAAATATTCATTAAAATGGGACCTTCCCAGATATGACTTCAACTTTATTGTACCGCGCACCTAATACCCTGTATTTCTACCTTTTAAGCGTTTTTATTATTACCGTCACGATTCACGGTTACGGTAGGTAATGCGCGTTTTCATCCCGCGACAAAATATACTCCGCCAAAATATCCCCAATAATAAATAAATAAAACATCCCCAACAAAATATCTACTAAAATTTAATCTAACCTAACCTAACAAAAAAAGGATAATAATAAAACAAAAATCCTGACAACAAATTGTTGTTATCTGTATTATTTTTGACCCAATTTACTATTTTTGAACCCAATTCAATTATTGAACCCAACCTAACATAAAAATGGGACAAAAATAAAAAAGTAAACTTTGTATTATTTTTGTCTCAATTTACTATTTTTGAACTATAAATTTATTTATTAAAAAAAAAAAAAAAAAAACACAGGGATAAATATTCTTCATATTAATCATAAAGGAAAACGTTTAGATAACTTAGAAGCTTTGGAAATTAAAAAATCCCTTAAAAATAATGAATCTATTATCAACAAACAAAAAATATTGTCATATAGCCCAATCATGGATTTGTTCCCCTACCCACCCACTCTACACTAATACCTACCCACCCAATCTACATTATTAACTAACAACGGCTCCACCCCTACCACAATAAAACATTGTTCTAAACTGTCAAATTAGTATAAGCTTTCCCTGACGAAGGAACGTTTGTTCCGAAACCGGTCGGATTTGCACATCATATAAGTGGTTTATACAAAGTTGTATTGTTTCATTTTTCTATAATGGATAACCACAAAATAATAGCTACATTCAAAAATATAAATTTATTGTCTTTTCAGGATATCTGTATTATTTTGGTCCGATTTTTTGTTACGTCAGGTTAGATTTTAGTAGATACTTTGTTGGGGGATGTTTTGTCCGTAGGATATTATGTCGGGGATCTTTTGTGCGGGATGAAAAGTCGCAGAACCGTTACGGTACCGTGAAGGCATAAAAAAGGCAAAAAACATACGATCCTTAACACAATAATGTTGCAGCTCTTTCAAAAGATGAGATACACAATGTACGAAGGTTTGTTTCATCCAAAGTAAAAACGTCATCATTTTCTTGCATCTCTCTCACCGTACACCTCTACAATACTACTTACCGCGACAAGTATAGAATATAGTTACAAGGATAATATTGAATTTTAAAAAGTCAAATATCAACGCGCTGTTGGATTTGCTTTTGTTCTTAAACATATAATGCTGCATCTCTTTTTTGCACACCTAATAACAACAGTCAACAGTGAACGTATGTCTGCACCCCCCCAAAAGAAACATACAATCATTATCAAACATCTCCCTCACACGAAGGTACATTTAAAGAAAATGAAACGCAATTCCCGTTGCCGTGACTGAGCCGTAATAAGATATATCTGTTTCCTCCAAAGGAAAAAAGTAGTAGGTCCTTTGAATAAAACGGTCACATGTATTTTTTGTGTTTTATCTTTTGCCTCACCATTATTTAATGTGTAAGAAAGAACTGTAACACTACAACGATAATCAACGTACGTTTATTTCCTTTTTGCTAGCGCGGTACCGTAACCGTTAAACGTCACGGTAATTATAAAAGCGCTCATTTACAACCACTACGATTTTTCCTGCTTCAATGGTTCGATTTGCTTAACCCTTAATTACTCGCATGGGGTCAAAGCATTTTCGGATTAAAAAATGAAGCACTTGGCGCGGCCCAATTCCCCCCGCGCCCTCGCTAGCTTCATAACGTGCGTCTAAGTTTGTATTTTAGGAGCAACCAAGTCACTGGAGTGGAAGGACACGTCGCTGCGCTCTTGAGCGGTGACCCCGTGCGGGTAATTACGTTACTTTTTTGGAAGAGGTAAGTTTTATCGCAAAGTACCAACAAAATGCAAGAAATGTACAAGATTTGTGTGCAATGATCACTCTGAAATATACTGTCAATAGTGTTACAAGATTGGTTCGGAGAGTTCCTAAAAAATAAAAGTATTAACTATGATCTCAGTATACCTAAGTACAAATTGTTAATTATTGATAATTATTTTAGTTTAACTGTTTTTGTATAATTAGTTAGTAATTCATGTTATTGCTTAAAGATATTACAGAATAAACAAAGCACTTTAATAATAAAATAGTTTCATTTACTTATATATTTCAATATATATTAAAAACCACTCATACTATTTGGGGTCATCTGTGACCCCATGCGAGCAGTTATGTAATGTTCTTGGTGTGAGTAATTAAGGATTAAATTAGAATAAATAGATACCTACATGGTATAAGTTGATATCTTTTCCCCTTTTTTTAAAACCCCCACCCCCACCCGCCCGTGACTCCACCTCCTTCCCTTCCACCAACCAGTATCTGATGTTCTCTCCCTCTCTTATATGCTCCCTCTTTCTTTTGTGTTTACCTTAGAATCTTAACTCTGTGCTGTAATTTAGTTTCTATGCTTATGATCCTGAAGAAGATTGAGGTCAACCGAAACCGGTCGACATATATAAATAAAAATAAAGTGGTTTTTAAACAAAGTACTTGTGTGATTCTACATATATGATATCTTTTCTTTATTATTACTATGTATAAAATGAAGTCGCTCAAGCTGTATGTGCGCTTATATCTTTTAAATAACGCAACAGATTTTCATGCGGTTTTCACCATTAGATAGAGTGATTCATGAGGAAGGTTTTAGGTATATAATTTATCAAGGTTTTGTGTAAAAAAAGCGGCAGCGGTCAGCGAGCAGCGGGCAGCGGGCAACGGGCGGACAAACGGGCGGTGTGGTTTTGATTTGATTTATTATATGGCGTTGGTTATAAAGTTTTCGTTAGCCACAGCAACTTGTAGCCGGGTCGCGTATTTCCAAACCTATACCGATTCAGTCGCTTTACATTTTCAATATCAAAATTTAAATATTTAGAAATAAAAATATTAATTTCTAATATATCTACACATTGGAAAGATTGTTTTATCTAGATTTTAGAACAATTTTTTTTTTTGCAAAGTGATAAGAAAATATCAAAACATAGGTGTATTTACAATATTATTCATTTCTAATATACACATCAGAAAGATTATTTTATCTAGATTTTAGAAGAATTTTTATTTTTGCAATGTGATAAAAAATAACCAATCTAGAGGTATATTTAAAATGTAAATTGTCGCTTCCGCGACTGAATCGGTATAGGTTTTCTAAATACGCAGCCGGGTCTGCTAGTATTATATATAATAAACACGGTGAATCCACTGTACCCAAACACAATGGAATTCGAAGAAGTTTAAAACAACAACGTTTAACAATTGTTTCGGTTACCGATGTCGTGCAATGCTAGCGAAATCTTTAGTTCAGGTAGAGTAAATTGTTTTTTTTTGCAATCAAGCACACAGCGACTAACTCCCGATGCAATCTACAAAATTCCCGAAATGCTCTTATAAAAGTCGGAATTCATTTTTTTTTTGATATTCATTGAACTTATTCTTTTTCTTTGCACTCTCAAAATGGTGATTTCCTTCCTTTCATATTTTTATATTGATTACATTGCATTGCTCAAGCCCTGGATGAGCGCGGAATTTTTACAATTATTATTGTTGTATTGGTTTTGCAATGTTCTATCTTCGGGCACAAATGCGCGTCGCCGTAGTGATAATAAAATATTGTTGAGGGTGAAAATTTCCCGTTCGAACGTTTTGATTATAAAACTGAATCCCTTTTTGCCCAATGAGATACCCTCACTTGCATAGGGGTTTGCTACGAACAGGACAAGATTTATCCCGAAAACTATCATAATGGCCCGTAACAACTCAAAAGAACTGCTCTCCGGTCACCTGGTTTGATGTGATCAGATGAGTAATAAGATTGCGTTAATAATTGAAACACAAGTCTATTAGTGTTCGGGATTTCTGAGTTTTTGATTTTGAAATTTACCGCTCGTTAAAAAAAATGGGGTATCCTACGACAGAGGTGATGTTTATCCAATAAATGGTTTTCGGGGCGGCGCGGTACCCATTCCTGCAAAATGAAAGTGCAAATTTATGGAGGCGGGTATGGGTACTGCCGCCCCGGGAACTATTTATTGGAAAACCAACACCTCTGCCATAAGTCAACCCAAGTCATTCGCTACGTTTGAGGTGAGGTATGTCCGGGTCTTGGTGGCCGATGCGTCAGCACACCTGCTACATGGCGGGCTGGATCGAGAGAGACTTATTAAGGGAGGTGTTTTGACTTCTCCTGCCAGAATCCCTCGACCCATCACCATGCACTGCAGTAGGAGGGGTGGATTCGTACTTCTATCACTCCTGGACACACTGACCCCAATATTCCTACACACCTCTCATACCATTTTCCTATCCCAGAACTTCCTCTCCTCCCTTTCCTTAATAAAAACCGTCCACACAGCATCCTCTAAAATGACAGAAATTATTTTTCTCCGGGACTCCCGTATGGAGCTAATATCATAAAAATTAGTACCTACGCAATAACGCCTCTAACCGAGTTGCTCTATGGTTATAAATTGATGATTTGTTCTCGACCTTTACATATACCTAATATGTAAACTTTTCGTATTAGATATATTAGGTGCAACTGAATCTGTGTTAGGTATTTGAAACACCAGAATGACCTCATTATGAAACAATCGATTTACAAGTCAAATGATTGCAACTGTGATGTTGATGAAGCACCTACATATTATATTCAACAAAGCTATCTAAATAATTTCTGTTTTATTTGAACAGTGTATAGAATTCAAAAGTACAAACCAGCACCTTTCCAATATGGTAAAAGGTTTTAATGCTTCAAAGACATTGTTTAATATACCAGAGTATTGAATTGGCTTTTTGGTGAGTTGTTATGTGTTGACAGACACTGATTGTAGTTGTAACAAGATACTGAACAAAACTAATCAATTCAACGGAGGTTTTATAACGAAAAACTTACGTCATTGACACGCCAAAAGCGTGTTTATCGATTGATGATGTGTTCCACCTACGTTTGTGTTAAATAATGAAAATAATTAATTATTTATCCTCAGCACAATACACCAGGGGAGTGCCGTCAATTATAAGATATTATTTTGGTATAAATAATTGAAATTCACAATACAAACGAAATATTGTATTACACTACAATGGATAATAAAAAATATTATAATTCTGAGGAACGTAATATATTATCCAATAAACATACCTATAAAATATATTTTACACAATCCAATAATCTTCATTAGATAACATTTTTTTATTATTGCGACTGTTGAATGCTTTTATTGGCTGGTATCTGTGGTGTCTTTTTGTCCAAAGCTTGTGTTCACCGTCGGGGTAAAATTTTTTTAACGCTTATCTAATTGGTCTATTAATGATATTTAGTGTTTGTTGAAATATGTTTTTGTTCAAAAATCTAATTTAGTAGTTTTTTTTAGATTGGTAATTATAATTTCCGTATTTTGTATTCACTTTATACACCTGTGTCTTTTCTTCTTCATTCACTTTAATATATTTTATTGTAAATTATCTAATAAGCCTGATGTTGCATTACACGAAAATTATAAATTATTAAAAACGCTGGAAAAATATATTTTCTGTGAACACGATAAGTTTGCAGAGGTTACAGAAGTTTTTTCGCCAAATGTTTTAACGATTGCAAAAAACTCCAACAACTTATAAAATGCATTTTTTATTTATTTCTTAAATCAAATCTAGCATTCGTTGTTCCTGCTGAATAGATAATACATACTAGAAATGCCTTCCAGGTAGATGCGAATAAAAATCAATGTCACCACTGACTTAATACCTTTTCGATCTGGCCCATTTAGCACGCGCTCTTTAACTCTTAAACTAACTTGCCTGAAGTCGTATATAGTCATCCCAATGGTATATTGTAATGATTACGAAACACAGTTTTGTATTAGAAATTTATGACCCGATTTGCCAGACTTTTTGATAATGAAATTCGTCTACATTCGTCTTTATTACCATGATTTGGAATACCAAATTACTCGTTCCTGAGATTGTTAATTTTCAAAGTTTACTAATAAAAGTGGACCTTATTAAACCTTTTTGACCTTGAACCACTCTCCATGGAAAAATCAGAGCTTAGTTAATAATAGATGACCACGAAACGCCCCTGGTTTAGGATGTAATGAATTTACTAACATTCTTTAGCTTATTATTGCGATTAGCGACCCAACACCGGTGGTATTTGAATTTTTTTGAAGTTGGGAAACATTAATTTATTAGTTTGTTAGGAATTAAGCTCTTTGAATTGCAACAAGTAAAATGTTGATGTTAAATATAATCGTTGATTATTACAATTTTCTTTACCAATGATTTTCTTTACCAACGATTTTCAAAAATATTTTGAAAAAACTCAGTAGCCCAGTGGAAGTCAAATAATTTAACCTTGAAGATGTGATGAAATAATACAAATTTCACAAGTTTCAATCAGATTTATCGGCTCCTGGACCCCAAAAAGGCTAATCCAATTGATTATATGTTCAAGATATATGAAAGATATCCCGACAATTGGTCCGGCGACAGTTGGTCCGGCGACAGTTGTCCGGCCGACAATTGGTCCGGCGACAATTGGTCCGGCCGAAAGTTTAGAAGATGTTTTCTTCAAGTAAGTATGCAAAGAGGATGTACGGCAGTACAACCAAAGTCGACATACTTATAATATCTGAAGGCATCTTGAGTGAAAATCCGCTGTAAAAATATTTTTACTAATAATTTCGACTCTCCGAAGTAGCATGCAGCAATCACAAAATACGACATACTTATACGTGCAGTCGGCTTAGCAAAAAAACGCTAAAGATTCCCACTTGCATATAATATATCTTTTATATCTAAATATAACACAAGAGTCCCAACTGCTCCCAACCGTCTCGAGCCAGTGAGACTATGGTATCCCCAATTTTGGTATGGTGAGATGCTGAAGGTAGTGGGGAGGGGAAGGAGATGTGGAAAATGTACCTGGCTATTCAGATAAAGTCATCAAACACGGCTAAAGCCATTTGTAGAAAACATCTTCTAAACTTTCGGCCGGACCAACTGCCGCCGGATCAACTGTCATGGAACCATGAAAGATATTTTGGCCGGCGTCTAGCGGTAAGGCTTTTGACGACTCACAATCCGAATAATTAATAACAATCAATAGCAATTTTTTTATACAAATTGTGTTTACAACTTTTTTGTGTGTTCGTTATTGTCAGAACAAGGTTTTTATAAAACCTTGTTCTGACAATAACGAACACACAAAAAAAGTATTATCCAATTTGGTGCGGTCGTTCGAAAGTTATGCGCTTACCAACACATTCTGCGATTCATTTTTATATTATAAATAATCGACTCTAAGTTTCATAGGTTTCCCCACTATACTACGAGTATGCAGAAACTATGTTATATATACTATCAAACGATTGTGCGTTTTATTAAAAAAGGGATTACAACGAACCAGACATAATAACGACATCTCACTTTCGACAACCACAAAAAAAAAATTCAGAAGATAAAAGCATAAAAAATTACCCACTTAAACTTAAAACAAAAAATATGCTTCAGAAGATCTGGTTAGTCACGCGCGGTCTGACCGTACATTCTGCCTACTGTACCTGGATAGTGGGTGTGGTAAAAACAGTCCTACAGTTGCCAAAAGGACAAATGCGAATGTTTAGGAAATCATAAAAAAGCGTCTTTTGATCCCTTTGAGTTAGCCGACTGCGGCTGGCGGCGCGCTCTGTGATTCACGGCCGCTCACTTTATGAATATCAAATAATAATAATGCACCAAAAAAATATTCACTCAGACTCTTTTTTAGCTGGTTCCTTTTTTGATCAAACTTGTCTAAACATGTAAACATGTTCATATTATCCATTTAAACGCTTTTTTATAGCAGATTTATTTCTTTTATTGACTTATAATTGTAAATCTTAGTTGTAAGCCAGTAATATAAGTAGCTATAAGTCTTAGATGTAAGTCACTAGTTGTAATTGTAAATTTAAGTTATAAGCCAGTAATATTAATTATTTTATATATTTATTTGTACAGCGCCCTTGAGGTGATTTTCCACGAAAACGGCGCTATATAAATTAGCCAATTATTATTATTATTATTTATTATTATCTTATCTTAAATGAATCGCTTAATGTGTTGCTAAGCGCAAATCTCGAGAGCAGCTGAACCGATTTCGTTATTTATTTTTTTAGAATATTTTATGTTATTAGTTTTTGGGGTATTATGCCGTGTTGCGCTACCTCCTTCTTTAGCCAAAGTTTCGGACAGCGTTGCAGTGTCCATCATCAGGTCAGATGTCATGTCATGTCATCACATCACATCTGCCCTGATGTCATGTCATCACATCTGCCCTGATGATGGACACTGCAACGCTGTCCGAAACGTTGGCTAAAGAAGGAGGTAGCGCAACACGGCATAATACCCCAAAAACTAATAAGAAAATAATTTTTGGCCGTGAAAATCTAAAAACATTCGAAAAGTGTTCATTTTTCAATTTATGTCTAGAAATCTTTAAGTAATTTAGATAAATAGAATGAATATAGCGGATTTTGTGATTTATATGGAATATGGAGTCTTTTGAAACTCAACTGACCTGAGGGGCGTGTTTCTACCTTCGCCATCTTGGCAAAATAACTGCTCATGATTGGTTGAATTTCGATATAGCGGGTTTTGATAGTAACTTCTTGAATGATATTTTTGTTTCTCACTCGCAGTTTTAACATGGTTTTTGGTCGTGATGAGGGAGGTTTTGAAACTCAATTTTAGATTATTTTTGTCCCTCGCAAGAATGTGAACAAGATGTCATACTCAGATCATTTTGTCAAAAAATCGGATAGAGCGGGTATTGAAATTTTAGGATTCATATAAAGGGCTTGCAAGCGGGCGGTGAGGATTTTGTTTGTGTACAAGTTAACAGATGGCATTTGTCATAAGTTATAAAGGTTGGGTAACCAACCAGTAGATGGCGTTGCGTTTAGTTTGCCACAGCAACGCGTTGCCGTTCAGCTAGTATGATATAAAATAATACCGGGAAGCATAACGGTCCGGTAAATTAGTATGAGATTTTGAAATTTCCTGCTAAACCCAGAAAACATCAGTGTTTACTTTATTTCACGTTTTTCTGCATTGTAATTGATTTGGTGGTGTTTATGAGTAACCTGAGTATTTCACCAGATAGAGGGTAAACTTTTACATTAAATGCATACTCAACTCAAATTTCGATTTTCGGAAATGTCTGAATAATTAATTGGACGATCGACATGGCTACTGATATTTTTTTTATGTGAATATCACACAAGAGTTCCAACTGGTCGGAGCCTGTGGGACTTCGGCATCTCTAATTGGGTTAGGTTAGATTAGGTTAGAGGTTAGATTGGATAGAATGGGGAAGGAATGGAGATAGGTCTGAAGCAGGTTTAAACGCCTGGCAATTCAGATCTGGTAAATAATCACGAATAAAAACCATTCAAAGCAATGTTTCTATTCTAAATATTGATCTTTCATCAGAGAAACGTGCCGCAAATATGCCATACACGGTGTCCGGAAACTCGTAGTACAAACGGGTAACTGGTGAATCTACGTAACGTTTAGAGTCCATTTTGTGGTGTAGTTTTATGGTTTTTTTTGTCATATTTGAATTATAAATCGCTCCCTAAGGGGTTAATATTATTAGCTATTTAATATATTTTTTAAATGGGTTGAAACGCAGAACCGGCTACAAAACTTTTTTAACCTTTTAGTTGCCGAAAAAATTAAATAACGTTTAAAACAAAAAAATCGAAATGCTCGAATTGAATAAAAAAAAAGTTATTTTAAGTTTTCTATGTCGATTAACTAGTTCCCTCTTGTAGTACGAGTTTCCAACCACCGTATACATCTAATAAAATATATCTACTCGTATATTGCACGAGTATACCTTATTTTGCTTGAATTAAATGTGAAATAACACTTTTTCCCACCACCTCTATATTCTTAGTCGAGGATCTAAAACGGAGGACCACGAAGGGGTTTCTAAAAATGTTTTAAAAATGAGGCTAGAAAAGGAGGTAGCGCAACACGGCATAACACCCCAAAAACAAATAACGAAAATGCTTTTGGCCGTGAAAATCTTAAAACTTATCAGGCTGGATACAGGTTACACCGGTTGCACAAGGTAATATGTTGGCGAATGATTGAAGAGCTGCAATGACACGAGATTCGCTAAGCGATATCTTGACTACAGAAGTTTTTAAAATGAAAGATATAGTTGAATCTCCTCTTGCTTTAGACCTTTTCCCAACACTAATTTATATTTCACGTCCGTTAGCATCTAGAGATAGAAACCAAACACCATTAATAAATCTAATCAAGTAACGCGTCAACACATTGTAAAGACTTCAGAAGTAATTAAATGCATCAACCGATTCGTTGCAGTAATTATCATGGATTAATCAAATTTAAACCGCGAATCCCAAATCAATCACCCATAACGATGAACACGGATATATATCGGACGTGATTTAATTGATTCCCATTAAAATGTAGAATGCCGTTAATGAATATTCTTTCAAATCAATTTGTTCTGCGTCAACCAATACCAAAGATTAAAATGAATCCTTCCTACTTATGTATAATATTATTAAGGCGAAAGTTTGAATTGATGTATGGATGTATGTATGTTTGTTACTCTTTCACGCAAAAATTGCTGAATGGATTTTAATGAAACTTTACAATAATGTAGCTCATACATCAGAATAATATATAGGCTGTAGCTCAGAGCTCTGGCATTATGAATCTGGGTTTAAATCTTGCAATCATATATAAAGATAGTAGCCAATAATATATGCGTTAAGAAAATGAACATAGTGTGGGTAGTTCTTAGTCGAAGTATGATACAGTTAAAAATGACCGAATTTGATATCGACACCGGAAAGCAAGAGGTCCTGGGTTCAAGTTCCAGAGGTGTCAATATCTTTTTTCTGAATTTTCTGTTTCCAGATTTTCGATCGAGTTTCGCTTATATTGTCTTCATTTAATTAAATATTACAATTTGAGGTTTTACTGATAAAGTAAAAATAAAATATTATTTTAATTTTTATTATGCTGTGTTATATTGTATATATTTTTTTATATTGTATTGTATTTTTCCTTTAGAGGGGTG
The DNA here is from genome assembly GCA_929108145.2 of Limnephilus rhombicus. NCBI lineage: Eukaryota > Metazoa > Arthropoda > Insecta > Trichoptera > Limnephilidae > Limnephilus > Limnephilus rhombicus. The sequence goes on from OV815283.1 coordinate 49,747,470, forward strand.
CAGACATACGTTGACCATTTGCCCCATTTTCGACTGTTGACATTTAGTGTGTAAGAAAGAGGGGCAGCATTATATGTTTAAGAACAAAAGCAAAACAATCAGCGCATTGACATTTGACGTTTTTGAATTTTTGGAATTCGCTCACTACTCAATATTATACTTATCACAATAGTATTGCAGCTCTTTCAAAAGATGAGAATTCGTTCCATACAAAATGTATGAGGAAAAGAATTTTCTTTATAACTTTTTTTGCCCGATGTTTTAATAGCTATTCTGCTATTCAGGGTGACAAATCAAAGATCGTAAGAATCGGTGCAGCTGTTCTTGAGTTATAAAAGGTGTAACTAACCCGACTTTGTTTTACATATCTCTATCTCTAACTTCTCTACATATTATAAATTAAAGTCCCCCGCGTCGTCTGTTTGTCTGTCTGTTCGCGATAAACTCGAAAACTACTGAACGGATATTCATGCGGTTTTCACCAATAGATAGAGTGTTTCGTGAGGAAAGTTTAAGTATGTAATTTGTCAAGGATTTATGTAAATTGTTTGAAACATGACGATAATTGTTAGAAGTGTCGGAAAAATAAAGCCGCCTGGTAGCTTTCATCGAAAACGCTGCCTAATCCTTTTGGGATATAACTAAACAATGCATGGTGGGATATTCCTCTTTTATACGGATAGCTTACTATACCCATTCTATCTTCTAAAAAAATGGTCATGTGGTAATTGAAAAGTTATTTAGACGGATACAGTATTAATCCTCATTCACACCATCTCTAAGTATTATAAATTAAAGTCCTCCGCGGAATCTGTCTGTCTCTTTGCGATAAACTCAAAGACGGCGGTGGTTATGAAGGTTGGATAACCATCCAGTAGGTGACGTTGTGTTTTATTAGCCACAGCGACGCGTGGCCGGGTCAGCTAGTTAAAGATAAAAGATAATGGTTAAAGATAAAGATGAGGGAGGTCTGTAGAAAAATTATACCTAATTGTATATCAAGTAATTCCTTTATCTTATACATATTCTAGATATCCTGAAATAACCTGCATATAGATCCATACTAATATTTAATTTATGTATAGGATACTGCCGTCATGGATCGACCCACGGTGCCCTTCTTGACAAAATCAAGGAGGATACTGTGCTTCGACTCTTGCCGACAAAAGAGCACTTATCCTAAAAATGGGAACACCTCAGCACAGGTTCGCCTAGTGAGGTGTTCACAAAACACTACTTTTAACCAATTTACGTACAGTTACGGATCAATAACATTTTTCATATTCTTTATTTTACTGAAACTTATTATTTATGTACTTAAACCAATGTAATAATCTGTTAAGTGTATGTTTGCGAATAGAAATAAATAAATAAAAAAATAAAATAAAATAATAATGCGGCGTAATTTCAGAATCACTGCCATTCAGAATCGAATAGTTGGTGTTGCTTGAAATGGCTTTAGTAATGTTTATTGACCAGAACTAAAGGGAAAGGTAGGTAATTTTCATTCTCCCTCTCAACATGCCTCAAAACATACGAGTACCTTAATTGAGAATTCCGTAGTCCCGCTGGCTCCGTACTATTGTTAGCAGTTGCAAAATTTAATGAATACCTCTACTCCTAAAATATCTAAACTACATTACATTTTTTAACATCTGAAAGTAAATACACCCGCTCTTCCTAATCATTGCATCTTTCTTAGGTCTTGCGATAAAATGAACCTTGAAATTCTCACACGCCGCGCCGCTGAAGTTTTAATTTCTTGAATAGTACTTACCTATGTATGATTCCTTCCATATCGTTTGTAGTGTGCGATAAATTCTCCGTATACGATTGCTAATCACCGCTTACTTGCTTAATGGATATTTGCAATCAATCTGCGGTAGATGTTGAGTTTTAGATGGAAACTGTAATATTTTATACATACGGTTTGGGGACTTCAAACGGGCCGCCTCTTTATCAACAATTACAATGATAATTGATCAAAGTGGGAAATGAGACCTATTTCTTGACAAGACTCTGATTAAACAGTAGGAAAATTGAACAAATATAATTGTTTTACTGGAGAAATTTTATAATCAAATAAGTGAAGTATAACACACTTCATCTTAACAATAGTTTTCTGAAAGTGAAGAAATATCAAATTACTTAGAGCGAGGTTGATTCCTTTTTATGTTGTAAAATATACTACCTATTTAATTAAGTACATACTGATGTAATTGTTTTATTGAACGCTTTTCCAATAACCTTTTTATTTATGAATAACACTCTTGAGTCTCGCGGGAGGTGGAAATGATTTTTTATATAATTTTACCTTTAGTTTTATTCTGAGATTAATGAAACTTTGCAAATTCGACTTTCTAAACCAAAAGAAGATCACCATCTTCTTAAAATTTCGAAGAACCACCCCATTTCCTTTTCTTTTCATAGAAAACTGTTTGGGAGGCGGATGTGGGTACCGCCGCTCAGGGATCCATTTATTGGATAACTAACACCCCTGCAATAGGTCACCTTAAAGGCGGCGCGGCGCGCGGCAGCTCGCACCGCGACCGCGACCGGAGACCGAAACCAGAGACGGAGACAGGAGACCGCGACAACCACCGTTCGCTTGATGTGTGTATCTCTGGCCGCTGAGACTTGTCGAGCGCCTTGCCCACTACGCTATCGGATTCACCGCATTTTATTTGAACCGAGGACCCAAATAATAATTTTTTGTGACGCATTTCCGTTTCATCCGAATTTCAAATCACTAACGGGGTTAAGGAAGTTTCACCTATCCCTAGTTCGGTTGACGTATTATTTTCCCCTCAGAGCTGATGTACGAAACACGGAATCATTAAAGGCTGAAATGGTGGTGATTATTCACAAACCGGGTCGGTAAAACGACAAAATAAATTAAAACCTACTTACCGTGATTCCGGAGCAAGAGCAAAAACCATCGGCTGTGGACCCGCGAAGTGGAAAAAAAATGATGTGGTCGTCACTAAGCAGATGTCAAAAGTGTAGTCGAACCGCGAGAGAATCTGAAAGAAAGTAATTTGTTACCAAAAGCTGATTAATACCAAATACTGATAAGTACCAACTTTTTGTAAGTATTAACTATTGAATTAGTCTTTCCTAGCTTGCAGTACTTTGTGAGACTTTTGGGGCTTTAGCAGAGTGAAATTGATAACTTTATAACATCGAATCGATAGGCGTAAATTCCGACAACTGTATATCGATATCCCGAGCACGGTTTCACCGATGACAACCGAATCGATAGTGGCAGGGAATAAATAAGAAATCAATGTAGGCTGGCAATAGGTACTAGGTGTGTTTTCTATGTTGTGACATTCCGAAGTCTTCCGCCAAAGTATTGACTGAAAATATGAATAAATTGGCAATGTTGAATTAAAAACTTAACCTTAATAGGCATTTTCAGACCGTATATACCCTGACCTTAAATTGGATTTAATGAATTATTTAATCATATTTAAACCTCATTCGTTTCTCAATGATCGAACGGAATAAATTGATCACATCTTCGATGAATTATTTAAGTCTATGGATCGCGTGTACGACTTCTTTCAATTCTAAGAGCTTCGTTCATTAATAAGCCAGTAATTTAACATAACGAACGACATTGTCAAAATTCATGCAAAATCTTTCTGATACTATAGACGCCGCGTTAAAATGTATCAACCGTCGGTCGTAATATCTGTAATCAATCGTTGACCGTGCTCGCAAATATTGATAATTGACCATAGATGACAGATTTAGTCAATATCATATTGATATAGGGTTTTATCGATCATTCGTGCAAGACCAAGAATCGAAGTACGAAGGGAACAGATAGATTTGAAAGTAGGTGAATACCTGTGAATTCATGTTTGATAAGTTATTTTTCGTAACCAAGTCTATATATAATGTTTTGAATATGAAGGATGGTTTTTACCTGAACAATGACATGAATATTTTCATGAAAATGGTGAATATTTTTTTATCGGCAATAGAGGCATATCTAAAGGGGTTTTAAGCAAAGATAGTTCGCAAGAAGAAGTAATACGTTATTATTATGAATCCCTATTTAAATGTCATAGAATTGGTTTTGGAAACAAACAAATAATAATCCTCGTTAAGTAAAGCGTCGAGAAATGCGATCTCTCTTGTAGAAAGGAAATTTTCAAAATATTTAAAAAAAATTTTTTTTTGATCACTGAAAATCCTATAAGCGACTCTCAATCGAAAATCTGAAGTAGAAAAATCAGAAAGAGATACATTTGATTGAGGTAACTACTATTGTCTTCAATTTGGGAGGCCGAAATGGGTACCGCCGCCCAGGGAACCATTTATCGGACATCCAACACCTCTGCCGTAGTTCACTCTAAATGGTGCCCGGGTTCTTAGGGTGAGACACCCTGAATCCCAGGTTTCTACCCATCTCAAATACTTTTTTTCCTTCCAACAACTTCCTTCCTCAAAAAGACCCCTCCACACAGCATCCCCAAACATGACATAGGCCCTGAGGGTAAGACACGCTGAATCCCAGGTTCCTACCCACCCCTCGTGTTTTTTTCTTTCCAAGAACTTCCTCTCCTTCCTTTCCCCAAAAAGACCCTCCAAACAGTATTCCCACAGATGACATATGCCCTAAAGGTAATTATTTTCCTCGGGGCCTATTGTGTGGAGCAATTCGAGGTTTTACTCATTAAGTAAAAACAAAAATATTTTTTTTATTTTATTTCAACACTTCTTTAAAATTCGAATGGAAACAGTAAAAAAATTTAAATTTTCCACATCATTATACTTAAATTGGATGTTAGTTTGGCGTGTTTTTTACGCTGTGGATAACGTACCGAAGGCAATTAGGTTATCATTGTTAGTTTTTATAAGCAGTGGAATATTTTACGTTAAAATCGACGATGACTTCATTCGAATCAGGGAACTGTGTTCGTGATATACTCCTGACAAAAGGTACCTGTACCGTATACTCATAGTCGAGTTATTACATCACTAACACACTGAAGAGATACACTGATAGAAGTGTGTTGTGTGTGCCCGAAGTAAGCTCAATATTTCCTCACTTCTGCTGAAATTAATCAAATATTTTTAATAACTCAGGCCTCGACCGTATTATTTCAGGTCAAAATATTTACACTTTAACATAAATCCAAATAAATGGAATAGTTCTGAATGTATCTGAAAATTAAAAACTGTTTTTGAAATGTAATAAAATACGCATTCAAATTTTATAAATCGATGTGAATATAAAATTATTGAAATATAAAAATTTGGAGGTAAAAAAAAATTCGAGTGCAGTTTACATGCGGTATAAACGAAACTTTACCCAAAACAGTCTTAACCAATAGCCTGAAAAGTGAGGTCATAATCAAATCAGCTAATGAGCGCAGACCTAGCTTCATTTCTGTTTCATATCTCAACCAATAGAAAAGTGACATCATAGTTTGATGCTTCGCAGGTGCTGTAAGCGTCGTTTCACTTCAAAAAGTGTATAAAATGGCTCACCTTACGTTTTTTCTAAGTATAATTACTGATAACGAAAAAAAAAACATGAATATTTTATTATATAAATGTTTTACAAATGTTATTGTTACCTCAATATTTTGTCGTTCCACGTAAAAATAAAATAAAAATTCCCAAAATTTCATAAATTTATTTCAAAATGCGATTCGAAACTTTGGTTTCGTATAGGTAGATTTGACTTATTTTGTAACTGGTTTTTCTATTTTTTATTTAAGAAAACAAACATTCCCAGGTTACGAATAACCCAACAATGTGTCACGATAATATTTATTTTGATTAAATAAATATTGTCTTGACCTAGTTAATATTAAACTCACCTGGCCGCTCACGTTTTATTATGATCGCCGTAACGATTAGTTCTTAACCGCTAGCGACTAGCGCCATCTATTTTCAGAAAGGACTTTTTGAATTCTCGTCGTGTAGGGAGCCGACGGTGATTCGACAAGTCGCCGAATTATTTAAGTTGCTTGTTAAATATGTGATAGTATCACCTTTACGGGTTTTACCCATTTAAAGAAGAATCATGGATTATTTTATTTAGTGTTGTTTCCGTGAGTGAAACGGGATTTTTAAAAGTTTAAATGGTGGAGTCGCCATATTGTCGATGTGCCCACCTTCACGCTCGAACTTGATTGTGGATAATCGGTGTAATCCTGTGTTTGGCGTTCATGATATTAACGTGGCCAAGGCTTTGAGAAGGGTTATCCTCGCGGAACTCGATATTTGAGGCGGATAGAGGCCTGGCGCTGATCGGTAAACGGAGTCTACCGAGATTTCACCGGTACGCACAACCGGGACTTTGAGCCTGATGCTGGTTCCTGTTCCCTGAGGAGTAGTCCCCATCCTCTGGGGCCTTTCCTGGTTCCTGTTCCCTGGTGAGGAGTCCCCATGGCCCGGGGCCTTCCTCGGTTCCTGTCCATGGAGACCCCGCGTGCTCCTGGTTGCCTATTAACAGTGGTTCACGTCAACGTTAGAGTCAGGATAATTTAGATAAATTACGGTCCACAGGTATGCTCTCTTGCTTATGTGTTATTTTATTATTTCTTTAGGAAATGTGGAATTCTTGACCCCTTGGAGGGCACCCATGTATACACCATACCTTTAAAATATAGGTGATATTGTACTGCTAAATTATTTCTTTTATTTATCTAAAAATGCCCGAAGATAAAGACTGTATTTTCCTTCCCACAAACTTGAGGGAGATTCTGATGCTCTACCAAGAAATACACGTTACAAATGTTTGAAAATCTTCTACTGGGTACTAAATGTTGCTTGTGTCGATATTGAGAGAGTTGCCAGCCGAGTAACCGAACAGGCGACGCCCGGGTGGGAACAAACACGATGCCCACTCAGCCACTGACCGGTTTAATTAATTATTATCATTCATCGTTAATTTGATTATAAAGCGTGGTCTTTTCTCTTTCTGACACCGTTTATATCATATTTATCACTACGATAGTAAGAGAGATACAACGTTTCTATGAGACCTACATGAGTTGTTCCGAAAACCGAACAACTAGACATTGGGGGTTAAATATCTAAATTCTTTCTTGAACAGGTTAACACTTTCAGTGACCTGTTTGGGGCCTAGGAGTTGAAAAGCCTTACTTAATTTGTGAGCACGAGTTTTCTTTCAAATCTGTATAGATCATACTTCTAGGAATTATCTGTGCGCTGGTATAAAAAAACTAGCGACTGGTGACGTGCCTACGTACAGTAAATATGTACTGCAGTAGGAAATGTAATGAATCACGTTTGTAAATATTACTTTACGTTCAGTGATATAAGAAATTATTATAGTTTTACTGTCTTTTTACTTATTTTGATTTATGGATTTGTATTATGATGTGTGTAATGTTTATAATAGATTGGTACTCATTATCTTTTGAAGTTAATCGGTGTTTACTTTAAGAATTCAGGAATTTTAATTATTGTATATTGCATAGGGAGCGCCATAAGTTATTGTCGTTATGATAACGGTCCTGCTGGGAACCGGACGATGGAGGGTCTCGCGGCAAGTGGTACACCAAAGCCCTGTTCTTGGAAAAATTTTCGCCCTATATAAAACAGTGATGTCGTGTCGTAGTGATTCATGTCGTCAGCGTACAGCTTATAATAGGAATTTTGATCCAATATTGTTTACATAATCCAATTTTGTTTACATGATCCAATATTGTTTGCATAAAATGTTCAACAATAGCGGACCTAGGTGGGGACCTTGCGGGACACCAGATATCACCTCTAAAAACTTTGAGAAGTCACCGTTGATTGAGATTACCTGATTACGATCACTTATGTAGGATTTAATCCATCAAAATAGTTAATAATAAATTATTGCCCTAGAAGACAAGACTCATAAAAGGGTGACAAACGCAACTATTTCCGTGTGATTTTTCGGTGCCTGTTTCGTGTTCATTATCGATTACACAATATATATGTCGCAGCGTTAATTACATTAGAACATGGATGGAACATTTGGCGACCGGTTCAACCCAAAATGAGAAAGAAATAGGGCGGCCACGGAACGGAGGAACAATGCGAATGTCGTGCAAAGCAACGAGTCTGTGCGATAAGCTCCGGGCTTTTTGATGGTTCTTCGGCTGCTTTGGCGGTACTCAAATCACAAGTTCGTTAAATATCAAAAATCGATTTTTACAAAAACACCCTTACAAGATCCAACTGGTGCAGGATTTAAACCAAATGTTTTGATTTTATAGAAAATATATGTTGACACAATGATCAAACGGTTTAACAGCAAGTAAAACCCTAAAATAAAACATCAAATGGCTCTTAATTATGCAAAAGTAATTGTTGAAGTGGCTGTGTCTTCAAATGGCATTGTCGGTCCTTACTTCGAAGACACACGCGGAAAATCTGTTATTGTTAGTTTTGGAGAACGTGTCAAAACGTTGATAGAATATTACTACCTAAGGAAGTTCTTGAATGCAGCAAGGAAGGGCGCTCTACCATACATTCACTGTAATGTAATAGTGCGAAGAGGTGACATCCCCCCCCCCCCCTCCTTCGCAATCCATACTTGACAACCCTTGATTTTTTATAGGGTTATCTCAATGTTGTTTCCCTACTTTTATAAAAATAAACATAGCGGTCACATCAGTTCTGTCTAAGGTGATGGAACGTGTGATCAACGACAAACTGCTCACATACCTCGAGAAGAACAAAATTATTCTCGCCTATGTGACGCACGTTTGGGGGCGGTGCCTGGAACGTTTTGGTGAGACCCAAACGGTTGCACTGGACATTTCCAAGGCCTTTGACCGGGTTTGGCACCGAGGACTTGTCCACAAACTGCCTTCTTACGGACTTCCCGCATCCTGTGTATGTGGATTGCCGACTTTTTGAGTGAGAGGTCGATTCAGAAGGTAGTCGACGGTTTCATCTCTTCCTCACACTCGATAAATGCTGGCGTCCCACAGGGATCGGTTCTGTCTCCGACTTTGTTTTTGTTGCACATCAACGACCTTTTGTCATGTGCACCAATTCACTGTTACGCGTATGACAGTACAGTCCATGATAGTTTTTTGTTTGACAAGCCCCCAAAGGCCTCACAAACTCCAACGGCTCGGAGGGCTTTGAAGCAAAGAATGGACGGTTACCTCGAGTAAAAATAACCTGGGGTTAAAATTTACCTGGGGTTAAAATTTACCTGGGGTAAAAATAATCTCGTTGAATTTAATGTTTCAAAGACACAATCTTGTCTGATTACGTCTAAAAGGGATCGAAATGAATATCTAGTATCCTTCAACGAAAGCAATCTTCCGAACAGGCCCTCCATTGATATGCTTGGTGTAACTCTAAGTGACCAGCTCAGGTATGGGGGCTCCATCGAAGCCAGAGTAAAGTTAGCCTCCCAAAAACTGGGCGTACTGTACAGGGCCCGCAGATACTTTAAAAGTACACAACTGCTAACCCTGTACAAATCACAAGTGCGCCCCACGGTTGAATTTGGCAGCCACCTCTGGTCTGGAGCTCCAAAATACATGAAAAATACCCTCGACTCTGTGCAGAAACGGGCGGTCCGTTTAATAGATTCTCTCATCTTAACAGACGGATTGCAATCTTTAGAGCACAGGCCTCGGTTGGGAATGCTATCCTTGTTCTACCGGTATTACAATGGAAGATGCTCCGAGGAACTAGCATCATTGATCCCTTCGGCACCGGCGCATAGTTGGGAAACACGCCAAACGCGTGCCCAACATTTGTACACGGTTGACATTTGTCACATGAGAACGGGTCGTTTCTTCGACTCGTTCTCGTGTTCAACAGCTCGGCTGTGGAATGATTTGCCAGCCTCTATGTTTCCTCCTTCCTATAACATGGGTCTCTTCAAGACCAATGTTTATTCCTTCCTCTACTCAAAAAGACCCTCCCCACAGCATACCAGATGACATAGGCCCTGAGGGAAATTATTTTCCTCAGGGCCTCCTGTGTGGAGTTAATGTAAAAAAAAAACATTCATTTTTGTACGACTAGTAGTTTTTATTTTTATTGAGTTTTCTTAAGAGCAAAAACTTATGTCGCACCTTATACACTGTACATGACGTGTGTATATTTTATATGATGATACTATTCTTATATAATGATATCAACTCTAAATTACAAATACCAAATCTACAAGCTAACCAATTTTCCAGGATTTTCACTAAAATATTGAAATTATTACCATCTTAAGTACTCTAACGAATATGACATAAATAGCAGGATTTTTTTTAGTAGCTGAAATAATTACCTACATAAGTTTTTAAATAATTTGGTTTGTATAAAGATATGATTTTAGAATGTTTTTGTTATTCAATCTTACTAATATTATAAACGCGAAAGTTTGTATGAATGTACGTGTGTTTGTTACCCTTTCACGCAAAAACTGAAACTTTACAATGCTCGTTCATCAGAATAACATATTATAGGCTATATATAATGGTAAGCTCTGGCGTTATGAAATTTGTATGAATGAAAATGTGTGTAAAATAAATCAAACAATTTAACTTTGTTTGAACAACTTTTATATTTGAGTAAATCCGACCGGTTTCAGAACGACCGTTCCTTCTTCAGGGCAAATGTATACATTAATAATGTGTGTATTTAATTTATTTTAGAGGCGGAGTGGAAAGGCAGGGGGAAGGGGAACGGAGGAGGTGGGGTTCGCGGAGAAGGAAGAGTCAAGGGAGGGGGAAGGCAGGGAAGGTGGAAGGGAACGGGGACGCACGGGAAAGAACATGCAGGGATAATCAATTTATTTCTTTGAATGGCATTCCAACGCATGCCGGGGACCAGCTAGTCATAAATAATGTATTTTATTGGGTGACCGAACAACTCAGAATGAATTCAACTCAATACCTTCCCTTAAATAAATTAGTTACGTTACGTTAAGTTACGGGCTATTTTAAAAAGAAAAAAAATATAGCTTTACTTTTCGAAGACCTGTTAAGTTAAGATGATTCTGAGTTGTCATGGAACCATCGTATCGATGAATTTCGAAGGACCTATATGTTTTTTCGTTATTTGTTTTTGGGTTGTTATGCCGTGTTGCGCTACCTCCTTATTTAGCCAACGCTGTCCAAAACGTTGGCTAAAGAAGGAGGTAGCGCAACACGGCATAACACCCCAAAAATCAATAACGAAAATACTTTTGGACGTGAAAATCTTAAAACGTATCTGACCTAAATATGTCTTCAAAATTAAAAAAAAAAACATTTTTCTTCGTTCGTTTGCCCCTTTCTACAAAGGTAAAACTAAAAAACTAACTTCTAAAAAACGCTAGTCATTTTTTTGATACATAGTAGTTTGTTGTGTTGATAACAATACCCTAACACAGCGGTCAAAACAACAACATTTTATTAATACCGATGCAATCATTCGTCAGGTATTTTTCAGGAGCCACATCATGGCTCAGAAGTTTACACAAATGTTCATTTTCTTCGAAAATGTTAATCTGGCAGGAATTATAAATTTATTTTTATGTACTTGAAATTCTTTAATTGTTTTATTGCGCATGCTTTGATACGGAAAATATACTTACACTATTTACAATATACAATATTTTAGATTCTTATCCATACTCTTTTTAAATTATTTTTAGGTTTTTCACTGGAACATTACTCAATTTGGAAAGCGGAAATGGGTATTGATGCCCCGAGACCCGTTTATTGGATAACCAACACCTTTGCCATAGGTCACTCCAAGTGGATAACAACGTTTGGTGACTTAGCAGGGGTGCCCGGGTTCATGGGTGAGGTTTGTCTGAGTCTTGGCAGCAAATGCGTTTGCCCACCTTCTGCTTGGCGGGCTGGATCCAGAGAGAGTGGTTGCGGGAGGCCTTTAAACTCTCTAGCCGGACTCTCTGGAACCATGGCATTGCACCGCAGTTGGATGGATGGACTCAAATGTCCTTCACTCATGGACACACTAACCCCCAGCTCTTACCCATCCCTCATACCTTTTTTCCTTCTCAGAACTTCCTCTCTTTCCGTGCCTCAAAAAGACCAGCATTCCCTAAAATGAAATACGTCATGAGGGAAATTATTTTCCTAAGTACTTTCTGTATGTAGCTAAAGTAAAACACTTCCCAATCAGAATTTAGAAAACGATAACGAAGTAAAAAAATTGAAATCAACTTCGTGCAGTATTTGTTTTATAACCCTAATAGCTTATCTTTGTATGTTGGTATTATAACACTAATCTTGTACTTATAAAATGCTTGTAAAATAAAACATTTGTTAAAAAAGCACTTAAGAGTTTGTACTTATCGTTATCATAATACTAATAGCTTTTATTTATAAAACATTTTTCTGTTTTTTATTTAATTTATTCCTAATACATTTAAATTACAAACGCATAGTATATTGTCCTCCACGCTAGGAATTCACCTGTGTTATGGAGGACATTTTTCAAATGTAAATTATAAATCATGAATTGTAAATAGTAAAGCAAATAGTGGACTTAGTTACAGTACCTGTATAAAAAGAGAAACAATTAAATTAAATTTTTAACCTAGAGTTTGTACTTGTAAATTGGTATTATAACACTAATAGCTTGTACCTACTTGTAAATTGGTATTGTAACACTAATAGCTTTATGTAAATTGGTATTGAAACACTAATAGCTACATGTAAATTGGTATTATAACACTGATAGCTTGTACTTGTAAATTAGTATTATAACACTAAAAGCTTGTACTTGTAAATTTGTATTATGACACTAATAGCTTTTACTTGTAAATTGGTATTATAACACTAATAGCTTGTACTTGTAAATTGGTATTATAACACAAATAGCTTGTACTTGTAAATTAGTATTATAACACTAATAGTTTGTACTTGTAAATTGGTATTATAACACTAATAGCTACATGTAAATTGGTATTATAACATTAATAGCTTGTACTTGTGAATTGGTATTACAACACTAATAGCTTGTAGGTACTTGTAAATGAGTATTATAACACTAATAGCTTATACTTGTAAATTGGTATTATAACACTAATAGCTTGTACCTACTTGTAAATTGGTATCATAACACTTATAGCTACATGTAAATTGGTATTATAACACTAATAGCTACATGTAAATTGGCATTATAACACTAATAGCTACTTGTACATTGGTATTATAACACTTATAAAAATCTTGCGGTAAATCAATGGGTAGTGTAAGAAGAATCGTCTGAAATGTATTTAACAGGCTAAAACCGGTTTCGGTCACAAATATATTAAGTGGAAATAAGTTTTATATGTGTTTTATTATATTACTGAAAGAAGAATACAGATTTCATCATCTGTATGACTACGATTACGTTGCGCTGTTTCAGAGTTAATGATGCTGGCCTACCTCTGATAGGAGAGATCAAAGGTGAAAATCACAAGAACATGAACAATTTTGCCACACGTTTTCATCTTGTATTTTATCTTACGATGCAATCCATCTAAACAGGAAAAGGTGCATTTGTCACAATCTCGTTCGTAGGTGATTAAAGAATGTTGATAATTCCGTCAATTTATTATGAGAAAACATAAATATCTTAAGTCAAAAGCATTTATTACCTACGTGATTTCACACCAAACCGGAATAAGTAAATCAAACACCTGTATAAGTTCATGATATTTCAACTTATGGAGCTAAATAAGTACAAATTGAATAATTTATTATTCACTAGTGTGAGAACGTTTCTTTATGGATTTAATTTTTCAAATGGCAAGGACGATTCGATATTGCCGTACAGAGATTATAAACTACTAAGGATAAAATAAATTTATTGAATGAGGAAATATCACGTTCTCCAATAGTTTTTAGTCTAACGACCATTCCATTTGGAATGAAGTGAATAATCGCAGTCATGAGACTTGGTAGCGCCTTTATAGAAGTGACGCACACTGTACAGTAAAAAAATCACATTGCTTTTAATTGTGTATAGATTTTGTAGGTAAAACTTAAATGGAGAGCATATTATTTTATTGCTGACGAACAGGACTGGAATGTTGGAAATGATGTGACTTATTACAATTATTTATACGGCCGGAACTCCGGCCGCTAATATTTACTGTCTTTCAGGTTTTTGCGTGTACCGACATGCAGGTTATCCGCCTCACTAGACGATGTGTTCTGAGGGTTCCATGACAGTTGATTCACTTATATATTTATATTTCTACAATTGACTTATATATTTATATATCTACAATTTTTTTTTATGCTGGCAACCCGGGCGTTTATAGTTTTAAATTATCGTATACAAACAAGTAAGTAACCCGCCTCACTAGCTATGTCTGTTCTGAGACCGGAACATATACGTACATTTACATATGCATACACTTACACATACATACATATATAAATACACACATAATTGTATGATTTGCGAAGTTAAGAGTATTAACAACAAAACAAAAATTACCTAAAGATCATTATTTTTCAAATGAAGAAATTTCCCTAATGATAGATGACTTTAAAAATTACGATACGATACCAACTATCCAATGGCATTATAACAATACAAGACACGTTGTCTTAACACCAATCGAAAAAAAATTTACACCGCTTATAGAAAGGACAGCCATTTAAAGAAAATGTATACGGACGGGCCGTTGAAGTATGTCCAGTGAACAACCACGCACTTTTTTTTACATTTCCTCCACATAGGAGGCCTTGTGGAAAAAAATTCCCTTAGTCAAATTTGGATGTAGTTTAGGGGGTCTTTTTAGTGGGGAGGAAGCTAAGGGTCAGTGTATTTAGGAGTGAGGGTTATGTGAATCTATCCCTCCAACTGCGGTGCAAGTCGATGGGTCCATAGAGTCTGGCTGGAGAGGTCGAAAGGTCTTCCTCAAACAGTCTCTCGACCTGGCCCACCTCGGTTGGAAGACAGTACATACCCCCATGAACCCGTGCATTTTTTTTTTTTTTTTTACATTAACTCCACACAGGAAGCCCTGAGGAAAATAACTTCCCTCAGGGCCTATGACATCTTTGAAGATGCTGTGTGGAGGGTCTTTTTGAGGAAAGGAAGGAGTGAACACGGGTCTTGAAGAGACCCATGTTGTAGGAGGGAGGAAACACAGAGGCCGGCAAATCGTTCCACAGCCGAGCCGTTGAACTCAAGAACGAGTCATAGAAACGACCCGTTCTCATGTGACTAATGTCAACCATGTACAAATGTTGGGCGCGTGTTTGGCGTGTTTCCCGACTATGCACCGGTGCCGAGGGGATCAATGACGCTAGTTCCTCGGAGCATCTTCCATTGTAATACCGGTAGAACAAGGACAGCATTCCCACCTGACGCCTGTGCTCTAAAGATTGCAGTCCGTCTGTTAAGATGGGAGAATCTTTCAAACGGACCGCCTGTTTCTGCACAGAGTCAAGGGTTTTTTTTAGGTATTTTGGAGCTCCAGACCAGAGATGGCTGCCAAATTCAACCGTGGGGCGCACTCGTCACCAAACGTAGCAATATTAAGATCTTTTTAGGAAGGAAGTAGATGATGTTCTGGGAAGGAAAATGGTATTAGGGGTGGGTAAGAATCTGGTGGTCAGTGTGGCCAGAGGTGATAGACGGACGTACGAATCCATCCTTCCCACTGAGGTGTGATGTTCTGAGAGAGTACGTCTGGAGAAGTCAAGACTCCCTCAACCATTCTCTTCCGATCTGGCCTACCATGCAGCTGGTGGACAGACGTATCCGCTGCCCAAGAGCCGGACAAACCTCACGAAGCCGGTAATCCCGGATAAGTCACCAAAATTAGCGAACCACTTGGGGTGACCTACGGCAGAGGTGTTGGTTATCCAATAATGGCTCCCGGGGGCGGCGATACCCATACCCGCCTCCCAAAAAGTACCATCGATTGAAGATCACCTAAACTACACAACATGGTGTAATACCTCACATGTAAATGACGACAAATATTTCGTTTAAGTTATATTTACATTATTGTGATGATTACTGCAGCATAAATTAAAATTTAGATAGGTGACATGCGAGGTTTTCTTAGGTAACTGATAAACTGATAACACTAAATGTGTTTATTGATTATTGTTATATTGACTATATTTCACGTGTCTGATTGAAATTGAATATTATGATAAACACATCGTTAATTAATTTCCAAATAAATAAACAATATTAGTAATCGCTTGTTTATTATCATTAATGACAGATTTCCACGTGTAGTAAGTTTACTGATATTAACAGCTCGTAAGTATATGTATAAATGCATATATTATATACAAAATAATAAAATGCTAATGTTACACCTACCAATCAACAATAACAACAGTGACACAGCAAGCACATTAAATATTCGTTCCACACAAATTAACAAAAAACAGTGAATTTTTATGCTCTAAGCAGTGAAAACTATACTAAAACGGGGCTTAAATTGGCCACTAATCTAACTTGACTTACATCTTAATAATATATGTGTTTATAGTGTTTCAAAAGTTAAAATAAAATAAAATTAAAAGTGAATCTGTGTAAATATCTGTTAAATTAAAACTACTACCCACATTGTCAACCTTACTGTCTCGAGTTTGCCTATATAGGTACCTACTTGGAGTTAACAAACTTTTCAGGGGAGCAAAACCATAAATCTAAAAAAAAATATATATATATATAATAAATAACCTAAATGTCTAAATCTCGCAGCAAGACTTGCAGTGTGAAGAAAACACTATCATCGGCTCTATTGACCGCATCTGGCACCATGGAATCACCGTAATCTACGTAAATGAGCACCTGACACTAAAAAATAAAATACTCTTTGCCAAAACACGTGCCACCGGAAAAGAAAACGGCTATAAATACATATGGGTGAGGAATGGCAGTATCCTGGCGAAGAGGAATGATCTCTCTCGAGTCGTTACCATTCGTTGCGAGGGAGACCTTAAAAAAATCAGCACTCATGGTCAACAAAATATGTGACTACTAGAACAAACTCGTTACTGCTACTATCGATGCCAGCTTTCTATCACTATCCTGTACTCTTGGTCATTCATTTTTTTCTTGCAAAATTACTCAATATATTTGTTTATAGCGCAATACCTCCATAATCATATAGCACTATCATATTTCCTGCATTTTCATTCATATTTTACACTAAGTAATCAATGTTTTATATATAATTTTGATGCATCATACGTCCTAATTAATTTATCACTCCCGCAAATGTGGAATAAGTCGAATAACACTCTTACTCTAAAAAAATGACCTCATCATCTATATCTGTTTATTACCAGAACTGTGGTGGTATTAAGACCAAAACTCAGGAGCTTCTTATTAATATTTCATCGAATAACTATGTTGTTATAGTTCTAGTTGAAACGTGGCTTGTAGCAAGTGTAAACACGGCCGAATTCATAGATTCGCGTTACACGGTATTCCGACGAGATAGGAACCGTATAATTACCGGTAAGATGGACGGAGGTGGTGTGTTAGTGGCAGTGCGCAAGGAAGTCGCAGCTTCCCGTCTCGACGATTGGGAAAAAAATCAAATTGAACAAATCTTTATATCAATTCCGTTAAGGTCTCTAAATCTCACCATATGTGCTGTATATATACCTCCTGTCTCGCCAGTAATGCTTTATGATATTTTCTCCAAAAACCTGGAATCCGTCTTTTCATCAGAACCAAATAATACGTTTTGTGTTCTTGGAGATCTGAATCTACCTACTCTTACATGGACATTTTCCGAAGGCTGCAATCATGGTATTGCCTCCTCAAACACGGCTGCATCGCAAACTTTTCTTCAAACAATGGCATTGATGAGCTTATTTCAATATAATTGTATACCTAACCACAACGATAAATTCTTAGACCTTATATTTTACAGTCGCGAAACAAAAGTTACACATACCTCTCCTTTCAGAGGACAGACACCATCCAGCCCTGGAATTTGAAATATCATCCGCGATTCAACCAAAAATTAAAAACAACAAAGAGCGTAGGCACAATTTCAGGAAAGCTGATTATACTCAAATTAATAATGACATTAATTGTATTGATTGGAAGTCTGAAATCGCGAATTTATCAGCAGAAGAAGCAGTAGACCGATTCTATGGAATAATAAACAATATATAATTGATGAGTTTATTCCAGTATTGGCACGACGAAATGACAAATTCCCCATATGGTTTACTCCCGAACTTATTAGCTTATCACGGAAAAAAGATAAAGTTTGGCTCAAATGGAAGACATATAAAGGTCTTTCTGACTATCGTAAATTTTCCCTCTTACGTGCTACATACAAAAAATTGGCTAGTGAATCTAGAAAGTTATTTTTTCAAAGCATCGAAAGTTCGTTGCAAAATAATATTAAATGCTTTTGGTCATACATATCCTCATTAAAATCATCTGATGGATATCCTGCTACTATGTCCTTCGAAGTGCGCAAATCTAATGATGCCCAAGTAATCTGTGATATGTTCTCTGAGTTCTTCAAGTAACGTTTGAACCCTCCTCTATCAATGACTCAATTAACATTGACCAACTTGAGGCCGTTTGGGACTCTGGACTTACGCACATTCACACCATTGAACTAACGGAACAAGAAGTGCAATCAAGTTTAAAGGCGTTAGATATAAACAGAGGTGCGGGTCACGATGGAATACCGGCGTTTTTCCTCAGATCTGCTGCGTCGTCATTGTATGTTCCACTTACCATAATATTTAATAAATGCCTGAGTGATGGGGTTTTCCCTGATAGGTGGAAGTTGACTTATATTATACCAGTCCATAAGGGTGACTCACGTCAAAAAGTCGAAAACTATAGGCCAATATCCATTCTCTCGGCGATCCCTAAACTCTTGGAAAGACTTGTCCATGATAATATATATCCCCAGCTTGCCGCCAAAATTACAGAACAACAACACGGGTTTGTAAAAGGCAAATCTACCATGAGTAATTTACTAATTTACTCAAATTTCTTATTCACTAGCATGGATCGAGGCCAACAGGTAGATGCAATATACTGCGATTTCAAAAAAGCTTTCGACAAGGTTGACCACCTTATTCTTATTAAAAAAATAATGTTCAACGGAATTAGGGGAAACTTATTACGTTGGTTTGTCTCGTATTTGACAAAAAGACAGCAAGCTGTATCATTACGAGGACATACTTCTACGTGGGAACCAGTTACCTCTGGCGTACCGCAGGGGTCAATCCTGGTTCCGCTGTTATTTATACTTCTTATTAACACTGTTACTAAATGTTTCTGCATTGTTTATTTCTTTTGTACGCCGATGATATAAAAATATTTGCCCTTGTTAGGAATTTAAACGATTGTCTGCTCATCCAAAGCGACTTAGTAAGGTTCGAAGCATTTTGCAATGAAAACAAAATTTACCTAAGTTACAACAAATGTAAACAAATAAGCTTCACTAAAAATCACAACGCTATTATACACAATTATTGTATTGGTAACTATTTACTCGAGCGCGTTTACTGTATAAAAGATCTAGGCGTACTTTTTGATTCTAAAATCCATTTCGATGCGCACATTGAGAATATTGTGAATAAAGCTTACCGCATGCTAGGATTTGTCATCAGAAACAGCCGCGAATTTCGAAAACCTGAAACTTATCTTCTACTTTACTACACGCTGGTCCGTTCTCAACTTGAATACTGCACCTCCATATGGACACCACTTTACGGTGTCTATAAAGTCAACATTGAAAGTATTCAAAAGGAATTTCTGCAATACCTCAATTACAGAATGAGCGCACCTAAACGGGGGTACATAAATATGCTCTCAAATTATAACGTCACCACTCTTACTAACCGGCGAACATACCTTGACCTCATGACGCTTTATAAAATCTGCAATAACTTTATCGACTGTCCTGGCCTACTGAAACTAATAAACTTCAAAATACCACCCAGAGTAACAAGGCTAAACGACTTATTCCACATTAGCCGGACGCGTACAAATGCTGGTGTCAGGGATCCAATCAGAAGAATGTGCGAATCGTTTAATCAAAAGCAAAACATCAAGGATTCCAACTTATTTTTTGATACACGCAGTACTTTTAGTAGAAAATTGAAGGCCGTTTTCCTACAAAGTACAATACCTTAGAGATTGCTTGGTTTATAATTTTAATTACCTTTCTTTTTTAAATTTCTGTATGACATTATTTTTTATCTATATATATATTTGGACTTACCATCAAAATTTTTCCAAAAACAATTTGTTAACTTTTATAAGGATATTGCGCATTTTTTTTCATCTCTCTGTAAAATAATATTTACTTATGTATATACGTATGTATATACTTATGTATATATGTAGTACAGTGGGTAAGACTCTTGACTAACAATCCGGAGGTCGCGGGTTCGAACCCGGCATGCGCAAATAAATTTTATTTGATTAATTTGTGTTATTTCACAATTAATTCATTTAAAATAATATATAGTATATTTGCGGCATGTTCCAGAGTGGAAGATACTATCAGTATCGCCTTGGTGTAAGACCACCATTCAGAATTGAAAACGTTGCTTAAAAAAAGGCTTTAGCCGTGTTTGGTGACCAGATCTGAATAGCCAGGTACTTCCAATCCTTCCTCTTCCCCACCTCCTTCCCCTCCCCACTACCTTCAGCCTCACAACATACCCCAATTGGGGATGCCATAGTCTCACTGGCTCCAGGCGGGAGCAGTTGAGATTCTTGTGCGGTATTCACTGTAAAAAAAAAAAAAAAATACATACGTCTTTTCCGTATTTAACGGTAAAAATATTTGTATATGTTTTTATCTGCTGTCAATGTTAATTCGTGAGAAATAGTTTGGATGCAGGCGAATTCTCTATTAATTGTTTTGTATATTCTTGTCAATTGACGTCTGTATCTGTATTTTCTCCTTAATAAAAAAAAAATAAATAAAAAAAAAATAAAAATAAAAATACGAGTGGCACAAATACCTGCGTCAATTGTAATAAATTTTAACAACGGTTTTCAATAATAATACGCCAAATAGGAAACCAAAAAGTCAAAGAATCTGAATTTATTATATGATGCTGCAAACATTTTTGTAGACTCTCGAACTCATTGTTATTGTTTTCACTGTTCTTATAATGTTCTATTGATTTTTTTTATTTGTGTTGTTTATAATGTAGTGGAGTGAGTGTTTGGAGCACAACGAAGAACACCACGATGAGATTCGTCCTTTTCAAGAGAAGAAATGAACCACCTTCTTGCTAAAATAGAGAAAAAACGCCATAATTTAGTCTACTGATAGACTAAACCAAAACAAAACTAATGATGATCGACAGGGCAAACACCTTTGTTGGAAGAAATAATGCTCTCACCTACTTAGAAACGGTGAACGACTACATGTATACCTAGGCTCATCTGTAGTAATAATAATTTGTATAGCGCCGTTTTTTGTGAAAAATCGCCTCAGGGGCGCTGAACAATTTATTAAGAATTCTTAGGTTCTATCTAATTTGACTATTAACAAATGGATACAGAAACATACTTACCTGGCAGGTCACTTCTGATACACTTTAATTAGAAAGTTTATGCTTGGAGAAGATGCGGCTCTGCACGCGGAGGACACTAAATTTAAAACACTGGACATTGCACGATTTGCTAACCCCGTCACTATTAGTATTAGCCCAGTCAGTGGGGGATAAAAAAGGCCTTCAGCTTGCAAAAGGTCGTCTAGTAGCGATTTTGATATATGTTGTTTAGATAGGGACTCTAAATAAAAAAAAAAATGTTTTCGACCTTGGGGGGGTTGAGCTCGAGCCGCCATCTTGGATTGAAGGTCCCAAAATTTAGTTTTTTCAAAAAAATTCCTCAACGGTTGATTTTACAACCAAAATTTCTATGGCAAACTTGAAGAAGACTTTTTTTGTAGAGAGTTTTTTTTGTAGAAAGAAGAAAATTTTGACAAAAAATCGTAAAACTCAAGTTTTCATGATAAATTTTGTAAGAACATATTACACAATATAATTTCAACGTATTTTCACAACACAATATAATTATATAGCAAAATCTATTTCAAATTACAGTAATTTTTCGTGTTGCATAGAGGAGAGAAAGAGACGGCAACATACTGCGTGCCTGCAGACCTGACTGCAGCGTTGCCACCTCAGCGCCTATATTGCTACAGGCTAGGATTCCACTATGATAAACCCGACATCATCGAGTACATGGATGAAACTACTTTGTAGCGATAATGAACATTTTTTAATAAGCCTTAAAAAAGCTGGTCTGCCAGTGCATCTTCATTGAGTATACGAATGAAAACAACAAGACATAGCAGATGAAGGAAAACGCTTTCTTGTTGCTCTGTACGGGAGTTCAAAAATGGTATGGAATCCAAAAAAATCCTAAAAACTGGGCCTGGAAACGTGGCACCAATGGGCTTGTTCCAATAAGAATGACAAAGAAACCAGCTTCCGAGACTTTATTAAAATTTATTTCTTGCAATTGAATATGAAGAGATTTTGTCAATGGAAGCCCAGCATCTCAACACCACAGGCAATGAGTTAGATCATGACATTGATGACAAATACTATTATTAAGATGTCAATATCAACTAACCGGGATCAACAAAAAAATATTATTACGCAATATCAAATATGTAACATAATTACGAATATTAGTCAAACTCTGTGCGACTCGCCATACCATCGCTGGAATATCTGTGGAATAGACATACTGACCTTGACATTTTCGAAAGATCCCTACAGGCTGTAAGAGAGGTTTTTGGAGACTCGGCAAGAAAGGTGGGTTTGAAAATCAATGAGAATAAAATTAAAATCATGATGCAAACCAGAACCCCACACCATAGAATAAAAGATAAATTGAAATTTAAAGACACTTATAATTTCGAAGTGGTGGAAGAGTTTACATACCTGGGCTCCATCATAACGCATGACAAAGAAAACCCAGTAGGAGTAAGAAAGCGCATCACAGGCACTAACAACACTTACTTCGCGTTGTTGCCAGTTTCAACTCCCGAAACATCCATAGGAAAACCCTATATAAAACAATTATTAGAACGGTCTTGGCCTATGGACGTGTGGCGGGAACAGCTGGACACCTTCGAAAGAAAGGTACTTCGAAGAATCTTGGGAGCAGTGCGAGAGGGAGAGGCATTGGAGGGGACCCCACCACTTTTTCAACGGCATTATAAGGAAACATATGGTTTCCTCCTTCACCGCACACGTCAAGAATCTATTTTATTGAACGAAGCAACATTTATTTGAACGACTCTAGACCCTCCAATGTCCATGCATACGGGGTGAGAAAGCAGTATGCAAGTACTTACATTAACATGAGGGAGAGGCTTGGAGAATCCGCCACAATAAAGCTCTTTGTTATTTACCAAGCTCCCAGACTCTAAGATGGGTCGGACATGTGCATCCACATCCACATATCCCTCTAAGGCTCCAAAGACTAAGATGGGTCGGACATGTGCATCGAATGTCAAGCACACGAGTACCGAAGAAGGTTCTAACAGAACATCCAGGGGGTAAACGAAAGGTGAGCAGACCTAGGCTGAGACGGGAGGATGATGTCAGGAAGGATGCAAGAGGACTACTCCATGTCGCAGTTAGGAAGACGACGGCCGAGGACGGAGGGCGGTGGAGGCTTATGTTGAAGGAGGCCAAGGCTCGAAATTGGTTGTAATGCCATTGAAGAGGAAGAAGACCTACTGGGGATACCACAATAAAAAAGCGTCCTTTTCTCTATCTCATGGTGGTGTGAAAATTATAATTATGTAATGAATAGCCCGAAGAAATAACAAAAATTGGGAATTTCATTATTTTTTAGAAAAATATTCACATTTCCGCCAGTGTAACTCGTTACCTATTAGACTTGAGTGGAAGATACTCTCAGTATCGCCCTGGTGTAAGACCACCATTCAGAATTGAAACGTTGCTTGAAATGGCTTCTGCCGTATTTGATGACCAGATCTGAATAGCCAGGTACTTCCCCACCTTCCTCTGCCCTAACTCCTTCCCCTCCCCACTACCTTCAGCCTCACAACATACCCCAATTGGGGATGCCATAGTCCCACTGGCTCCAGACGGGAGCAGTTGGGACTCTTGTGCGGTTTTCATGTAAAAAAAAAAAGACTTACAAAAAAAAATTTGAGACAAAAAATATTTGAAATTTTACCTTCTTTAAGTTTGTGTTTCGCAATTTGGTTGTCAGATCAACCATTGCACAATTACTTTAAAAAAACCAAATTTTGGCACCCTCAATCCAAAATGGCGGCTCGAGCTCGACCCTCCAAGGTCGAAAATTTTTTTTTTTCTTTAGTGTCCCAATCTTAACAACACATATCAAAATCGCTACTACACGACCTTTTGCAAGGTAAAACTCCCCACTGACTGGGCTCTATTTATTACCTTTATGAAAAGATTAGTGGCAAAAGTAGAGTAGATATTTATTTTGAAAGACTGGTAGGGTTTAGGACTCTTTATGGCTGGAGAATATTCATGAAATGACCTTTACAAAAGCTTACAAATAGGATTTTTTTTTTAATTCATTTTTTTTTTTCTACATTTCTACAAATTAGTTATTTACAGTGTCGCGGGCGTTGAAAGTGAAGGTGAAAGATTTTTGAGTTTATGTATATGACTGTCTGAAAAGGTGATTTCAAGTGTAGCTCTAAATTCCGCCGAGTCTGTGATCATTGTTAATTCATGTGGCAGTCCATTCCACGCTTTAGGTCCTGACACTCCGAAAGCGCGCTCACCAAACTTAGTATCTGGTGTGCGCTTTGGTTCCTTTAACCTTCCGATAGCTGATGACGCTGCTGATCTCAGGGTTGACTGTCGAGAATTGGAATTTTCTGGAATACACAATTCCGATAAGTAATCCGAAGGAGGTTGTGACTCAGAAATGTAAAGAAGAATTTGCATGTCAAAAGAGGCCGTGAGTAAAATGCAAAATATGTGGAGTGCCAGAGGCATAACGAAGACCACTAGGATGAGACTCGACTGATTTATCCCCAGGTGTGGAAACATGGATTCCTAGAATCATCGAAATATAGTGGATGAACGCTCTCGAAATGTGGTGCTGGCGAAAAATGCTCACGATTCCATGGTCAGTCAAAAGTCGCACAAATGTATCGATTCTGGAAGAGCTAGGCATCTACAATAGGCTTTCAACTATGTGCCTAAAACGCCTACTTTGGACGTGTTGCTCGCCAAACTGAGGATTCCAACTTGGAGACACTCATGGTCAAAGTAGAAGGCAGAAGAATCAGAGGAAGGTCACCAACGTGCTGGAGTAACCAAATATCACTGTCATCAACATTCTATTTGTCTGAAACACCGTCAATTCTTGGACGATGAACTCTGGCATCATGGAAGTGGTGCAAACAAATTAAACCAAAATGTTCAATCTCAACGCGATTTCCACAATGAATTATGTACGTACATTCCATGAATCATTGAGATATTTTTCTGATATCAAAAACAAAGACAATACATACTTGAAATACTGAGTAGTGAATAATTTAAGTATCGCCCCGGGTGGCGAAAGATCAGCACTCAGAATTGAAATGTTGCTTGTAAGCTAGCCGTGTTTATTGGCTAGATCTGAAAAGCTGAGAACTGCACAATCTTCCTCTTCGTCATCTCCTTCGTCTTCCTACTCCATTTATCCTCCCAACATACCCCAAATTGGGTTTGTTATAGTAAAGTTCATATTCACACATATTTTATTTTTATTGTTGGTTTCGTGCTATTTACTTTAATATTGTTTTAAGACAAATATTTCTCTTGGAAAGTTGAATCTGGGACGAAGTCGGGTAGTTAGTCTTAGGTTTATCAACTTATAATTCAAAGAACATTGTA
This sequence comes from Limnephilus rhombicus, assembly GCA_929108145.2. NCBI lineage: Eukaryota > Metazoa > Arthropoda > Insecta > Trichoptera > Limnephilidae > Limnephilus > Limnephilus rhombicus. The sequence goes on from OV815283.1 coordinate 49,773,302, forward strand.
TTACGTGGCCACGTTATGTACCAATAATTTAAACATGTTTAATATTTTTTTTAAATAAATGATGCACGTGTTTAAATTTAATTATATCATTCTTAACGAGACCCACTTTTAACTGTCACTTAAATAATGGGTACAATAACTCTTTGATGTAATGTTGTGTGTTATGACAGAATATTGAACAGAGTGCCAGGAGTCCATGATAGTGCAAGAGTAAACATTGACATTATTTTTATATCTCAACGATTCGTGACGTGCACAATCGCAGCTGCTGCTACTCAGATAAGGAAATATATTTGATTACGACTATACACACACATACAGAATAATCATGTTTTGTGCATACATGCTACTACTGAACATACATGCACGTTATGATAATATACCAACCTACATTCTTATACATACGATAATAATAATCTATGTTATATACGAGTGCCTGGTGGAAGCTTATCTCTGTCGACTTCTCTGCTCCTGGTTGAATTTATTAGTAAAAATATATGTATTTACTACGTAAATCACAATAAAAATACCTACTTATTCTTAATAATATGTAATGTACAAATGAAATCTGTAATGTATAAATGTTCTTTAGAGGGCTTTTCCTAGAATTCGTTCATTTATTTATTTTAGGAAAATCAATAGAAGATTTACAATCTATGTAAAATAAAAAACACAATAAAACAAATAAAATCTAATAACAGATTTTCACATAACTTTAAATTATAATAAAAAAAAACTAAGGATCCTGTGCCCGTGGGCTAACATATTTATTAAAAAAAATAAAGCATTGTAAATGTTAAATAAAAAATGTAATAAAAAAGATGTAAGAACACAAATAAATGAAAATTTAAAGGTAACAAAATTCATCCTGCTTAATAAATTTCAAAACATAATGAATTGAAAAATTTATCCTCTTCAACAAACAATAATAATAATATGAACCTACAACCAAAGTGAACACATGTTTATAAATTGGATGTCAAATAACTGGAAAGAATTCACAATAACAACATGATAACTTACAATAGTATTTATAATTATTTAATGTTAGCTGTAACATATTTTTAAAGGTTCTTAAATTTCATGAGAATATGTCCATATCATAACAATTCTTATAAAATATGTAACACACTCTGAATATACAAGCATTTTGTCTGAGTTCAATAGACCATTAAACTAATCAATCGTTACTTCTGTGTGCGTTTATATCTATACACAAGAGAGAGTGAGAAAAATTAGGAAAATAAAATAAAGGGAACAAAAACCTAATAAATAAAAACGTAACAGAGAAAAAGCGACAGATTACGTGTATGTAATGGGTTACCATATCGAAAGACAGAAAGCGTCAACTGCAGAGGTGATTAAGGAAAAATGGGAATTTTATGAGTTTATGTGAAATAGACACTTTGTTATATTGGACACGTGATCATAAAAAAACTTTTTTTTTTTTCATTAATATGATAATATGTCAAAACACAAAGTGGCTACTTTCCACCAAAACACGAAGTGCAGTGAATTGTGGTTAAAAGTAGAAACATATATCGATAGAATAAAAGCTATTAAATTACCTATTAGCTACGTCACAACGGACTAAACCAAAATCATTAAACTACATAACCCTCCAATGTCTACCCTCTAATATTCATTTATAAATACTTGTTTAAATAAGGACACCTTGTTTAAAAAGGACCTCCACAGAATTTAATTCTTAGGGTGGAGGACAATTATGTACATCAACTTACATACAAATATATACCAATATACCCACATATGCAATATATAACAGCAGCAGCGTCATCTTCTATCGGATAGTTGAAGGAATCAAAGCGTAGGTACACCATACCATATTATACGATGTTCAGTGAACGTGCTTTCGGAGTATCACATGGTCAAACTGGATCAAATAATCCCCTTAGAAATAACAATAATTTTGGTAAAATTTCATTTCATGCACTTTTTTCAGTCAAAGATATAGTTGGACTTTTTCACATGATTTAAGAATTATCGAAGATTCCACAAAATTCAGAGCGAGCTAAACATAAAAGTCATCTATTATTCAGACCATCATATCCGTACATGATAGAAATGCATATCAAAATTGTATAGCTAGGCTAGATGTTTAGTATTTACCGAAAGTCACTTATAGAGTAAACGTGTAAATTAATTCATGCATTTTATAATGCGCAGGTACGTCGAACCACTTCGATACAAAAAAGACACCAACTTTTCACAGTTCGCTAAAATTGTTAATTACTAAATATTATGTAAAAAATGTGAATCGAACGTTATTATTACCCCAGGGTCTGCGTGGTTGAATTTCAGAATCCAGTTTCGAGTGCATGTTGATGCCACGCCTTTTCCGTCGCACCATATAAACATCTGTGTACGTAGATTTTCAGACAACACTACCGTTGTAATTCGGTTCCTAATTCAATAATTCGTCACAAGATGACGCCACATTCGTCGGCAAGACGCAAAGGGATGTGGCCTTCCTAGGCATAAGTTCTACGAATTTGTGAACCTGGAGTATCTCCCGGATTTCGAAAGATTGATGGTAATACTCCGTTGTATTCAGCGGCTGTATATAACATATGACGTCATCGCCCATCCCGGTTATTTTTTCGCGGTGACTAGCCATCACTGGTTGACAGTGGATACGAGGGACGGGCTAATTTTGGAACCAGTTCCTATTGGATTTACAAAATGATCACCAACACTAACAGCGCGAAGCTGAACCAATAATGTTGGTAGTTCTTAGTCGAAGTATGATATGTACAGTTACGTACGACCGAAGGGGATAGGGTCCCATTATCTCAGAGGTAGAGCAAAGCCCCGGCGAGGCTGAGGTCCTGAGTTCAATGCCTAGATGAGACCGAATCTTTTTCGGGATTATATTTTTGTTTGAGAGTCGCTAATAATGTCTTCAATGATTAAAAATATAATCATCTATTAAATGTAATATCAATAGTAAAGAAGGATAAAATAGCAACGGCAGAATAGTACCGAAATAGTCGCACCGGTGTGGTCTAGCGGTAAGGCTTTTGACTCGCAATCTGAAGGTCGCGGGATCGAATCCCGGTGTGGGCAAATAAATTGAATTTAATTCAGTTCAGTTTCAATGCCGGCAACCCGGGCGATTTTTAATTTTATTACAAAGTCTGTTCCAAGGATTAGATTAATTTGTGTTATTTCAAGATTAAATCATTTAAAATAACATATAGTATATTTGCGGCACGTTCCAGAGTGGAAGATACTCTCAGTAAGGTGTAAGAACACTATTCAGAATTGAAACGTTGCTTGAAATGGCTTTAGCCGTGTTTGATGACCAGATCTGAATAGCCAGGTTTTATTTATTTATTTATTTACTTATCTATATAAGGCATGTTTACATTACATTATTCGATGCATGTCTCACTAGGGTATACCTATGTTGAGACAGGCGTAGAGGTGCATAAATGAGTATCATACATAAGAATATTTAAGGTAAGATACATACTGATTTATACAATTCAAACAGAAAGATTTTTTTTTTTTACATTAACTCCACACAGGAGGCCCTGAGGAAAATAATTTCCCTCAGGGCCTATGTCATCTGGGATGCTGTGTGGAGGGTCTTTTTGAGGAGAGGAAGGAATGAACATTGGTCTTGAAGAGACCCATGTTGTAGGAAGGAGGAAACACAGAGGCCGGCAAATCATTCCACAGCCGGGCTGTTGAACACAAGAACGAGTCGAAGAAACGACCCGTTCTCATGTGACAAATGTCAACCGTGTACAAATGTTGGGCACGCGTTTGGCGTGTTTCCCGACTATGCACCGGTGCCGAAGGGATCAATGATGCTAGTTCCTCGGAGCATCTTCCATTGTAATACCGATAGAACAAGGATAGCATTCCCACCCGACGCCTGTGCTCTAAAGATTGCAATCCGTCTGTTAAGATGGGAGAATCTATCAAACGAACCGCCCGTTTCTGCACAGAGTCGAGGATATTTTTCAGGTATTTTGGAGCTCCAGACCAGAGATGGCTGCCAAATTCAACTGTGGGGCGTGCTTGTGATTTGTACAAGGTTAGCAGTTGTGTACTATTAAAGTATCTGCGGGCCCTGTACGCCCAGCTTTTGGGAGGCTAACTTTACTCTGGCTTCGATGGAGCCCCCATACCATAAATTGAGGGTTAATACCATAAAGAGAGCATTATATAGGTGAAGGTGAAGGTATTTCCCTTCCTCTCCCCATCTCCTTCCCTTCCCCACTACCTTCAACCTCCCAACATACCCCAATTGGGGATGCAATGGACTCACTGGCTCCAGATGGGAGCAGCTGGGACTTTTGAGAGGTATTCATAAAAAAAAGAACTGTGCGGTGTTTTTAATATTATGTCATCTGCGTTCAAAATCGATATTTCTCAAATCTTGAATTAATCCTAAGAAGTGTTCTACCCTTCAATAATCCTTCTTAATTTTTTTAATGTGATTATTCACAATGGTCCCAACCGCCTCCGTCTGGAGCCAGGGAGACTATGGCATCCTCAATTAGGGTATATTGTTAGGAAAAACGTTGTGACGAGGGGGGGAGGGTGATGGGGAAGTAAGTGGCTATTCAAATATGGTCACCAAACACGGCTAAAGTTTTTTCAAGCAACGTTTCAATTTTGAATGGTGGTCATACATAAGGGCGACATGTAAAGTATCTTGCGCTCTATTATTGCTGTTCCGCAAATATTATTAATTTTGCAGATCCTTCTCAAATCTATCTGCGCCTCCCCCAATGACACGTGCAGGCTTGAGGTTTGATCACACGACCTTGACTGTCCTTTGTCCTGCCTCTGACTACCCAACGCTGAATTTTCTTTTAGTCTTCGGGTATTTTACCCCAAATATTCAGGTAACATTCTTTGAAGCTTCACTGAGTGGTTGGCTAAGGGACACGGAAGCTAAGTGTAGTTTATGGTCAGACCGAAAACCATTCACATTTTTTGTTGGTACTTTCCAATTGATTTGAGATTTATTGTATTTCTTATGTTCTCTATTTTATGCAGGTGCTTGCAGGTTTTTTACAGATGCAATTCCGCGTCATGGAGTCTCATGAATGAGTTTTTCTTTTGCCCTGTTTAATTTATCTTTGTCTTACTAACCAATTTTTTTGCATTTTGTTTTTCCTGTTAAGCACTTGCATACTGCTTACTAACAACGTATGCATGGACACTGGAGGTCTAGATTCGTTCAAAATAAATAAATGTAGCTTCGTTTAATCAAAAAAATTAGAATCTTGCGAGAGCCTTGAAGGAGTAACCATCAGTTACTTATACCAGGGCGGGTAAGAGGTGGATTACCTCCACTGTTCCGCAAATATACCGTATATTAATTTGAATTAATAAATTGTAAAATAACACAAATCAATCAAATAAAATTTAATTATTATTTTTAATTTATAAACTAACGTTTAGACAAGATTTTTATGCATAGCACAAAGGGTAACAATTATTATTATAATAATTGTTTACAATTATTATAAATAATAATTGTTACCATTTGTGCTTATGCATAAAAATCTTGTCTAAATGTCAGTTTATAAATTAAAAATAATAATTAATATTTGACAAGTTTAAGTATTTCCCCAATAAATGTAGTCATAATTTGTCTCGACGCCACCTAGCGAGGGATTTAACACTTACAATGTCTCTCTCCCAAAAATAAAGTTTGTTGTTTTCAGGTGGAAAAAATATAATAAGCAGTAATTGTGGAATGAAACACTAGTATATATTGAATTATTTGGCGGGTATTTGATAAGCCCCCATAGCTCAGTGGTCAAGAGCACCTGACCGGCAATCAGAAGGACACGGGTTCAAGTCCCGTTGGCGGCAAGTATCTTTTCTCGGAAGATTTTTCAATGTTGATGAGTGTTTCAGGCTAATTATTGCTTATAATAATTGTTTCAAATAAAATTTATTTACGCGAGCCGGGATTCGGGATTTAAACCCGCGACTCTCAAGAGTCTCTTACCCCTCGACCAAAGAGGCAATCAAAAATTGAGGCCGTGTATTATTTGATTGTATAATAACTTAAATTATTAAGAAACATTTTTTCCCCTGTTATAACTATTTATTATATTGTATGTCTCACAAATCATTTAAAATGACATCAATCAAGATATTCGCAATCGGCCTGTCAGAGTGATCATTAATTTTAATTAAATAGGGCTAATTAAAAAAAAACATTGGTTTTAATCATTTAATTAATGTTGACTTATCGGAGTCAAAACGAAAGCCGCGGCGATAAGTTTTATTCCCACAAATGGGGCCAGGCGGTCCCATTGAAGTTCCTATTAGGAACACAACAATACCGTGCAATAAACACCGTCTTTTGTGAGAAATGTCTTTTATCTGTTAAATGAAACGTTACCACACAACTGAATTCCGATTAATTGATAGTCATACAAAGAATTTGCTGCCGCACTTTAAGAACGTATAAGAATAAAATCTATACTTCGAACTGGCAAAAGCAAGGCTGTTTTTGCTTTAAAACAAGATTCAAATATATTTGTTAATAATAATAATAATTGGATGATTTGTATACGGCCGTTTTTGTGAAAAATCAACTCAAGGGCCCTATAAAAACTTACAACACATTTCTACAACGTCACTTCTAACTACAAATGAGGCAAACCATTATAACATGTTTTGGCTAAAAATTGCATCCACGGTTCCGATCACTGATACGAAACTATATGTCTCTACAATGATTTGACCAATGAACGCGATGCTGCGTAAAAACTTACATATTATGTTGTTTTATTTTTTCCATGAACAGGCATAAAATATGACAGTACTTAACTGAGATTAATACTGAATATTGTTTAGTTAGATAAATTTAGGCACGCGGAGGTCATAGATACTAATAACTTATAATGGCCTCCGTGGTCGAGCGCCAAGGCTCTCGACTAGCGATACAGAACTAAATTTTATGTAATTGATTTGTGTTTTCACAATTTAATCATTTAAAATAATATAAGGTGTATTTGCGGCATGTTTTAGAGTAGAAGATACTCTCAGTATCACTCTGGTGAAAGACCACCATTCAGAATTGAAATTTTGCTTGAAATGGCTTTAGCCGTGTTTGGTAACTAGAGGATAATAGTTTCACGGCCAAAAGCATTATCGTGATTAATTTTTGGGGCATTATGCCGTGTTGCGCAACCTCCTTCTATTGCCAACGTTTCGAACAGCGTTATAGTGTCCATCATCAGGGAAGATCTGATGATTGTATGATCAGTTATTATTTCGCCAAAATAAATCGAAACAACATTTTTATTTTTAAACTCGCACTTAGAAGGTTTATTAGTTAGCGATCTTCAGATCGGTCAGTAATAAAGTGACGCAGTTTTGATTTGATTAATATATCGTCCGAGTCATCTTTATTAATCATAATTAATAACAATTAATGGTTAACCTGTATAATGGCCCACGTTCATCTCACAAATAATTACTATGTAGGAGTTAAAGGCATTGTCATGAAACACACGCAGTACATAGTAAGTATTTATAGAAGACATCTGTATTTCAAGCATTTATCTTTTCTTTAATAATTATACAATGGCAATCTTATGACATTTTAAAAAGAAATGTGGGTTTTCTCATTACTGAAGAGACATCTTAACAGTTAATCTTAGAAATTCCCAAATGATTTAATAACATAAAAAACATATTTATGTAACTTATGGGTGATCATCGATTTCATCATCTGATGAAATCGATGGTCCCGAAAAACAAGGGGAACTGTTAAAAATTCAAAATCGTTTTGTTGTTTTACTTTAACTTCCTTTTGGGAATTTAAAAGTCTGCGTTTTCGGATTTTTTATGAAGTGAAATGCAAAAAATCTTTCATCCGACATTGTTCTTCGGGACCGTCGAAATGTTCGTGAATGCTTGTCATTATTAATGCTGGTTTGAACAGTATTTTTATAAGGAAAAATAATATTTCAGTACTTGGAAAAGATAATTATTTCAATACATTTTCAGATATTTCAAACAGAAACAAAGTCAATACTGAATACATTTTTTCAGCGAAAAATGTACCGATTTTTGCCCTAAATAAATCGTCTCTATTTGATCAGCCCGATTTTTACTTAATTAATATCATGACAACTCAACAAGAAAAATCAATATCAGACAAGATGTCTGTTTTTCATCTGTAAATCATCATTCTTGTCATATTATTCAACATTATTGACTTTCAATCAAAGTAATGTGTCATTTGGAATCAATCATCGTTTTTTATGGCCGTTCGTTTGAAATATTAATAATAGAAAAATTATAGAATTTTTACATGTCGAAATATTTCACATATATAATACCTATATATAAAAATAGATGTTGATAGTTTTTCCACTATTTTCACGAAATAATAATTTTGCGAACGCTAAAGTTTAATACCTACACTTAGGTAGGTATGGGTACCGCTCCCCCGGGCACCATTTGTTGGAGCCCAACAACTCTGCCATAGGTCAACCCGTAGAGGTTCGCTACGTTTGGTGACCTAGCAGCAGTGCCCAGGATCATGGGGAGAGGTTTGTCTGGATCTTGGCGACGGAGACTGGTAGAAGGATCTTTTTGATCTCTCCAGCAGGACCCTTTCGAAACAACAGTAGAAGGAATGGATCCATATGTCAGTCACTCCTGGACACCTGACCCCTAGATTTCTACAGACCCACCCCTCATACCTTTTTCCTTCCCAGAACTTCCTCTCCCTCCTTTCCTAAAAAACACAGCATCCCTGAAGATACCATCGGCCCCAAATCGGCCCTGAGGGAAATTGTTTTCCTTAGAGCCAACTACCGTGTGGAGTTATTGTAAAAAAAAATTACTAACCAGTTTAGTGTTTTTTTGAGTTGTGAACTAATGTCGATTAAATTGTAGGCCGGCATTTTATGAATGGTACTTCGATTTCATTTATTCCAAAATACCTCTTAGAATTGCGCCCGAATCGTATTAAATACCTACGTATTGAAATTGGTAATTTGTTCATAGTTTCTGTTTTTTGTGTTATACAGAATTTAGAGTGTCAAGAAAAAAAGAATTATTCACAAAATGATATGATTTTAGATATTCACGGCCAAAAGTATTTTTGTTATTTGTTTTTGAGGTGTTATGCCATGTTGCGCTACCTCCCCCTTTAACCATCGTTTCGGGCAGCGTTACAGTGTCCATCATCAGGGCAGATGGGTAAATGTTAGTGCTGAAATGTGTGCTTAAGTACTTAGAAGCAATACCGTGTTGCCAGCTCCCCTCCACTACGAGCTGGCATTCCAGTATCTTGAAGTATACTTGAAGAATACTATCTTGAAGTATAGTGTAATGCCAGCTCGTCGTGGAGGGGAGCTGGCAGCACGGTATTGCTTCAAGTACTTAAGCACACATTTCAACACTAACATTTAGCCATCTGCCCTGATGATGGACACTGAAATGCTGTCCGAAACGTTGGCTAAAGGAGGAGGTAGCGCTACACGGCATTACACCCCAAAAACAAATAATAAAAATTGACAAAATATTTTGCTTTTTTAAGTTTCATGGATTTGTTTCAATTACGAGATCTCTATACTTCAATCGTTATTCAAGCAACTGTTCGACAACTTAGTTTGGTATTTTCTGAGTAGTTTAAGTATTATTTTTCTTAAATAAAAACATAATTAATGTTAGGAACTTATGCTTCAGATATATATTTCTTACCAGATGTAACTTGCGTTATCTATGAAAATAATGATGCAACATAGCACAGTAAAGTTCATGGATCGACAAATTAGTGTTATCTTTCAGTTGTAAACAAAATTCGATTGAATATAATATTGATATGTTTCAAAACAATATTTTTTTATGTAAGCGATTATTGATTTTAATTGATTTATTGACTATGAAGCAATAAAATATACGCAAAACAAGCATATGGGGTATTCCTCTATAAGCAAATAATTTATGATAATAATATATTCTCAAACATTCAAACTAAAAGAGAATAAGATATTAATGGGAAGGTATATCAGTTGCTTTTTATGCTCGTTATAAGAGAGATTTACATTCGTTAAAACCCATCCGCTTGGTTCAATATATTCGCATCTCACAATCCGGAAGCCTCAGTTTTGCGTGTATATTCTGGAACCGTCACTTTGGATCGAGATTGTAAAATATCTATGCAAGATAGCTATCATATCTGAAAGACAATAAGAAGCATTATTTTGTTTTCTTTCTGGTTAAAAGAAAAAATATATATGTTTGCATGAGAGGAAGAGAGATATATAGCTTTTAAAATGAAAGGTCACTCGGGACGTTTTTGGTCTTGTGAAAGTATAACGCGATTACGTGTTTTGGGATGTATTTATTCCTAAACAAGCAGACGGGTTGTTGCTATCTGGTAGAAGCCCTGGCAAAATAAACCTAGTGATATCATTACTAAAAAGTACAGCTATAACGGGCCAAATGAAAATGATTCTTTCTTTAAATTTATTCCAATTTGGGAGGCGGGTATGGGTACAGTGTACAGTTGTTTCGGTAACTGTTTATAAACAACATCTCTGCCATAGGCCATCCCAAGGGATGCCTAGAATCCCCACTAGACACCTACTGCGTGGCGGGCAGGATTGAGAGAGCCTGGTTTAGGGAGGCCTTTTGACCTCACCAGTCGATGTCTATCAACCCGTCATCTTGCATCGCAGTTAAAGTGATGGATTCATACATCCGTCACTCCTGGACCCTAGATACCTACTCACCGCTTACACCTTTTTCCTACCTAAAACTTCCTCTCCTTCCTTTCCTAAAAAGTCCCTCCACGCAGTATCCCGAAAGATGACATCGGCCCTGAGGGGAAGTTTTTTCTTCAGGGCCACTTGTTCGGAGTTAAACTAAAAAAAAAAATAAAAAAAACCGAGGATTCACAGACTACATTTTTTGCAACGTTCGTGATGTTCAAAATACAGATAATAAAATAGATTTAAAAAGCCGAATTACGTTTTGTAGCGTTTACTTTGAATAAGTACTAAACTACAGAACTGTACATTGACAACTTTGAAAACGTTCTTGATGTGATTTTATTACTAAATGGTAGTAAACAAAATTGTTCAATTATGGGTCATCATAAACAGGGGGGGGTGAGAATACGTGGAATTATTATTTAATCAAAATAACCGTGTGCTGTAAACACGCAACGGTATCAACTAAAAGAATTTCTGAACATTCAATTTCGGAGAACTCAACTGGAAGAGCCTTCTTTATAAATGTGTTGGTAAAAATTTAATGATAGTATTTAGGTATCATATTTTTTCCTCATAAAAAACACAAATTATTCACACGGATAGGTAGAATTATATACTTCTATTTATTAAAATTTTACTAGCACCGTCAATATAATGTATTAATAAAAATAACAGTTTTTTAAACAAAATCCTTTTCAAATACCTGCGGCGGTTCGTGGCCAATCTCATTGGGAGTTGAAAAAGGAAGAAGGGGAGAGTTGAGAAAGGAATTGGGAGTTGAAAAAGGAAGAAGGGGAGAGTTGAGAAAGGAATTGGGAGTTGAAAAAGGAAGAAGGGGAGAGTTGAGAAAGGAATTGGGAGTTGAAAAAGGAAGAAGGGGAGAGTTGAGAAAGGAATTGGGAGTTGAAAAAAGAAGAAGGGGAGAGTTGAGAAAGGAATTGGGAGTTGAAAAAGGAAGAAGGGGAGAGTTGAGAAAGGAATTGGGAGTTGAAAAAGGAAGAAGGGGAGAGTTGAGAAAGGAATTGGGAGTTGAAAAAGGAAGAAGGGGAGAGTTGAGAAAGGAATTGGGAGTTGAAAAAGGAAGAAGGGGAGAGTTGAGAAAGGAATTGGGAGTTGAAAAAGGAAGAAGGGGAGAGTTGAGAAAGGAATTGGGAGTTGAAAAAAGAAGAAGGGGAGAGTTGAGAAAGGAATTGGGAGTTGAAAAAGGAAGAAGGGGAGAGTTGAGAAAGGAATTGGGAGTTGAAAAAGGAAGAAGGGGAGAGTTGAGAAAGGAATTGGGAGTTGAAAAAGAAAAAGGAAGAAATTAATTTCGTCGGATATTTTAAAAATCCTATGTTGATTTTTCCATATTTTATGAATTTACTAACCCTTAGTTCTAAAGGAATTTCATCGCGTAACGCACCAGAGATTAGTCACCTAAAAACGATATGAATTTTGGAGATTCATTCAAATATCTATGGCTAAAGAATATGTTGTCAATACCATACCAAAAATAGTATTAAATTCTAAAACTACAAAAACGCAAGAAAAGCTTTATCTTATAACATAAAACAACGTCTTATTAACTTATTTTAAAATTTATTTATTATTACATTTATTATTTACTAGCTGGTTACCGGCATGCGTTGCTAGGCCATTTAATAAAGATTTTTTTTCTCCCTGCGTGTCCTTTCCCATTCGTCCCGTTCCCCTTTCGCCTCGTCTTCCTCCACCGAGTCCACTTACCCTCTCGCGTTCCCACTCCGCCTCCTCCTCCTTTCCTCTCCCAATTTCACTCCCCTCCTTCCCCCGTCCCGCGAATCTCCCTCCCGAGTTCCTCTCCCTCCTCCCCCTCCCGGGTTCCCCTTCCTCCCTCCCGCGAATCCCCTACCCGAGTTCCCCTCCCCTCTCCCCCCTCCGCTCACCCACCTTCCCATTCACCCCTCGCGCATTCCACACATTCAGTCCCGGTACATTCAGTTTTCAAACAGCTCGCTTGCGCCACCTATTGCAATTTTTTATACAAATTTTATAATGTCAGAGCTCACCAGTAGTTTTATACAAAGCTTATCTGACAATAACGAACACAAAAAAAAAGAATTATCCATTTTGATGCAGTCGTTCGGAAGTTTTGCGCGTACATACATTTTGGCGATTTTTTTTATTTTTATTTATATAGATAGAAGATAGATAGCAGATACATTAACTTATAATTAACTTATTTTCAACAATTTAAATCACCATGAAATCACAGCAAAAAATCTGTTGAATCTTGAAAAATACTCTCCCGAACATACAAAGGTGCTGCGCACTCATACACAGCAAGGATTTGTATGAACCTACGGAATATGACGGATCCCAAGGGTGCTGATATTCATACCGCACCTGCGGAATTTGCGATTTATTTCGAACTCGCTCTTGGGCAGTTACAGACGAGTCATAAGGACTGGTAGATATTTTAGCTCAGAATTTGAATGGGAACATTTTTTCTTCTCCCCTTTATAAATAAACTCTTGTAATAAATTACAAGAGTTCATTGCACAAACGCACTGTGAAAACCTTCACTGCCAAATACATTGATTTAGGATTAAGTAAATAAAACATTAGAGTACTATATTTTATTGAACCATTTAGATCTATTTCATAAAAAAATTGGACTCAAACAAGCATCTAAATTGATTGATATTACCAACACACTACATCGCCAAAGTGATCATATAAATTAATAATAATAATTAACTATCGTGTTGTGTAGAAGCTGTTTAATTTTTTATCACGTTTTGCTCGCGGCCCGTGCGGTTTTGATAGTCGGACCAGTCTGGACACGTTTATTTGTATTTAATATTATTATAGATATTATCTGCCTTAACCGCTGCGCAATTGCTTTTTTCTATGTAGGTACCTTTTGCAGCTGCGAGAAGATGATAACGATAACTTTACAACTCGCGGACAAATATAATAATAATAATTTTCTAGTATACTACGAACGTTACAATCAGTGAGACAGTGTGACACATAATATCATGCTTCAGTGTTTACAATTGTGACTTGCGCGTAATATAAAAGGAAATTTTATGAACTAAGTACAAGTACTTCTTCTGTTTCGTGTAATATGATGACACAGGTGGAAAAACAACCCAACCTACAAGTACGAGTTTAAAGATGAACGCTGTTAAAGTTGTTGAAATGTTTAGTCTATATAAGTACCTATTATTTCATTTTCAGCCATATTGTTATTTTCATATATGGTATTATTAATGAGTCATTCTTCCCATCGAAGAGTAAAAATCACGTTCCACTTAAAAACAACCAGCCAAAACCATTACATATAGAATGAAAGGGTCTTAGATTGAATTTGCTTGAACAATTAGAAATCAATAAACGAACGAATGACCCCAACATAACGCTTTTTAATAATGTAAGGAAAATTATTCATTCCCCACTACTTAGTATGTTCGCCAAACCTAAACAATATAATGCACTTAAATGAGTCATAGCAATAACGTCATTCTAAATCAATTAAGAAAACCCTTACACTTAGTGCAAAGGGAAACCACATAATCACTCTTTCAATTAGTGTCTCTTCAAATTGGATGAACCAGTAATTAATCAATTTAGACACCTTCAAAAATTCACTCTTAAAATATAATAAATAAGTCGTCCGTAAGTGGCTTCATCACAGTTTGAAAATGACCTTACACGTCGAAACAGCTGTAACTAAAATACATTCTAAAATACTTGCAGAACTCGATAATAACATTATCAAATTTAATTTTGATTAAATTTCTAAAAATTAAAACGGAATTCTACGAATTAAACACAAAAACAATTAATAAATTTAAAGCTGTTGACGGAATGCCGACTTTTAACAAATGACAATCTGATAGGTGAAATTGTGGTAAGACTAGCGATAATGGCGACAAAATTGGGGATTGTTTATAAGTGCAACTTTAGAGGAGCTACAGCGGAATTTAATACTTTTTTCTCCGATTGCTTGAGTTATTTGGTAATCATTTTGAATATTTTTCACCCACATTAAAAAATCATACCTCCGAATTTTAATATGGAGATATACAAACTGATTATAATTCTATATAGCCAATAAATTCACCTATCTTACATTTAAAAAAATATATATTATAAAATCGTAAACTTCTACCTAATAAGGGAAAATTTGCCAAAATTGGCAGCAATGCAATCCGAGGTATTTTAAATAGTGCCATATTATGGCAAACAGCGCTCAAGTATTAGCATGTAGTGACAACAGGTTGACAAGTAGAGTGACTATTTTTTGTATGGTGGTAGCTAAAGCAATCAGTGTACTAAATAAGAATTACCTGGACAAACTACCTAAAGGAGGATAAGTGGTCCTTTCCCATGGTGAAGGATAGTTGGTGGAGTCGTGGGGTTAGTGTGAGATGGTGAGGATATGCATCAGGTCGAAGGCTTCTGGAGTCACTTGGTTCAGCACAGCTGTGCATTCGAGAAACTGATGAAGGGGACAAAGTTCAACGATGTATGTTGGTTATTGAATTTATTCGCATTCACAACATTCAGAATCATTTAGAACTCATGTGTGCATCACACATAGACAGTGACCGTGATTGACCAGATACGGAGTTTAATTCAGAATTTGCTAAAAATCAGCGGTTTTCCAAGGAAGCCCAGTTAGCCATTAGATCCATAGTATAATTTGAATCCAACACTGATGAATTGCAGTGCTGTTTGGAATTGGTTGTGTAAATAAGTAGGTGTGTTTGAAATACAAATAATGAGTTGATCAAAAAAAGAAATCTAGTATAATGTTTATTACGTGTATTGACATGGGAATATGACATGACGAGGAATTAAATTTTACAGTGTTTAATTCTCCCTGCCTACTCGAACAGATAAAGAAGACACTGTTAGTTTTTAGTTTCCTAGAATAATGTCATTTTGTAGACTTGGTACCTACGTACTTTTATATTTTATCATGTTAAATCCACTACCCACGAACACAGATTTACAAGAAATAAGTAAGTTTGTTTTGTCACTTTACACAAATAATAATATATCTGGCGCTTAATGCTAGAAGTGCCTATGTCAAATTTGTTAATTGCTCAGGAATGGAGATCATATATTGATTTCTTAGCTTATAAAAACCCTGAAACAATATTTTGACTTTTACAATTACATCAATCTAGACTCTAGAGCACCTGACATAGGTATTACTCCTGATATAGCATTCAAATTAGGGGCATTCATTCAGAGTACTTTCTAGTACCTACGTCAAATTACAAAAACACTGACACAGGCTCTTCTAACACTAAATCCTAGTATAAACCAACCGGTTTCGGATAAGCCCGAACCTTTCTCCAGGTTTCATAAAACCACTCTAAAATTATAACAGAATACGATTGAATAATCTAAAATTAAATCTCTAGACAAAAACAAAAAGGCCGGACCTGATAACGTGCACCCCAATATTCTCATAAATTGCATTGCTTCACTGGCTGAGCCGATTTGTCTTTTGTTTAATCAATCGCTTGATACAGGTTGCTTCCCGGACATTTGGAAACGTTGTTATCTAACGCCTATACTAAAAAAGGGTAATAAAAGTGATGTCACTAACTATAGACCTATATGTAAGCTATCTATAATTCCGAAACTTTTTGAAAAATTACTTCTTGATAAAATTTCCCCATATATTAACCGTCTCATTGTTCCAAATCAACATGGATTTTTGTCTGGCAGGTCAACTCTGACAAATCTCTCATTATATGAAAACTTTATATCAAATGCATTAGCTAACAAAACTCAAGTCGATTCCATATACACAGATTTTATCAAAGCCTTTGACAAAGTGTGCCATAAAATTCTACTGGTTAAACTACGTAAGCTCGGTATTGACGGAAAACTTTTAGACTGGTTTGCAAGCTATCTATCTGATAGAGTTCTACTTGTAAAAATTAATTTGTTTTATTCCAATCAATTTAAAGCTACCAGTGGTGTACCTCAAGGGTCCCATTTAGGCCCAATTTTGTTTTTACTGTTCATAAATGATATTGTTGACATATTTGATAAAGATGTGGATGTATTGCTTTTTGCAGATGATTTAAAAATATTTAAAATCATCAAAACCGCTGAAGATTGTGCCTGTCTACAAAATAATTTAAACAAATTAATTAGTTGGTGCTCTATTAACAAACTTTATCTGAACATAAATAAGTATTATTCAATAAGTTTTTACAGAATAAGTCAACCAATTATTCATCCTTATGAACTTAACAACTCTACCCTTACCTCTGTCGCAGAAATTAGTGACTTGGGCATAATTTTCGACTCTAAATTAAACTTCATATCCCATATAAACTCAATCTATAATAAAGGTATCAAAATGCTTGGCTTCGTTCTTAGAAATTCCAGAGGTTTCAAGAATATTTCAACTTTAAAAATTTTGTATACATCCTTAGTACGTAGTCAAGTCGAATATAACTCCTCGATCTGGTCCCCCCATTTTAAAATACATTCAGATTCAATCGAAAAAATTCAACACAAATTCTTAAGACACATTAATTTTAACCTCGGTATTCCCATTGAAAACATAAATTATAATTACTTGATGAAAGAATTAAATTTACTAAGACTGTCAGATCGAAGAATTATATCCGACTTAATATTAATGTTCAAAATTGTAAATGGTAGAATAGACAGTCCTGATCTAACTAAGCTCATTGAATTTCATATTCCCACGAGAACTACTCGTTCTAAAATCCTTTTTAAATGTAACAATAATCGGACTGAGTATACGAAACACTCACTTTTACCTAGGTTGCATGAAGTTACTAATAGATATGCTGATGTGATAGATCTATTTAACTGCACGGAACATAGGTACAAGACGGCTATGCTATCATATTTTTTTAATGACTATTAATTTTATTTGTATTATAGATTTTGGCATGTAAATGTATCTCTGGTGTCACTTCACAATGTATCGTCACAATTAACTGTTATACATACACTGTTTTACCATTACTAATATTTTGAATATGAATTTGTGACATGTAATTAATGTTTATGGCATACTTATGCCGTTTGTATTAAATAAATAAATAAATAAATAAATGAATAGAAAATATAGAAGTTGACGTTCGCTCTCCTTTTGTTTCCTACGCACTGTACATAATTTGTGAAGCGGGTAAGGGTTCCGCCGCCCCGGGAACCACTCTTATGTACGCAACACTAACGACATACGTCACCCAAAGTGGTCAGCTATGTTTAGTGACTTAGCAGGGTTGCCCGGGTTCATGGTGTGAGGATTATCTACGTCTCCGAGGCGGATAGTTTGACCATTTACTGTTTGGCGGGCCACATTTGGAGAGACTGGTTGTGGGAGACATTTTTACCTCTCCAGCAGGATTCTCCCATCCCATCGCCTTGCACCGCAGAGGGAGGGTGAATTCACGGACACATTGACCCAGAGATTCCTACCACCCCTAATACCTTTTTCCTTTCCGGGTCTTCCTTTTCTTAAAAAAATCCCTAACACAGCATCCCCAAAGATAAGAGGCCCTGAGCCAGGGCCTCCTGTATCGGTAATAATTTTGTTAAGTTTTTATGAAACCAAGGAAGGTTAATGCCGAACCGAAACTGGTTGGTTTATATTTTTGGTAGGTGGTGTTCAAACAATTCTTATTCAAATTATTTTCATATTATATAAAACCACATATTTCAAATTTATAAATAAAAACCTTCTTTTATTCAATGTAGGTAGGATAAGATTTTTTAAATAAAACACATTTAACACGCTTATTTTCCGGCATAAATGGGTTGCTTTAACCAACATAAGATTTCATATTATGATGGTATACTTTGTAGAAAGTTTGCATTACATATTTAAGCACTTGCGGTTAACCCCTTCCAAAACCTTTCAAAACGCTGTTTTCCCCATCCTGAATATTAATTCTCATTTACCAGCTTTTCAGTTATTGATGTAATCAATTTTCGCCGAAGGTAGAACCAAGAGTACATTGAATATTTGAAATCATTAACTATAATATTTATATAATCTTCTAATCCCATTCACCGCACTAAAAACAAAAATATGTAATAATATTCATGATGGACAATTTATTAATTTTTATTTTATTTACTGTAAAAAAATCAATTATCTTAATGAGCGAACAATTTATTTTAACAAATTATTATTAAAATGAAAATCTTATGTGATACCGCATAAGATTTTCAATTATGGCATACGCCTATCGGGGAAAAAGGTGGGGCAAAATATATATTTTTCTTATACTTAAGAATCTGCCAATTCGGATCAGAAAATATTGGTTTGGTTGTCATAGCCATGCGTTTGGTGACTGGACATTTTCCAACCTTCGTATTTTACATTTCTTCTTTTTCTTGATTTTCGTGTTGTAAAATAGGGGCTTCTGTGCGGGCAAGGCACCCAGTCAGGCCTACGTTATCAAATAATCAGACCTCGGGCGTTTTATGTCTGAAGGTCAAAATATTTCCGTTTTACAATAAAATCCAAATAAATGGAATATTTCTGAACGTATCCGAAAACTATGTTTTTGAAGTTATGGTGCTTAAAAATTTCATAAATCTACATATTTTGAATGCAAATGTAAAATGGTTTTAAAATGCCTCAACTTTTTCTTATTCGAATTAATGAAAAAGAAAAAAATACGAGCATTAATTTTTTATTTTACAAGTATATTACAAACGTTATCATCACCTCCCTTTTTTGGTAATTTCTTGTAAAAATAATTTTAAAAAAATCGCAAATTTCACAATTTTTTTTTCAAATAGCTGCTGAATACTTTGGTTTTGTGAGGGTGAATATTTTAGTTATGTTTTAGATTTAAATATAAAGCGTGTTTTTTTCTTCTTTCTAACACCATTTAGATCATAATTCACACCATAATAAAGAGAGGCGTGCGACAGGGTTGTATTCTTTCACCTATGCTCTTCAACTTATATTCAGAAGAAATATTCAATGAAGCTCTGCAAGAGGCTACTCAAGGACTTGTTATAAATGGGAAGATTCTGAACAACCTGCGTTATGCAGATGATACAGTACTTCTATCAAGTAACATTGAGGATTTACAACTTTTGCTGAATCAAGTAGTGAAGACTTGTGAGAATTTTGGGCTGGAACTGAATATAAATAAGACAAAATACATGCTCATAAGCAAAAATAACGCATTGGATGAAAATATTTTTATTGCTGGAACAAAACTAGAGAAGGTACAGAGTATTGTATACTTGGGCTGCAATGTAAATGATAGATGGGATCCTTCAGTTGAAATCAAATGCCGCATTGAGCAAGCTCGTGCAACCTTTATCCGCATGAAAAAAATGTTCTGCAGTCATGATCTCAACCTTGGATTACGAATTCGAATGGTCAGATGCTACGTGTTTTCGATATTATTTTACGGAATGGAAGCATGGACGCTTATTGAAGAACTTATTAGGCGACTTGAGGCATTCGAGATGTGGATCTACAGAAGAATACTTAAAATAAGATGGATGGACAGGGTTACAAACGAAGATGTTATGGTTCGGATGAATAAAGAAAATGAAGTAATTAAAACAATAAAAATCCGAAAACTTCAATATCTTGGACATGTGATGAGACATCCAGAGAAGTATGAAATCCTGCATCTCATAATGCAGGGAAAGATCGCCGGAAGACGGGGCCCTGGAAGAAGGAGAACCTCATGGTTGAAAAACCTGAGACAGTGGTATGGCCAGTCTACCGTGGAGCTGTTCCGGGCTGCAGTCAACAAAGTCCGCATAGCCAACATGATAGCCAACGTCCGTTGAACGGACAGGGCACAAGAAGAAGAAGAAGTAAGGGGGACACAACAAAAATCATAAGTTGTTGTGCCAAATAAAATGAAACGAAAGTAATTGGGACATATTTTTGTACTGCACGGGACTTGTGCAGCCTTCGTGTAAAATTAAAAATGAACTGAATGACTGTCTTTAACCTGGGAAGTTTTCTACATTCTAACACGATGATTGGAAAGTTAAGTACATATACTGGATACGGTAACCGACGAGTTCATCGAAAATCAATTCATCGAAAGCAAATTCATCGAAAACGAGTTCATCGAAAATCAATTTATCGAAAATCAATTTATCGAATGATCAATTCATCGAATCGCCAATTCTTCGAATAACTTTTTTTTTGTAGATATTAGAGCTGTCAAAACTAAATACCCAAAAAGGTCTGTTTAACTGAGTTAAATGTGTTTAGCAACTGTCAGTTTCGTAGTGACAATGTAAAATTTATAGGTTATCTCTTCGATTTCCGATTGTCTGATACTGCAAAAAAGGGATATCTAAGGAACGGTGACCAGACAAATCATTATGAAACCAACTCATAAACAACTCGGAAAGGTCATTAAGCGTGATGATAAAAACATATTTAAAAATTGGTTAAATAGGTTAAATGGGTTAAGTTAGGTGAGGTTAGGTTAGGTTAGGTTAGATTAGGTTAGGTTAGATTAAGTTAGGTTAGGTTAGGTTAGTTTAGGTTGACCAATGCTTTTTTAACTTTTCGGTCCGCTCGGCATTTCTCTCAAATATTAACAAAATATATTTTTTCGTAGAATTGGCGATTCGATGAATTGATCATTCGATGAATTGGTTTTGGATGAATTGATTTTCGATGAATTGGTTTTCGATGAACTCGTTTTCGATGAATTTGCTTTCGATTAATTGATTTTCGATGAATTGATTTTCGATGAATTCGTTTTCGATGAACTCGTCGTGAACCACTGGATCCAGCTAGTTAGAAATGTTGCGCGGTATTAAAAACATAAACCTTTTACCTACGAGTCGTTTGTAATTCCGAAAGGAGTTTTTTTTATTAATTTTCATTTCACTTCAATACTCCTGTAAAAACATTGTGGAATTTTTCCCTATAAAATAATATTGGAAGAAAAAGGCGTCACATCATCCTCTCATCATAAGCCTTCAACGCAAGTCGTAAATTACACACCTCACGGCAATAAATCTGGGAAAACGGGCACTAAACCCAGAGAATCTCGAGCCCATTTCAATACCGACATCAATTTAGAGGTTGTTACAATGTTTTTTGCTGCATTACAGCCACTTCGCACTTACTAAGCCAATAATTGTATAAAGCAATAACATTACTACCATCAAAACATTAAAAAAATACTTCATCATCATCAGCATCTTCTTCCCCTTGTCCTATTCGGGTCGGGGACCAATTGCATTGACAAGGCTCCTCCATACGTCCCTGTCTTGTGCTGATTGTTCGGCCTCCGTCTATGTTAGACCCATCCTCTCCTCACACGGTTTCTGGGGTTGCCTCGCCCAACTGTGTCCGAAAAAATACTTAATTTGTTTTATTTTTATCGTGATAAATGTTTGGGCTATTATGAGTATTGTTCTTCTTCCTTCTTTAGCCAACGTTTCGGATAGTTAATCGTCAGGGAAGATAATGGCCACTCTAATCGTATCCTTTAATCGAAATTAGTCATTCATTTCCTATTATGTAGATTCTAAGCATTTTCTTGTTTTAAAAAAATTCTACCCTGACCTTGTTATTCAAAATTATTCGGTGTAACCTAATTTCGTAACCTTCTTATGTGTGTTTATATGTAGGTACAATATTATACATTATTTGTGAAAGCAGTATTTGTAAATAAACTCCAAACTAAAGTCCCTTCTAGAAATCTAAAGATAGTAGGTATTTTTTTTTTTGGTGCTGTATGTGGTGTTGTTAATCAAAAACTACGTCTGCGGATACTGGCTATCGGCTCTTCGAAAAACCGTCTATTGCACTATCGGTATTCACACCCAAGAAATAAATATAAAAAACTGTTCGTTATCTTAGGTAGTCAATTATTTGGTGTTTTAATGATAGAACAATTAACATTTTTTTATTAGCAATTTCAAGTACGCACAATCACAACAATGTGTGATTTGAAACATTTTCCTTATGTCTGGTAATTATTCCCAGTGATGCACAGTCAACAATGGCATTGACCTGTCATTAACCTTAATTATAAATTACAATAATACCTCACGTGCTTATTAAATTGTTTAAGAATGGGATAGTCCAAACAATGATCGACCATTATTATTTCCTCAGCTTATTCGACGAATCAAATAAACGATTCCTGCGAACCAAGTTTCACCACAAATGTTGAGTTCTAGGAATGGGTTTTTTGTTACTCACAATGTCATCATCAAATTTAATGAATGACCCATTGATGGAACGTTATCCTGCAGTGAATAGGAATTATAGCGTAATTAATTGTTTGATGCGAAGAAAAAATAACGGTTTTTTCTGATGACATATCGATGAAATTTCGTATTGAATAAGATGGTTCGATTATATACAGTGGATGAAAGAAGTGGGACGTATGAGGAAGACATGGAGTCACCAAGTTTTTTTAAGAAACCTATGTGAGTGTTTGGTATTTACCCGTATCTTTTTCCAGCTGTTATGGATTGTTCGTAGTTGGCAAGTCGTTTAATCGATAATTGAGTAACTCGCTACTAGACTGGTTGAAAATCGTTTACATTGCGGTCGAGTAAAATGCGTTAGTAAGCGGCGCGTTGCAAGATGACATGCCGTAATGCAACAAAGTAAATAGGCTAATTAAGCTGATTGTAATGCTTATTTTAGAAGAGGTGGAAGAATAAATTAGTGAGATGAAAATAAATAAACTAAGGACATGAAAAGAGCAAAAAGGTCTCTGATTCTGACAAAATGGACGTCCTCAAATTTCAAACCCTATATTGAACAGGCCTCGAGGAATAATACATTTTCTCCAAGAGAATAGCTGACCGAGTGGTAAGAGGTAATAAATATGAATTGGTTTTTATACGAACGCTTTATAAATCACACTCAAATAAGATATTCATCAAATCTTTTTTATACAGTATTTAGTTTGAAGGTAATAGTTGGGCTTCATCCTATCAGGATTAGGCTCAGGTGTTAGCAGTGTTCGTTCATTTTAGTCAGTCCTTGGGGTAAAGGTTCAATCCAACAATTTAAAAAAAATACAAGTGTGCAGTTCACACGCGGTAGAAGTGATACCTTCAGAAAACTATAGTAGAAAAGAGTGGGGAGGCTACGAAGCACCCATAAAAACCGAGTATTCTATCTCATTTTCTCGCAGGCTTAGTCCTATAGATGTATGTGTTTGTCTCTTTTTACTCTCGCTTTTTCATTTCATTGAGTTTCAAATCACTACGGTGCTAAAGATGTTTTCACTTCAATAATAATAATTTTTAAAAGACGTTTTAAAGATCATAGCAATTAAGGTTCAGTTGCTTGTGAGGAGGTCAATCCCCAGTCAAACCATTTTTTTCTTTAAATTGGCCACTATCTGGCTTAAGAAATTGCGCAACTAGATCGAAAATTGAAAATAGATGTGTCGTAGTAATTAACATTGGTTTTTACGTGTTGTCTTTTTAATTGAACTTGCATTTATTTAAATTTGATAGTAAACGTTTCCGCAAGCAGTGAGGCTTTTTAATGAAATTACTCTGTAAATCATTCTTGCCATATTATTATTTCACGAATGGATTAAATTTAAATACCTGGTATTTGGAATTGAAGTGAAAATACTTAATTATTAAAAAAAGTTGTCAAAGACGTCCACAAAAAATTGCCTATCCATCCGAAAAAACATTATTTATATTGGTTCTTGTTCATTCAACGACTGCATTAACGTTTTTGTTCAATAAACAGGTTTTGGTTGATTGCTCCATTTTTTGCAAAATATGAATCAAGACGTATTACCACAGATTAATAATAATTATTGCCTGTTCATGTGGATTTTTTTATTAGTCTACAGCAGTCATGAACAACCTTTTTATCCGGACAGCCAATTTATCAGTTTTCAATTTGTTCCCAGGGGTGAGGGTACATACTTTAAATTAATAAATTTAAAGGTACATACATAAATTAAACAAACAGTTAATTGGTCAGGCCTATACTGAATTCACACGTGAGGCAGAGAATAGTATTATAACAGACCCCACTCGATTTTGGTCTTACACGAACGATAAACGTCGCGACTGTGACAAACATAATCACATGAATTTTAATGAAAATCAATACAATGGATATTCTGAAATCGCAGAAGCTTTAGCAAATAATTTTCAATCAGTATTCAGCGACAATAATCCCAAACTTGACATTTCTATAGCTTCTTCATCATGCAATGCTTCACTTGTACAAATTCACGAAATTAACGATGATGATATTGTTGCCGCTTTTCACAAGCTAAAACCAAAATTCTCCGTCGGCCCAGATTTTATACTACCAATTATACTCAAAAGATACTCAAATTATTTAATTCAACCTCTAAAATACATGTTTAACCTTTCACCTCGTAATAATATCTTTCCTGAAATTTGGAAACTAACGAAAATCACACCGAAGCACAAAAAGGGCAAAAAGTTGGCAATCGATAATTACACACCTGTAGCTGTCTTATCAGCACCCGCAAAACTTTTAGAAACCATAATTTACTCACAAATATATAATCAAACAAAACATACACTTATCGAAAATCAGCATGAATTTCGGCCCACTCTATCACCCTCAACAAACTTGATGAATCTCATCACCTATATTAATAAATCATTTGAAAATTTTGTGCACGTCGATGTGATTTATACAGACCTAAAAAAAAGCGTTTGACAGTCTACCATCATATTATTTTATTAAAAAAATTGAGTGACATCGGATTCTCTCAGGAGTTACTCGCTTTCGTAGCTAGAGCTACTTACACAATCGTCGTCAGTATGTCAGTTACGGACACCAGCCTTCGCAGGAATACAATACTCACTCCGTGATTCCCCAGGAATCGAATCTAGGACCCGTCTTCTTTCTTTTATTTATTTATGATATAGGCAAGACCATTAAGCGCACAAAATATCTCCTCTTCGCTGACGATATCAAACTTTTCAGAGCTATTAAAAGTCATATAGATTCCATTCTTCTGCAGAATGATCTTGATTCTCTTGTCAAATGGTCGGAATTGAATAACTTACCCTTCAACATCCAGAAATGCAGTGTCGTTACATTTACAGGATCCAAAGACACATTTCTATTCTCATACCACGTTAATAAAATTAAACTAACACGCAAAAACGAGATTCGTGACCTTGGCATGATTTATGAAGCCAATTTCTCTTTAAAATCCCACATATCTGACATTGTATCCCGCGCAATACGAATAACATACGATGCACTAAAATAATGGGGAACCCTGCCCTAAACTGACAAAAAAGTGGTTAAATAAATGAAAAACACATTTATCTATCCTAAATCTTGTATTTGGTATTAATATTGTGACTTAAGCTAATGTGTGTTATGTAATAATTTTAATGGTAGAACCTACAGACAAGCTGATCTGTTACAGCTTTGTGGCACTACCCATAGCTTATATTGTATTAGATGTAATTATATTCAATTTAATTAAAAAAAATTAAAAAAACTTCTTGGCAGTATCCTAGAATACAGCTCCATTATTTGGGCCCCCTCTGAACAAAACTATATCCTAGAAATAGAAAGAGTACAAAAAAGGTTGATGCGTTACCTGTGTAAGAGGGAATATACATACTACCCATTCCTGTATCCATCGTTGTTCTTAACAGGAATGCTCGACCTTTATACCTTAGAAACCCGCCGAAAAATATTGTTGAGGAAACATTTTTTTAAACTGTTCTCCTGTACTGTACTGAATCAACCTACGTTAAAGGAGATTAGCCTATATGACCCTAACGCGTTTACTCGTAGAAGATCCCACACACGTATTTATGCTCCGAAAACGAGAACTTCTTCCATTCAGAATGCGCCATTAAACAGAACAATTAAACTGCTCAAGAATTCTGCATTATCTTTTGACATACCTCACAACATAGTGAAACTGCCCCATAGACTTTTTTTAAATTTCAAGTTTTGTAATCTTCTCCTTAATAATTTGGTATATAACTGTTTTATGGAGAACCTAAAATAAATAAATAAATACAGCTTGAAGTCGGTGAAAACCACTTTTCAGTTTTTATTATTACTTTGAAACAGAATATTATTCCAATTAAAGTACAGATTTTGTCGCCATATCATCAGATGACTTTAAAAAATATTTTTAAGGTATATAAAGGACAGACACTTGCACACAAATGTTTTGAAGTTCATTTAATAGGAGCACCCTTCATCATGCTATGCTTTGACAGGATTTATATTTTGGTAACTTGTGAACTCAGGACAGCGACTATTCAATTTGGAAAACTGATACGAAAAGTGATGAAAAAAATAAGTTAAATATAAATGTTTGGTTTGGTTTACATGCTAGTTTTTTTCACCACTTTAATGACTTTATATCTTTATAATTGAAGGTGCTGATTGGAATACCGTTAATAATATAGCGAACACTGATATTAATGGGTACGTTAAACATCGTACGTACGAAAACTGGTACGTTAAACATCTCCTCTCCTTGAACACTGAAAAAAACAAAATTTATCCCATTCTCTATCAATAAATTTAAATCAAAACAAAAATCAAAAATTGTAATACACAAAAGTAAGTGTGGTGGAGCTAATTGTAATCAAGCATTTTTTAAACTTAATACAACTTCAAAAATTAAATATCTCATTTATTATCATCACATAGATCAACATTTTAAATGGAAAACACATATTTGTGAACTTGTCAAAAGAATTAGGAAATATATTTATATAATTACTAGCTGGTCCCGGCATGCGTTGCTATGCCATTTAATAAAGAAATTGTTTCTCCCTGAGTGTCCTTTCACATTCGTCCCGCTCCCCTTCCGCCTCCCCTTCTTCTCCTGCATCCTCTTCCCCTCTCGCGTTCCCACTCCGTCACCTTCACCTTCCCTCTCCCCACTCCACCTCCCGCAAACCTCCCGAGTTCCCCTCCCCCCTCACAGGTCCCCTTCCCATCCCGCGTTGCCCTTCCACCTTCCCCACCTTCCCTCTTCTCATTCCCTCTCCCTCGTCCCGCCAACCCTCCTCCCGCGTTCCATATATTCTTATCCCAGTACATTCAGTTTTTAAACAGCCCGCGTGCCACCTTTTACAATTTTTATTCAAATTTCCATTTTTCATGTATATTCAATTTGTTACCTAACATAGATACCTATTTAAAATATCTAAAATTCTTGATTCGATTCAAACTACTATGGGAGTACCTACTTTAAATAAATTTATCATAAAATAGAATCCTGATTTAACAATCTTTGCAAAATGTCATTCTTAAACACGCGAACTGTCAAACAAACGTGCGATAGTCGTTAGGTTTTCTGAAATTATCCAATTTTCCATCCGAACCATCTCGTACTTCAAGGAATATTCTAAAAAATAATTAGCGAAATCGGTTCCGCTGCTCTCGAGATTTGCGCTAAGCAACACGTTTAGCGATTGATTTTTATATTTAAGATAAGATAAGACTTAGAAATATTCTTAGACTAGAAAACCTATAAAGAGTGTACTATGCAATTGTTTAATCTATGTATGTCACAATAGGCGACAGGCCAACCAAAAGATTTTGAAATATAAAAGATAAATGCCACGTATATTTTATTTGGCCATACGCGTGCCGAGTGTTACTCATCACTGGACTGCAGTCTAAATCAGGTAAAGAAAAAATATTATTAAAAAATGATCTGTTTGACATTGGTCGCTATAGTCGTTTTGTTGGCAGGACACAATAAAAACAAAGCATGGAGGTCAAATGAATATTTATTAATTCTTTAAACTAATTAACTTATCATAACGACGTATCTCTGTAGGAGCGGGAAAAGGGGGATAAAATTCCGAATATTCTTTTTCTGGCATATTCTTCATTCATCGAACCCATTACTTTTCCACAATTTGGTAGGAGGGTATGGGTACCGCCGACCCGGGAACCATTTATTGGATAACCGACACCTTTGCTGTAGGTCACCTCAAGTGGTTCGCTATGTTTGGTGACATAACAGGGGTGCCCGGATTCATGGGGGGTGAGGTTTGTCCAGGTCTTGGCGGCCGATACGTCTTCCCACCTTCCGCGAGTGGGTAGGATCGAGAGATACTGGTTAAGGCCTTTTATCCTCTCCAGCCGGAATCTCACGACCTATCGCCTTCCACTGTGGTTGTAGGAAACGATTCATACGTCCGTCACTCCTGGACACCCTGACCCCCAGATTCCTACCCACCCCTCATACATATTTTCTTCCCAGAACTTCCTCACCAAATAGAGAAAAATAATCTTTCTCTTCAGGAAAATTAATTTCCTCAGGGCCTCCCGTGTGGAGCTAATGTAAAAAATCCTAAACCGTCACATAAACCTACATACATTTTAAGTAGTTACGATTATGTATGATTTACTTGATCATGTCACGTCTTCCTCGGACGATCTCGACTTATTCTGACAATCACTTTCGCTTGAAATATTCATTTTGCATTTGCAGTTTAGAAGAACGGAAATTTCCATGTATTACCTATCCTCTGCCATAGGTCACCCAAAGTGGTTCGATACGTTTGAATTCGGGTTTATGTGGTGAGGTTTTGTCCGGGTCTTGGCGACAGTTGCGTCTGTCCACCTACTGCATAGCAAACAATCGGGAGATACTTGTTAAAGGAGACCTTTTGACTTCTCCAACAGGACTCTCTCAGAATATCGCGTAGCACCGCAGTGGGAGGGATAATTTCGTGCGTCCGTCACTCCTGAACTCACTGACTTCTAGATTCCTAACCACCACTCACCCCTTTTTCTTTTCTAAAACTTCCTCTCCTTCCTAATTAAAAATAACCTTTACACCGTATCCCCGAATAAGACTTGAGAAAGCCTCCTGTGTGGAGCGAATGTAAAAAAAATATACATATATCATTTATGCGATTCAGTCGTACATGGTTTTACAACACATACACCATAGGAGTGGTGGTAGTAGGAGATTTTCAAATATTGTCGGGTTATTCGTAACCCGGGAACGTTTGTCTTTCTTTTTAAAAAGAATTCTCTGTACGAGTATAATATAAAATATGTCATAATATTCACATCAAATTGTACAATTATTAGCACACGCGATGATGTGAGATAACTTAAGAAATATATGTATAAATGTATTCTAAAATATAGGTATATAATATGTTTTTTGCAGTTTATCTATAATCCAGTTTACATGGGATTTAAAAATGAGACAACCGTTTCTTTATTTTAATAAACTATTTAATCTTTAGTTACCAGAAATTTCCATTAAAACTGGATGCTTCTTGTTAAACCATTTCAGAAAAATGCAGCCGAGAATTCTTCTTTGGCTTTCACGCTGAGAAGATCTTCCGATGACAACATTCTCCTGCGGGAACTCAGCCCAAGCGTCGGCAAAGGTATTAATAAATCACTGGCAGATAGACATCGAGGTGATAAGGGGGGAAACCTCAACGACTCATATTTATGACTTTAGTGAAGATGGTGGTTGGATTTGTATTAAAATGTCTTGCATGATTGTATTGTTTATCAAATTGTACACCGTTTTGTAAGTTTACGATTCAAATAGGAATATCTACATAAATTCTTCGGAAGAGATAGAAAATACTTTGATTTCCTCCTACAAGAAAAGCATTTTCAAAATTAAATCTAAATGTAGATTTGAAAATAACTTAACAAATCCTGAATAAAAAAACTTTTTTGGATATAATTGGTAATCAAAATAAATATAGGTGTATATTTTTTTTACATTAGCCCACACCGAAGGCCCTTAGTCGTCTTAGGAGATGCTGTATGGGGTTTTTTTAAGGAAAGGAAGGAAAGAAAGTTCTGGGAAGGAAATAGGTATACTGGGTGGGTAGGAATCTGGGGGGTCAGTATATCCAGGCGTAACGGAAGTACGAATCCATCCCTCCAACTGGGGTGCAAGGCGTTAATTTGAGAGACTTCGGCAGGAGAAGATAAAATACCTCCCTCATCCAAACTCTCTCGTTCCTGCATACCACGCGGCAGGCAGACGCATTGGCCGCCGAGGCCTGGACAACCCTCTTCCCATTAACCCCGGCACTCCTGCTAAGTCACCAAACGTAGCGAACTACGTGGGGTGACTTGGTTAACCTGTTATCCAATAACCGGTTCCCGGGGTTTCGGTACCCATTCCCGCCTCCTGAATTGTATTATATTATTATTTGGCGATTAACGCCGATTTTATCAAAAGTTATTGTTAAAATCAATAACCTGGTAATACTGCTCTCTTTGGAATAAAATTTATAATAAATATAATATTCTATGAAATAATTCGGCGCTTGGCTGAACCCCTGTTGTGTATTCTAGTAACTAATCATCAGTTGGTAAAATAGATAGCTGATCCAGCTGGTTATTACTCGTTGACTATTGTGTGTTGTTTATTTTGAGTGTTTTTTTTTCCTTTTTATAAACACGATATATTTAATCTTCCCTCTTTTTACCCGAAGCAACCACCAAATAAGGGGTGTTTTAGAACCCAGGGACCGAGCCGTCACGTAGAGGATGATTTTCCATGTAGAATAGTGTAAGTCATGTCTAAACTAAAACTGAATACCTGGATGCAAAAACGACCTCAGGGACCGGAGGTCGTTTTTCGGTAAAACGTTTTATTTGAACGATCGATTCCTTCATTACCCACTTTATTAAAATCAGTTCGGTCTGTTGTCTACAGATTGTGCTATAAGCATTTGTTTTGTCCTACTTGGAGAGTCGTTTTTGCATATAAAACGTCAAGTGGGTTGAAATCCTTGATTTTTACTACTATACCAAATACAAAATGGCGCCCACTGCATCTGACAGCTCAGATTCTTCTCCCGAAAAAATAGGTTTAAAGAAGCCTAGAAATGAAGATAAGTGGAAAAGAAACATATTAAAGAATAGAAAATGTCGTGGACAATCATATCCACAAATAAGCGGAAAGAAAATTGGTGCTAAAACGTTTAATTTCGACTCTAAATGTTGTGCTAAAAACTGTTACAATAACAACTCTTGAATAATTTGATTTTGGTTTTAAAAACTCATGTTTTATTGTTTTAGATACTTTATAATAAACAAAATATTATAAAAACAACAATGTTCTTATTATTTTAATCACTTACATAAGAAAAACAATGTAGCTCTAGTTATTTTATCCCTATAAATAAGGATAAAAACAGTTTTATGTTAGAACGACCTCTATATCATACCTACGTTTTTTTTAATTAAAAAAACAAAGGGTTAATATGTTTTGTCCAAAACATTAAAAATATTACAGAAGAAATATATGTTCATTATAATACAAAATACTGTTGAACAAAAGTACTACAGTTGATATTATATTAGTTAAAAATGTTTAAACGCGAATATCTCAAAACACGATTTTTGCAATGAGGTCGTTTTTGCATTTTATAAATAAACTAGCAGATCCGGCCACACGTTGCTGTGGCTAACGAAACACAACGCCATTACCCAACCTTTATAAAATCCACACCACCCGCTTGCCAGCTGCCCGCTGCCTGAATTGAAGATTTGAATTTCTCGGCTTTTCTCTACTATAATAAGTATGTATTATAGATATAAACCTTCCTCTTGAATCAACTATATAATAATAATAATTTTTTATTTATATAATAATATAGTTAGCGATCGCCACTAATTATAAAATGCTTGCACTGCAACACTGGTTATTTGAAAAGGGAAAATCAAATACCTACTTACTCTTGCTAGGACATCTATTTTCCAATTTCTTCCGTAGAACGAATTTCAAAAGTGACTATAGTACGGCCCGCCAGCCGTTTTAAATCGCACAAAAATATGTTTTCTTTGAATTTCTCGGCTTTTCTCTAAAATAATTTACATGTATTATACATATAAACATTCCTCTTCAATCACTCTATCTATTGGTGAAAACCGTATGAAAATCCGTTGCGTAGTTTAAAAGATTAAAGCGCACTTACATTTTGAGCGACTTCATTTTATACTATGTAATGATTGTCGAATACTTATTTGAAACGGAGTGCTTTTATTTGAATTTGATACCTTAAGAACTTTATACAGTGATTATAAATATAATCAAAACGTAAACATCACTGGAAAATACATTTGTTTTTAAAAAATAATGACCCGCCTAAACCACTCTCCCTAATTAAATAAAAGTTTGTAAGGTTAAGGCAAAAACTGTTAACATGTTATTTAAAAAATAACTTTATTGGAAAGCGTCTTGGCTTTGTGGTTGTGAATGTAAAAATTTGTTTTTCTGTTTTATTCCGTGTACATTTTTCGGATGCGGTAGTACCTTTATCGTCGGTTAAAAATGGTGTAAATGTTTATTGAAAAAAATGGGAGCTATATATTTGGTGTATATAGGACCCTATAAATCATTTTATTTACTTATATTACATAGTTTTTTAAGTGAAATGCAATGCTGAAAAATTCAGTCACCGCCGCTGATCCAGGCGAGCGGAGTGAATTTCAAGGACCTCTTCTACAAGGAAGCATTCTCATAAAATGTATTTGTATTATTGTGTGTATAAATATATTAGTCGAAAACTTAAAAGTTACATAGGTAAATGAACATATACAAATTCAAGCAGGCTTGGTTAAAATTCCTGGATCCTTCCGATTGATATTCAAACCTCAGTGCCGGCTGGAAATAGCAAACTTTTTTTATATCCGTTCATTGTTCGAGGTTCTCAAAGGATCAAGGCGAGCTCCTTCACTGTAAGAAAAAAAACTATTTCTCTGGGATTACCATAAGAAGATTGTTGAAAAATATTTATATGGAGCAAACCAGGACTCTCTACAATAGAGGTCCAAATTGAAAGAATAAAACTTGTGCCTTCGAGGAAAATAAGGATTAAGTAAATATCTTGCGTAGAAAAAGCCTTTTTCCCACCGCATTGTAAAGGGATTTATATTGGAAAAATAGTTGTGTTCTCTTTCACATCGCTTTCCTTTTTTAACCTTTGATGGTGGTCCAATTTAGTGCTTTAGAAGACGGAAAACGTTTTGCATTAACAGTTTCTGGTAAATCTCTAATAATTATTGCTTTGTTAAATACAAGGAAAAGGTATTTCTGTTCGCATGGAATTATTATTCCTTTCTTTTTTTTTTATTAGAGATAATATATTACAAAATTATTACATAAAATTTATAATACATTACTCCCAATGAGTTTAATAAAACTCATTTTGGGAAGGACAACATTATACTTCTAAAGGAAAATTATTTTTACATAAGAACACGGAAATCAATGAACAATACATAGATTTTTAAATGGACTAGACACACTTGATACAGGTAATTGAAGAATATACAAGAGTTACAAAGGAAGACAGATAAATTCGTCACTGGTTAATAAAGTTGCTGAGAAAATATCCTTTTAGAGCCTTTGCCAATATTTTTTTGTTTGATTCTGGTAGTTTTAGGACATTAGGTAATGCGTTGTATTGCGTATGTGCGATGTATTGTAAGGAGTTAATTCCAAATTTAGTTGTGTGTGTAGATGACGATAGGTGTATTTGATTTTGTGATCGTGTTTTGTGCTGGTGTATATCGGAATTAAAGGCTGGTTTAGTGGTGGTGTGTGACGAGTGTTGAATTATTTGTAGGATGGCAGTGGTGATGCTATATTTTGGCAGAATGGTAAAGGGAAGAATTTGTGTCAGTGAGTATATGTCTTTGACATGCGTATCCCATGGTAGATGGTATATATTTCTTATGGCTCTATTTTGGATTACTTGTATTTCAGATATTTGTTTCTTAGTAATGGTGCCCCAGATACTAACCAGATAACTTAGGTGAGAGTGGATCAAAGCATAATATGTGGCACGCAGTAAAGCTGTGGGGAGCACATCTTGAAGTCGATAGAGTACACCAGTTATCGGGGAAATTTTGGATTTAACATATTCAACATGGGAGTTCCACGATAGGTTAGAATCTATGAATAACCCTAAATATTTCGTTACTTGTACATTTTGGAGCTTTTCATTTCCAAGAGTAATATTCATTGTCATATAATCTTTTTTCCCGAAAGTGAGATAGTGAGTTTTTTTGACATTGAGGCTTAATTTATTTATCCGCAACCATTTAGCTAGCTTTGCGAGATCTTTATTCATTAGAGATTCAAGTTCCCTCAGATTTTTACAACGATAATAAATCACAGTATCATCAGCGTAAAGTTGAAGTTTTCCCAAGATGCCGCATTTAGTTATATCATTGATATATAGTAAGAAAAGTAGGGGTCCTAGAATCGAGCCCTGTGGCACTCCACATGTGATTTTTCCAAAGCCGCTTAGGTTCCCTTCGATGTCGACAAGACAATATCTATCAGATAGGTAACTTCGGAGGAGCTTTAAAGATTTTCCGACTATACCCAAATGTTCCATTTTTTGTAGGAGTCTTTCATGAGTATTAAGTATAAGTATTTCGCTTAACATTTCTCGAAGGCGTTTTATAAATATACATGTTTAAAAAAAAGATTAAAACGTAAAATCTACTTTGTGGCTACAAGTCGATACATTTTTTTTGTAATTCAAAAAAGAGAAATAAGCTTATAGAATGTCGTTAGTCGACAGTCAAACAATAAATTAAATATAAATACTAAGACATTGGAAACAGCGTTTTCTCTCCGCCTTCTCCAACCACCCTATCCCCCCCCCCCCTCACACCTTTCCCATCCACCCCTCCCCCCACCCCCTACCCCTTCCCCCTACATACCCGTTACATTCATTTTTCAAACAGCTCGCGTGCCACCTATTAAAACGTACCAATCAAATACGCGCAGTTTAGCATTTATAATATTAGTATAGACATTTATAATATAGATTAGTATTTTATACTTATTTGAATTTTTACTATCAAAGGGATCTTCACAGTAACCTAAACAAATAACAAATTGACAGCGCACGTCAAACAATTACTTAGCAACGCTTTGCTTTCCGTCTGGACAATAAACGTATAATAAATAATTTCATAACGCTAGAACTTACCAATATATACAGCCTGTAGTACTAGCAAATAATGTAGATTTCTATTAGTGAAAGAATTTTTAAAGTCCATTCAGTATATTTTACGTGAAAGAGTAACAAACATACATCCATACAAACTTTCGCCTTTATGATATAACTAGCTTTTTCCCGCGGCTTCGCTCGCATGGTATTCCCCCCTCCCCTCTCCCTATCCCCACTCTCCCCCTCCATCACCCACTCCACCCCTCCCCTCCCACTCCTCCCCTCCCCTCTCTCCCTCCTCCACTTCTCCCCCCCTCCCCCCACCCCCCTCCCCCTTCCAAACTCCCCCTTCCCCCCTTCCCCCACCCCTCTCCCCCTTCCCCCTTCCCCCCTCCTCCCTTCCCCCTTCCCCCTTCCCCCCTTCCCCCTTCCCCCTTCCCCCTTCCCCCTTCCCCCTTCCCCCTTCCCCCTTCCCCCTTCCCCATTCCCCATTCCCCCCTTCCCCCTTCCCCCTTCCCCCTTCCCCCTTCCCCCTTCCCCCTCCCCCCTTCCCCCTTCCCCCTTCCCCCTCCCCCCCCTCCCCCCCCCCCCCCCCCTTCCCCCTTCCCCTTCCCCCTTACCCTTCCCCCTTCCCCCTCCCCCCTTCCCCCTTCCCCCTTCCCCCTTCCCCCTTCCCCCTTCCCCCTTCCCCCTCCCCCCCTTCCCCCTTCCCCCTTCCCAACTACCCCCCCTGCCCTCTCCCCCCCTTCCACCCCTTCCCCCCCTTCCCCCCCTCCCCCCACACACATTTATTTGAAGTACTCCCCTAATAATTTGAATCGAATGAAGAATTATAGATATCTTACTAATCGTGCCAACTATTGCAATTTTTTTATACAAATTTCACAATACCAGATCTCTAAGCTATAGCCTATATCTTATTCTAATGTCTGACCTATATTATTGTAAGGTTTCATTAAAATCCATTCAGTAGTTTTTGCGTGAAAGAGTAACAAACATACATCCATACAAACATTCGCCTTTATTATATTAGTAGGATTAATTAATATTAGTATATTAATATTAATTAATTATTAATAGGAAGGATAGGATATATCAAAGCAGCTTCCCGGGTTGGTTACGCATACCGGCATACCTACAATGAAGTAGGACAAAGTGGATTAAATTCAAGTTAAGTGAATTAGTAAGTATTTTCATGAAACCAAGGATGGAAGATAATTAAACATCCAAAGGGACTTCTTTATTATATATGTATTTGTAAAGGTGAGTTGTATGTGAAAGATCTAAATATATAAGTGGGTTAGATGATCAGGATGCGAACACATCGTTCTTAGACATGAGGGACTAGATGGAAAAATCAGGGGAGAGATTCCGGTTGTACTTAGGAAAAGGAATTGTCTCTGACTTTAAAATTGTTTTTTACGAACTGAGATTCCGACCAGCACAAATATTGTTATTAACCTAAAAATTAATTACCTTTTCGTTAACTGCGATTTCAATTCTCTCCAATGAGGAAGAAAAATTCGTAAACTTTAGTAACTTAACTTTGACAAAAAAATTATCCTTGATATGTGGAATGACGGCGAAAGTGTCGACAATTTTAAGGTCAATTTCTTATCCTAGTGGAAGCGATTTCGGTCATTAGAGAGAACTGGAATAACTGTTAACGAAAAAAAAAACAGTTTTACTTCATTACATAGTAAAATATGAAGTCGCTCAAAATGTATGTGCGCGTTTATCTTTTAAACTACGCAACGGATTTTCATACGGTTTTCACCAATAGATAGAGTGATTGAAGAAAAATGTTCATATGTATAAAACATGTAAATTTTATTAGAGAAAAGCCGAGAAATTCAAAGAAAACATATTTTTGTGCGATTTAAAACGGCTGGCGGGTTGTACTATAGTCACTTTTGAAATTCGTTCTACGGAAGAAATTGAAAAATAGATGTCCTAGAGTAAGTAGGTATTTGATTTCCCTTTTCAAATATCCAGTGTTGAGTTGCAAGTTTTGTTTAATTAGTGGCGATCGCTAACTATATTAATATTTAAATAAAAAATAATAATAAAAATACAGTTGATTCAAGAGAAAGGTTTATATCTATAATACATGCTTATTATAGTAGAGAAAAGCCGAGAAATTCAAATTTTCAATTCAGGCAGCGGGCAGCGAGCAGCTGGCAAGCGGGTGTTGTGGATTTTATAAAGGTTGGGTAATGGCGTTGTGTTTCGTTAGCCACAGCAACGTGTGGCCGGGTCTGCTAGTACGTTATAAAACTGGATTTTAATACACCTAACACTGATAATGATGATGATTTAGTTAAAATGATGAATTTTGTTGCACAGGGAACGACCATTACCCACTTGAAATTAATACTCTTTCATGAATTTTCTTGAAGGAGATCCATTGAATATTTTATTTGTAAATTGATTCACGTTTGAGGTTTTTACCTGTAAAAATCTGCCCTGATGATAAATTAAGCTACAAGGCTGTTTAAAAAGTTGGCTTAAAAAGAAGCAGGAACTGAAAGAAGAAAAAAGTAAGCCGAGTACGGTAAACCTTGAAAATTTTGCAATTTAATATCACTGTTTGCTTTCCTAAAATAGAACACTACAAAAAGCCAAAAAAATCTCCACGAAGGACGTTTTTTCATCACAGGAGTTTAATATTGAAATAAATCTTAATATTCAAATCACGACCCCACATATTCATTCTCAGGGGTTTAGCTTCATATTCGCGTTTTGTTTCACATCCCATGAACAACGGGAAGAAGAGAGTCAAAACCTACCATAAAAGCGACATCTTCTACATCATAATATAATACATCCAATTAACTGGATAATTTCAGACACATTAAATAATAATAAAATTTTTGCAAAAGCAGTTGTTTCAAGTGAAACATCTATAGCTCCATTGTGATTTGGAATTCGGATGAAACGGAAATGACGCATACAGCACCTGCGAAGCATCAAACTCCTATCAAGGCTCCTATTGGTTGAGATATAAAACGGAAATGACGCTAGGTCTGCGCTCATTGGCTGCTTTGATTATGACCTCACTTTTTAAGGCTCTTCTATTGAGATTGTTTTGGTAAAGTTTCGCTTCTACCGCGTGTTAAGTGCACTCGAATTTTTTTTCATTTTTGTTTTTGAAGGGTTTTATTCTACGATGAATTCTAAGACTCTCTACTTAAATTATTATTTTTTAAGATACGAGCTTCTATGTATCTACCTACAGGTAAAAATTGTAAATTAAAACTGCAAATCAAAACGTATAGATTTTGCTACACTTGGTAAAGTGTTAATAAATCACACATAGTTGTTTAAAAATTATTAAATTTAAAAAACTTTTATGGTTTTTGTTAGGAAGCTGATGAATAAAACAAAAAAAAAACATAAGAAGATCATCATCAAATATAAAATTTTAAAAAAATTATAAAAGTCACATCGCACCCAGTATCTTTGGCAATTTTCGGTGTAAGCGGAGACTGCGGGCGAAAAGAAAAAAACTATTTAGAAGCTTTCAATACCTACTGTCGGTATGCACAAATCCATTTTGAACGTGTCATCTTAAAATGATTTACATTTAGGTACCTATTTTTGGATTCCAGGCACCTAACCTTTATTTCAAGAAGTGTTATCTATAGGTATCTATCTAATTGAAAATGTATAAGATATTTTGTTTCATAGGCTCCAGACAGGCTGATGAAATTGGGAACACGTTTGGTTAATTTCACCACAAGAAGGATAAAATTGTACTTACATCGGACATATGGATACGCTAACAACGCACTTGTTTCGGTTTATCTCTTTTGTGGTTTCAAGTAATAGAAAAAATAGACAATAACAATCACCACTGTAATTTTAAATTATACATTTTTTTATAAGGAAAACTCTTTATATCACTGTGGAAACATTATTATATCACTGTGGAAAAATAATTAGTTAAAGATAATATTGTTAATTTTAAAATCTTAAATGTGAGATTGACTATTATGACGGCTTGACAGGAGGTGGCAATAGCGAAATTGGTTAACGCACACGTCCCGGTTAGACGAGAGGTCTGGGTTCGAATCCCAGTTGCGGTCATTGTCTTTTTTCTGTTTTCTGTGTCTTGTTATATTCTTCAATGATAAAATTATACAGGTTTTACCTATTAGTTCCACTCAGGAGGCCCCGAAGATAATAATTCTCATCAGGGCCCATGTCTTCTTTGGGGATGCTTTGCGGAGAGTCTTTTTAGGAAAGGGAGGAGAGGAAGTTCTGGGAAGGAAAAAGATATCAGGGGTGGATAGGAATCTGGGAGTCTGTGAGCCCAGTATGAATCTATCCTCCCACTGCGGTGCAAGGCAATGTCAGGAGAGTCCTGCTGGAGAGGTCAAAAGGTCTCCCCCAACCAGTCTCTCCCAATCCGGCGTGCTACGCTGTTGGTGGGTAGACGCATCCGCCGCCCCATCCCACGTATCGTGGCAACCCTGCTAAGTCACCAAACATAGCTAACCACTTGGTTTGTTCCCCGGAGCGAAGGTACCCGTACCCGCCTCCCAAATTAAGACTGTGAAAGAAAGTGTAAAACGTTATCAGTATAAATATTTTCTCGTTCGAATTATTTATCCTCAGTCATTATTGTATCACGAAACCGTTAAATAAATAAAATTATTTATTAATGATCTAAAAATCGTACTACTACTGCCATCTCTTGACAAACTTTAGATATACAACAATTCCGTGATCGATTTAATAATAATATTATCATTGGCAGACCTCGACATTGAAAAATAATTAAATTGGTTACCAAGTCAGGCAATGTCATACAGAGTTGTGTAACCTAATTGAATGTGCTGAATAAATAAATGAATGCTTATGTTTTTTTTACTCTTCATGATACTGTAATTGGAAAAGAGACAAACACCAACCCAACCAGATTCAACAATATCATACATTATGATTCTTTTGACATCAAAAACATTGTGTTGTTTTTTACGTTACATGACGACGTTTTACAAGAGTTTCGAGAATACATGGAAGACTTTTATTTAGAAGTTACCTAACAAGTTGAAGAAATTAATTAGCATTTCCTACGTTGCTAGCTCACGTTAGTAAGTGTTAGGGCACTCCCATACAAGCGTGTTGAATAATATACGTAAATATAGTACATTATGTATCATGTTATGACAATAGTAAAGATTTGTGTATTATTACACATAATATCACGTATAAAACAAACTACCTGCATATTCAGAGAGGGAGTAGCTACAACTGAAGACATTGTTGTTAATACTAATATTTGGATGATTTGTACAGCGCCAAAATCCCCTCACGGGTGGTGTACGAATTTATGATATATTTCTACAAACTAAACAAACTATTATTAGAACTTATGGCAAATTAGATTATCAGATTGCATCCACCGGTTCGTCGATGACTGTATATACAATGCATTTGACCAATGATGTTGCGTTAAAATGTAGAAAAAATATAGGATTACTTGAGGTTAATACTGTCGAGGTTACCTGCTAAAAATATAATTTTCGTTAATTCGTTGGTTTCTCTTTTGGCCTCCTGCACAGAAACGTTTTTAAAGTTGTTATCTTACCTTAAAATGACAGTAGGAATATATTCATTTTCTCGTAATACTACCTTTTCAGCATTTCGACGGCCTGCTTGGTCGAGGAATTAGGCTCTCGACTAGCTATCCGGAGGGCTCAAATCCCGGCGCGCGCAATTAAATTATATTTGATATAATTATAACTAAATCGTTAACTTGTATTAGCTTTAAAAGAAAACAAAAGCATGTCATTAACCACACTATCTAATCTAAAATTATAATAAAGTAATTATTGTTACTGACCGGTCAGTGGTTGAGTGGGCATCGCGTTTGGGTCCCACTCAGGCATTCCGTGTTCGATTCCTCGGCTGGCTAAGTCCTCCATCACGACTCAAGCAACATTTTCGGCTTACTGTGGTGGTAGTAGGAGATTTTCAAATATTAACCCGGGAATGTTTGTCTGTCTTTAAAAAATGTTACCTACTTTAAAATAGTGTTTTTTTTTTATTTAATTCTGTTCTTTTTTATAATAAACCTTAAACAGTCGTAAAAAAGGTTAGGACATGACCGAAACTAGTTGACGTAATGTTGACTTCTAATAAAGTGTTCAAGACAAAGAAATTGTCTTAATTCTAAGCCGATTGTTTTGTTCGCTATTAGTTGATTTTTTAGTTCTCTACAAACATGGCCACTACAACACGGGCATGTGCCTAGTGTGATGGCCAAAAAATTATACATTTACTGTAATGTA
The DNA here is from genome assembly GCA_929108145.2 of Limnephilus rhombicus. Lineage (NCBI taxonomy): Eukaryota > Metazoa > Arthropoda > Insecta > Trichoptera > Limnephilidae > Limnephilus > Limnephilus rhombicus. Next base: position 49,815,264 of record OV815283.1, read on the forward strand.
TAAACTTTACTGAATAAAGAACATTAAAAAAAAAAAAAAAAATCTATAGAAAATGAAAATATAAATGTATTTCGTGTACAATATTGGTAATTTTCTTTAGTCCCAGTGATTGGGATTACTTGATGTATGTTCATGAATTTTTAATAATGCTCGTGGTTCGTCTAGATTACAAGTCTTATTTATTAACATCATCGTGTGTTTTACAATGAACATTTTACTGGATATAACGACCATTCTTATGGCTGCTCTGTGTATTTCTGAAGCAAGGAAACTCGGCACTTAAGGTGCTCAGCAGTCGTTCGGATATCATCGGCAATTTCGGTGGCTATAGTTAAAACTCTTCTAAAGTACCACTCTACTGACATCTGTTGAGACACCTCAAACTACATAAAAACTACTATCCTAATGACTTCTGTTGACGGATATTGAATTCCTGTTCACTATAATATGTAGCACACTGAACGCATTACCTACGAGGATCTCAGCTCTAACCAAAGATATTGAAATATTTGAATATCTTGGCGCTACCCAACGTATTCAATGACGGTTAACTCAAAAAGTAATTTTCCAGACTTCCTTCTGTCTTGAATTATTGGTGTAGCACCTACTTAATTGATTGATTTGATTTTGAAGTGAAACTTCTTTAGCACCATTGAAACAGAAACGATGAATCCACTCGATGAAAAGGAAACTACACTAAAAAGAGACAAATACATACATCTATAGGATTTAGCCTGCGAGATAATGAGATAGAATGAAACCTTACCGCATTTGGGAGGCGGGAATGGGTGCCGCCACCCCGGGAACCTTTATTGGATAACCAACACCTCTGATATAGGTCACCCCAAGTGGTTCGCTACGTTTGGTGATTTAGCAGGGGTGCCCGGGTTCATGGGGTGAGGTTTGTCTAGGTCTTGGAGGCGGATGATCAGGACATACTGAACCCCAGATTCCTACCCATCCCTTAAACCCTTTTCCTTCCCAGAACTCTCCTCCTTCCTTTCCTTAAAAAACCCTCCACACAGCATCCCCAAAGATGATATAGGCCCCGAGGGAAATTATTTTCCTCAGGGCCTCCTGTGTGGAGCTCAGGTAAAAAAAAAAAAAAAAATTGGCTGCTTAGATTACGAGCTCACTTTTTAAGGCTACTATTTGTTGAGATTGTGTGGGCGAAGTTTTCATTCTACCGCGTGTGAACTGCACTCGATTTTTTTTTCTATTCGATTGAATTTTTTATTCGGTACACCGTTTGTTATTAGCCGCTACTGATTCATTTGAAACAATAAACCTAACTAGGTGAATTATTTTCATACAGAAATAATGCATTATATAAATTTAATGCAACAATTAAAATTTGAGAATGACAAATAGATTGTTGTGTTTCAGCACATACATAAATATATAACAATAAGTATTGGCCCTTGTTGGTACACGTCCTTATGTCCTACTACACGTGGACTGGACATTGAATGAATAATAAACTAGAATTCGTTGCACGAATTCATTATTTGACTCATTGTACTGATAAACGATAAACTGAAGGAGCTATTCCATCAAGGAAGTCATGCATAATGAAAGCCTTTGGAAATTCTACATTTTTGAGTTAGAGGATTTGGTAGTGTTTCATAATCGAGTATGGTATCATAGCCTGGGGAGGAGCAAACGCTGCTGCCATTGATCCGATCTCTAAAGCCCAGAAACTAATTATAAAGATTATTATAAAACTACCGATCACAAGCAGTTCGGATGAAATCTTTAGGAGAATCGGTGTTTTGGACATTAGGCAACTTTATGCCAAAAATATACTAATTTATCTATTCAAACATAGAACTGTTTTTGACAATATCCAAACTGTTCGTGATACGAGAACCTTTCGCCAAAACAACGTTTGGTCAAAGAAACTTCAGGTACTTTGCAACAAAACTTTATAATACACTTCCACTGACCATTAGACAGCACACTAATCACGTAAAATACAAAACAGATACCAAGTTTTGGATCACTACCAAAGACAGATCATATATCAACAATATTTTTAGAACCTCCTAATGCATGCTAACCCATTGATACGATGCTGATTGTCCTTGTTCTTTTACTTTAAATGTATATAACATTGTTGTTGTTATCCTTTATAAACTATTTATGTTAAAATGCGCCTGCTCTCCACACAGGAACTCCTAGTGAGACAGGCACAGCACAATAACCTATGTAACATAAAATATAAAGATTACAATAAAAAAAAATTTTAAAAAAATATTTGTATTGAAATCAGCTGAAGTCCCCGACGTTGCCTGGGCTTTAAGCAGAGTTTTTCGAAATCAGATGTAGACAGTAATTTTCCTCCTATTCTCTTATTTCATGAAGGTGAAGTGTGGAAAATTTCAGCAAGAATTTTAAAAATTATGTTTTTTTTAGGTTTTCATTTATCAATTTGAAAGACGCGTAGGGATACCGCGGCTCCAGGAATTTATTGGATTTTCAACTTCTCTAAAATAGGTCACCCAAAATGGTTGGCTACGATTGGTGACTTATCAAGGGTGCACGGATGCATTGGGTGACTTTCTAGGCCTTGGCGGAGAATGCGTATGCTCACCTTCCGTGTGGCAGGCCGGATCCCAAAACTTTATTTTCTAAAAACATCTTCAACGTAGCATCCCCAAAGATAAAATAAGCCCCGAGTGACAATATTTTAGTCAGGGATTCCTGTGTGACTAAACAAAAAAGGTAAATAGAGTGATTTTGGTCTGATTTTAAGATATTTGTTTTTGGGGTGTTATGCCGTGTTGCGCTACCTCCTTCTTTAGCCAACGTTTCGGACAGCATTGCAGTGTCCATCATCAGGGCAGATTCGGTAGATGTGTCAGACCGGATCTGCTCTGAAGATGGACACTGCAACGCTGTCCTAAACGTTGGCTAAAGAAGGAGGTAGCGCAACACGGCTTAACACTCCAAAAATAAATAACGAAAAAAAGATTTTGGTCTGTTTACGAAATAAGAAATGTAATAAATTGAATTTCATAAACACAATTAATACGACGGCGTGTAGGTACACATATCTACAAATACTAACGGATTTCGATCCCTTGAGCAAATTCAAAATACTTTATTTTTATTTTTATAATATTATAATGTTAGGTCAGTCAATACCATTTTCATATCCGTAGTGCACGGTAAACCTAACAAAGCCTTTAATGCTTTAGAAACAATGTGAGTCATTCTAAGCGGAGGTAGGTACACGTGAGTAAGTGCGCTGTACACACTTTTTAATTATTTTATATTACATTGAAAAATGGTCACGACAAGGTTTCTGTGGGTAATTTTTTCAATCTTGATTATGCGGTGAAAATCGACAAATGAGATCATAAAATCGGTTCCAGGGAAAAATATAAAAAATGTCCCAGTAGTTAACATAATAAGTGCATATATTGCACATTGATTTAGTATTATCAGATCGGAAATCGGAATTGGAAATGACATGAGCATTTCCTGGAACATTTGACCGGGAAGTTCCTAGTAGATATAGCATTATCCTTGGATTAAGGGGATGAGATAGTATGTTGGTTTGTTTCGGGACATGATGTTACTGTCACACCTGCTCATATATGAGCAAGCTTATAAACTGCGTGCCTCTTCTAAAGCACGCTCATGAATTAGCATGCTCAAAGCAACAATTTAACACCTCGTCATAAGCATGCTCTCGACCAAAATGGAAGCGGGAATTACCTTTTTGCGGGGGAACTGTGAGATTCTGGGTATTTCTTGCTTATCCAACCATATTGTAAATAATATAACTTCAATAATTGTGAGAAAGTACTTACTATAATTTAATTTTTTTTTTGTAAATGACTAGATAATAAAAAAAATGCTAATTTTATAAGAATATGTTTTCTTTTTGGAGGAAAGGGAACATTTTGTGGGGAATTTGAACACCTATTGTGGGAATTTTAGTGACTGAGTTCCAAAGACATTCGTTACTCTGATAATAAATTACGAAAATCAAGGGGCTTTCGTTTCCCCAGCGGATAATTTTTGTCATTTTGGCAAAGAATGGTGTTTGTCCAGCTGCCGCCAAGTGAGATCGGATCAAAATGAGCATGCTCATAAAAGAAAGTCTATTCACACATGCTTAGAGCACTCTTCCACATGGGAATCCAGTAGCAAACCCACAAATTCACCGGATGTTGGTTTCTGAGCATGCTCAATTTTAGCAATGTCAGTGACACGCGTGCCACTTAATAGCTTTTGCTCATTAGTGGCATGCCCTCGTGCTACTGATGAGTATGGCTGCCTTCAAGCACAAGCTGCTCATGCTCACCTCAAGTTGCTAGCGACGATGCGAGTCGGCATCCGAAAAAATAAACGCCAAATATTACAAATTCGTTAAATTTATTAAGTACTAGCTTTTCCCGCGGCATCGCTAGCATGGTATTTGGGAGGTTCCCACTCCGCCTCCCCTCTCCCTCCTCTCTCCACCCTCATTAATTCCCGGTACATTCAGTTTTCAAACTGCTCGCGTGCCACCTAATGCAATTTTTTATACAAATTTCATAACGCCAGAGCTCACCAGTAGTTTTATACAAAAAAGGAATTATCCAATTTGGTGCAATCGTTCAGAAGTTATGCGCCCACACACATTTCGGCGATTCAGTTTTAGAGATAGATTTTTATTACGACGTCAACATCGTTTCTACGATAACCGTTGCTTTCTTCTGACGTTTGCGATAACTCGATTTTGTTAGGGACAGAAAACGTATGATTAATAATTTCATAACGCCAGAGCTTACCAATATATACAGCCTATATTACTCGCAAATAATGTAACTTTCTATTAGTGAAAGAAAATTTAAAGTCCATTCAGTATGTTTTGCGTGAAAGAGTTACAAACATACATCCATACAAACTTTCGGATTTGAGAATTGTCATTTGTTTCTTCGGCCAACACAGGGGTAAATAGTCAAATCTCTAAAAGATCAACTTTTGACGATAACAATAATAGATGTATTTAATAAATAAATCTCTTCGACCGTGGTCGAGTGGTAAGGCTCTCGACTAGCATTCCGAAGGTCACAGGTTCAAATCCCGGCATACGCTAAAATTTTTTTGGTAATTGATGTGTGTTATTTCATAATTTAATCATTTAAAATAATGTAAGGTATATTTGCATTACGAAGATATACACAGTATGGCCCTGTGTAAGACCACCATTCAGATTTTAAGCGTTGTTGATGTGGCTTTAGCTGTATTTGGTGACCAGTTTTGAATAACCAGGCACTTCCCCACCTTTCTCTTACCCTTCACCTTCTCCTCCTCAATGCATACTCCAATTAAAGACGCCATAGCTCCAGACGGTTAATAATAATAATAATAATATTTGGATGATTTATATAGCGCCGTTTTTGTGAAAAATCACCTCAAGGGCGCTGTACAAACTTATAATACATTTCTAAAATCTAAAAAACTACAAGCTAGGCAAACAATTATAAATAACTTATGGCTAAAAATTGCATACATCGGTTCATTGATCACCGATAATAATAATAATAATAATAATTTTATTTTAGTAATTTGTACATTTAAGTTTACAAATTTCTAATTGATAATAATATTTCATATTCACTATATTTTTTCAAGTTTTATGTAGCTCCTACAATACATCTTGAACTTTGCAATTGGTGTGGACTTTAAAGTTTCTGGTAGTGTGTTATACAACTTCATTCCCTTGTACAGTAGAGTGTTCTGCGTATTCGCTTTGTCCTTTTTTTGTAGCCTAATTTCCTTGCACGTCCTTGTATTATATCTGTGAATGTCTTTATTGTATAAAATTTTATTTGAGAAGTATTTTGGTAACGTGTTGTTCAATATTTTGTGAATAAATACCATCGTGTTCAAGGTCAGCATCTGTTTCACGGTCAACCAATTTAGTTCCTTTAACATTTTAATAATTTTTGAAAATCTGTTTCGTCGAAGAATTATTCTCATTGCCCTGTTTTGGAGAATTTGTAACTTATTTTGTTCTCTTTCGTTACATAGGAAAAGTATACTTGAGCAGTAGTTGAAGTGTGGAGCAATAATTGAATTGTATATGGTGATTGCTGTTTTTCTAGAAATTTTTGGCCGAATTCTTCCAAAAAAAGATATCTTTTTGCCAATTTTCTTTTGGGTGTATTCAGCATGTCTATTGAAGTTTAGTTTCGAATCTAATATAACTCCTAAGTATTTCATTTCAGTAACATTTTCAATAATTTCACCATCAATTTTAATTTTGCTTTCACTGGATGTCTTCTTGTATCCAATCACCATACATTTTGTTTTTTTTGTATTTAATTTAAGCTTATTTATTTTTAGCCATCTTGATACATCATTTAGTTCATTATTTAAAATGTGTATTAGTTCTTCATAGTTATCTCCAATTAGGTATATTAGTATATCATCGGCAAATAGTCGTACTTTGCATTTTGAAAATATTTTCACCATGTCATTAATATAGAGTATGAACAATAGAGGTCCAAGGACCGATCCCTGTGGTACTCCTAACTTATTTTCCATTGGTTTTGAAAATTGATTATTTATTTTTGTTACCTGCTTTCTGTCTCTCAAATACTCTTGTATTAATTTAATGGCTACAGATGAGAAACCAATTTCTTTAAGCTTTCTTATTAGTATGTCTCGATCTATAGTTTCGAATGCCCGATACGAAAATATGTGTACAATATTTTGACCAATGAACGAGATGCTGCCTAAAATTTAATGAAAATAGGACCATACTTACCTGGGAGGTCGCTTGAAATTAACACTGTATATTGTCCATTTAAAGAAATTTAGATAGAGTTCGCACGCAGAGGACATTATTGTGAACACATGTTATTTAATCCTGAAAAGTATTTTAATATTAATATGTAATGTATTCTTTGACGAGTGTATTTTGGAAAGTTAAAGCAACATATAAAGGTGGGAGGTGCAGTAGTACCAATAAGGATTTGATCTTTCTAAATGTGATTCGTCACGCGACAGATTGATGTGTAAGGAATCGAGTAATTTTAATTCAGTAAGAAAAGTGTGATTAAGAAATATCATAGACAATACAAGTATGATACTCTCAAATAGGTATATTTAAATTACGGGTATGAGAGCCCAAAAAGGAAGGTTTTTAGTTTGAACCTAAACTCTGTTGGGCTTGTTATGCATCTTAATTCCGGAGGGAGTCTATTCCAAGCCTTAGGCCCAGATACTCCGAAAGCACGATCTCCAAACATAGTTGGAGCAGTTGAGAATTGGGTTGGGAGCAGTTGAGAATTTTTTGCGGTATTCACATATAAGAATAAAAATAATGAGGAGTTCTCGGATTGAAGAAGTACGTTATGTCCCACAAGCTTGATATTCCCATTCCAGAAACGAAAATTGAAAAATATCTCATTTCTTCGACAAAACATTCAAACTCCGGTTTGTTAAAAAAAAAAAGTGCATATTTGAAACACTGAAGATGTTGAAATAATAGTAATTTTTCAGAGTACGTCAATTCTCTCATTTCCACCAATCAATATTTGATAATAATATTTGGATGACTTAAAAATCACTTCAAGGGCGCTGTACAAATTATAATAAGTTTCTATAATCTTACTTCTAACCATAAACTATACAAACCACTACAACAATTTATGGCTAAAAATTGCATCCACCGGTTCATCGATCACCGATACGAAACTGTATGTGCAAGGATTTGACCAATGAACGCGATGCTGCTGTAAAAATGTACTGTACAGGCAGAAAATATAAACAGGACCATACCTACTTGGAAGGTCACTAGAGATTAACACTGTTATTATTTAATTACATAAATTAAGGCACAGATATGGTTAAATTGTGTGATTAAATTAAATTAAAGTATGTGGTTAAATTAAATGTATGTACGTGTTTATATTGAAAGAAATTGTCTTCAAGAACATTTATTTTTATCCTAAATATATATTTTGTTATTTCCATCCCGGAAAGCTGATTATTATTATTCCCGATTATTCGCTGCAAAACTCGCAACGACGATACTGAATATATACTTAGATATAACGTGTAAAATTAATAATATTGACTTATTATAATAAAACAATTAGGTTAAAGCATCTTCTAATAGAGGTCATAATTTCATAATTACATCAGAAACAATGGACACAAGCGGAAAACTACAATAATCATTACAAATAATGCTGTCATTTCATTACCACGTATCGTACGAACGTAAGAAATGATGATTTTTCCTCTATAAAACATGAGAAAAAGGCCTTCTTACAATATTACGATATTATACTCTGATTACGAATGTAATAAATTGTAATATGTCATCAGATACAATCGTGTCTGTACCGTGACATAATCTACCTTTCGATTGTTCATCTGACAGCCATAACTAGATAACTTTGTCACATCACGATTATGATATAACCTACGGGTAATAATACTCACAGACTTACCATAGACGAAGTGAAACTTATGACTTATGACTAAAGGTATCCGTACATAGGTACTAGGGTGCCCTAGATAAATTATATTAATGGATATCTTTTTTCAGCAGGACGGAGTGCTTGCTAAATGTCATTAAAAAGCTTCCATCATCGTATTGAAAAGAATTCTAAATTACAAAGTGCTTATCCGCAAACTTATTCAACTACTAATTATACGAGTGCACTATAATAGCGCTTAGAAAATAACTTTATTTGCTCTCCCTCACCATTGCAGCGCTTCGACAATAGTAGGCGTACTTCTTATTTTATTTTCACACAGGAGGTCCTAAGGAAAATAATTCCACTCAGGACATATTTCGTCTTTAGGGATGCTGTATGGAGGGTATTTTTAGGGGAAGGAGTGAGAAGAAATTCTGGGAAAGAAAAAGTATGAAGGGTGGGTAGAAATATGAGGGTCAGTGTATCCAGGAGTGACGGACGAACGAATCCATCCTTTCCCCTGCTATGCAAGGCAATGTTCCGAAAGAGTCCTGCTGTAGAGGTCAAAAGATCTCAGACCAGGCTCTCCCGACCCCGCCTGCCACGTTATTGGTGACAGACACATCTTGCGCCAAGATCCGGACAAACCTGACCCCATAAACCCTGGCACCCCTGCTAAGTCACTTGGGGCGACTTATTTATACTTATCGTATTCATGAGGCACCAGTTCAATTAGAGCATCATCTCTTATGAACGAAACGTTAAATATTCAAAGAGGGTGAACGACTGCAATAAAGTTATGTTTGTTGTAAAGTACGGTCCACTGTTTAGTTTTGCTTTTAACTAGTGTTGTTTTACGAGAAGTGTTTTAAGCAAAATAATTATAAACAGGTGAAAATACTATGGATGAGGACAGATCACAATCGAGAGACGATAAGAGAGCTCAAGAGAAAAAAAATTAAAGGAAAGATACAATGTCAATGAGTGGAAATTTTTGCGGTTGATTTGGCAAGACAGTCAGCATCATTCCTAGAAAGATATGACATCCTAAAGAAAGAGGAACGTACTGTTATGAATGTAATAGTGGTCCTAGGAGCTATATCAACATCGTAACCCAACTTACAATATTTATGAAGGAAAATGATTAAAACAATATTGTGGCAAAGAAATATGTTTTAAAATGAGTACTGTTATGGGCTCACACAACACATGTTAGCGGTAGGGACAACATAAGTCTCCGTAGGAAACATCTGTCACAGGACAGCGGGCCTTCTGAGACGACATACGAGATACGAGTACATACACAGAGCCTCCAGCTACAAGGTCATTAAGCCCGACAGCGTCGCTTGTAAAGATGAAGTCCATGCCATCTCAGTGGCAATTATTACATTGCTAGCGTAGACCCATGAAAATCATGGGCTAGTTAGTTAGGAATAACTTTTATAAAAATCAGACTATTTCAACAACAACCCATTTAAAAAAAAAGAACAGACGCATGTCAAACATGAAATTAATAAAATGTTATAATATAACTTTTCGTTATTTGTTTTTGGGGTGTTATGCAGTGTCGCGCTACCTCCTTCTTTAGTCAACCTTTCGGACAGCGTTGCAGTGTCCATTATCATGGCAAGATGTGTGTCACATCGTGAAAATCTAAAAACGTATCTGTTGTATGACTAGCTGAAATCCCCGGCGATGTGCAAAATTTCATCAACCTCGGCATAAAACTGTAGATTTCCATAAAAATCAAATCCACACCGCCCGCTCGTTACAGAAATTCTTTATATTATACATTTCAACCAATTTTCACAAAACTTTGACAAATTATCTACTTAAACCTTCCTCATGAATCACTCTTTCAATTTGTGAAAACCGCATGAAAATCCGTTCAGTAGTTTTTGAGTTTATCGCTAACAGACAGACAGACAGACGCTGCGAATGCGATTTATAATATATAGAGATAGATAAGTAGGTACCGTATCGCTTTTCTGAATTCTTGACAAATCAGTACAAATTTTGAAAGTGACTCCTAAATACAAAACGAGTTCATTTAAACCACAGTTATGAACACTCCCAGATAAATCTCCTAGGAGTTTACTGCTATAAATAAATATTTTGAAAGCATTCGGTGTATCCATAGAAATTCGTCAAAGTACGTGTTTCCGTTTTCCTCCATGACAAACTGTGTAATACGCAATTTATTTTTATCACTTCAATTACAGATGGCAGGTACTTATAGCACTTTGTTATATGATTAAAATATTTGTACACGAAACCTTTAAATATATTTATATTTTTTAAATTCACTCACACAAGAGGCTCTAAGGAAAACAATTTCCATCGGGTTTGTGTCTTCTTTGAGGATGCTGTGTAAAAGGTATTTTTAAGGAAAGGTAGTTTTAGGAAGTTTGAGGTAGTTAGGAAGTTTTAGGAAGGATACAAATATAAGATATGTCGTGTCCTGGAGTGACGGGAGAATGAAACCACCCCCCCCCCCCGCTGCGGTGCAAGGCGATGAAATTAATTTAATTAAATATTAATTAATAATTAAACATTAATTCCCTTTTCAACGTGAAATATGCTGCACTTACTTTATACTTTTGAATTTACATTTAAATTACTTAAATGAATATTTTTTGTAGTTTAATAAGCCTTATATGTACTATAAGTTATATTATGTAAAAGCAGAATGGCGTTGATGATACAAATAAACAAATAAATATCTCACCTTTTTATGAATTCAAGTAAATACTTGATTTCCTTCTAATACAGCCACATTTTAGAATATTTTTTCTCATCTACTTATTCCACAAAAAAACATCTATGAAATGAGTTGCACTGAATACTGCTTCACACTGAATTTTTTTTTATTTAAAGTGTCACTAATTTAAATATTTATTTATTTATTTATTTATTACATGTTACATAATTAGTATATTTGCTTGGGAAGATACATTAGGTCACCATACTAGGCAGCTGCCTGTATCACGGTGACCAATGGAGGATAGTTATTTCGAAGTGAAGTCTAGTTAAGTGTTAACATATTTAAGTAAAATTATTTAAAAAAATTATAAATTAATATCATTCATTAAAACACCAAATCTAATATTTTCGATATCTAGGTATTCGTAAGGAAATCATATAAATAGGTCACGTATTCTCGACAATCTAAACAGCATTTAAATAAGGCATAACAACAAAACTGTAACCCAAGGCCTGTCGACTGTCGCATGCAATCAAAGATTATGCATAATTGCATGTAGATTACCGATACAGAAAAGCCTCTAGTAAAATATGTAATTAGTTTATATAAAAAGTATTAAAATTGCCCTCCATTCTCACGAGAAGCCACGAGTCGTGCGGTGTTCAATGTCAATCTTCTCACGATTGTGAACGACTATAATTTAGTGGAAAGAAGCAAAGAAAAAACGGTTTTATTCAATGCAAATAGACTAAGTTGGCTATTCAATTTCCTGCAGAAGACTCTTTGACGGGAAAGGAGAACGGTGTTCACGGGATTCGTTCCAAGGAGTAATAAATTCATCGTAAAAAGCTCCGTGATATTATTCAAAGGACCGTGCTTTAGCGCTGATGTCTCGGGTAATTGTATTGTGTACTTTCGCTGAACGTCGCGCGTCGCTTCAGTTTGAATGTTTGAATGCTACGGCTACAAAGCAGTTTGCTGTGGAGTGAGGGGATTGAATTACATTTAGCAGTTTGCGCTGCATGTTTGGTAAATATGCAGATTTGAGAGGTAATTAAAGAGGAAAAAAAAACATATTTTAAATTGCTCCACAGAACTGCAGTTAAAATGAAAAAAAGGGAAACGCTAAGATTTAGTAAGCTATTAGTCTTCTTCATCATCATAAATAAAAATGAATCGCCGGAATGTATGTATGCGCATAACTTCCGCACGACTGCACCAAATGAGATTTTTTTGTTGTTGTCAGAACAAGGTTTGTTTGTTTGTACTGGTGAGCTCTGCCATTATGAAATTGGTATAAAAAATTGCAATAGGTGGCACTCGAGCTGTTTGAAAACTGAATGGGGACTGAATGTAAGGAATGCATGAGGGGAGAGAGGTACTCGGGTAGAGTTCGCGGGAGTGTGGAGGGGGGTGGGGAACCCGGGAGGGGGGAGAGGAACCTGGGAGGGGGAGGTGAACTTGGAAGGGGGGGTTTGTAGGACGGGGAAGGGGGGAGTGGAGTGGAGAGAGGGAAGGTGGAGGGGGCGGAGTAGGAACGCGAGGGGGGAAGGGGACGCGAGAAAGGAAGGGGAGGCGGAAGGGTAACGTGACGAATGAGAAAGGACACGCAGGGAGATTTTTTTTATTTATTAAATGCTGAAAGGCGTGATGATAAAACTATTAAAACAATGTACTTTTGTAATTATATTTGATTATAAGTATATATAATTTTTCAAAAATGTCTAAGTTAAATAAAAATGTTAAAAAAATCTGAAATATATTAGTTTGTAAGTGCGCAAATAAATACACAAACGTACCAATTTTCGTCAAGAAACACATGTACGTGCATATTTTTAATGATTTTATTTAAACTAACATTAAAATTCTAAAACACGTAATGTATTAATAATAATAATAATAATCTTTATTCCAGGATGTGGGGAGGATAGTGCAATCCCACACGTCCCATAAAGTTATACATATTTATATATTTACACAGTAAAGAATAAAGAACGTTAATAGAAAATAAAAATAATAGTAATAAGAATTAATAATAACAAAAGTAAATATTCAATTATTATGCAGGGCGTGATCTTAAGTGCGCTCGGGCCCATCGCTCACTCAGGAGTGGAGCTTGGTGCTGGAAGGCTGCGGTCACCAACGTGTTGTCGGAGGCCATTAGCCGCATCCTGGCTCCAGTGACCCGGTGTCTCATCAGACTGGCGAATCCATGAAGTCCTAATTCTGTGAACATTGTTGGAGCGCTGCTATACCTTCTGAATCCAAATATGATTCTGCACGCATCATTATATTGGAACCGGAGACGTTCCATTGAGCTTACTCGGTATTGACACCATGTTTCACACGTATACAGGCTAGTGCAGAATGCATTAAATAATTAATTTACTGTACTGCATGATTATATGATTTGAAATATGTGTGGTATAATACAAAATCTTTTTTGAAAATTTAACATATCTGCAAACGACCTATGGTATAACCTTATTATACTAAAAATAAACATTTTTTCTCAAAATTTAAAACGTGCGAATGCTAGATAAAAGAAAAATCTTTCGAAATCCATTTATACTTTTTTTATGGAAATGAGTCAATACCTCTAAAATCTGATTTAAAAAATGACATATTTCTGGTTTTCTCTGGTAATACCCTCTTAACAGTAGAAAGAAGAATAAACACAGATTTAATACTATGACGTTAAATACTGAATTACAAAAATGACTGTCGTGAATTGCTTCAATTAATCAACATCAATGTAACTAAAAGATCTTGCCGGCATATTTATTTATTACCCCTTTACTATCAAAAATCACCGATTCCGAGACAGTCTTTGTAAGAAATATTCTGATCTGGGAGATATATTTCATCTTACAAATAATGATTTTAAATTATGTGTTTTATTTTTATTTTATTACATTACATTAGATACCCACATTTATATAGCAAAAATAACATAGTAATAACTTTTTTTTCAGCATCTCATGCTTATTCGTTTTTATAATTTTTTATTTAATTTATGTGTTGTTATTTACTTTTTACCTTAACATATTATTTATCTTTTTTTGTTATTTCAAAATATGGAATGTATTGCGTTGCACTTCCCCTGCATACATTCTGGTGAATTTATATTATTATTATAATATTGCGTAATAACTGAAAATACGAAAAATGTTTACAAGTGTTATTATGTCTTATAGGTCGATATTAGTTCCTAGCTAGGCTGATTTCCCATTCTAAGGAACCAAATGCTGGTAAAATTTCCAAAACTTTATTCTGTAAAAACTAAATGTGCGTTAATAGGTAACCATGTAAAATTAAAACTGAAATTATTTCATTGTTTTTCAGACTCCCTGCCCAAGCCATTAGTTAAATCAATCAATCATTTAGTTATTATTGAACTGATATTTTCTCTAATTTTTTTTATTTAACTAAACACAAATAGACAAAATAATTTAAATTATTTTTTTAATAATATTGAATATCTTTTTTTGTTAGGATTATTAATCGCTGTTCACATTTTAACCTAAGTATTTTATTTTATGGTTTTTTGTCAGATTTTTGAAGTGAAAACTTCTTTAGCACCGTTGCGATTTGAAACTCGATGAAACGAAAAATCTCTCTCTCTCTCTCACTCTCTCCGATAGCGCTACAGCCCATATCGAGCCTTGGCCTCCTGCAACATTCGCCTCCAACTCCTCCTATCCTCAGCGGCTGACTTCCAGTTTGTTACCTGGAGAAGCTGTGCTGCATCCCCTCTTACCTCATCTTCCCACCTCAGTTTGGGTCTTCCCACTCTTCTCTTTCCACCTGGGTGTCCAGTCAAAATTCTTTAACGAAAAATAGCGACAATAAAAAGAAACGAACACATACATCTATAGGATTTAGGCTGCGAGAGAACGAGCTATGTAGTAGTATAATCGGTCTCATCTTTTTTGTTGTGCTTCATAGCCTCTCCATTTTTGTCTAGGTACTTTAGTTTTCTGAAAATTTCACTTCTACCTACACTCTGTTTTTTTTTTTTAATTTATCGTTTAATTTTTAAATATTTACAATACCAGTGATACAAACAACTGGTAAAATAAATGAAAAAGCCCATTAGGGCGTGTGCACAAACATAACTAAAAACGGAGCTATCGGTAGCAGATGTATGGTTTCACGGTCTAGGTGGAGTCGGTAATGGTTGAAACCAGTAAGTTGTTGAGTTGAGTTGAGTCGGGTCTTGACGAATCTCTCTTATGCCAAGATCGCACTGGCAAAGAGCTGACCCCCATCCCGCCCGTGATCCCGCAATAACAATATGAAGTGTTGCCATTACGGCTATAGCAGTTATTATGGCGCAATGAATAAATACACCGATAGACGAGTGTTGTGGGCGTGTCGACGAGCCGAAAGTAAGCTCAATTTTTCTCTACTTCAGGAGAAAGTGACCAATAACATTAACACCTAACATTGAAATTCTTTTCAGAACATATTAATAAATTCAAATTAATAAAATACTTAGTTTTTACAACTTTTATTGTTTACAAAAACCATTATGTTTCGTGAGCAACGCTCACTTCTTCAGGATTTTTATTGATACTTATTATGAATAATAGACATAGACAATGGTGTCAATTGAAAAAAAAATGGACATAGACAGTATAAAAGGAAATATGAGAGTGGGTAGAGGAGAGAGGGGCAACGGGGGACAATTTACAAAGGGAACAGGTTTAATATTGGGTAATTTAAGAACAATTTTGATTATCAACAATATTCAAATTCGCATTAACACTCTTTCAGATATCTAAAATTTCTAGTATATCCACCTTAATATTCTTGGCTTTAATATTCTTAGCAGAAAAAGAAGTATTTGTAAAAAGCGTTAATTTTGTGGCTCGCCATAATTTTCAATAAAAAAACACATAAACTTTACCGGTTTCAGAAGCACCCTTCCATCGTCAGGAGAATATTATAACTAACCTATGATACAGAATGTTGACAGATATACAAATTTTAGGTGTTTGAGTGGGAGGTAAGCAAAGGGGTGGGGGTAATTGCGGGATTTCCGGAAAGAACAGAGTGGTTAATTGTAAAAATATTTAGAATGGGACTGAAATTTAATTTGGTTATTCAAATTAATTTTAGCATTTTTATTTAGGGATTTTCTGATTTCTAGTGCTTCAAAATTATCTAATTTTTTGCTTTTATTGTTACGGTGAAGAATTTTAACCCCTGTGTCCTTATTAAAAGTGTGATATGTGGAAATTAAGTGACTAGCAAACTCTGAAAAATTATTATTATTTTAGCATCTTAAATGTTCTGTGATTCTAATGTTTACATTTCTAGTTGTTTTACCTATGTAGAACGAAGGGCAATCATTGCAACATAGTTGGTAAATGCCTGAGTAGCTTAATTTATGATCTCTAACTTTAGTGTATTTTAGTAATTTACCTAAATTGTTATCAGTATAGAACGCGGGTTTAATGTGGGCAGGCAAGCTTTTTGTACTAAGTGAGGAAAAGTTGGATATACATAAATTTCTGCGCCATTGAACGGGATTTATTATTCCAATGAAAGGGACTAAGAAAAAAAAGTCTTTATCTCTTTTATGTTTATATATCGCGGAGGTCTACCACAGAGATATTTATAATTAAGCAAAGTTTTATAGCTACTACACTTACTACAGGGTCACCAGATCGGCTTGCTCTTTTGAAATTGGAACCTTGAGGCGAAGATTGCTGCAAGGAGGGTGGGGATAGACACATTTTAGAGGGCAGGGGGTAAAGTTGTAGCTCCGTTCGTGCCAACCAAGTTCCTTTTTCCAAATATAACCTTACTAGCTGGTACCCGGCATGGGTTGCTACGCCATTTAATAAAGAAAGTGTTTCTCCCAGCGTGTCCTTTCCCATCCGTCTCTTTCTCCTTCCGCCTTACCTTCCTCTCCTGCATCCCCTTCCCCTCTCTCGTTCCCACTCGACCTCCTCCATCTTCCCACTCCCCACAATACTCCCCTCTCCCCTCCCGTGAACGACAGAGCTTAACATTATACCCAGCCTATTTTACTACCATATAATGTAGCTCTTTATTGGTGAAAGAGTTTTTAAAATCGGTTCAGTGGTTTAGGCGTAATCTGGTAACAAACACACTCGCGCACTTTCGCATTTATAATATTAGTATAGATAATAAAACAATGTCGATGTTTGACTTTCATGCTAGGGCCCAGTAGACGATTAGAGTGTTATGTAAATTGGCTTCATCAGTTTACTTTCCAATCGGTACATTTCTAGAAATGTTGTGTTCAGTGTTCAGGCGCATGATTATTTGACCGCGTATTGCGAGCGCGAGCGGCCTGGGCCGGGGAGCGTTTGTCTGAACCCGCAGAATTATTGCAGATTCACGATTTATTGCGGTCTCCCTCTTAATCAGTAATCATGAACCTTTTGTGCGGGTTGTTATTATTTTACGCTGATTGTAACTTGATACCGTTACGTGTTTTATTCCTTAACCACTAGAGAAATCTGATTCTAGTACGTTGTCGTAAAAAAATAATAATTTCATTATTTCATTGTCTTTGTGTGGTGGCATTTTACATTAAAGATTTTAAGAGATGGCGGTATAATAATTAATAGATTTTAACTAAAACACAAACCTGCACGCTATTGTTGTACTTCTTTTATGGTGTATCATTTGGGAGGCGGGAATGGGTACCGCCGCCCCGGGAACCTTTATTGGATAACCAACAGCTCTGCTATAGGTCACCCCAAGTGGTTCGCTACGTTTGATGATTTAGCAGGGGTGCCCGGATTCATGGGGTGAGGTTTGTCTAGGTCTTTTAGGCGGATGACCAGGACACACTGAACCCCAGATTCCTACCCACCCCTTAAATCCTTTTCCTTCCCAGAACTCTCCTCTTTTGCTTAAAAAAAATCTCCACACAGCATCCCCAAAGATGACATAGGCCCCGAGGGAAATTATTTTTCTCGGAGCCTCTTGTGTGGAGCTCATGTAAAAAAAAAATCTCATGAAAAATGTGCTTTGAAGATGGTAGGAGTTTGGAGTCAAATCATAATGTGGAGTAATTTCATTGGTCTTCTAAAAAATGGTTCCATGCCAACTCAGAATGAAACAACTCAGAAAGGTCGTTAAAAGCTATGAAAAAATATTTTTAAAATAGCCGGTAACCCATCCTCCGCCAAGCAAACCCAAAAAACCCGACGCTTCTCTTACGACCTTTTGTTTGGAGTTGAGTTTTTTAAACTTTTTCGTAGTTTTTTTGTAGTTTATTCTATTTATTTATGTTTTTGTGGCTTTTTAATTCATTTTTATAAAAAAAATAATGACAATAAAGGTTAGGAGCATTGATTGTCCAGTTGATTAGTCAAACATCTCCAAATCCAAGTTTGAGATAATGAAATAAGCAAAATTCAAATGCTCACCATAAATAAAATATTATTTACACGTGTTTATTTTTTACATATTAAATATACTGTAAAACGACACCCGGAGGCGTAACGGTCCGGTACATTAGTAAGACATTTTGAAATATCCTCTTAGTAACCCAGAAAAATCAACATTTAGTTTAATTCTAAATGATTCGGTGGTATTTCTAAGTAATCAGAGTATGGCTAGAGGGTATATTTTACGTAACGTACAACTGCATTCTTAAGCCAAATTTCGAATTTTCGGAGATGTCTGACTTATGAATTGGACGATCGATGACCAAATTGCACTACATTTAATTCGACACTAACTTTTACAACAGGTTCGATACGAGGGAAGACAAAAATAATTTTAAATACTTTATTAACGAAATAACCAGTCATTTCCATTTTAATTCTAACATTATAATCATTTAATAAAATAGCCTATAAATATCATGAAAAATCATATAAATCTCAACCTATTTTGTGTTTTGGGCTGTGGCTGAGGTCGAACCCGGAACCTTCAATTTATGGACGAATACAATAAGTAGACCCACAGGTACAATAAGGCGGTCATTTGATGGGAAGGGCAAAGAATGAGTAGGTACATACCATTTTATAGCCTTGAAATGCGATTTGCGAGAAGGTTTACATTATTTACATTACTTTCGTTCATGTAGACTTATTATCAAGGTAAACAGTAATAAATAAATGTATAAATTATTGAATCTCGTCATGTTTAGAGTATTTTCAATAAGTAGGGAGTGTGCCGATCTTTACTGATAAATTTTCCACTGTCAATATCCTTAGGTTAATAATTATCTACACTTATATAAAATTTATAGTTAGTCATTTGTGTGGTCGATAACCCGGCGGGTAAGTACATAGTTGTTTTGCTAGCATTCTGACGAATTAAATTCAAGATCCCAGCGCTAACCGATTCACTACCTTTTTATCAGACTACTAGCACAGATCCCTGAAAAATCTGGGCGTTGTATAATAATTGAAGGATTTATGGAGCTGAGAGCAGGAACTTAGCCCTTCAGAATTGAATATTTTCAATTTCCTTTATAAATTACTAGCTGGTACCCGGCATGCGTAGCAATGCCATTCAAAGAGATCTGCATGTCCTTTCCCGTGCGTCCCCGTTCCCTTCCACCTTCCACCTTCCCCGTCTTCCCCATCCCTGTTTCTTCCCTCTCCTTCCCCTTGCCTTTCCTCTCCCTGCCGCTAAAATATATGAAATAAACACATTTTAATCTATACAAATTTCATAACGCCATAGCTTACCATTATATACAACTCGCTGATAATGTAGCTTTCTACTGGTGAAAGAATTTATAAAATTGGTTTAGTGGGTTAGGCGTGAAAGCGTAACAAACAAACACACGCACTTTCGCATTTATAATATTAGTATAGATGGATAATGACAAATTGGATGTCAAATATTTATATTTCGAATGAACACCGTTTGTAAACTTAAAAAACATTTGTCAAATATTTTAACGAATGAAATACTTTTCCATGTGTAGAATTATAATTAAATTTTAAAAATTCTGATTATATTATTCAGTACAAATTTTACTGCTCGAAATATTCTTCACGCAAATTACCTTTGGAATTTTTAAATTGGAACTTACGATTGTGTGAATATAGACAAGCGATATGGTAGGTACCTACCAACAAACAGAAAATTATTTATTTTTTATTTAATTAAAATTCTTCCTGTTGTAAAATATTTTAGCAAATGATTGTTTTTAATATTACAAATGGTGTTCATTAGAAATGTAAATTTCAGACGTCTCCGCGATTTGTCAACAAAAAAATACAAGTACATAAAACGGTCGGTCTAAGAGCAAGGTCAACAGCCGTATACACCAGGCTAGGCTTGCATTCAATAAAAGGTCGAAAATAATAGAATCGAATAATATAAACCTGAAACTGAAAATACTCCTCATCAAGACCTATGTATGGAGTATCTTGATGTACGGCTGCGAAACATGGTGCCTATCCGAAAGAGATAAACAGAGACTAGAGGCTTTTGAGATGTGGTCCTATAGAAGACTATTAGGAATTTCCTGGAGAGACCACATTACAAATGAAGAGGTTCTCCAAAGAATCGAAGGAGGAAGGCACCTGCTCAGGACCTTGTCCGAAAGGCGCGCAAGATGGATTGGCCATGTAATAAGACAAGAAGGCCTCTTGCATGCCATAATGGAGGGTATGACCGAGTGGACAAACGCTAGGGGACGCCCACGCCGAGAGTACCTGGAGGACCTGCTGGTGGACGTGCGCTGCTCATCATATGCAGACTTCAAAAGAGCCGCACAAGACAGGGAAGAGTGGAAGAAACGAATAGATGACATTGCTGCAAACCAATCCCAGGATTGAAACCAGAGAGAGAGATATAAAATTAGAAATATTTGTATTGGAAATGCAATATGATCCTAAATAACTAATTATCCGTTTCACAAATCCTACAATTATAATATCCCGTGATTTCTAGCGGATCTGCATTAGTAAACAGATAATTGACGCCAAAATTAATTAAAAAAATATATATTTGCGGCACGTTCAAGAGCGGAAGATACTTTCAGTATCACCCTGGTGTAAGGTCACCAATTGGCTTTAGGCATGGTTGGTGACTAGATCTGAATACCCAGATACTTCACCACCTTCCTCTTCCCCATCTATTTCGTTCCCCACTTACCTTTAGCCTCACAACATACCCCAATTGGAGATGCCATTGTCTCACTGGCTCAAGACAGGAATAGATAGGACTCTTGTGAGGTATTCACAAAAAAATAGGTGATTAATTTCTTACCTTCCCATTTTGAAATCATATATAACATGACTTAGAACGTGCTTAGGAAGTCATAGGATTTGCGTAATGTCACCGTGGTTATTCAATCTATACATGGATAAATTGTTTGCAAGAATTGAAAGAGATGGGATTGGACGCGAAAGTAATCTGGAAGTATGTTGTCTGTTGTATGCTGATGATGCGGTACTGATTTCTTACAGTATGGAAGATCTACAGTCTCTCGTGTCCAGGATGAACGAAGAATGTATGAAGAATGAGTTAATGATTAATGTAAGTGAGTCTAAAGTCACGGTAATTTAAAGAGACAGTATGAAAACAATGTGCAACATAGTTGTGAATGATGAGTATTTGGAGCAGATGGATGAGTTTGTGTACTTGGGAAGTATGTTTACGGGAGATGGGAAGGCTGATAGAGATATCGAAAGAAGGGTAAATGCAGACAACTCTATTAATGGAGGAGTGAAAGCCGTTGGCGCCAACAAACAACTGTCCAAAGAAGCGAAGTTAGCCGTCCATAATGGAGTGCTGGTACCTACCCTGATGTATGGCAGTGAGGCATGGAACTGGCAGACGAAGGATGAAAGAAGACTGAATGCTGTAGAAATGAGATCCCTGATACGTACGTGTGGTAAAACCATGTACGATCGTGTGAGAAATGTGGAGATCCGCCAAGAATGCCAAGAATGGTGTTACATCAACCTTGCATTCAACGAGGAAAGGAGTGTAAGGAGAATATACGACGCAAATGTGAATGGAGGAAGAGGTCGGGGACATGAGAAAGACATGGCTCGACCAAGTGAATCAGATACTTGAGTCGGGCCATGTGAAGAGTCGGAATAATAGAAAAGCATGTATGAGACCATGTATGAATGTGAACGAGGCAAGGAGTGTGTGCCAAGATCGAGTTGTTTGGCGGTCCGTCCTCTCTACCTGCCCCAGCGGGGAAACAGCGTTCTAGTTAGTTAGTTTAAACACCTCCAACGTTATTAGTCAGCTACCCATCTCATTACCACAAAAAAGTCTTATCAATGTTCGATCAAAACACACGCCAAACGTTTATTACCAGCAACAGAACCAGCGTGTCTAGATTTCACCCGGACTGTCTGCCTAATTGATAGCGCTTTTAGTTCATCGCAAAAAATAACGGGCTTCTCTTGTAGAGCGTCCGAACATATATCTGCAGACACAAATAAATAAAAAAGAGGCCTAAGCGGCCGCCACCAAACGACGGCGAAGCGGGGCCCGTAACCTTAAAGGGACAATTGATTTTCGCGTGGCTGGGCCGGCAATATCAACATAATATAATATATACATAAACCAGTGAACGCGATGAACGATTTTGCAATACATTTTTTAAAATTGTATTTAGGTGGTATTTAATCACTTTTTTAAATTTAGGAGGTGAGTATGGGTAGCGCCGCTCCGGGAATCATTTATTGGATAACCAACACCTCTGCCATAGGTCACCCCAAGAGGTTCGCAGCTTTGGTTACTTAGGTGCTCGGGTTCATGGGGTGAGGTATATTCGTGAAGGATACTTTTGCACACCAGCTGCACGGCAAGGCGGGTCAGGAGAGAATGGTTGAGGGACTCATCCAGCCGTACTCTCTCGGAACATCGTCTTGTACTGCAGTGGGAGGGACGGATTCACACATTCGTCACTCCTGGACACACTAACCCCCAAATTCCTACTCACCCCTGATACCCTTTTCCTTCCCAGAACTTCCTCTCCTTCCTTTCCTAAAATGACCCTCCACACAGAATTCGCAAAGATGACATAGGACCTGAGGAGAATTATTTCATCAGGGCCTCCTGTATGAAACTAATGTAAAAAAAAATTCTAACTGCAATAATTACATTCAAATTTTCTAAGAACTAAATCACCTTTCAATAACCTGACGATCGAACTTAACCCACAAAACAGTAAAATAATGTATCTCTACCATTTTACCTACTTTGCGTAAAAACAAGATTTCAGTAGTGAAAAAAAAACTTTTTTTTTACATTAGCTCAATACAGAGTGCCCTGGGGAAAATAATCCCCTCAAGGCCTATGTAATCCTTGGGGATATTGTTTTTTTAGGAAAGGAAGGAGAGGAAGTTCTGGAAAGGAAAAAGGTCTTATGAATCTAACCCTAACATCGCGGTGCAACGCAATGTTCTGAGAGAGTCTCACTGGAGAGGTCAAAAGGTTAACAAAACTCTCTCGATCCGGCCTGCCACGCAGTTATTGGGCAGTCGCATCCGCCGTCAAGATGTAGACAATCCAGAAAAAGGTTCCCCGGGCAACGGTACCCATACCAGCATCCTAAATTGAGAATTTCAGATTGAGAATTTCTTGTCAATTTTTAAATTTCAAAAGGGTGACCCGACAGTTGATTCCCCGACAAATGATCCCCCGAAATGATATTTACTGTAAAATTATATTTTTTTTGCATTATTTACCAATTTCAAACGTAAAAGATATTCAGTTGGTACGAATGTCAAAGCAATTTATACACAGTGTCGATTTTTTGAACTTATGCGCTGGTTTGTACAGTAAATAGAGAAGCAGATT
The DNA here is from genome assembly GCA_929108145.2 of Limnephilus rhombicus. Taxonomy (NCBI): domain Eukaryota; kingdom Metazoa; phylum Arthropoda; class Insecta; order Trichoptera; family Limnephilidae; genus Limnephilus; species Limnephilus rhombicus. The sequence goes on from OV815283.1 coordinate 49,839,180, forward strand.
TACTTATAACAATTATATTCTTTATTACTTATAATAATTATTTTTTATTCGGCGGTAAATCCTCTCTGCACATCCCTAAGGGTTCACTTAGTTATATACGTTGTGTAATTATGTATAACGTATTTTCCCTAAAGCGACTGCACATTTTTCATTTTTTTTATTTTTATTTTTTATTGAAACATATAACAAGGTTACAATTTTACAACATTATATAAACATCAATATTTCAATCACTCTCCTAATAAAGCAGCTGCTTGTGTTTAGGAGAGGACAACTAAAAAAAATTACATTTGTTTAAATTAAAACAAAAAATATTAGTAATTTAACAAAAAATATAAGTGATTTTATGAGAAAATACACATAAAAGTAATAAAAATATAGGTTAGTTAATATATGATTCAAAGTATTGATAAGGCATAAACATATTTGTATATAAGTACGCCGGGGGACGACTTGTCATGGAACCTTCAAAAGGAATGGTGGTAATTGCAATTCTTACATAATGTGCCTCTGGAGATCGTGATATAATATTCCTAACATTGAGTCCACTTCCTAAGAAGACCACTTCAATTGTCAAACCCGTCAGATTCCTTCTCAGATACATTTTCCACGTTAATAGTTTATCCGAACACATTCTTAAACTTGATTGATGAGTAGAAAAAAAGAGCAAAATCATTATAAGTGCAACCCCTCGCTCTTCCCACGATAATCGTGGAATGAAAAATTCCAATATTTCATCGATGCCACATTTTAACATTCCTCTTCCGACTTTTAATAAAATCCCTCTAATGGTTAAGAATGTTAAATTGAAGCCTCCTAAATCCAATATAATATTTCTTTCTAGCTACACTAATTTAAGGCCCGGCAACAGAAAAAAAGGTTTTTTTTAAATCGCAAAGTACCTTTGCTCTGAAATTTAATAAAAATACATTTTGTTCTGTTACCATGTTACACGTGTGAACAAATTTAAAAAAAATGCTACGTTGTGAATTTACCGAGAGATTTTTGCAGTATTTTAAAAGAGTCGAATATTATTAAATATTTTCACGAATTTCACTTAATTAAAATCATTTTTTAATGTTAGCGTGCTCTCTCTAATATTTAAAAAAAATAATAATAATTTTATCTCTATAATAATTTTTTTTTAAATGCTACGTTGTGAATTTGCCGAGAGATTTTTGCAGTATTTTAAAAGAGTTGAATATTATTAAATATTTTCACGAATTTCACTTAATTAAAATCATTTTTTAATGTTACCGTGCTCTCTCTAATATTCATATTTACATACGAGTATCTCCCTTACAAACTAAATTCTTGTTCTTTTTGAGCATTTTTTTACATGAGTTCCACACACGAGGCCCTGAGATAAACAACTTCCCTCAGGGCATATTTCATCTTTGTGAATGCTGTGTGGACGATTTTTAAGGCAATGCAGCTGGAAAGGAGAGTTCTGGGAAGGCAAAAGGTTTGAGGGGTGGTTAGGAATCTAGGGTTCAATGTGTCCTGGTTATCCACCGCCAAGACCTAGACAAACCTCACCCTATGAGCCCAGGCACCCCTGCTAAATCACCAAACGTATCGAACCACTTGGGGTGACCTATGGCAGAGGTGTTGGTTTTCCAATAAATGGTTTCCGGGGCGTCGGTAACCATTCCCGCCTCCCAAATTGGACGCCTCACAAACACTACGGAGCTTTAAGTTTAAATATTGAGATCAGTGATAATAGAATGGAAAGACTTAATCAAAATTAAAGTAAAGTATCCCTTTGTGCTTTCAGATGCCGTGAAAGTCACGTGAGAATTTCACTATAGTTTTTTTGTGAATAAAATTAGCAAATTTAAATAATTAAATAAAACCGCCGAGGGATCCACGGAGACTAGAAACAAAGTATTGTTAAATATGCCCTATTATGCGGCATTTAAAAACAAAACTAATTAAGCGAACTCACGACTTTTTAATTTATTAATTTTCTAGGGGACCCTGGCTCAAATCGATCACTTTAAATTAACCTTACTAGCTGATATGGAATGCAGAGGTTGGTGTGTTTCTTAACAAAAATTACTTGTTTTTGTGGTACACACTAATTCACAGGCAAATCGAACGATGACTATCTCATAAGTCTAATTAGAGTGGTAGTGTAGTTTTAAAATTTTAAATGAAATTGTGCAGTTCAAAACATTTCTTCCGCAATATCATTAAAATTTATACGGCGCATGGTGGATGAGAGATTTTCGGTTGCATTTGTTGAGTTGTTATTTCTGAAGAGTAATAAAATATATTTATATATTTATACAACAGACCTTTTGAATTCATCTATTTATTTTGTTATGTTTCTTTTTCCCCTTCTGGGGATGCGTTAGACCTCGTCCTTGCATCAACAGGAGTCGGTCGACCATGGTACGGTGCCCTCTAAAATTAATTGCGCCACCCCCAGCAACATGTGCAAGCTTTAGGTTTGGGGGGGGCGACCTCGGCTCTCCTTCGCCTTGCCTCCGGCTACTCGACGCTGAATTCCTTAGGGTCGTCGGGTATTTCCCCCCAATCTCCCATTTACTTTTCTTTGAGGCATCACCGAGGAACCGGCTAAGGGGCGCGGAAGCTGAGTGTGGTTCACGACTAGACCGAATGTCATGCGCATTCTTGCTGGGACTGCCAATCGATTGAAGAGGACTCCCAACCGTTTGCCATTCCCTTATTACTTATCTACTGTGTCTTCTTCCCAAACAGGTGCTTGTAGGATACACTGGATACAATCACCCAGCGCTTGCCAGCTCGTGGACTTTCACCAACCTGTCCCATTGTCTTGTCTATATTTTATCATACTAACACCTATTGTATCTGTATTTCCCGCTAAGCACTTGAATACTGCTTACTAACAACGTATGCAGGGACATTGGAGGTCTAGTTTCGTTTTCAAATGTAGAGTCGTTTTCACAAAAAAAAATTAGAGTCCTTGCAAGAGCCTTGAAGGGGTAACCATCTGTTACCTATACCAGGGCGGGTAAGTGGTGGGTCCTCCAAAAGACCTTTTGAATGTTTCATTCACAAAATATAGGTTAATTGTTTTTATGTCTAATTTCGCGGACCGCCATTGAATTTAAAAAAAATTAATGAATATCAAATTTAATAAGGTTATTAGAAGTTCTCCAAGCGTATTAGTTTTTTTATGACAGCTGTATCGGCTAACAAGGCCACTTTCAAACCCTTCGTACAAATAAGTCGTCTTAAAGGCAACTTTGAGACAACTTATTTATATGATTCTATTTACCTCCGCCCAGTTTCAATTTTATTAGTGCCTAAAATTAATTTATTACCGGTTAAACCGATTTACTGTAAAAATAATTACGACAGTAGAATCTCTTTTTTACGGGGTACCTTCTTTGAAACCTTTTTCCCCAAATTAAATGTGTTTTTAATTGTTTAATAATGACGTGACTGCTTCGACTTATTTAAATGTGTTATATTGAAATAAAAAATTGATATTGGGCGGTGATAAAGAGAATAAAATGTCTTTAAGTCGTCTCAACGTGGCGTTAACACAGTTTGAAAATGTCTTTTACGCCGAAACAGCTGTCAAAATAATAATAAACTAAAATTCTTCCAGAACTTAATAACAAAAAAATATTGAAATAATAAGTAAAAAAACAAAGCGAAATAATAATCCTAACATCACCTAAGTGGTTGTCAATTAATCACGTGATGTTTTATAGCAACTTTTTAACCCCCCCCCCCCCCCCCCCCAAAATCAAGTGTATATTTTTTAGTACAAAGTATTTTGAAATTTTCAGAATATTACTACGAAAAATAAATTCACGTGATATCTCATTATACCCCCCCCCCCCCTCGTGATGTTTCGTGATTTTTTCCGATCCCCCCTTTCAAGCCTCACGTGATTAATGGACGACCCCTAACCTGACCCAACCTTCATCTTATTTATTTATGTAAGAGAATGATGCAAAAAGTACGTGTTTCTAAACTACACCATGAATCACATAAAACACTGATCTTGAAGTAAAATGCAATACTACACCACTCGACACAATCTGAACTTATCGACTGATTGTTGCAATGTGTGAGCATCAAAACATAACACGTCAATGGAAAAAAAAAATACAGAGTGTGCAGTTCACACGCAGTAGTAATAAAACCTTCTGAAAACTAAAGTAGATAAGAGTGGGGAGGCTTCGAAGCACCGCACAAAGAGGAGACCGATTAATGTATCACATAACCTCGCAGGATAAATTCTATAGATAATAATAATAATACTTGGATGATTTATACAGCAACGTTTTTGTGAAAAATCACCTCAAGGGCGCTGAACAAACTTATAATACCTACTTACATTTCTAAAATCTAAAAAAAACTACAAGCTATACAAACAATTAAAAACAACTTAGGGCTACAAATTGCATCCACCGGTTCATTGATCACCGATACGAAAATATAAGTACAATATTTTGACTAATGAACGCGATGCTGCCTAAAAATTAATGAAAACAGGACCGTACTTACCTGGGAGGTCGCTTGAAATTAACACTGTATATTGTTCATTTAAAGAAATTTAGAAAGAGTTCGCACGCAGAGGACATTATTGTGAACACATGTTATTTAATCCCGAAAAATATTTTAATATTAATATGTAATGTATTCTTTGACGAGTGTATTTTGAAAAGTAAAAGCAACAATAAATGGTGGGTGATGCAGTAGTACCTATAAGGATTTGATCTTCCTAAATGTGATTCGTCAAGAGACAGATTGATGTGTAAGGACTCGAGTAATTTTAATTCAGTAAGCAAAGTGTGATTAAGACATATCATAGGCAATACAAGTATGATATTCTCAAATAGTTATATGTAAATTAAGGGTATGAGAGCCCAAAAAGGTAGGTTTTTAGTTTGGACCTATGTGTGGTTGTCTCTTTTTCATTTAAAGAAGTTTTAGAAGTCTTTTCAAAAGGTTCTAAGTTTGAGTCTTTATTTTATTCGAAGGCTATCCATATTTTTATTTGTTTTTGGGGTGTTATGCCGTGTTGCGCTACCTCCTTCTTTAGCCAACGGTTCGGACAGCGTTGCAGTGTCCATCATCAACGCTGTCCTAAACATTGGCTAAAGAATACCCCAAAAACAAATAACGATAATACTTTTGGCTGTGAAAATCTTAAAACGTATCTCGAAGGCTATCCAGTTCACTTTGAACCAATGCTTGAACTATTTTGCCAAGCGTTGAACCCAGATCTGGCATTGTCGGCCCGATCCGTCACCAACATGATTAATCGACTGGGCTCTACAGATAATATTTATACAAACATAACTAACACATACCGCCACCGGTTCGTAAGGTCGATACACCACGTGACTGGTACAGCCACAAATTAATAAAAAAAAAAAATTAAATTAATTAAATCATTTACTAATGGAATTGAAATACGAAGAACATACGAAGCACTTGTCAGCAGCATCCTGGAATACAGCTCCATTATTTGGCCACCCTCTAAACAAAACCATATCCTAGAAATAGAAAAAGTACAAAAAAGGTTTATGCGTTATCTGTATACGAGGGAATATACATACTACCCATTCCTGTACCCATCGTTGTTCTTAACAGGAATGCTCTATCTTAATACCTTAGAAGCCCGCCGAAAAATATTTTTGGGGAAACATTTTTTTGAAGCTGATCTCGGGTATTGTACTGAATCCACCTATGTTGAAGGAGATTAACCTATATGTCCCTAACGCGTATACTCGTGGGAGATCTCACACACTTTTTTATGCTCCGAAAGCGAGAACTTCTTCCTTTCAGAATGCCCCATTAAATAGAGCAATTCAACTGCTTAACGACTCTGCATCGAGCATTGACATCTTCAATGTTACCTATAGAGAGTTCAGTAACTATCTTTTGACATACGTCTCAACATAGTGAAACTGCCCCCTTGGCCCTTTTTTTTCTCTTATATTTTGTAATTTTCTCCGTAATAATTTGGTGTATAACTGTTTTATGGAGAACCTGAAAAAATAAATAAATATTAGTAAAAATTGAGTTCATTTTTAATCACTAACACTGAACATAAAACAATATTTTTTGAAGTTAAACTTCTTTAGCACCGTTGTGATTTGAAACTCGATGAAACGGAAAAGAGACTAAAAAGAAACACACACATCTGTAGGATTTAGCCTGCGAGACAATTAGATAGAATGGAACCTTACCGCATTGGCCGCTTTGGTTATGAGCTCACTTTTTAATGCTCCTTTTGGTTGAGATTAATAATAATAATAATAATAATAATAATATCTTTATTGAACAAAAATTTTAAGATTTATAACAAACAAGAAAAAAGTACATCTTACAATATTTTAAAAGTAACATTAGTACAAAAGTTAATAACAAAAAACAATATACATATAAAACAGTAGTTACTTAGAGAGTAGAAATTTGTAATTATAAATTTAGGTTTCTCGTAACCTGCCTCACTAGGCTAGCCTGTGTTGAGGCAGTTATTTTAGATCAATTTATAATGCTGTGAACATACCTACACTTATATTAGAATGTAATCACACAATAGATTGGTTGCATTAATAATAACAATAACATTGGTACAATAATAACAGCATTGGTTCATTACTAATTTCGAATTTGGGTGAGTGCACCGGTAAATGCTCTATCATTATTTTTTATCCAAATTTTTATGTTTTTTTTGAAAATTTTTTGTGAATCACATTTTTTTATACTAATTGGAAGAATGTTGTAAAGTCTTGTTGCAAGGTATCTAAAGCTTCGTTGACCAAAAGTAGTATGAGTTATGGGAATTTGTAGTAAATCTTTGTTATTGTTTCGAGTATAGCGAGAATTTAGTCTTTTTTCATAGTATTTATGGAAGTTTGTGTATAAATGAGTGAGGATTGTTTTTGCATATATCTGACGAACGTCAAACACATTCATAATATTAAAGATAAAGTTCGAGTCCGTAATTAAGGGTAATCTAAGAATTATTTTTATAATCGTTTTTTGTGCCTTTATGATTGGATCTAGTGCTGATGCAGTACCGCCTCCCCATGCTATGATACCGTACTCAATAACAGATTGACAGACTGCAAAATAAATCATTTTCAAGTGTTGCAAGTCGAGAAAGTTTCGTATCTTTCTGAAAAAGTGCATGGTTTTTCTTATTTTGTTTGCAATTATTTGAGTGTGAAAATTCCATTTGAGATATGGATCAATTGTGAGGCCGAGATACTTTATCTGTGTAGTGCGCTCAATGTAGGGACACTGGCAATATTCATCGCAATTCATACATGTGTGTATTCTAATAGAGGCATCATCATGAGGTTGACCTGTTATATTTATGCTTGATGTGACATATTTAGTTTTCTCGGTGTTCAATGTGAGTGTATTTGTATCTAACCACTTTTTTACAATGTTTATTTCCGTTTCTGCTTTATTGTAGACAGCTAGCCAAGTGTCAGCTTCAAATAATAAAACAGTGTCATCGGCAAAACTAACTATTTTTCCCTGTATGTTAATGTTACATAAGTCGTTGATATATAAAAGGAACAAAGACGGTCCTAATATGCTACCTTGTGGTATACCATAGTTAGTTGAGCGCTGATTGCTAAGTGTGTTCATTATTTTCACTTGTTGCTTGCGTTCATCAAGGTAGCTCTTAAAAAAGTTAAGTTCGTTGCCTGTAATACCGATTGTTTGAAGTTTGTTTATTAATTTACTGTGTGATATTGTATCAAAGGCTTTAGACAGGTCTAAAAAAATTGAAATACATTTTTTGCTTTTGTCAAGGTTTTTTACAATAAAGTCAGTTACGGCGGCCATAGCATCTGAGGTACTCTTGCTTTCTTGAAACCCGTATTGATTTGCTGAAAGTAGTTTATGGCTGTCTAGAAATTTTACTAACTGAGCATTTATAATTTTTTCAAATACTTTGGATAGACTGGTCAGTAGAGTTATTGGTCTGTAATTGTTTATGTCTGTCTTGTTACCTGTTTTATGTATGGGAATAACAATACCTTGTTTCAGGTTTGAGGGGAAGTGTCCTTGACTGATACTAAGGTTAATTAGGTGTTCTAGGGGCAATGTAATTTCCGTAGACAGCGTTTTCAAAATCTTGGTTGTTATTCCATCAACCCCGGCAGAAGAAGTGTTTTTAAGGGAATTGATTATTTTTAGAATCTCTTCCCCTGAAACAGTTTGGAAATTGAATCTTCTATTGGGAAATTGAAGTTCTGTTTCAGCAGGTAGAGCATTTCTACAATTTGGTAGACGAGAAGCAAGATTTGAACCAATATTTATGAAGAAGTTATTGATGTAATCCGCAACGAGCTTGGGGTTTTTTGAGGTGTCAATAATTTTTCCGTCAATACAAAGTTTACTAATGTCCTGTTTGTCTTTGGTGTTTTGTGTATTTGTGGCTTCTCTTAGAATTTGCCATATTTTTTTGGGATCGTTGTTACTTTCTTGGATTTTGTCTCTGTAGTAGATTTCTTTCGCCTTCCTAATGACTTCGCCGCATGTATTTCTATATCTTTTGTAGATGTTTATTGATATTATGTCATAAGGATTTTCTTTCACTTTTTTGTGTAATGCGTTTCTTCTACGAATGCAGTTGATAATTGAGTAGTTTATCCATGATTTCAAGGGTTTAATTTTGTTAGGATTTTTTTTTGTTAAAATTGTTGTATTATTAATTAATTCATTTTTCAAAAAGTCAACAAAATAATTCCATGCATCCTCTGAGTTTTTTATTTGTAAAAGCTCTTGCCAAGATTTATTTTTAATTATATTTTTTAAATTCTCAAAATTAATATTATTGTATACGATTGACTGATCTCTTCTGTTTTTTGTGGTGTCGGATTGCAATGTGAAAATTGTTGTGTAATGGTCTGTAATTGTTGATTTGTATACAATACTTTTGTATTGTTTATTAGTTTTGACCATTACGTGATCAATGCACGATGTTGATTCATTAGCTATTCTTGTTGGTGTATTGATAGTACTAATTAATCCATGAAACTCTAATATGTTCAGGTAGTCGTGACATTGATGGTGAGGGTTGTTTGGAAGTATGTTGATATTTAAATCTCCCATAATTATCAAGTTTTTAGTGTAGGAAAGACTAGAGAGTATGCTATTTAGACTGTTAAGAAATGGTGTTATATTACGAATAGATGGAGAGCGGTATATTGCTAGAATACACGTATCATTATTATACATTATTTGCATACAGCTTGCGTCAATAATGTTTATTTCAGTTACATTAGAGTTTAGGTCATTTTTTGTGTATACCACAACTCCATCGTTCTGACTATCGTGTTTTGATGAGTTGTAGGAAGAGTAGTGATTTATGAATTTAGGAGTGTAAATATTTGTCAACCAACATTCTGTGAGAATAATAACATCAAAGTCTATATTTAGGTGGTTAAGCTGTATCTGGAGTTCATTAAAGTTTTTATTAATAGACCTGATATTTTAGTGCATAATAATAGTATTTTTTGAATCAGTTGTTAGGTATTTACATATTTTCGCATCTGATGTTACAAACAAATTATCTTGATCACCTAGTTCTTTGTATGTGTTATTAATGTTAATAGCCATTTTATAATTTATATTACAAAAAAAATTGTTTAATTCCCTTAAATGAGAGCTCCACTAGTCCGAGGCCATTACTGGGGATTTCAACCTTTGATTGAAAGAGGTACAGGTGAATTATTGTTGCAGTTTGAAAATAAATGCAAGCAATATGTCCCACTGAACTGAGGGGAATCGACCCAGTGAATGACCTGTAAAAGTGAGGCTCTCAATAAAAAAAAACTAATCAATTTTTTTAAGATCATCAGAGTGTTTGATATAAATTACTCTATCACTTTCATTTTTTTTAACCATCACTTTACATTCCTTGTACCAGACATATTTATATCCCATTTCTTTTGCCTTAGTCTTCGACCTCCACAGAAGATCTTTGAAGTAGGCGCCAAGGGTTTCACTAATAAAAATCTTCTGGTGTCCGTTTCCTTGGGTTGTGGTAGGGTTGAGTAGCTTCCTGTTCAGTAGAATCTGCCGTCTTTTTTGGGGGTTAGTGAATCTGACGTGGAATTTTGGGGGGACTCCTGGTCGTCGGTCCGGAATTTTCTTGATTTCGAGGATGTCATCGCCCTTTATGTCGACACCTGCAGCAGCGGCCACCCGTTTAATTATTTCTGCAGGCTGCTCAACCTCTTTTTCTGGAATCCCTGCAAATTCAAGGGTATCTTCATGCGTTTTTTGTTCCACTTCTGCTAATCTAACTTGAAGGCTCTTTATTATGCCATCTTTTGCCGTTATTTCCTTTCTCATGGTTTCTACTTCCGAGACCAGTTTAATTATAGTCTCCATCTTTAGGTGTATATCATCATATTGATGACTGATGAAGTCTCTTGTGCTCCGGTTCTCTTTATTTTCATCATCAATTTTTTTTAGGATTGCGGATTTAAAAGTTTCTAATTTTTTTTCCATCTTCATCTCAATTTTCTCCAACAGGACATCAATATTTATTCCCTGGGGATCAGATGTAGCACTGGTCCCGGTTGTTTGTCCTTTACTTCTCAGATTTTTATCTGTAGTTGACATTTTGAACACTGAATTTAATTTGTAAGGTCGAACACTGCCTATATTCCCTTTTACTTGACACTTGGAATTCACTTGTGATATCCTGTTTTTGTTTTCTTTTGTAAAACTGTCAATCAATTATTCGCAAGTGGGAAGGAAGCACTGTCTAAGTATAAATTAAGATTCTTATCAGTTTGATAAATGCGCTGAAACATTAGTTCACTAAAAACAGAAAAAATAATTATTTATTTCGGGAGTAGAGCAAAACACAGCTGTCAATCGAATGTAGGTATTGTTGTATGATTGTGTGTAAGTTATTATTATCAGTTAGTATAATATTATAACATATGTATGAATGTTTCACTTCGACCGCGTATGAACTGCACTCGATTTTTTTTTACATTAGCTTCCCGCAAGAGGCCTTGAATAAAACCATTTCTCTCATTTCTTTCTTTCTGTCATTTTTTGAGGATGCTATGAGGTGGGTCTTTTTAGGGAAAAGGAAGGATTGTAAGTTATGGGAAGGAAAAAGGTAAAAGGGGTGGATAGGAATCTGGAGGTCAGTGTGCCCAGGAGTGACGGACGTATGAATCTATTCCTCGCACGGTGGTGCAAGGCGATGGATCGAGAGATTCCGGATGGAGAGGTCAAAATGTCTCCTCGATCCGGCCCACCACGCAGTAGGTGGGCAAACGCATCGGCCACCAATATTTAGACAAAACTCACCCCCATGAACCCGGGCATCCATGCTAAATTACCAAACGTATAGAATCTCTTGGGGTGACCTATGGCACTGGTGTTTGTTATCCAATAAATGGTTTCTGGAGCGGTACTACCGCAATACCCGTCTCCCAATTTGATATATAAAGATTTGAAAGGAAACTCATGTTGTCAGTTAATAGTAGTCCTTTTGACTCCTAAGTTCTACACAATTATACATGCCATTGATATTGATTATATGTTCAAAAAATCATTTCACTACTTTTCTCGATACGCTGCCTCGAATTCATATGTAATGTACATATTTTTTTGGATATTCATATTATAACTGGTTAAATTGTTAATAATAAAGTCCGCGATAGCCCATACGTAAAATATTTCTATCTTCCTGAAATTTGTTTTTTAAAAATGATCTTCACAAAGCTAGTAATTCCGTTACCGGGAACTTGCTGGAAATCAAATTAGCTCCACGCAGACCAACTAAAGGAACAAACCAATGCTTCTTGCGAATTTTTGACTGTGGGATAATGGACTTTCTTTTTGATAAATGTTTTCGTAAACTAATATTTTTGGTTTCGGTGTCATTTTTAAGACCCACACGCCCTGTCTAGATATACTTGGTCGAAGGTAATAAAAGATCAAACGTACATCTATATAAACAATTTGAAGCTCGAACAAAGTTTTAATATTACAAATCGCCTCTTTTAAAATGACCTTAAAAATATGTGAACACTTCTGCCCAATTCAGATAAAAACTACAAAATTCTTCTCAGAATTATGAACATAATACGAAAAAAAAATTATTTCATTTTTTGTTTTTGGGGTGTTATGCCGTATCCTTCTTTAGCTAAAGTTTCGGACAGCGTTGCAGTGTCCATCATCAGGGAAGATCTGGCCGATCCGGTAGATGTGTAATTTTTAGTGAAATGTGTGCTTATTTACTTGAAAGCGACACCGTGTCGCCGACTCCACTACTTTCAGCGGTACAAAATAACCGCGACAAGCAGTGGCATCATTGCCGCGGAGCGGAATAGAAAGTTCAATAAAACGTTGTATTTATGCTAGCCTGGGGCACGTCCCTTTGCAAAATATTGTTTTATAAGGAAAATTTTTTAATATTTGTCATTGAAAGGCATTCGGATGCAAATAATTTACAAGTACTTTCGGCTTCACAAATTCTAAAATTATAATTGCCGTGATTTTTTCGGTAATAAAAAAATATAGAGCCCTTGTTATATATATTTCACAAAAACGACGCTTCATAAAATATCAAACCAACATTGTTACCAATAAATTATAATTTGTCTAGATCCCACGAACCGCTGGTGAATAACCCCTGCAACAGACGATAGAGATAAACTCTTATGTTCTGATGGCTCCACCGCGACACAGTAAAGTTGCGGTTGCGATTTCGAGAGCAGATCTGAATAGCCAGGCTTCTGCGGTCATTCCGAATAAAGCAGAAACTCATTCCATGCCTGACGGCTGCTGTCAGTTGGCGTCTGGGAGATTAATAACTCATCATTCATTCAGCGTGCGTAACGCGGTTAGCAGGGCTGCTCCCTTCACCCACTCCACACTGAACAGATAGTCTCTAGAAGAGTGGTCTATACCAAGGGTGTTACGGATATTCGCATCCACATCCGCAAATGCGGATCATTTGAATTAATTCAGACATCTGCATCCGCATCAATTAATGCGGATGTGGGCGGGGTCAGAGAGGCGCGTGCCTCACGCGAGTTGCTATCTTCGTTCGCTAACTGACCAATAGGAAGACATGTAATGTGTGTTTGTCTCTTTTTAGTGTCGCTCGTTTCCGTTTCATCGAGTTTCAAATCACAACGGTGCTAAATAAGTTTTCACTTCAAAAACACCCCTGTATATACATCTTTGAAAACGTTCGATAACTTTCGGCAGAAGTAAGGAAATATTCAGTTTAATTCTGGCACACGGACAAGCCCACTGCTCACTTCCATCGATTTATTTCTTGGGTGGCTGGACCATAAAATGACCGGGTTTACATTTTTTCGTTCCGCTGCGGTGATCGCACTGCTTCTCAGGTATGTAAAAACCCAAAATGTCCGAGTCGTACTGGCTGCGTAACGCGGTTGCAAGGATATAACAGATGTACCAACAATAATCCTGATGGACATTTTAACATTAAAACAATGCAGCAATGTTGCCAGACACCTTTACTGCATATTGAAATTACCGTTTTGCCGTTAAGATGCCAGAGTGCCTTCAAAACTGTGAAACAAAGTGATAAAAACTTTTGGTTTGCGTAATGTATTTGGGACGGTTTCACCATAAAAAGGTTTTTCTTCATTTTGCAGGGCTGACACCGTGTCATTTGAAATGAGCCATAAAATCAGAGAAACGTCAAAATACCTCATTGAAAAAATAATTTCATTCGTATTGTTTTGTATTTTTGTTTTAGTACCACAAAACGAATGTAACTGATTTCGTGGTAATTGTCGTTAAATTTGCATTAGGCATTTATTAAAAGGTTTCATTAAAATCCTGCAAATGAAATAAGTCAGAGAAATTAAACTTAAAGATATATGTACTTAAACTACAGGCGGTGTACATAGTAAAAGTACAAATCTTTTACTGAATGTAAGTAATAAAATTATATTGTTGTTATTAGTTTTTGGGGTATTATGCCATGTTGCGCTACCTCCTTCTTTAGCCAACGTTTCGGACAGCGTTGCAGTGTCCATCATCAGGGCAGATGTGTAATTGTTAGGGGTGATGTTAGTACTTATCTACTTAGGAGCGATACCGTGTCGCCAGCTCCACTCCTCTAGGAGCTACAATATACTTCAACATGTTTTTTTGCGTTTAGCCTTGATGTAACCGTCAATTATCGGATCCCAAGAACTATTGAGTTTAGCTCCGTCGTCTCTATTAATATTTATAGGATTTTTGTTAATTTCAATTGCCTCCGTAATCAGGCGTGCTCTATGTGTTTTCGGTCTTCCCAGGACTTCAGGAACAAATCCAAAGTAATGGCCGGTTTCAATTAAATGCTCGGCGATTGCCGATTTGTCAGGGTGGCCAAGTTTACATGCTCGAAAGTGTTCCGATATCCTTTTGGAGATCGTCCGCTCTGTCTGGCCCACATAGACCTTATCACATCTGGAACAGCTGAGTTTATATACTCCATCTGTTTCCAGAGGAAACTTGGTCTTTGCAGGCCTCAAAAAGTCTCGTATTTTTGTCGTCAATCATCCTTCAGTTTTGGTTTCATGTAATCCTCATGAGAAGTATCGTAAAGCACAAGAAAACCTCTAACCATTTCAAATATTTTTTCCATCACACCAACAATCACAAAAACAAAGTTCCACAGAGAAAATTAGGGACACACGATCCACGAAACTGTGTCGAAAGCACAACACGCCCACGCGCGACGAAGCTTGGGACTGGACTGGCCGTGGAATGTGTTTAATTTGCCCCGCTCCGACAGAAACCATGTTCTACAAAATAACCACGCGTGTGCTGTGCGAGAACTGTGCGTGGACTGGCCGTAATTTGCGCCGGGCCTAACTCGCTTGGACGTTGACTTTTTCCTAGTTGGTTGTCCTACCCAAATTAAATGTTAGTGTGTTGTACAAAAATGTTTTTTTGTGATTTTTCCCTTACATCTGCTCAATACTAGATATTTATTCTAAATATCAACTTAATAGGCATCATCTTATTTGAACCTAACCGACATCGACAATAACATTGTTTTCCAAAGGTTTACGAGGAATTAACAGAGCATATTATTTAAACGCAGTCCAAATAATTAAGAATCATGTCAAGTATTAATTACTCGGAATGGATCGTGTCCCCAATATATAATTTGAGCCCCTGAAGCACAGTTTTTTTTTATAGGTTTTTGGCTTCCACAAAAAGTTAATGATTTCTTGAAGTTATAGAATAATATATTTGTTTTCTATAAATTAAAATAATCGCTAAAAATCATTTGAAAATAAAACCCGGATTTCTTATTTGTTTCAGCAAAGATTTATAAATTTTTTCTTTAGATATAAGAACATGAAACAGACAGCTGCTTAAAAAAGTGATTTAATATATCAATCCTATGTGAATGTCTTATATTTAAATGTAATGTACTTTATTTAAAAAAATTAAATCGTAACTAAAGCATGAAATTTATTCCGACTGAAACTGACTATTATCTATGGGTTATTTATCTTGAGTGATTATTTTTAAAGTCCTTCAAAGACAGTGGAACGTATTTAAAAAAGCACGACACTAAACGAATGGATATTCAGTTGTTTATGAGCATCCTTTATCTGAACTCTGATGCACAAACGGACTCGCTTTAAAATGGTACTTTGTAACAAATGGCATAATTTAGCCCGTGCCATTTCCAGCGAACGATTTGTTGCCGCCATTTCATGTCAGAATGCACGTCCAGCTGTCAAATGGAATAGCATTTCCCGGTGAAAGGCAATCTACAGTTGTCTACTCCCGGTATTGTATCAGACTAAACCTCCTACCTCCTTTACCTCCAGTTTCTCCTGCGCTCCTTGCCCCTACTACCTGTTTCTGCTCCATATTCAACTCCTGGTGTTGAATTTCCGCCATTTTAAAATATTCAAATACAATAAAATGGCACCCCGACGAAACAGTTTTAAAAAAATAAAATCTAATGATTATGGACAGTTTCACCTCTGCTCTGGTAATAATATTGGGGAAAACCATTTTACATGTTTAACGATTTACAAGTTGCGCCACTTAGCTTCAAAAATGCAAATAGCCTAATTAATTTTTACGGTTCACTAGTTCAAAGCATCTTGGAATACGAATAAATTATTTGGTCTCCACAATACACACATGCAATAGATCTGAATACATTCTGAATGAAATTCTTGCTTGTCTTGTCGTGTTGATCGGTAGTTCACCGTGTACTGAAAAAAATGGCTATTAGCAGAACTATTTTTAAACTGAAAGCCTGTACACAAAAGAAGAATTTGAATTGATTTGGCTATATTTTTCGAAATTGTTGACAACCTACATAGTTCACAGTAACTAAGTGAATAAGATCATACTGTAGATTAGACCCTGAGTGATACGGTTGTTATAATTTCATTCTGATAAAAATTTGTCTAAAATAATATATCATGCCTAGAACTTCAAGATTGGTCAATAAAAAAATTAAACGTCACGACATTAACAATTTTTTTTTCAATTCAATAAATTCTTTAAAAAGCAGATATTTTTCTTCATAATCTTAATATATAAAACAAAGTCGGGTTAGTTACACTATTTATAACTCGAGAACGGCTAGGCTGATTTTGATGATCTTTAATTTGTTGGATTTGTCTCCGCCCCGGATAGGATAATAACTATTAAAACATCACAAAAGTTAACGAAATAAATAGTTGTAAAGAAAATTATTCTCCCCATACATTTTGTATGGAACGAATTCTCCTATTTCGAAAGAACTGCAGCAATATTGTGAGGGGTATAATATTGAACTGTGCGTGAATTCCAAACATTCAAAAACGTAAAATGTCAATACGTTGATTGTTGTGCATTTGTTTTTAATCATATAATGCTGCCCTTTTTTCTTATACACTCAATGTCAATAGTCGAAAATGAGACAAATGGTGAACGTATATCTGCACACCTCCAAAGGAAAATACAATAATTATAATAAATCTCTGAAATGAAACGCATTTTTTTACATAAGCTCCACACAGGAGGCCCTGAGGAAAACAATTTCTCTCAGGACCTCGGTCATCTAAGGGGATGCTGTTTGGAGGATCTTTTTAAGGAATGGGGAGGATAGAAATTTCTGGGAAGGAAAAAGGTATGAGGGGTGGGTAGGAATCTGGGGGTCAGTATGTCCGGGAGTGACGGACGTATGAACCCATCCCTCCGACTGTGGTGCAAGGCAATGGGTCAAGAGAGTCCGGCTGGAAAGGTCAAAAGGCCTCCCTCAACCAGTCTCTGTCGATCCGGCCCGCAATGCAGCAGGTGGGCAGAGGCATCAACTGCAAAAACCCGGACATAAGTCCCGGACATAAGCACTTGGGGTGATCTATGGCAGAGGTGTTGGTTATTCAATAAATGGTTCCCGGGGCGGCGGCACCCGTATCCGCCTCCCGAATTCCTGTAAGTAATTGTAAAAGTAAGAAAATCACAAAAATATAAATCCGTACACAACGCCATCTCTGATACTGACAAAAACAAAACACGGACAGTTGCGCATTGATAATTGCTTCATTGCGTAATTTTTAACTTAATAAAAAAAATGAATTTAATTCAACAGCTATTGATTCTGAGGCGGTACGAAGTTCGTCGGGTCAGCTAGTTAAAATTAAAATACCTACTAACAACAAATTTAAATTTAACCAAGTAAAAACTGTTTTATCGATCGTCCAGTATAGTAGTCGGACATCTCCAAAAATCCGAAATTTTATGCAGCTGCATGTACAAATCTACCCTCCATCTGATATAATACTCAGATTATTCATAAACACCACCAAATCAATTACATTATAGAAAAACTTGTAGTGAATAAAATAAAATCTTAATGTTTTCTTGGTCACTAGTAGGATATTTAAAAAGGTCATACTAATGTACCGGGTACCGGACCGCCATGTTTCCCGGTGTTATTTTGTAACATGTTGAATATGTAAAACACAGACAGGTATAAATAATGTTTGATTTATGATTTATAGCCTTCGAATATTACTTTCCAAAGTATCTCTCTCAAAACTTACTATTTGGATACGTCTGACAAATCAATTGGAAGATCGTTATTGTCATATTATGATACCACACCATTGTGGAAGCTTCATTTGTCTGGCAATCTATCACAACCGTGTTGCTTAGACCGAGTTAAATAAATATTTAGATTATTTCCGTAGCTAAATAATTTACATGGCTTATTGCATACATTATGCACACAGACACATTTTAATAAACTTTAACTACTGAAGTGATTTTCTTTACGAATACTCTGACGTGGGGGCCTTGGCGGCCAGTTACTTTAAATGTTTATATATTAGGGATCCATGAAAATTTTAAGGTCCAAATTATTATTAATTGGACAAATTAAAAATATTGAAATAAATGCTGTTTTATTGTTGGATATTATATAGGGTGTTAAGGGACGTACTTGACTTACTTTAACCAGTGATTCCTGACATTATTTGGAGTAAAAAATGTAAATGAAATTTTGGTCTCCGGTGACATTTTTGATGTTTTTTTTTTTTTTTTTTTCTACAAAAACATAAAAAAATGGTAGTTGTTGAACAGTTGGAGGCGGGGTAAGGGGTTCGCCGGACACCCGGCTGAGTGACCAGTAACGACATGCAGAAGAAATTTTTTTTTGTTTGATTTTGAAGAAGAAAAAAAAAAAAAAAAAAAAAGTCACCGGAGACCAAAATTTCATTTACATTTTTTACTCCAAATAATGTCAGGAATTACTGGTTAAAGTAAGTCAAGTACGTCCCTTAACACCCTGTATAATGATTTTTGGCAAAAATAACTTGAGATCAGATATCAGTCTGTATTATTTGTTAAATTCAACTAAATAAAAACAATGAACTCACTTTTATTGTAATATTTCAATTGTGTCCCGAATAAACTATTTACAATCAACTTTAGTAATTAAATAAATAATATAAAATTGAAGGCACCAAATCTTACAAATTATAAACAGTCGTGGCCAGGGACTTGCACTCCATATAGGCACAAAGCACTGCCAATCCTACCGTATTTGTAAAACATAAGCTTGTAAATAATATTATAATTTATTAAATTATTGCTAAAAATAAATACACACTTTCGAAAATAAGCGTGAAAAAGCTGAGCAACCGAAACTACACGCGCGCCCCCCGACTGCCTCACTAAAATGCGGCTTAAGCAGAAATCATTTCTGCTAGGAGCAAACTTCATACAAGATATAATAAAATGTTTACGAAATGCACTTTTTTGTTCGTATTAGGCAGTGCATTCTGGAACAAAATTTGCAAATAATCTGTGACGATAGTAAGATCTGTTGTTATCTATTTCTAATAACTAGTTGTCTTACCAGCACCAAGCATACTTAGCAAAAATTTGTAAGAAGGGAGTTATTTGTAGTAAGTTTTTTTATTATTTATTTGAATCAATTCGGTGGTTTTCCTACTGCCTACCCTGATCAAAAACTCGGTGAATGCCACTGGTCGGGGCAAACTTTTTTGTGCATAGACATTAAAACAAGTGTGCATAGACTTTCTCTGAAGCTTCAGTGGACATGTGTGACATCTTCTTCTTAGCTTTAAGTCTTCTTCTACTTCTGGAAGTGCTGGATGATCAGATGTCGGCTTATCAGGTCCAAGAAAAAGTCACGAAGTACTGACGATGGGTCAGAGAGGCCCGCAAATAAAATTTAAATGAATTTACTTACAGATGGTGTCCATGCCAACATGGACACCACCTCTCACAGCTCTGACGTCACTAAATTCGAAGCTACTGTAAGCGGCGTATGCTTTTTCAGGCAGGGGCAGGGGAGTTTTTCGATATTATTATTGTTGCTGGGACGGAGCGGCCCCCACGTCACCATTTAAAGGTTAAAGATATTTACACGTCGATTTTACACATTATATGTACGTAATATGATGACTGTAATATTATTTATTTGTCTGATTTTACATTAGTTGACTTGACATATCATAACTTATTGCTTATTTCATTATTGGATGTCATTGTTTATTTCATTACTTGATCAGTTTAATTTGTACCCTGATGACGCTTGTGTTAAGCCAAATCAGTTGGTATCTAAAAAAAATTGGTTATAAACAAAGTAATTTTCTTTCTCTAATACTCTTTCCAATTTCTTTCATAGAAAGAATATCAAAAGTGACTACAAACATGTACTCTCGTGCAGAAGAATATCTACTTACCAAATTTTATTTCTATTTTTATCTCCAGAAGGATAATACTTAACAAATTTTATTTCTACTTCTATCTCAGGAAGAATAATACTTACCAATGTTTATTTCAATTTTTTTATTTTTATTTTTTTATTGTACGACAGACAGGTGAGTCCAATTACGGTACAATTTAAATAACTAACAATACATGTATATAGTTATGTATATCTTCTTTAAATTATATTTTTATTCTTTATTTCTTAGCTTACTTTTAAATCTTATATTTTTTTTTATCTGTTTTTAGTTTTATTTATCCGTTACTATGTTATTTTTTTTCTTTCCTCTTCTAATATTTTATTATCTGTTTATATAAAATAATATTTCATGTATGACTACCATAACACGGGCAATAGCCTAGTATGGTAGTTAAAAAATGGCAAAAATGTATCATGTAAACATTTATGAAATAATAAAAAAAATAATAATAAAAAAATAAAAATGTTTTATTTCATTAAATATGTCAAACCACAAAGTGACTCCTTTCTATCAGAATATAATATATCATAACTTACTTTGAAAACTCATCAGAATATGAGAAAAGGAGTTTTTTTTAAATAATAGTTTTCATTGATTTTCCTCGAGCAAAAATAGACAATTCCCAGATAATTTAATTGGAATTTTGTACGCTTGCCGAGTAAACCATTTTTCAGTTTTCAAGTAAATTTGAAATTGAGCCAACATTTTATTTTTGATAAATTTGTATGTTTTTTCTGTTGATTATCAAATGGTTCGTGTCATGATTTGTTTTCTCGAAACTAACTTTGTACTAATCTGCCATCTTCATGGAATCCGCTGTAACTATAGACATACCGTGACGCCTTTCAGAAGAAAATCGTAAAAAAATCTGCTGTATTAGAATATTCCCGAAACATTAAAAGTTTCACAAGAAAAATTATGCCCCACGGACGGGAAAAAAATCACTCCGGGTTTTCCCGAAAACTCTTTGCTCTAGAATTTCTTTTTATACTATCGCAAGTTCTTGCGACAAAGATAAAATTCATCAGAAAAAGTTTTGTGAACAATGCCTTTGCAAGTAGCTACAATAAAAGGAACCATTTCTCTGGCCTATTCCTAAAAGGAATTAAATATATCTCGCAGTCAGTTAAGATCTTGAACTTTTGGACGGGTAAAGACGTGTAAGTTGTGGTACCAATTTGAATTTCAGACAGACGGATTTTCTGAAGAAAAAAATCCCTATTTTGCAAAAACATACACAAACTATCATTTAAAACTAATTCTCAAAGTAAAGATCTTTATTTATGTTAAAAATGAATGCATTTCAATACATTTAAATCTTCCATCTAAGTTTGACATGTTATTGTAATGTACCGTAATAGTCTTTGATATAGTACAAACTTTACTACAGTAGTAATCTACGGGCTCTTCGGGTCACACGGTCTCGTTGCCGAGTTGTGCCGATAGTGACCGAAGGTAGATTTACATACGACAGTAAACGGTCAATGTGTTATTAATAAATTAAGTCTTTCAATCATGAATCCTATAATTTATACGGGTTATAAGTTATAGAGGATACAGGAGAATAAAGGTCCTAGTATTTACATGAAGTTATTCCCTTAAAAGACATTACAGTTGGTTTCAAGAAACTGCGGCTCCACTGTATTAATGGTGTTTTAAGGTGCTGCAGAGCCAAGTCAAGCCTACGCCATACACTCGAAGGACCAATACCAAAACTACGTCAACCGCTATGTTTATATGGATGATTAAGTCTGTATGCATTCGCCAAACCTGATGAACAGTATTAGTCAATGCTTCAAATCTGGGCTTATGGAATCTAAGAAAAGCCCAGATACCTACCAATCCCATACACTGTTATCATAAAATTTCCTTAAATATTAAAACTGATGAACACAATGCAAGTAAATCGAAGGTAGGTAAGGACAATTTTTTTCTTATTTAAAAATTTTTTATAAATGAATTTGAACGGGAAGTGTTCGAAGTTTGTACCAGGAAGGTGTATATTAGAACAGATTTAAACGACTCCCCGGACACTTTATTTATTACGTTTATTACTTTTAATGTACTTGTACTTCCATTTATTTTTACTCACAAAATTATTTTTTATTATTTTTTTTATTATTTACTAGCTGACCCGGAAAATTCGTACCGCCTCAGAATCAATAACTGTTGTGTTAACTTATTAGGGGCCATCCATAAATTATGTCACACGAATTTCGTGATTTTTTGACCCCCCCCCCCTCCCTGTCTCACATTTGTGAGACCCCCTCCCCCCTAATGTGTGGTCACATATTTTGCAATTTTACATCTAAAAATAATCATAACAGTAGTTCGTTTTAATAATTTAGATTTTTACATGTGCCGTCACAGAGCTGATGACCCCCCCATA
This sequence comes from Limnephilus rhombicus, assembly GCA_929108145.2. NCBI lineage: Eukaryota > Metazoa > Arthropoda > Insecta > Trichoptera > Limnephilidae > Limnephilus > Limnephilus rhombicus. Next base: position 49,861,791 of record OV815283.1, read on the forward strand.
CCCCTTGTCACACAATGTCACACTTATCTATCCCCCCCCCCCCATTTAGGGTTGACGTAAGTTATGGGTGGCCCCTTAGCTAAATCAAAATCAGTTTATGAAGCAATTATCAATAATCAATATTATACTTATCACAATATTCCCGCAGATCTTCAAAAGATGAGAATTTGTTCCATGCAAAACGAATGAGGAAAATAATTTTCTTCATAATTTTTTTATTCGTGAATTTTTGCGATGTTTTAATAGATATTCAGGGCGTAGACAAATCCAACAAATCAAAGATTATAAAAATCGGTTCAGCCGTTCTCGAGTTATAAATGGTGTAACTAACCCGACTTTGTTTTATATATTAAGATTTATTTGACCAAAAAATATTATAAGAAACCTTTGACTGTAAAACTAGGAGAGTCAAATTTTAGTCCCGTTTTAGGACAGTCAAATTGCCTGGTTAAGTTCACATTAGGTAGGTACTTGCAGTTATTTATAGAACTTAATACTAAATGAATGAGGGACACAAGTGCTATTTACATTTTTAATTGTTAGATTCACAGTAAGTACAAGGTTACAAAAGCAATAAAACAACTAAATGTAGTTATAGTAGTAAAAAGCTACTGAGAATACTTATAAAGTAAATAAATAAAATTATTATAATATAGCTATAAAGAAAAAATATATATAAACTCGTAGGTTCATGAAACAGAAAAATAAAACCTTTCTTCAATATAATTCCCATCCGAAATTTTGAATTTGTTTTTAAGAAATTATTTGACAGATTTGAATATATCAATTTTTTTAATTAAATAATTTCGTGATCTATCTTATGTTTTCATTATTTTATCGTATTTAAAGGTACCTGCAATTGGAAGTTTTACCTACATAGAAAATTACTGATATAAAATAAATTATTGTTGGAATCGATTGGAAGACCGTTCTGTGGCTGAGTGGATATCGCGTTTGGGTCCCACCTGGACGTTGCGTGTTCGATTCCTCGGCTGGCTAAGACCTCCATCATGACACAAGCTTTTCCGCTTAGTGTGGTGGTGGTTGGAGATTTTCAAACTTTGCTGGGTTATTCGTAACCGTGAAATGTTTGTCCTTCTTTATATAAAAAAAAAAACAAAAATTATGCAAATGTTTAAATTGAATCAAAAAGTACCTATTTAGAAACCATAAATTACAAAATCCTGGTCCATCTTTTCACCCTCTCATATGACGTATTCTGTATATTAGTTAAATAACGTTAAAATATAATAATTTACGTAAACCGAATATTAAAAAAAAATAAATAGCGCTGAAAGATATTTTTTAATTTGTGTCATTGAAAAAACATATCATAATTTTTGGATAAAGATGAAAAGGAGTCGCGTAGAAATGTTTTTAAGTAAGATAATGTATCTACCTACATATATTGTGTATCGAATGGTCACTATACACTCGAGTGACTTTCCACTCAACCACAAATACAACTAAGCAAAGAGTTCATTACATATCTTAAAATATTCATCATTCACAATAAGTCGCTTATATTTTACGTGAAAATAGATCTACCTGATAATATTGTGATACAAATATTAATGATCTATAAAAGCATTGATCTCTATTAAAGACCTTCTAACATTAAAAAGGGCTTTGTAACTTAATTAGACAAGACTGGCTGTTTTGCCTGCGGACCGTAGGTACGTAATTCGACTGATTCCTACTATATCAAAAAGTAGGTATGCTAACCAACCGTTGGAAATAGCAGCTATTGCGGCCAACGTCCAACGCTATTGACGCAAATTTGTTTTGACGTATAAGTAGATGTAGTAATTAAAAAAATAAATCACAAGTACTTCGTTAGATGATGTGTTTCTGTGCAACTGGGTCCAATTGCTTTGAATTTCAAAATTGTGACTGGGCTCGTGTTTATGTTATTGGATTCAATATGTGTAGTATATCTAAAAGCTTCCGGCTTTTAGACATAGATGGCAGTACTAAGAACTGTCCTTAGACTCCGCTAGATGGCAGGTAGCTTAGTACCAGTGATAAGCAACAGAGGGTCCAGCAGCTCAGGGAGAGTGTTCAGTAGAACTCTCACATCAGATTCCATTTAGCATGTTCCTAGATAGGTCGGCTATCGTAGTCAATATTGTAATACACGAAGTATTAAATAAATACAGATAATCACCAAGAATCTATTATTCCCAAAAGTAAGCTCCTTCCAGGGTGTGTTGGAGAATCTGTTAGTGTGAAGTAAAACTAAAGAACACTGTAATATGCATTGAATTTTTGTGACCCCAACTGTTGCAAATGCAACTGTCTTCCCGACTAAAGTCTCTCGTACATGAACGCTTCTGGTGTTCGCGAAAAAATCGGCGTTATTTCCAACGGTTATATTCAACAGTTGACAATGACCAACCAGAGCAAGGTTAGTGTCGTCATCGCTCAGTACCTACTAATTCCTACACAGCCTCTCTGCGCTGTAATTCCCGGGCACGCTCGGCTGGTTGCAAGAGGCAAGAGACTGTTCCGAGAAGACACCAGGCCGTCTGCCTCCGCTCTGTGCTGTCTTGCGAAGTCGCCCACACACTTTGTTTTCCTTCGCAAATGGCCGGGTATTAATAATCTAAAATACGCATCGCTGATTCGTACTTCTTGTACATTTTTCTTGTTCAGTTGAGATTACAAGGGGAAAAAAGGAGTGGTTCGTGGCCTACGGCGCTTTTTTCTATATTATTATTTTTTTAAGCAATTTTTGTCTTGTATTTATCAATCAAAATCGTTAACGCTAGACTGGCTGCGTGAACACATTATTATTATTACAAACTAATTCCCCTTTACCAAAAATTGCCGGTTCAAAATCTACTATGGACAATTCAAATATTTTGTTTTTCTAATATTGAATTTGAATAATCGTTAATGCGGAGGAAGACAAGTAGGTAAGAAATTTCAGCATCGCCACAAAACAAATACAACTGCACATTTTAAAACGAATTACTTGCAGTTACTACTCACAACTTCGTTTAGTGCCATCTGCTTCCAATATCGCTTTGGTGAAAGACCCATTCAGAATTGAAACTTTGCTTTAGATAGTTTTAGCCATGTATGGTGACCAGATTTGAAGTGCTAGAAGCTTCCCCCACCTTCCCCTTCCCTATCTACTTCCCCTCCCCACTATCTTCAGCCACTCAACATAGCCCAGTTAGGGATGACATAGTCTCATTGGCTTCAGTCGGCTGGGTGCATTTTCGCTCTTACGCGAAAAAAACGAGTCTTCCCCTACCCTTCCTATCAATCTTGAGCCACAGAGAAGCCATCAAAATGACGCGTATAAATAAACGCGCACAATTAAATTACTTCCTAAAACTTACGTAGTATCGTAATATAAACAATTATAAATTTAGAGAAAGTTGTGAACAAAAAAACTTTTAATCAGTCAATTATAAACGTAATTTTAAAATTTCATAGGCAAACTTCAAAAGATAAACCGTTCCGAAGCAATAACTTTTGCATGATATTTTGTTTGGATTTGGAGATTTTCGTTTTATCTCATGTTCCACTCAGAGCCGTTGCAAAAGCTTGTGTAGCGAAAATTACTAGGATAAAATATACTATCGCAACTGCCCTCTTGCGCTACGTCTTTATTACTTCTTAATGAAGGCTAAACATAACTAGGGGTTAAACTGGTAGAAATATTAAATTGATTTATGCGGAAAGAAGTGCTCGTAAGAGGTGTTGCTGAATTGTTGAGTTGATCGCGTGAATCGTTTTGGTTTTAGCTCAGTCATCGGATTTTGAAATATTATCATCGGTTAACGGCCTCCATGGCGGAGGGCTAAAACCAATTGAATTTGGAACCGGAAATTAATACTTCCACAACAGAAAGAAAATACTATTGTTTTGGTTTGATGTGCTTTTCACCGATATTTAAAATATAAAAAAAATTGCATAATATGAATGTCTTTTTTTTAAGTGAAAACTTCGTTAGCACCGTCGTGATTTGAAACTCGATGAAACGAGCGACACTAAAAAAAACACGTAACATAACACATACATCTATAGGATTTAGTCTGTGAGATATTGAGATAGACTAATTGTTGTCCTCTTTGTGCGGTGCTTCGTAGCCTATTGACCTATTTTTTGTTCGGTGCTTTGTAGAAAAAAATGAAAAATGAAAACTTGGTAACAATATTTAAATATTTCATCACAGAAGGGACTACAAGAGTAGATTAACCATTTCAACGAAGAGTGCACGGCGGCGGGAATGAAGATGAGTACCTCAAAAACAGAGGTGATGGTTATAGGAAGGGACCAAACTCAGTGCAACATACTCGCTAATGGGACCCAGCTGAAACAGGTGGACAGGTTCAAATACCTTGGGGTCGAATTCTCCAGCGATGGTCGGCAAGAAGGAGAAATTGATAGAAGAATAAGTGCGGCAAGCAGAGTATTGCGTCCTTTCCACAGCTCAGTAATAAGAAAAGCCGAGCTCAGCATCAAGACAAAGACGGCAGTGTTTAAAATGGTATACCGCCCGACGCTCACTTACGGCAACCAGAAATGGATGCTAAATAAAAATGCTAAATGCTAAAGAGTCCAAGCTGCCGAAAAGAGGTACTCGAGAGGAGTGGCAGGGGTTACGAAATAGGATCATATAAGAAACTCGAACATCACACTGAACACAACATTGAACCACTTCTACTCTTCATAGAAAAATCGCAACTGAGGTGGCTTGGGCATGTACTAAGAATGTCTAATGACCGAATTCCGAGGAAGATACTGAGTGCGATTCCAGAGGGTAGACGTCCAGTGGGCCGCCCCAGACACGGTTGGGCGAGGCAACTCCAGAAACTGTGTGAGGAGCGGATGGGTCTACCATGGACGGAGGCCGAACAATCAGCACAAGACAGGGACGTATGGAGGAGCCTTGTCGATGAAATGAGTTCCCGACCCGAATAGGCAAGGGGATGAAGATAATGATGATGGTAACAATATTATAATAAATAAACCCTACAATTATCCTACTCCTGATACTCTGCAATCGTCTCATTCTCTTGAAGTTTAGTTTTCTGAAGGTTTCACTTCTACCGCGTGTGAACTTTTTTTTTTTAAAATTATTTATTAACCAAGAATAACATTAAAATATATACAATATACCTACATATACATATATATAATTTTTTTTGGTATATACCACCTCACTAGGCTGAGCCTGTTCTGAGGTGGCAGGAATTTAATTTAATTTTGATATCTTAATCTTGGAAGATAAAAAATATAATTTTAATTTAAATAGATAAATGGAATAAAAGAAAAAAATATAAAGAAATGAAAAAAAGATATGAGATAAATAGATGAAAATAGTTAAGGAGGAAATAGAAAAAATACAGGCGTTGAGTGTGTTGTTTGATCAAGTTATCTGCACGCAGTATGCAATACCCTTGTTTACTACCCACGTATGAATTTAACGTTTTAGATTTTTTGTCACTAGAATATCTTTTATATCTTTTTCAATTAAATTAAAACATTTTGGAGTCAAATTGTGATAATGTCTTTGTCCAAATGTAGTATTTGTCTTCGGAGTCATGTGTTGATGTCTATGTCTTGTGTCGTAATCGTGTTGTGCAGTATGATGGTTTAGTTTGTCTTTTTGGTAATGTATAGATATAATTTTGATGTACAGTTGGTGTATGTTCAATACAGCAAAGTCTTTAAATAACTGTGTTGTCGAGAATCTAAAAGGTTTTTTAGTAATAACTTTAATTAAGGCCTTTTGCGCTTTGTCGAGAGGGTCCATATTAGTCTTCGCAGCACCACCCCAACCAATCATACCGTGGGTGATAATTGATTGTCCTAATGCGTAGTATATAGTTTTTAAAGTCTTCACTGGCATTATGTTTCCAATGTTCTTAAAAAAATATATAAGTTTCCTTACTTTACCCGCTGTTTTATTTATTTGTTCTGTCCATCTAAAATAGTTAATCCATCTAAATAGAACTATACACATATTTTTTCATTAGCTCCACACAGAAGGCTCTGAGGAAGATAATTTCACTCAGGTCCTGTTTCATCTTTGGGGATGCTGTGTGGAAGGTCTTTTTGGGTTATAAAGTAGAGGAAGTTTAGGGATGGAAAAGAGTATGAGGGGGGGGTATTAATTGGTGGTCAGAGTGTCCAGGAGTGACGAACATATGAATCCATCTCTCCCACTACGGGCCAAGGCGATGTTTCGAGAGAGTATCTACGGCTGGAGAAGTCAAAGGGACTCCCTCAACCACTCTCTCCCGATCCGACCTGCTATAAAGCTCGTGAGCAGACGCATCCACCGCCAAGACTCGGACAAGCCACAGCCCATGAACCCGGGCACCCCTGCTAAGTCACCAAACGTAGCGATAACCTTGAAGATAAAGTTTATAATTTTTTTTCGTAATAAAAATTCCACGTGCACAGTGTTACAGCTGTTTCAAAGTATTGCCACTTTCAATTTTAAGAGTTTCTTGCATAAATCTAAAAACATTAAAAATAACGTTAAACAACATCATATATATATAAAAAACTATCTTTCTGTTTTGTCTTGGTGAGAATTTTAATTGGGAGCTGATATTTTTCAAAATCTTGCTTCTTATTACCCCTCACCTTTTCACATCATTCCCCTTATCCGATGATTCGATAGACCCACTGGCTCCTATTCTTTGGCCATGTTACAAATGTCTGTCATCCTAATTGTCGGTTCACGGTTGTTTTCATCTACATTTCTAATTAATGCACTTAAAAATACTTGCACCAAATAAGTTGTCCCAACACAACACACGCTAGTAAATAAAAAAAAGAAAATTAATGAATGTGTTTGAAAGCGCTTAAATTATCGTTAATGTTTTTTTTGACAGCTGCATCGCTACATCGGTGTAAAATTTTTCTTAGAGTGAAAATAAAATGATACTCTAAATAATTTTATCTACGTGCTAGTCGTCACGTCTTGATCCCATATTCTTCGAGTTGCAAGATGATGGGAATAATTATGCACAACGATGTGCATAATTATTACAATGTTTAAATGTCAAGCTTACTAAGTGTGATTAATTCTGCGTACAGTGTAACATATCAAGGTCAATATTACTTTTCTTTATTTTTTTAATAACCGCACAAGAGTCCCAACTGCTCCCCATTCTGAAGCCAGTGAATCCATGTCATCCCCAATTGGGGTATGTTGTGAGGCGGAAAGTAGTGGTGAGGGGAAGGGGATGGGAAAGAGGAAAGTGGGGATGTACCTGACTTTTCAGATCTGGTCACTTCTTCTGCTTTCGTATGGTGGGGGGTCAGAGGGGGACATCTAGGTTTGCCAGCCAGTCTAGGGCCTCAGGCGTTGCTCTGTGGACCTCAGCAATCCCGCCGGGGAATGAATGGAGCGGGCATTCGTTGTCTGCACCGCACCGCATTCACACATCATGTGAGCACAACGGCTATGGGAGCACCTTATCTGATCTGGTCACTAAACATAGCTAAAGCCATTTCAAGCGGCGTTTCAGTTCTGAGATACTGAGAGAATTTTCCACTCTGGAACGTGCCGCAAATATACTGACAAACATTCCCGGGTTACGAATAACCCGACAATATTTGAAAATCTTATACGACCACCAAAGTAAGCGGAAAAATAATGCTTGTGTCATTGTGGAGGTCTTGCCAGCCGAGGAATCGAACACGGGACGCCTGGGTGGTACCCAAACGCGATGCCGACTCAGCCACCACAAATTAAAACAAATATATTTTCGCATGCGAGAGTCTTACCCCTCGACTGTCTATTCGTGAACATTTATTTTTATCCCATAATAATAATAATTGGCTAATTTATATAGCGCCGTTTTCGTGGAAAATCACCTCAAGGGCGCTGTATAAGTCACAAAATAACGTGGATACCTAAGGGTTTTTAAAACGCTGTTCGTAAAAAAGCGAAAATTACTCCTGAATGTGGGCTAAGAGAGATTTTAGGGTTTGTTTGAAATCTAGAATGATATTATCTAACCCTTGCGATGTTTATACGTCCCCAGTCAGCCCTTAATTTAACCCCTGCGAATAAAATTCCTTACCCACCAATTTGCTAGATGCTTATTTAAAGAATGCAACCCTTTTCAAAAAGTACCACACTGATTTCAGCGTGAAATATTCCGCCGGCATGTTTCAATTTCGTTTAGGATAAGTGAAAAAACAAGTTAACAAATTGGGTAAATTAACTGTGGCAACAACTCAAAAAATATATAACGCGTGACACGTAATCTGGAAATAAAAATGATTTCATCAAATCTTTGCGTATTTTTAAAATCCCTCTTGTCAACTGCTCAAAAGTATCATCAACTGTGATGAAAAATACACCGAAATGATGAAACGGTTGGGTTATTATTTATTTTCTCGTTTTTTGTCATTAGCGCTTTAAACTAGCGCGCTTTTCTCGGAAAAGCTTTTTCTGCTTTGGCATTGACATTGGGAGTCGGGAATTTGGAAACGTTTCGAGAAAACTCTATAATTAGTTCGCATGTCAAAGACCTAACGTTTTAATTGCGGCCTAGACTTGAAATTAACACATCTGTGTCGCAGATTTGTTCGCTTCAGAGCGAAGTTGTGATAAATGAAAACCTTGTTAACTTAAATTCCCCACAGTCGAATGTGTATGTTAAATTATTTTAGTCTTGTCGCCTTTTCGAAGAATCAGTTTTAATTACCAGTACTCTTAAATCTTTAAAATTCATTTGTAATTTTCAGGAAACGTGCATTAAAGACATTCGTAGTAAAAATCTGGTCGAGAACACAAATTTTCGGTTTTAAGAACTTCATTATTATTATTATTTTACCCTGGTATTTAAAGCTACAAATGATAAGGGGAATTCACGGAAACAGATTTTTTATTTACCTTATTTGAATAATTATTTTTTTAACGACCACCTAAGGATTTCCCGTGTGGAGGTAAGATAAATTCTTAAGAAAAATGGAAAATAAACCCAGGTATTTGTAATACCATTATTTTACGAGAGATGTAACGCAAAAACTGGAGAGTAATATAACAACAGTTCAACTGGAAATTTTGAATACAAATCAGTTACGCTATGCTATACCCATCTTAAAAAAAATTAAAAATCTAGATATGATAAAAAATTAGCAGGCAATTGGAAATAAAATGTTTGAGTGTGCCTTGGTGCCGACGGGGTCAATAAAATTAGTTCTTATGAAGAACTATAAAAGAGCTAATGGAACAAACACAAAATATCTACCAGACGGATTGTCTCTTAATACACATCATAAGAGACATTGTATGAAAGTAAAGAAAGTAATATAATCAGTAATTCAATTATTCAACAATCTGTTCGACACGAGCGTGCCATAAAGAGGACTATCAAATATTTCCAATTTACAGAATATGATCAAAACCATATGAATATTCATAAGGATAAAGTCCATTAAACTACGTTCGGTTCAGGGATAGATTCAAACGACGCGCGACGCCGGCGGCCGGGCGTTCCGGCGCGTCGCGGCGTCCGACGTCCGTCCGTATGACCTTAGCCGCAGTTGGCCCGCAGTTCGCACGGTCAAGGGCCGGCGCGAGGCCATAGCCGCACTCACTGCAGGCTATTTACCTAACTTGCTCGTATTATTAATACCAGGGCTTTTAGATTTTAAAGCTCGGAACTTCTTGATGACAATCTTGTATTTTAAGAATTTAATATTTTTGACGTTTATCCGCGTGATGACAGGGAAGTCTTCAAGATTTTATACAACAATAAGTCGAAAACACTTTTCTGAGATTTCGGCTTTGAAAGTTTTGGAGGTAAATTTAAGGACAATTTTTGTATTATTATTACTATTTTAATATTATTATTATTTTAATATTAGACGAAATAAATAAAACTACGTATCCTAGTAATAATCTGATTTCAGATACTGAGCATGGCCAGCACAAAATTTTTATTTTATTTTTTATTTACAGTCCAATTTACAGAAAAAGTAATATTAAATAGATAACTAACTAACCATCACGCCGTCTCCCCGCAGGGGTAGGCAGAGAGGACGGACCGCCAAACAACTCGGTCTTGGCACACACTCTTTGCCTCACTCACATTCATACATCGTCTCATACATTCTCTTCTATTATTCTGACTTTTGACATGACCCTAGTAAAGTATGGTAATTGGATTTGTTATGAAGCAGTGCTGAAATCATTACCTTTTCTTATTTTAAAATATGAACACTGCTTTATAACGTCGAACCTAGCGGCACGAACTATTGAGTGAATTAATTGTTGATAGTTACAACAGGAGGACTGGCAACACAAGTCGTTATGGAAGGGGGAGTTGCTTTTTTTTTCCGGGTCCGGCAATGGAACCCACTCTCGCCGGCATGATCTTTTGGGCCAGATCATGGCTGTGACAGTCGGATAGTATTAAGTTATTAAAAGGGACGAAGATTTAAATTTCAGTCGATTGGCACGTAATAATTAATGTGGAACGATCTCTGATTCAGGATGCGAAAGTGCACCAAAGTTTTATCGAATAATGTCGCGAGATTGCTCTCCGCGGTAGTTCTTATATTACGAGAAGTTTACCGTAAAGTTATCAAGGCGATCGGGATGAGTATTTTCGCCACACGAGACGCGCCGGTATGTACTTGTCGGGTGCCGACAATAAGAATGCCTTTTTAAACGCGTGGAGAAGAATAATTCCGCTCACCGGCTTGTATTAGAGAAAATGCACGTGCGGAAATACTAACGGTCCCGCTTGCTTGCTGCGTAAGCCCCATAACATCGTTCCCTTGGAGCCCTGCTTTGCTGAGAGTCCTGTCTTGCCAATCATCCTGTTGCGAACTGGCCGTTTATCCTGATGCGATCTGTGGAGACGAGAATCGGCTGGAGGTCCTGCCGATTATCCTGTTGCGGACTGGCCGAGATGAGAATCGGCTGGAGGTCCTGCCCATCATCCTGTGGCGAACTACGAGACGCGGTTCGGTCAGGAATATAGTGAAATAGCTAGATAGTATAACCTCAATCGGTCCCTGAGGGTGAGTAGAGTCACTTTACGTTTTATTGTACCTGATATTATTAAAATAATATAAAAGTTCTTTAACATTTAAATTGGAAATGAGATACTTGTATTTATTTAATACCCTAACACGCTGGAGATCACATACCTATGCCCCCTCCTGAGATGTAGTTTCATGTTTTTATTTCACCACGGGCATAATTCTGCACAAAGCAGTATTTTGGCGCTCGGTAAAACCGTAAAGTTCGTGGTGAAAACATAGACCATACAGTATTATACTCAACGCTTAATTACAGCGTAACAAATTGGGCCCAACGTGGTTTAGCTCGTTTATTTGATCTCCTGCGGGTTACGTTGGTGTTTGGTGTTTTACATTGGTCATGTTTTGTATTTTTTCGTGCTCAGTATCCCAGTGTGTGGTTACATTGTCAACATGTCAACATAACCTCAATTTTTGAAATGATATTTTCATAGAAGTGTCAGGTTTCAATCATAGACAATGCTTCTTCTATGATAAGTTTGAAAAAAAAGTATATATTTATTCAAAAAAAAAAATTTTATTGTCTATGGTTGAAGGTTTATGATAAAAGGTAAACATCATCTATGCAAGTTGATGTTTATTGTGAACAAGCGAATGTCAAAAGTGACTGATTACGGTATGTTGTGTTTATATCGTAGATGAATTCTTAATACAATTTTAAATGAACTAGTAAACTAAATAAATAATTCATTATAATCAAGTGAATGGTAATTAATGAGATTAAATTTATAATCTATTCCGTTAAATTCCATTATGCACAAGAGTGTCATAAATTATCAACAACACGAGTACATCTTATACGGTGAAATAGTTTGACATACTTAACTTAATTGTTGGGATATTTTTTTTCTTTTATTAAAAAATAATTTTTTTTAGTATTTCAAATGTGGGATTTTATTTTGTAACCACGATTTTTATTGTCAATTTTAAATTAAATCGACTAAACACATTAATATCTCGATTTTTTTTTTTCGAAAATCAGGGTTGCCAAAAATTTTTTTTTTCCCTCGTACTTAAAAAAAAAAATTTTTTTTTACATCATCAACAATCAATATTGTACGTCATCAATAACAATGTCAACTCCTATTTCGAACGTAAACAACGCTTCTAAAGAGGATCTCATAAGAGAACTATCAAGTCGTTCTCTCGAACCGGCAACCACCTCTCACGCGCTGCGCTCGCAGGCGCGTGCATATAATAAAGCCCTTAAGATGCCAACAATATCAGAAATAGATATGGATTCTTCTGATTCAGATTCAGAGAGTAGGACCGTTCACAACCCTACAATAATTAAACATACAAAAATTATTTATAGAGAATCACCCTCCATCAATGTAGAAAATTGGAAGATTAAATTTGACGGTAAATCAAGCATAAGAGAATTTCTCTTATTAATTGAAGAAAAATGTAGGACAAAAAATTTTAGTCATGATAATCTGGTACGCGTTTTTCCTGATCTTCTAGATGGCCTAGCATTACTTTGGTTCAGGTCAATATATCACTCAGAATTGAAATGGGACGAGCTGTCTAAACTTTTAATCAATCAATTTGAGGCAAATGACCTACAAACAGATTTAAAAGTTAAACTTTTCAATATGAGGCAACCCAAAGGTATGTCGGTACTTGAATTTTCCCTTAGGATGAAATCCCTAAATAACATGTTGGAAGCTAAACTTCCTGAGCAGGAACTTTTGCGGCTTGCCAAAAAGGCGTTGCTGCCAATGTACACTAACATTTTAGTTTCTAGAGATATAGATACATTCGATCAGTTAACAATCTACGCAGGGAACTTAGAGTCTTATGCGACACCACCAGAGGAATTTGCTACTTCTTCAACTTCTTTTTCAAAAAAATCTAATGAAAACTACGGTACTAATAAAGAGGATAGATTCGTGCCTACTAATAAAACTTTGACAAACAGTAATACCGGTACTGATAGACGTACTGGGTTCTCTCAGAATAACTATAGACGGTCGTTTAATAGTAATAGTTATAGTCATGCTGGGCGTAACTACGTTAATACCAATGCTGGTTGCAACAATAACAAACCTTCGTCTTCGTTCAATACAAATAATCAAAATACTGAACGAACTTCTAGAACCTTTGTTAAGACTCAAGTTTGTCTATATTGTAATAAACCGGGACATGTTGTGGCTGACTGTAGGAAAAAAGCCGCAGCGAGAAATAATTCTAAAGTGGGAGCAGTTAAAGGAAGATTTAATAACAGTAAGTCGGAAAACTAGGGCGGAGTCTCTCTTACCACGTCCCATCCTATGCGCAGAGGAATCGGGAATGGAAGAGTTGGCTCCGACTAGTACATCAGTTTCTTTCGGTCCCATCGTCTGGAACAGTGGGCCCACTGCCACAGGGGATGGAGATTGAAAACGATGGTCGTCCGTATGTAAATGTATATATAATAAACAATTTTTACAGCGCACTGTTGGACAGTGGCGCCTCATTATCGTGTTTGGGAGGTGATAGTTATAAAATTTTTATTAAATTAGGTGTAGAATTAGTTAAGGTTAATTTTTGTGTATCAACAGCGGACGGTGCGAGTCAGCCTGTCCTGGGTACAATGTCGTTGCCGGTGACGTACAAATCAATTACACGGACAATTCTTTTCTACGTCATCCCGACATTGTCACCATCGTTTATCCTAGGTATAGACTTTTGGAAGCAATTCCATATCGCACCGGAGCTGCTTCCAAAAGCTATTTGTCATTCTTCGGAAAACAAAATCAATGGGTTGCGGGCAATTCAGCCAGCCTCATCTCTAAGTCCCTCAGAGAGTCGGTCACTCTCTGCTATTATTAAAAAATTTGAATCGATTTCTTTCGAAAAGCGCGGTTTAGGTCTAACGCATTTAGTCAAGCACAAAATTAATACGACAGGGCCTCCGATCAAACAGAGGTATTATCCTTTATCTCCAGCAAGACAAAAACAATTGGAAGCAGAAGTAGATGAAATGCTAAAATTAGGAGTTATACGTCCCTCACGTTCTCCATGGTCGAGTCCGGTATTGATCGTTACAAAAAAGGACGGTACAGGTCGTTTTTGCTTAGACTCTCGCAAAATTAATAATGTCACGATTCGCGACGCGTACCCTTTGCCATATATATCTCGGATTCTAGACAAGCTAGGTGGAGCTAGGTACGTCTCTTCTATAGACCTTTCAAAGGCCTTTTGGCAAATTGCCTTAGACAAGGACTCTTGCGAGAAGACAGCTTTCGTCGTACCTGGACGGGGTTTGTTTGAGTTCACCCGTATGCCTTTCGGACTGAAAAACGCCCCTAGTGAGTTGCAAAGATTGGCAGATGTCCTTTTTGGTCCGGAATTTGACGATAATGCTTTTTGCTATCTTGATGACTTGATCTTGATATCAGAAGACCTGGATTCACATCTTAATCTGTTGAATCGTGTATATGAACGTTTGCGAGACGCAGGCCTTACAATAAACCTTAAAAAATCCGAGTTCTGCAAATCTGAACTTAAATATTTAGGGTATTTAGTAGATGCGCAGGGTCTCCGTACAGATCCAATAAAAATAGAAAGCATCAAAAATTTCCCAGTCCCGAAAAATGCGAAACAAATCCGGGCATTCATTGGTTTGTGCGGTTACTTTAGGAGATTCATTAAAGGATTTTCGGGAATAGCTGCCCCTCTTACTAAACTCACAGGTTCAAAAAATGGAATCAGCAATTTCAAGTGGTCCCAGGAAGCTGAAACTGCTTTCAATGATTTAAAACGCGCGTTGACGACGGCTCCAGTTTTATGCTGCCCGGATTTCACCAGGCCTTTCTCTATCCACACCGACGCGAGCTCGGCGGGAATTGGAGGGGTATTGATTCAGAACGTGGACGGGCAAGAGCATCCCATTGCTTATTACTCACGTTGCTTAAATGCGCATGAACGCAATTATGGCATCACTGAACGGGAACTCCTAGCTGTGCTAGACTCGGTGACTCACTTTAGACCTTATATAGAAGGAGCTCATTTTACGGTAGTTACTGACCACTCAAGCTTGAAATGGCTAGGGTCCTTGTCTAACCCTAGTGGCCGTCTTGCACGGTGGAGCTCTCGCCTTTCACAATTTTCTTTTGACGTTGTTCATCGCAAAGGGACACAGCATGTTGTTCCAGACGTACTCTCACGAATGGACCTTGCCGTATTAACAGGTGTGGACATTGATAATACAAAGGATACGTGGTATTTGAAAGCTTGGAAAGGATGCGAAGAATTCCCACAACGATTCCAGAACTTTCAAATACGTAATAATGAATTGTTCCGACACACAAAGACTCGTCTAGCTCTGTGCGAGGATACTGCCTGGAAAAAAGTAGTTCCTCAAGAAGGTAGACAGGCAATTCTATCTAATTTACATGAATCTTCGCGAGCTTGTCATCCTGGGGTATTC
Source organism: Limnephilus rhombicus (assembly GCA_929108145.2). NCBI lineage: Eukaryota > Metazoa > Arthropoda > Insecta > Trichoptera > Limnephilidae > Limnephilus > Limnephilus rhombicus. The sequence goes on from OV815283.1 coordinate 49,877,242, forward strand.
AAAACCTACAAAAAGGTGCAATTGCGTTACTATTGGCCTAATATGTACAAGGATGTTAAGCAATTTGTTAATCGTTGTACAGTCTGTAAGGCCCACAAAATAAGTACAGCCCCACCTAACGGAATCTCCTCAAACCCAAAAAAGGTCACAAGACCCATGCAAATGTTGTCGATAGATTTGGTAGGTCCTTTACCTAGGAGTTACTCAGGTTTTACCGTAATTCTATCATGTGTAGACGTTTTTTCTAAATTTACATGGCTATTTCCGCTGCGCAATGGCACCGCGAGAAGCATAATAAAAATCTTAGAAGAAAACATCTTTCTTGTTCACGGCGTACCACGAACTATCGTCTGTGATAATGGTCGTCAATTTGTTTCGAAAGAATTTAAAGAATTACTTAATAGTTATAACATGCCGCCACCATTTTACAATTCATCTTATACGCCTCAAAACAACGTAGTCGAACGTTATAATCAAACCCTGGGCACGGCGTTATCCATCTTAGTTGAATCAGACCACCGAAACTGGTCTAAATTTCTTCCGCAAGTTCAATCAGCGATGAATAACACGGTAAACTGCGCTACAGGTTATACACCTTATTTTCTGATGCATGGTCGGGAGCAGATACTAGACGGTGATCTGCACCGTAATCCAATAGCGGATGAGGAAACCAATTCGCAAATTGGTGCTCAACCTAAGGTTTATGCACAGAAATTGGAAGAGTTGTCATCGGTTTATGAGCAAGTCTCGAATGCTCTTCTTAAAGCTTTTCAAAAAGGAGCTGACCATTACAACCTGCGCAGAAAACACATTACCTATCAGGTTGGTGATGTGGTGTGGCGGAGGAATTTTGCGCAATCTAACGCATTGAATTATTTCGCACAAAAATTGGCACCCCGGTTTGTTCAGAACGTGGTAGTAAAGAAAAAATCCAACTTAATTTATACACTTGCAGACTTAAACGGAAAAGTTGCGGGTGATTTTCATGTGAAAGACATAGTAAAATCAAATAACATACCGGTATAGTCTTATTGTGGCAATACTTCGGAGGGTCTGGCCATCCCTACCGAGTACTGCAAATTATCATATCTGTTAGCTAATATTTGATGCCTGGGAGTTTTAACCCGGCCTGATCAACCGAGTTGAAACGACCCGACATTCTGACAGTCAAAATCCTGTCATAGGAATATTTCTTTTGTTCATTCAGGTTTTCTTGGGGCGCGTTTACGCAAACTCACGTAGTTTGTTATGATTCATTGCAATCAAATTCCACTCTGGTAAGATTTACTCGAGTTGTTTTATAAGTTTTCGCTTTCGTTAGGCGTAATAATCTGTAATTTATTTGGAATAAATTTTGTATAATTTTTGGACTGAGCACGAGCAAAATAACAAAATAAATGACATAATTTATTTTCCTTTTGTCTATTATGTTTGTTAACCTCGAATACAAGGGGAACACATGCCCACTTCCCCTTGTGTTCAGGGTACATCCCATTGAACTGCGTTCATGGTTATTGAATTTTGTGTTTATTCTTAAGTTTTAACTCGGAACACACAGGGATGCCAGCCCTACACCTCTTTGTGTTTTGAGCATTGTTTTTCTGTTTATCTCTTCCCATCTGAAACATGATTGTTTTCAAATATAAATAAATTCTTTGAAATGTTGTGAATTCAACACGTAATAACAACTCACATGCTTGTGAGTATACTTAAAGAATAGTTTAGTCATACTTATATTATTTTATAAAATTCGTTGATTAGTCTTAGTACCTACAATACTACTTCACTTCATATACTCGCTCGAACGACCGATTTAGGTAGAATAGGAAACTCTTCGTAGTGAACATTTCTTATATCTCCTAAAAGGGACGTAAATTCAGTGAAGTGAGGGTTGCTTGCACCCCAAAGTGTTGCCTAAATGGCTTTCTAAAACCCTATTATGGGTCAGTGATGCATTAATGCATATGGTGGTGTTTAATTAATGTGCTGGACACACATAGGTATAATTAAGGTTAAGGATGTGTTGTCCACTGATTAGTGTTTATACTTACATAATTAATGTTGTTTATGCTGTAGATGTAACGTTAACGGTAGTCCAAGACATAAAGTCAGCTGTTCCTCACCCAGTATTTTCAATGCTGTGGGTGTTTGCGGACCCCGTTCACGGAACATTAGTTCACATTGTTCTTTAGATTAAGTTCTTCTAGTTTTAAGTGTTGGTCTTGAATGACTGCATTGTGAAGCCACCATCTTGCCGGACAACATGGGTGCGATTGGAATCATAATGAACTCATTCGTATTTATTTGATTTTTCTTTTTCTATCACTATTAGCTTTTGCTATCATCAATTTTAAGTTTAACATGGTGTGCCTACCACATTTGATGATTCACTTTTTCATTTTTATTCATGTGTATTTTATAATTTCTTTTTTAGAACACCCTGAGGATTGACCGGAATAGCTTAGGAATTTGTTAGTTAAACGAAACATGTTTGAGGGCAAACATTTGTGTGGCGCGGGGGGTAATGTTATGAAGCAGTGCTGAAATCATTACCTTTTCTTATTTTAAAATATGAACACTGCTTTATAACGTCGAACCTAGCGGCACGAACTATTGAGTGAATTAATTGTTGATAGTTACAACAGGAGGACTGGCAACACAAGTCGTTATGGAAGGGGGAGTTGCTTTTTTTTTCCGGGTCCGGCAATGGAACCCACTCTCGCCGGCATGATCTTTTGGGCCAGATCATGGCTGTGACAGTCGGATAGTATTAAGTTATTAAAAGGGACGAAGATTTAAATTTCAGTCGATTGGCACGTAATAATTAATGTGGAACGATCTCTGATTCAGGATGCGAAAGTGCACCAAAGTTTTATCGAATAATGTCGCGAGATTGCTCTCCGCGGTAGTTCTTATATTACGAGAAGTTTACCGTAAAGTTATCAAGGCGATCGGGATGAGTATTTTCGCCACACGAGACGCGCCGGTATGTACTTGTCGGGTGCCGACAATAAGAATGCCTTTTTAAACGCGTGGAGAAGAATAATTCCGCTCACCGGCTTGTATTAGAGAAAATGCACGTGCGGAAATACTAACGGTCCCGCTTGCTTGCTGCGTAAGCCCCATAACATCGTTCCCTTGGAGCCCTGCTTTGCTGAGAGTCCTGTCTTGCCAATCATCCTGTTGCGAACTGGCCGTTTATCCTGATGCGATCTGTGGAGACGAGAATCGGCTGGAGGTCCTGCCGATTATCCTGTTGCGGACTGGCCGAGATGAGAATCGGCTGGAGGTCCTGCCCATCATCCTGTGGCGAACTACGAGACGCGGTTCGGTCAGGAATATAGTGAAATAGCTAGATAGTATAACCTCAATCGGTCCCTGAGGGTGAGTAGAGTCACTTTACGTTTTATTGTACCTGATATTATTAAAATAATATAAAAGTTCTTTAACATTTAAATTGGAAATGAGATACTTGTATTTATTTAATACCCTAACACGCTGGAGATCACATACCTATGCCCCCTCCTGAGATGTAGTTTCATGTTTTTATTTCACCACGGGCATAATTCTGCACAAAGCAGTATTTTGGCGCTCGGTAAAACCGTAAAGTTCGTGGTGAAAACATAGACCATACAGTATTATACTCAACGCTTAATTACAGCGTAACAAAACCAAAACCAAAAAAAACCAAATATACATAAAACTGTATAGTCTAGACCTCCATAGAAACATAATATTTAAATTTTTCTTCACTTGCTTTGTGACAGAAACACATAGTTTATTTAGACTTACACAAACATAAGAAAACTCATTGAGTTGAAGCAATCTTCCGAACAGGCCCTCCATTGATATGCTTGGTGTAACCCTAAGTGACCAGCAAAGGTATGGGGGCTCAATCGAAGCCAGAGTAAAGTTAGCCTCCCAAAAACTGGGCGTACTGTACAGAGCCCGCAGATACTTTAATAGTACACAACTGCTAATCCTGTACAAATTACAAGTGCGCCCGACGGTTGAATTTGGCAGCCACCTCCGGTCTGGAGCTCCAAAATACCTGAAAAATACTAACGGGCGGCCCGTTTGATAGATTCTCCTATCTTAACAGACGTATTGCAATGTATTACAATGAAAGATGGTATTACAATGGAATATGCTCCAAGGAACTAGCATCATTGATCCCTTCGGCACCAGTGCACAGTCGGGAAACACGCCAAACATGTGTGCCTATCATTTGTACACGGTTGAAATTTGTCACATGAGAACGGGTCGTTTCTTCGACTCGTTCTTGTGTTCAACAGCTCGGCTGTGGAATGATTTGCCGGCCTCTGTATTTCCTCCTTCCTACAACATGGGTCTCTTCAAGACCAATGTTCATTCCTTCCTCTCCTCAAAAAGAACCTCCACACAGCATCCCAGATGACATAGGCCCTGAGGGAAATTATTTTTCTCAAGGCCTCCTGTGTGGAGTTAATGAAATTTTTTTTTTTTAAAGTCTACATATTCTGGTTGATGGTGAGTAGTGTCCATAATTAGTTGAGTGTTAATTGAAGAAGTGCAGTTCATTAGTCTACGGGAAGGGATAGTGATGTGGGATATCTCTTCAAAATTTCAAAGTTAATTTTCAAGTTCTGTAAAAGTCTTAACAAAGTTCTGTTATTATCCAAGTACAATGAATCAGAAAGTCCATGATTAAATAATAAAATAAAACTTGAATTTTATCTTTAAAATGTATGGGTTGTTCAAATTCTGTGAAAAAATCCGTCCTTGGATATAGTTTAAATTTATCAAATGAGTCTCTTTCAAATCCAATAAGGAACTCCAGTGAAAAATATTATGGCTTTAAAAAATATATTCATGTAGACCAATTAACGCTGATTCTGAATATATAAGTTTTATTAATTTAGTAATATTAAACGCAGAGTTTTAAAAAAAAAAATTAAAAAGCCCATTTTTAATCGGGTCATGGAAACACGCTGTCAAGTTGGTATTATTGAAATGTTTAGTGGTGACGTCACTGAACACCGTAAAATCATTATATGAAAATGTAGGTATGACACAAGCCATCGTTTTAACAACCTTTTATTTATTCGTTTATTTCCATACTGTTTATAGAGATTTAGTTGTTGTTTATTGAAGCATTATTTAGGGCTAATTAATTCAGTTTCAAAAATAAAGGTATCTCTTATTAGTTTATCTCTATTATTGAAAATATTCAAAAACTACTGCACAAAAACAATAGTAATGCAACTCCAGGGAGAACACTTCGAACTCTGAATTTCAAAATGGCGCCAGTTGAACAGCTGATTGCCCGATCTTATAGTAACTTTTCGGGAGTGATGACGTAACACGATTCACTACACATACGGTGGTTTTCGGGGGATCTTGAAAAGTTAAAACTTTGACAATTATTTTAACTATTTAAACTTACTCTAAAAATAAAAATAAATATACAATTATTTGAGTTGGAAGGTCATTATTCATAAAAAAAAATTTTTTTTTTACTAAAGTTCCTTATTGTAGTCAAGAAATTTTACTTTGAAATACGCTTTCAAAAATGATGGCAAACATCGCTATTTATTTGTTATTTGAAAGGTCCTCAGGTTCGAATCTTGATCCTTGTCAGCATTCTTTCAAATTGTAATCAGCTGGCAAATATCAATATAACATTAACGTTGTGCTTGTCTGCTGATCACAGTTTTTTTTAAATAAAAAGCTTAAGAATTTCTTAACCACGCGTAATAGAATTACCAAGTGTTAACGCAACTTTTTTTTTTTTTTACATGAGATCCACACAGGAGGCCCTGAGGAAAATAATTTCCCTCAGGGCCTATGTCATATTTGAGGATGCTGTGTGGAGGGTTTTTTTAAGGAAAGGAAGGAGAGGAGAGTTCTGGGAAGGAAAAGGGTTTAAGGGGTGGGTAGGAATCTGGGGTTCAGTATGTCCTGGTCATCCGCCTCCAAGACCTAGACAAACCTCACCCTATGAACCCGGGCACCCCTACTAAGTCAGAGGTGTTGGTTATCCAATAAAGGTTCCCGGGACGGCGGTACCCATTCCCGCCTCCCAAATTATAATTATACACAATACATAGCTACACTTACCTACATATATCTACATATAACATAGAGCCTGTGCTTGTAGGTTGCTTGTCACATGTTCTTTTCCTACCCATCCCTATCTACCTGTCACTTAACGTTACCTACAATCAGTTGTCAATCGAAACTCGAGCGTAAACATCTCTAATATATTCAGCCTGCCGCATCCGTAAACTTAATCCCGCATACACAGGGGTGACCTATGGCAGAGGTGTTGGTTCCCGGGGCGGCGGTACCCATTCCGGCCTCCCAAACTAACTATATGAATTTCCATCTGACCCAAGCTCGTATCCAAATACTTATCCTTATCTGACCAATTCCTACTTATGAACATTTGCAAATAATAAATAGTGGAACAACATGTCTGCCTTTCAAAGATCCAATGTTTTAATTGCGTCCTAGACTGGTTTTACTTGCAGATTTGTTCACTTCAGAATGAAGCTGTGATAAATTAGAACCTTGTTAACTTATTTTCCCCACTATCAAATATACATGTTAAATTCTATTAAGAAATCTGGGAAGTGACCACCTGGTACTCCCTCGGTTTCGAATTATTTCGAATCTCTTATGTGTGATTGTGCAGTGAATATCTCCAGGATTCTCAAGGCCGTAAGAAATATTCTTACCAACCAAAATATATTAAAACAAAGGGTATGTCAGTCCTTTAACCTCTCATAGTTGTGTCAAATTCATGCGCAATTAAAATTATTGATTACTGTCCACAAATTGATTCGCAGATAATATACCTATGCGACTATATCAAGATTAAGCTAACCTCTGGAAACATTTATTTTATCAATAATTACACGTCAATCACAGTTCACACCAAACGAAATTGTTGCTGTAGAGGGTGTAATGGAATAATAACATTTATAACAATTGCTTACTATATAAATAATAACATTCCGTGTACTATCCAGCAAGGCAACGAACTTTCGAACCTACTTGAAATAGTGCGGGCAAAAAACCGTCTGGTTGGAGTTGTAAATCAATCACTTCTCTCAAAAGTAAGAAACTCTTAGAAAATGTTAGATTACACAGAATTTTTTTAAAGGACTACCATCATATCGCCCACACAACATAATTTCAATCATTGTTAATTTTTTGTCTCCGGGAGGAAAATGCCTGAGCAAGTGGGACCACGGCAGCCCAATAATTGGGGTATGTTCGAGGACTGCAGGGATGGAAAGAGTGGGAAACAAATGAGTTGCGGAAGAGTCAAATGAGTTAGTCAGGATATGGTCAATAAACACGCAAAAGTTATTTTTAAGCAACGTCGTTCCTGATAATGATATTTTTTTGATAATGAGTAGTGGTATTTCACGTATGCTAGTATCTACCTCGCTGGGACGATTTGCAAATGATTAATTTAATTTAATAAAAAAATAAAAATACGTGCCAGGCCTCATTTCGAGCCCACAACCGCTGGATCCGAAGTCTATAAGCTTATTTCTGTGCAACGGGGGTCATCAAATACACTTCATTTATATACATTACTTCATTTTTTACTTGGTTATTAAACGCATTTACAAAAATAATACAGACGACCGGCGTGGTCTAAGGGTAAGGCTCCAGACTCTCAATGCGAAGGTCGTGGGATCGAATACCAGCTTGGGAAAATAAATTTTATTTGAATAATTTGTGTTATTTCACAATTAATTCATTTAAAACAATATATAGTATATTTGCTGCACGTTCCAGAATGGAAGATAATCTCAGTATCGCCCTGGGTAAGACCACCATTCAGAATTGAAACGTTTCTTAAAATGGCTTTAGCCGTGTTTGATAACAAGATCGCAATACCCAGGTACACCCGCACCTTCCTCTTTATAGTACATAGCTTTACTAGATAAAAGAACAGTCTTTCGAAATCAATTTATATTTTTTTTGTGGAAAAGAATCAATACGTCGAAAAATTGGATTTAAAAATGACATATTTCCTGATTTGTTTACTTATTCCCCTCTATAAGGCTTTTCAATCAGCGTATATTGAATCTACTTGAGAACGAGACACGAAAGATTAAAAAATATAGTGTTCATGTAATTTTCCTTACTTCATCTCTCTCTACATGTTATAAATTAAATTCCCCCGCGTCGTCTGTCTGTCTGTCTGTCTGTCTGCCTGTTCGCGATAAACTCGAAAACTACTGAACGGATTTTTATGCGGTTTTCACAAATAGATAGAGTGTTTTGTGAGGAAGGTTTAGGTATGTATTTTGTTAAGGATTTGTGTAAATTGGTTGAAACATAACGATGATTGTTAGAAGTGTCGGAAAAAGTCAAGCCGCCTGGTAGCTTTCATCGAAAACGTTGCCTAATCCTTTTGAGATATAACAAAACAATGCATGGTGCGATAATCCTCTTTTATAGATCTACAAAAAAGTCAGCGAAGGCATATATCTATCTTTTACGGATAGCTTACTGTACCCATTCTATCTTCTAAAAAAATGGTCACGTACATTGCAGTAATTGAAAAGTTATTTAGACGGATACAGTATTACTCCTTATTAACTTAAATACTTTAGTTACCCCAAGCATTTCATGCACATTATGATAATCTTTCACACCATCTCTACGTATTATAAATTAAAGTCCTCCGCGGCATCTGTCTGTCTCTTTGTGATAAACTCAAAGACGGCGGTGGTTATAAAGATTGGATAACCATCCAGTAGATGACGTTGTGTTTTATTAGCCTCAGTAACGCGTGTCCGGGTCAGCTAGTCAATTTTTTTTTTTTTTTTGGAAAAGAATCAATACGTCTAAAATTTGATTTAAAAATGTCATATTTCCGGTTTTGTCTAGTTATTCCCATTGATAAGGCTTTTCAATCAGCGTATATTGAATCTACTTGAGTACGAGTCACGAAAGCTTCAAAAATAAAGTGTTGATTTAATTTTCCTTACTTCATTCATAATATTAAGTCATATAACGATGTATCTCCTCGATCGGTACATCGTCTCATACACAGGTACCTACTCGTATTCATAAAGGATGTAGAAAATTATTTACATCGAAACACGTTTCTTTTTAAATGGATTTACTATTTATTGAGCGCTTTTACTACCGTGACGACCCGCGTTTACGGTACCATGATGGCAAAACGGTAATTATCGCTTTAATGCTGCAGCTCTTTCTAATACATTAAATAATGGTGAAACAAAAGATGAGGCACATAAAATTCGTGATTCCAAATACTATCTCCTTTGGAGGAAATAGATTGATAGGGTCGAGTATCAATTTAGTGGGCTCAGAAACAAAATACAAGTATCTCGGTACGATAGTTTATTTTACAAGTTCACAGAATATAAGTTAATGTTTTTTTTATAGTCTCACATGACGCTTCTTAAAAAAAAACTCCTATCTGTCAAAAAAAGAAAAATGAAACAAAACAATTCAATTCGAATTCTGGTGCGTTTAAAAAAAATGGATTTGTGTAACCACCGTACGAAAGTACCTAGACTACACTGGGTAGCTCGATTCGAGCCGTGACTGATTCCCTTTTGCGTTTATTTTTTAGTGACGGGGTTTTGGGTCACTCTTCATGCTCGTATCAAGATATATCTTATTACGGCATGTGAGGGAGATGTACGATAATAATAATAATGATATTTGGATGATTTATATAGCGTCGTTTTTGTGAAAAATCACCTCAAGGGCGCTGTACAAACTTATAATACATTTCTAAAATCTAAAAAACTACAAGCTAGGCTAACAATTATAAACAACTTATGGCTAAAAATTGCATACATCGGTTCATTGATCACCGATACGAAAATATGTGTACAATATTTTGACCAATGAACGCGATGCTGCCTAAAATTTAATGAAAACAGGACCATACTTACCTGGGAGATCGCTTGAAATTAACACTGTATATTGTCCATTTAAAGAAATTTAGATAGAGTTCGCACGCAGAGGACATTATTGTGAACACATGTTATTTAATCCTGAAAATTATTTTAATATTAATGTGTAATGTATTCTTAGACGAGTGTATTTTGGAAAGTAAAAGCAACATATAAAGGTGGGAGGTGCAGTAGTACCGATAAGGATTTGATCTTTCTAAATGTGATTCGTCAAGAGACAGATTGATGTGTAAGGAATCGAGTAATTTTATTTCAGTAAGAAAAGTATGTATGTTTTCTTAGGAGAGGGGGGGGGGGGGGGTACAGACAAACTTTCACCGTTTGTTTCATTTTCAACTGCTGTTATTTTTAGTGTGTGTTTCTGAAACAGTGTTAACAAGCAATTGTTTCTCAGTGAATACACGGTTTATATATTACCTCTCAACGCTCACATTTTTCCAAATGTCAAAAAAACATTTTTATACAAGTTGTTAAAGAAATTTATTGACTATATTGGGTTTCTACCTGTATATAAATACATACTATTACACAAGTAAGTACCTATACATAGGTATAATTTCAAAGCAATCAAATAATTATTTGAATCACTAAAATTACAGATGGGTATCTAGGTAATTATGGGTGAATATTGTATGTAGCCGATTTGACATGTGAGTGGATATTTTCTCGCAGCCAACGAACTGCGGAGACAATTATTACGATTTTCGGAAAATGCCATAAATTAAAGTTTTTTGACCTTTAGATATTTTATCGACGGCATTATCTACTCGTAAGCATACCAAAAAATCCCTTGACTTGTTTTATTTAGCTTAGTATTAACGTTGGTAACTGGTTATTCAGCAGACTTCGCGTCCAAAAATGACGTTTCTAATTTTGTCCTACTTAATCAATCGAAATTTGTAAGTAGGTACTTACATAAATAAATACCTACATAATAAACCATATATGTGATAAAATATAAACATTTTTCTTATTTCGTGTATAGAGTTATAATACTTCGGGTGATACTTTAGGAGTGACGGACCAGTCAACCAGTCTCTATCGATCCGGCCCTTCACGCAACGACTGCCAGACCAAATGTGACACCTTGAACACTGGAACCCGTGCTAAGTCACAAAACATAGCGAACCACGTAGAGTGACCTATGGCAGAGGTTTTGTTAATAAATAAATGTTCTCGGGGCGGCGCGGCGGTACTCACACCCGGCTCCCAATTTTTATTTTTTTTAAATTATTATTATAATCTTTATTTATTAAGTTACAGAGGTGATTGTGCTGTGCCTGTCTCACTACGAATTCTTGTGTTGATAGCATGCGCATTTTAGCATAAGTAGATAGTAAATTTTTCGTTGGTTCTGGTTAGGACCTTCTTCTTCATTCTTCAGTTTTACTTTTGGATGCTCAACAAAAAGTATAAATGATTAGTATCATGTCATTCATATTCAAATACACAGAGCAACTGATTAAAAGCAGTTTATTACGTTAACAATATAATCGTTTGATTCGTAATTCATTAGACGGTTGTTAGTTATTTTAGAGGGCACCTCTGCTGCTTCCGGGCGACTGCTCTGACCTCTGAGCTAAGCTGTCTCTATCCGATTCGGTCATTTTTAAATATATCTTATTTCGACTAAGAACTACACTCCATTTTTCCGCACATTTTATTGGCTGCTACTACATCAAAATCTACGAACATTACGTATGCTGTAAATAACGATTACGACATGTTTATGAATCAAAGCAAAGTTAAATATTATATTTTTTGATCATATAAAATTGAAAAAAAGTTGTGTGTATATTATGATAGGAATTGCATTTTCTTGTCGACAAACTCAATATCTGCAAGTCTCTGATGACATTTGACATTACAAGCTACTATCTTACGTTTATTCTGCGAAAAAACAACGTTCTGAAAAAAACCTGTCTACAATCATTTACTTTTCCGAACATTTATTTATTTGCATACAAATATAGTGCTTTAAATTACGTACAAAGGTGGCATTCTCAAGAGTCAATGATACTTCAAAAAGTCAACAAAATTAATCGAGTGTCAATGTCAACAAACAAGTACAATCATCGATGTGATCTATTCGCGGCAATTCATTGCTCCCGAATCAATCTAAAATGACTAGACAAGTCAAGATTGATTGGTGCTCTGTTAGTTTATGGATAAGTGATAGGCAGTGTCATCTAGCGGTGAGAAAATCAACTACCACCTCCACCAGGTGTGCAGAGGTGTGTGGGTGTGTATTACACACACTTAGCAACACGAATGTTTGCATGTGTTGGAGCGGGAATTGTAGACGAACTGGCACCGAGCGCGTCACGCCCCACCACCGTCACTAACACAACTGATAACAAAACAAAGACACATTGAAAAAAATCCGAACGACTGCATAAATTATAAAAAAACCAGGCATTGAAATGATATCACTTTTTGACGGACGCTTGTTAGTTATTTTACTTCACTATGCGTTTTAGGTTCTTTTGGATCGACTGTTATAGACGTGACAGCATAGCGAAAAAAATGTATTACAATTAGTATGCTATTGCGCTAGGCTATGTTGAATGTGTTTGCAAAAGTCTTTCAACAGTTTTTTATGTTGTTGTAAAAACACGTTTTTATCACGATTAGATTGCTTTTTATATTTATTTATTTATCTTGAAACCACTTCAGACGTGATGTCAATTATGTAAAAAAATATTAAAGGTACTTGTGGTAACAACACAACTTATAAATATATAAAGTAAAATAATATTACAAAATAAATTTACTTGAAAATGTCGTAAAGAATCGACGATATTAATAACATTTGTCAAAAAAAAAATGGTACGAATGTCTGGTCTAATGTAGTTACTTTATACAATCCAACATATGGTGATGCACGTTTTCATCCCGCGACAAAATATCCACCGACAAAATATCCACCGACAAAATATCCACCGACAAAATATCCACCGACAAAATATCCACCGACAAAATATCCACCGATAAAATATCCACCGACAAAATATCCACCGACAAAATATCCACCGACAAAATATCCACCGACAAAATATCCTACGAAAAAATATCCTCCAACAAAATATCTACTAAAACCTAACCTAACTTTACCTTATATTTTACATTTTACTATTTTTGAACAACAATTTATTGAAAAAAAACTTCTTTACACACGCTTGACTTGGGGAGTAAGCTGGTGAATGCGTGACGAGAGCGTTACGAAAAGTGTGATCGGGCGAGGCGAACGGTCGGGCCTTTACGCCCGCTTGACTTGGGGAGTAAGCTAGTGAATGCGTGGCGAGAGCGTTATGAAAAGTGTGATCGGGCGAGGCGAACGGAAGTTGAGAGGGAGATACAACTTAGTGTAGTCTTACTTCAGTCGTGTGGTCTAAAGTCTAAAGCACACTCGTTTTTGTCTTTACAGAATGTCCGTATTATTTTTGTCCCATTAAACTATTTTTGAAAAATAATTTTTTGTCTTTGCAGGAGGTCCAGTGTATTATTACTCTCATTTTTGAAGTGAAACTTCTATAGCACCGCTATGATTTGGATTTTGGACGAAACGGAAAAGACGATTAAGGCACCTGCGATGCATCAACTGCGCTCATCGACTGCTTTGATAATGATGTCACTTTTAAAGGCTCCTATTGGTTTAGATATGAAACGGAAATTACACGACGTCTACGCTCATCGGTCGCTTTGTTTATGGCCTCACATTTCAAGTATTAGTTGATATTGTTTTGGTAAAGTTTTGCTTCCACCGCTTGTAAAAATGCACTCGAATTTTTTGTTGTTGTTAGGTTAGGTTAGGTTTTAATAGATATGTTGTCGCAGGATGAAAAGTGGCGGAACCAGTGCAGATTATATACCGATAGATTGGTATGTGTTGTGTTTCAATTAACAGGAGGGGTTTACATAGAAGTTTTTTATCTTTAGATTTGAAATTCGTTTTCAACAGACACAATTAAAATATCATAGTATCAACCTGCTAACAACTTTCTTTACGTGCTCACGTACTCAAAAGTTGTCGAAATAACACACCTTAGTAGTGTTCAGCAAATAAATATCATTCTGACGATTAATGTTCTTAACCCCCGACCCGTCGCGTGTGGTCTTTAAAAGCCCAGGTTTTACAGGAATGAATGCTTAATATAAACATTTTAAATGTTCCCACTGACTCCTTACAAAAAAAGGGACTGTACTTGACGCCAGCGTCTACAACATTAATTCTACGCAGGCGCGATGTGAGATACAGACTTATGTTTCGGCGTGAGGCTGAAAAAATTAACAAAATACAATGAAAAACCAAGTTTATATGTTTTTTCTTTGTATTTTGTTGATTTTTTTTTTTGTAATAATAAGTGTGTATCAATCTCAAATAGATAATTTTGATAGAAATTGGTGAGATTTTTTAAAGTTTTCTATTAAAATGTATGATTCAAAATTATTAAAAAATGTTCCTGGTTGATTTTTAAGCTTTTACATTGAAAATAAATATTTTTTTAAAATATTTCTTTTTATTTCAATGCAGTCATTATTATCTGACTATAATCAGTTTAAATAACGCATAAAATGTAAGCTAATAGAACAATTTAATCATATTTATTGTTGGGGTCCTCAGAGACCCCGCGCGACACCTCGCGTTAAAAAAAGAAGTGACGGGCGCAAGGTTAAAATCATCAGTCATTTTTGCGGCCTGTCATGAACGCCTCTTTATTCCTACTTGCAAAGGCAACCCCACAAGCAGCACAAAAAGAGTAGAAGTCATCAGATTCTTCAAAGTATTATAATTATAATAAATGTCTTATACACGCCTCAAAGGATGATAATTATTCCTATAATGATTCAGTTACCACTGTTGTTGGGGAGGTGACGTTATTTTGACGAGACGGGCGAGGTGACAGGCGACGACAAACGTGCGTTAAAAATGCCAAGAAAAATGGTCATTATAAATAGTGAAACACGTGTGCAATTACTTTGATCTCCGCCTCGGCGATTACCTTTGAAGTGAATCCGGTAATTACCTGGAAAGCGGTTGTTGGGCCGCGTGGTGGTCCCAACTAGGGATTGCAATACAGAGTCATGTTTAGTTCAGTAATTAGCGGTTCTGAAAAAAACTTTTATCGTTATTTATTTATTTATTTTGAATTTCACGCCTGGGCTATTACATGAAATTTTTTGTGTGAAATTATCTTAGCCCCGTTAGAGTGATTTGAATTTAGTATGAAACGGAAATGACGCACTACGACATCTGCAAAGCATCGATCTGCGCTCAAGGCTGCTTTTGGTTTGAGATATAAAACGTAAATGACGATAGGTCTGCGCTCATTGGCAGCATTGTTTTTTTACGGGTCGTAGGAATATAATGCGTAAATTCGCGCTTCGCCGAGCGCGTCGCAAATCTCAGTGGCCAGAGAAACCCAGCGGACGGAGGTTCGAATCCTACAAAACCAAAAAAATAAACATTTCTGTTTTTATAAATCATATCCAATTTTAAAACCACTTTAAAATAAACAGGCAAGGCAGACTTTCTAGTTTCACTTCTATCGCGTGTGAATTAAACCATCATTTTTTTTAAACAAAGAACATCTATATATGCTTAACAAAATCAAAACAAAAAACAAAACCATTAACAAAAACAAAAACAAAAACAAAATCAAAATCATAACCAAATCTATAACAAAAATGAAAAACAAAATAAGCCACCATGCAGGATGGAAAAACTGTAGTCTGAGAAAAATACGATGTACGTGATATAGTCGAAGCAGAGCTATTTAGTTGGTTTAATTAAATTGGTGTTCTTCTTTCTGATATAAATTTTACTATTATTTTTTTTATATTTAGTGAATCATGTGTTAAATATGTCAACAACATCTTTATACTTATTACCCAAATTTTGTATTCGGCGAACGGGGGTATTGTAGGAAGGATGGTAAAAAACGTTGTTTTGTTGATTATACCAATTTTTTTTAATTGTTATCAGATCTGGAAAGTACTTCCTGAGCCGCTTGGTAATCCAAACTATATATTACAGTATATAACCGCAAGGAAATAAAGCAAATAACCTTGAGGAATAATCAAATATTGACAGATATTAAAAAGTGTATTTTTTACATAAACTCCACACAACAGGCCCAGAGGAAAATAATTTCCCTCAGAACCTATGTCATCGGAGATGCTGTGTGGAGTGTTTTTTGAGGAGAGGCTGAAGTGAACATTGGCCTCGAAGATACCCATGTTGTAGGAAGGAGGAAAGAAAGAGGCTGACAAATCGTTCCACAACCGAGCTGTTGAACTCAAGAACGAGTCGAAGAAGTGTCCCGTTCTCATGAGACAAAAGTTGGAGGCGCGATCAGTGACGCAGTTGCTCGGAGCATCTTCCATTAAAATACCAGTAGCACAACGATAGCATTCCCACCCGACGAGGCGTGCTCTAAAGATTTGATGGCCTCTGTGGTTAATCCGAAGGACGCTGGTTCAAATCTCATTCAAATTTATTAGTTTAAAATATTATATGTATTTGCGGTACGTTCCAGAGTGGATGATACTCTCACTATCGCTATGTGTAAGACCATCATTCAGAATTGAAACTTTTCTTGAAAGCCGCTGTTGGTGACCAGATCTGAATAGACAGGTACTTCCCCACTTTCCCCTTCCCTATCTCCTCCCTCCCACCACCTTCAGCCGTACAACATACCCCAATTGCGGATGGCAGTCTCAGTGGCTCCAGACGTGTGGAGGCAGTTAGGACGGGAAGATTATCTTTGTGCTCTTCATCATTACTGTTCATATTGTTCCAACACATGCTCACTTTGATAGCTTTTCAATTTTTTTCAGAAACTTCTCTGTGCCTTATCCCACAAAGATTTTCAAATCGGAAGCGGTATTTAAAACTAAAAACAAACCCATGCAACAAACCTCTTCGTAACTACAGCAATCCCTACTCAAAGTGTTCAGTAATTATTTTTTAAATCACCATCGAACGACTTGTGCTTTCTGTAGAAATTTCTTGACGTATTTGCAGTTTAATTGGTAACTGCAACAGTGACATTATTATTACTTGTTCTTTGACTCGGTCGCTTTGAAAAGTTATTGTTTTATTGGACGCGAGACTTAAACACGACCGGAATATCAAACGTCAACGGCG
The DNA here is from genome assembly GCA_929108145.2 of Limnephilus rhombicus. NCBI lineage: Eukaryota > Metazoa > Arthropoda > Insecta > Trichoptera > Limnephilidae > Limnephilus > Limnephilus rhombicus. The sequence goes on from OV815283.1 coordinate 49,894,351, forward strand.
AACATCTAATTATTTGAGATACAAAGGATCGATCTGATGGGGTTTGGTGGTAATTTTAATCAGGTTCAATTACATTTTCTTAGAACACTAGAGACATTACAAAGCGGAATAATATTTTGATACTAATTTTAAACTTGCTGGTCTCGACAGGTGATTCCTATCAATTTAATGGATTAATTTTGAATTATTATTAAGTTTATTTAACAAAATTATGTTACGTGAAAAATAAATAATTTCGTTGTTTGAATTAAATGGGGGCCAGTAAATTTTCGTTCCAAGTACCCTTTGAAGAAGAAAAAATCTCAAAATTAATGAAGGAGCACTTGACTACGGACTTTGGACCTTGTAATTAAACATTAGAGGGTTAGTTTATTCAAATAATATTTGCTCTTCTGAAAAAAATAGTCCTGATTTAACATTACTTACTGCCTGATTAATAATTTGTAGGAATTTGTATAAATGTATAATATTAAATGTCTTGAAGATCTTCATTTTTTTTACATGAATATCGCACAAGAGTCCCAACTGCTCCCGTCTGGAGCCAGTGGGACTATGGCATCCCCGATTGGGGTATGTTGTGAGGCTAAAGGCAGTGGGGAGGGGAAGGAGATAGGGAAGAGGAAGGTGGGGAAGTACCTGGCTATTCAGATCTGGTCAACAATCACGGCAGAAGCCATTTCAAGCAACGTTTCAATTCTGAATGGTGGTCTTACACCAGGGCGATACTGAGAGTATCTTCCACTCTGGAACGTGCCGCAAATATACTATATATTATTTCAAATGAATAAGTTGTGAAATACACAAATTAATCAAATAAAATTTATTTGTTATGTGACATAATTAATTTAAAATAAAACAATAACTTTGTAAACACCACTTTTATTTTTTATACTTTATGCCGACCCGGTTTCGCTACAACCGTAGCTTCATCAGGGCAGTATAATACTCTACTGTAGAGTATTATACCAGTGGAGTATTATAATGCCCTGATGAAGCTAGGGTTGTAGCGAAACCCGGTCGGCATAAAATATAAAAATTAAAAGTGGTGTTTACAAAGTTATTGTTTTATCTTAAATTAAAATTTAATTTATTTGCCACGCCGGGATTTTTTTACCGCGACCTTCGGAATGCGAGGTAATTTACTCTTTAAGAGGAAGTTACAAGCCAAATTTCATAATGCCAGAGCTCTGAGCTATAACCTATATCTTATTCTGATGTATGAGTCATTTTATTGTAAAGTTTCATTAAAATCCATTCAGTAGTTTTTGCGTGAAAGAGTAGCAAACATACATCCATACAAACTTTCGCCTATATAATATTAGTAGGATAATTCGTAATCCAACACCGAGACATTATCTGCCTCATCATTTTGACAACTCCAACACGGAATCATTATATTATACTCGCGTTCGCCGTATATAGAATTTGGGTAGTGATATGAAGATGTTATCGACATATTTATGGGATTAAACACTAAAACAGCCTTACTAAAAAAAAATTTTAACTACAGATAACCTGTGTTGCTGCAGCAACATGAATAAAACACATATACACTAAAACACGAACTATTACTAATAAGATTTCTTCCGCGGTCACACTTTAAAATGCATTTTAAATCTGGCAACAATGTAATTTTTTTATAGTAAACATATTAAATTATTTGTTTTCATTCGTAACCGCTAGGTGGTGATGGTTAGTGCGCCTGCGCATTTGTCTTAGCTCTGGACTGAACAGATACGTGAAAGCGATCAATTTGAGACAAAAACTTAAGACATAAGTCCTCTGAAAATGGACAGTGAGACCTGTCTGAAACGTCAGGAGTTAAAAAGTCCTTTTAAGAACTACGTTACGCGGGTAAACCGAGAAAATTATTCAACATCTTAAACCCGTGAAAAGTTAAGCATAACATTTATATATATATATATATATATATATATATATATATATATATATATATATATATATATATATATATATATATGGAGAATGTTTTTTTTTGTATGGATATCATTTCAAATTTCGGTGAGATCTCTAGTTCTTAGGAAAATTTTACATTTTTACAATAAGCCTATTTTCACGTGTGAATATAATTTTGCATATGTGAGTCCCGGCACATGTTCTGCGTGGAGGGAAAAGTAAGCGCGTGTTCTATAACTGGTGCGTCAGAGGGAATTTCGAGGAAAACTTGACGAAAACAAACTTCACCTTGTCGGCGGAGATGAGAAACAAAGTCACCACTGTCGTTTTGGGTACTCCAATCCTGATGCACTTCAGGGACGGAGAAAGGCCTTTCTAATGCGAAACAGATTTAGCAGATGTGACGGAAAAACCTTGCGAAAAAATCGACGCGTACTCATGACAAATGTGAACCGTGCACGTACGAGTGTGTTTCCCGACTATGCACAGGTGCCGAAGGGATCGATGACGCTAGTTCCTCGGATCATCTTCCATTAAAATACCGTTAAAATAAGGAGAGCATTCCCATCCGCGACGCCTGTGCTTTAAAGATTGAAATCCGTTTGTTAAGAAGGGAGAAACTATCAAACGGACCGCCCGTTTCTGCATAGAGACGAGGGTTTTTTTCAGGTGTTTTTCAGAGGTGGCGGCCAAATTCTACCGTGGGGTGCACCTACGATTTGTACAGGTTTAGCAGTTGTGTATTTTTAAAGTATCTGCGGGCCCAGTACAGTACCTTCGCTAAGTTTTTTAAGAGGAATGTCTGGCTTCGATGGAGCCCCCAAACCTGAGCTGGTCACTTATAAATACACTAAGTAAACCTATGAAGGGCCTATTCGGAAGATTGTTTCAGTTGAAGGAGACTAGATTAGATTTTGCATCGTTGATAGTTACAACTGTTATGAAAAACCGTCTATTAAAGAAACTCCAAAAGTCCACGCGTCGCACAGGGCCGTTACTGGCCGTCTTCTCGCGGAGTTCAGATCCCATTCTAATTGACATTCACATATTTTGGCAGCGTCCCGACATTTCTGCGAATGACGGAAGAACTCACCACTAACAACTGCCCGGTTGCTTCTCGGCACTGAAATATCGCTCAGGCCAAGTGGAAATTTCAATCTCCCAAGTTCAGATTGGAGAGTGAATTCAATAATCGCTGACATCTGGCAACTCTGTCTGCTTTCGGCGTTGTGTAATACCATTAGCTTCAATTTAAATTTTGCGGAATGAACTGAGGAAAAATATATATTCAATCATCATGAGATACGTAAAAAATCAAGTTTTACGACCATACTTTTTTTATTTTCAAACTAAATTTTTAAAATATTAAATTGAGTTTATTGACTTTACAACCTTCTTTCCATGTGCTTGGAATCGCGTTACCAATTTTGCTTAACTCCGATTTTTAAAACCGACATTTAATTCGTGAATTATGTTTATCTGAATACCTGAGGAGAGCTCCTGCCGAGCTGCTCTCAGCTACTGCCGTCTGCAGCCAGTGAGACTATGGCATCCCCAATTGGGGTATGTTACGAGACTGAAGGTAGTAGAAATGGGAAGGAGATGGGGAAGGAAAAAGTGGGGAAGTAGCAAATCTGCTCATCAAAGACCAAACACGGCTGAAGTTATTTTAAGCAACCTTTCAATTCTGAAGGCTAAAATAAATTCAATGAGTAAAAAAATAGAATTAATCAATAAAGGTGAAGTGTGACGTTGCATCTCATTGGCGGTGGGCTTTTTGCACCCTTTTACAAAGAATTACTATTTACAGTATGTAGATACTTTATGTAACGTTCAGAGATATAGAAAGTTTACACCGAACTACTATTAATTTTTTGGTATTTCTTGAAAGTTTTTTTCAATGCTCAAAAGTGTTCTCGTAACCCCAAACGTGTTCTCGTAATACCAGTAACATATGTAATTCTTTTGTCGCTTCTCAGGTAGACGTCAGAAAAAACTGAAATCGTGTAAATGTGATGTACCTAACCTGTCAAATGGGTAAAGAAGCGAAATTCGGGTAATATTTGTAACAGTTGTGTAATAGGATATTTAATATCCGTTATGCTGTTGGGATGTCGTGCGCTCGCGTTTGTGAACACGCAGACCATTCTCAGGGTAGTTAGTTCATTTTCCTAACAGGTGTAGCGGAAACTTTGGCCAGGTGCATTTCCGTGTTTTCAAATAAAATTATAATGTCGATTCAATAAAACGGTAATAATGCTACGTCAAGTAAGCTAACTTCCAGCTCGCCATTTAGTGCCCCTTTCAACTTTTTATAGTTTCATGTTGCGCTGTTAACTGTCGGGGAGGTGATACAAAACGTTTGATGTTGTTTTTATAACCTCTTAAACATAAAGCAGGAAACTTTTTCTTCTTAAAAAGTATTTCATTCATGCTTTTCTTTATGTGACACCTTGCTAGAGGTCACAGGTCAGTGCTCAATCACTTATGTTTAAGATGTCACATTATTTATTAATTAGTTCAATCAAAATTGCACTTATAACATATTAAGAAAGATTGTTAATGTTATCATTGTAAAACCTTGCAACTATTGATTATAAGACAGTGTGTATGTATATATTAGAATAATTATTCAATTACGTGTATTATTCAATTACTTCTGAATTCCCCGTAAACCCCCTTGATTACCCTCTCCTTTTGTTGACATTACACCCCAAAACCCAAAGTAAATGTTTTTTCAAATAGGTAAAATAAAATTGTTTGATCATCATCACTCTTGGCTCTACAACCCCTGTTGGGTCTTGGCCTCCTCAAGAGTCTTCCTCCACTCATCTCGGTTTTGTGCCATATATCTTCCCAGGCTCCTTCACCCCATCGGTCTTGACTTTGGTGCTTGATGCTCGGTCATTCCACATGACCCAGCCACCGAAGCCTTCCCAGTTTAATAAATTTTCTGACGTTTAGCTCCTTAAACAGAGTGTATAGCTCATTGTTGTAACATCTGCGCCAAAATACATTTTCTAGAACCGGCCCGAAGATGAGCCTCAGAATTTTCCTTTCAAAAACGTTCAGTGCTCGCTTATTCCTCTTAGTTAGTACCCACGTCTCCGCTGCGTACGCGAGTACTGGTCTGATAAGTGTTTTATACACTAATATCTTCGTATTAAACTGAAACAATGAAGAAAATGGTTCCATGCTAACTCAGTATCAAGTCAACTCAACACCCCTTTGAAACGGCATTGCAAGCTAGAAAAAAATGAAAAATAGCCCATAACTTAACATAACGTTTAACCAATTTTTTTCATCATTTTTAATACTTTTCAAATGAGGTGTAGATTTGATTTCATTCTGAGTTGTCTGGTCACCGAAGAAAATAGGTTCAATCGTATTAATTTCCCACAACTTCTGATGTTAATATCACGTTAATTCTGATGTTGTTTTACTTTTGTTTAAATTCTCTAACAGAAGACCTTTTGAAGCATCTTAACCGATATTTAAAACAATTCTGGAAATGTTTCCGTTTTGACTTTCAGCTACTATTAGAAAGATTATGAAAAAAAAACGAAAAGTGCCTAACATTTTTTAATCAACTTCAAACAGTTTCACAGTAGTATTTGCGAATAAAAAATGCTACGTAAGAGATTAACCTATTTCACTTGTGTTTTGTGAAATTAAAAAAATGCAATAACCGTATTTTGCATTACGTGAAAATCCCACTGGTCGTGTTCTGTGCCGGCCTTAAATGCAGGTGGTCATGCGATTGTCGAATTTGCAGCTCGCGTGCTACGGATCAATATCGTTTGTCACTTTTATTGGACTGCGAGAACCTATTTCACTCCTGTATATTCAAATATTGCTTGTGTAAAAAGGCGTTGCAGTATGCAATCAAATGGCTTATTCTGAACATGTTACACTTTTCCACATCTGGACGTTAAGAAAATCCGGTGTATTTTTCACGCTTTTAACAGTATTCATCTACTACCTGCTTGCCAGAATTTTTAAAAGCATTTTTCAAAGAATAATAATAGTATAAAGTTGTCAGAATTGGCGGTATTGTATCCAAAACCGCTTAAGGCACCGCAACCGGGCTCAAAAAGAAAAAGATGTTAGAGGAGCGCGCTAGTATTTAAAGCGACAAAATCGATGTGAAAATTGTGAAAATGTTAAATAAAACACGACTCGTTTAAAATAGAGCAAAAACCTCGCTGGGGTTGTCTTAAACAGCATTTAAAGAAACAGTGTAATTTTTTTCATACATATAACTTGTAAAATAACTGAAACAAACGTGTTTATAATAGTTTTTGGAGCATTTTTTTCTATTGAGGGAATTTTATAAAATTTGCGTTTCGGCGCGGGGAATGTCTAGATATTATCTTCAAGAAAAACATATAATTTTTTAAGAGCTTTAGAACTTAACGTGTTTAAGGGAGATATGTAAGAAATCAGTAGAAATTCGGGTAGCGGCGGCTTAAGAATTATAGCTTCTGATACACTTGGAATGAAATGCAAATACATACTAAAAACGAAACGAGACGAAATGGTGTTTGCCGGAATTGGGTGATAGTATGTGAAGGAAAAAAGACAAGGTAGGTAAGGAAAAAGGAATGACCAATCACTTACCACTGTATCTCTACCAAGAAGCATACGTCACAATATAGTTTATGCGCTATACAAAACGACGTAATTATTGTCACAACTAAATGAATGAGTATGAAAACAAGTTAGTGTAGGCGAAAAACACCAATAATTTGCTTCCAAATTTTCTTCTGTTTTCAAAAGAAATGCACTTCAATATTCACTATTTTCCTTACCATTGTTCCAAATTTGAAATACTTTTCGAGCAAGGTGATGGTTAAGGAGGGGTAGGAACTAGATAAATGTCATCCCGGTAGGAACTAAGCATATTCTCCTTGCAAAATCAAAAAGGCGGAACCTTGAAAAATTCTTTAATCATTGACTTATTCAATTACATTTTTATTGAAACCCCATTCTTCAAAAAACGTATACGCTAAACTATTGTGTTATCCTTCTTTCCCCCCGTCACAACAATTTGCCTCAGTTGTTTTTTTCCACCTCTATATACATACATTATGCTTATTTTTTTGTTCAAAAACTATAATTTAGATTTTTCAGAACACACCGTTTTAAATATAACGTGTTTTGTTCTCACTTCCTCCCAAAGAATTTAATTTTCCACCTTACGCAATAAAACGTACTCGAAAAGAGATTTCTAAGTAAGATGACTAATGTAAAAAATGTTCTTTAGAGCAAAGGTAAAAATGTGTTCTGCTCGTAGTATTTAAAGCATAATCTATACTTTTTCCAGGAGATCAAATTTTCAATACCACAATCACACGTAGGTATACATTACCCTATAGGTACACATATTAAAATGCAAAGTACGACAATTTGCCAATATAATATACTTAATTGGAGATAACTATGAAAAACTAATAAATATTTTTAAAAAATTAGCTAAATAATGTATCAAGGTGGCTAAAAATCAATAAGCGTAAATAAAATACAAAAAATGGAAAAAGATTGGATATAAGAAGACATCCAGTGAAAGCCAAATTGAAATTGATGATGAAATTATTGAAAATTTTACTGAAATGAAATACTCAGGAGTTATATTAGATTCCAAACTAACATTCAACAAGCATGCTGAATATACACAAAAGAAAATTGGGGACTAAATATCTCTTTTGGGAAGAATTCGGCAAAAAATTGCTAGTAAAACTACAATCACTATCTACAAATCGATTATTGCTCCACATTTTAACTATTTCTCAACTATCCTTTTCCAATGTAACGAACGAGAACAAAATAAGTTTCAAATTCTACAAAACAGGGCAATGAGAATAATACTACGGCGAAATAGATTTTCAAAAGCGAACAAAATGTTAAAGGAACTGAATTGTCTAACCGTGAAACAGACGCTGACGTTGAATACGATGATATTTATACATAAAATAATCAACAACATTTTACCAAAATACTTTTCAAATAAAATTAACAAAGACAGTCACAGTGCAAAGTGCAAAAGAAAGTGCAAAGAAATCAGGCTTCAAAAAAAGGACAAGGCGAATACGCAGAACAGTTTACTGTACAAAGGGATGAAGTTATATAACAAACTAACAGAAACTTTAAAGTTCACACCAATTGGAAAGTTCAAGACGTATTGTAGGAGCTACATAAAACTACATAAAATTTAGTTTGCAATGTGAAATATTATAATTAATTAGAAATTTGTAAACCTAAATGTAAAAATATAATATAATATAAAATATAATATCTTACTACTAAAATAAAATTAATAAATACATATTGGTGGACTATTTTTAGTTGAATGTGGCACGGTGAATGCATATTTTTAAAAACATTTTGTTATAACTAAACCTAATCCTACAGTCTCCTTTAAAATTATTTAATTGATGACTTTTGAATTATCACCAAGTTTTATAACACTCTATTAGAATTAATCGCCCAGTTTAGAATGATACCCCTGAAACGTTGAAACTCGGCGAACTCTGGCTGGTGTATATAAAGAAGCTTGAACTAAGCTGACATAATGTGAACGGATCCGAACATAATCCGCCGTAATTAATGCCCTTGCATGTCTGTTCAATTTTTTACGCCGTTAGACTGAAAAAATATTTGAAAACCCGAAAAACCTGAAATATTAGCGACCTCACGTCGCAGTAGTGCGGCAATACAGTTTGTTCGCATTTTAATAACCGCGCCTGGGAAACATCGCAAAGCTTGGAATTTGATTACTGACCAAAATCACGAATATTTTTTATTTATTTATGGAACTTTATTGTCTACTATTTTTTATTTACATACTTCTGTTTTATGATAATGCATGAATTTATTTATTATTGGTTTTGTGAGACCCTACTATAAATTAGCTTTGGTGACCTCAACAAAAATATAATGTTGTGATAGCTGATATTTAATTTTAGTGGTGAAAGGGAAATAGGATATGCGACTCAGGATATGCGATATAAAATATCTAAACAACAATTATTATTATTTTGAAGTGAAAACTTCTTTAGCACCGTGATTTGAAAGTCGATGAAACGGAAATGAGCGACATTAAAAAGAGACAAAAACATACATACATCTACAGGATTTAGTCTGCGAGAGAATGAGATAACAATTTAACAATTTAACTTTTAGTAGAAAATTGAAGTCTGTTTTCCTACAAAGTACAACAACTTCGACACCCATTTCGTTTATAATTAAGTAGGCTTCTTTTTTTAAATTCCTGCATAACATTATTTTTATGATATATAATTTTTTTTTTCTTACCATCTAAATTTTTCCAAAAATAATTTAAAACTTTATATGGATACTAGCAGACCCGGCACACGTCGCTGTGGCTAACGAAATACAACGCCATACCAAACCTTTATTAAATCCACACCACCCGCTTGCCAGCTGCCCGCTGCCTGAATTGAATATTTGAATTTCTCGGCTTTTTTCTACTATAATAAGCATGTATTAAACATATAAACCTTCCCCTTGAATCACTCTATCTATTGGTGAAAACCGCACAAAAATCCGTTGCGTAGTTTAAAAGATTTACGCGCACATACATTTTGAGCGACTTCATTTTATACTATGTAATGATTGCGCATTTCTCTCATCTCTATATTTGTAAAATAATATTCTTATGTATATTCCTTTCTTCTACTAAAAGTCACCAATTATTTAGGCTTATAGATGGTGACGATAATAGTTAAATAATAATGATGTGTTATGTGCTTTAAACTGTTGAAAGAGTGTGGTAAATGAAATAAGTAAGATGTCGGTACATTACTTACAGGTTTATTGACAATTTACAACTTATGCATAATTCCTCTATATTTTAATATTTTACAATAATAATAATGTGAAGGGCGAACAAACACGATATGCAAATGAGTCTTGACCGGGAGTTTAAAACAGAATGATCTGCAGGTTTTTAATGCGGCGCGGAGAAAGTTCTTTTGATTGGCTGCTTGGGGACCAATCGAATAGCCAGCTGACTGCAATTCACTGTCCTTTGTTCGATCTCTACATTTCTCTAAATGTAAGTAAAAATATTTGTGTATGTTTTTATCCGCTGTAAGTCAATTCGTGAGAAATAGTTTGGATGCAGGTGAGTTCTCTAGTTGTTGTTTTCTATTATATTCTTTTAGAAAACTGTATCTGTATTTTTTCCTTAATAATTTTTTTATTTATTTATTTATTTTATTTACGGGTACTCGCTTCCAATACAATACAATAAATCCATGGTCCCATGCAAGTCCCCTTTATGTAGTGGTGGTATAAAGCACATGAGGAACCTTTGCAGACATTCAGCTGACCAAAATAAAATACAAAAGAATGCGACATCTAGCGGCTCCGAAGAAGACACCACAAATATCTACTAATAAGATGACCAAATATATAGAAAAAGTTGCACTGGAATTCGACCACAAATATATGGAAAAAATAATCTTTCAAGTTGATAAAAAAAGTGCTTCGTAGTCTCCCTAATCTTTACTACTTTAGTTTTCTGAAGGCTTCACTTCTACTGCTTGTGAACTGCACACTTGTATGTTTTATTTATTGATTCTTTACTTAAATATTAAAAAAATGTATTTATTAAAAAAAAAAAATTTCTTCAGAAAAATTATATCATTATACATGCACATAATGTAGATGATTTTTGTGCAAAATGCTAGCATCAGCTTTTTTTGTAAATTTCACGATCTACACAGATATACTCGTAAGTTACGTATTACACGAAGAAAGAAACATAAAAAAAAGTCATGTAGAACATTAAACTATGCCTAAATATTTAAATATATATATAAATAATAAAATGCAATATTTTCAGCGCCCTTGAGGTGATTTTTCACAAAAACGGCGCTATATAAATTATCCGCTATATTATTATTATTATTATGCATAACTACCTGTCATAGAAAATAAAACCTTATTTTAAAATCATATTGCATACGAATAAAATTTTAATGTTAGGTATTAGAAAAAAAATCGATCGATAATACCTATTAATATTTATATATATTTAAAATGAGAAATTTCTTACAAACAAACAGTATAATACTCAATTATGTGACACCTTTATTAAAACAAAAAAACCGATTTAAAAATACTAAACAAAGTGGGGTTATCGAAAAAATTACGAAAAAACTTTACAAAAATATTTACTCCACAAACAAATAAATGTGTAAAAAAGGTAGATTTCTTACGATCAAAAGACTAATACTCAATTTTGTAAGAAATGTGGATTATGAAATTGTAAAAACCAACTGAATTAAAAAATATACGTTTTTTAGATTTTCACGGCCAAAAGTATTTTCGTTATTTGTTTTTGGGGTTATGCCGTGTTGCGCTACCTCCTTCTTTAGCCAACGTTTCGGACAGCGTTACAGTGTCATCATCAGGGCAGGGACACACCTGCACAACACGGCATAACACCCCAAAAACAAATAATGAGTTAAAAATGAGGCTTATAATATGCAATGTAAACACCAGTTATAAGTATATATATATATACCTATTATTTGATTATTATTTTAATAAGTATGCTTAGCAAACTATCAAGCATTAATTGTTTACTTTATTTTACTTTATTGTTTCTGTTCTCTTTCTAGTTCTCACTATGCAAAATGTGTTCGTGGGACTATAATATGAAATGCAAACACCAGTTATCAAATTTGTTTGTAAATACATTTTTATTTATTACTATTATCATTTCAACAACTATGCTAAACAATCCACGGCTTTTTTATGTTTTGAGAGAGAGACGTAGATGGGTGTAATGGGGCCAGACAATCCGATTGTTCCCGTGTTTAGTTTGTCCCCAATCTTTTCGCAAGATCTGTTATATTTTTTTATAGCATTAAGGAGCTCCTCTTTTAACGCTATTGAATTAAAATTAATTACCACTGACCTAGGTTTAACTGTTGGAGGAATATTTTTATTTCTTTGTGATACTCTATATATATTATAAATATCATTTGTATTTAGTTGGCAGTCAACTGTTTTACTGGTATTGAATATAATGTCTTTTAAGGTTTGTGATGTTTCCTCTTTGAATTCTGGAAGCCCTCGAAGTTCCAAACAAGTATTGTTAAATCGCCTGTTCCTGTTTTCTTGGTCAATCTCGATCGCTATTATTCTTTTTTCTAGGTCTTCATTTCGTTCTGTCAAGAGACAAATTTTTATTTGATTTTCATTATTTTTTCCGCTTACTTTTTCTAAATCCTCAAGTCTTGAATTTAAGGCTGAGTTTACTTGTTCATGTAGTTTTTACAAATTATTTATTCGATATTTTAAGTCTTCTTGCTGTTGAGATATGCTTTGAATGGTTTTTAATATTTCATTATTTTGGAGCAGGATTGCATCGTATTTTTTTCCAACAGAATCAATAACTGAGTCTTTAAAATTAGCAATTTCAGTTAAAAATAGCTCGATTGTCAGATTACTGGAGCCATCTGTGGTTTTAGTTGGTTATTTCATTTTTATTTTATTCTTTAACTCTCTTTTTTTTCTTTTGCTATACTAAACAAATAACAGTTAGGTAGGTACTATATTTGAGAACTTTTTTAATATTTGATTTCATATTCTTTCTCTTCTTTTTATTTCCTCTTTTTATTTTATTTCATCAATTTTATTTCTCTTTTGTATAAATCGTTCTCCACATGTTCATACCCATAATTATTTGACTGTCCTAAAACGGGATAATACTCCTAGTTGCGCAGTCAAAATTTAATAAATAATGTATATAAATGTATAATATTGTGCTAAATAAAAAATAAATGTAAAATTAGAATAAAAAAATAAAGACAATATCTAAAAATTAGCGAAAAAATTGTACTAAAATAAATATAATTATTTTATGTAGAAAAAAAAGCTTATTGATAATACCTATTGCACAAACAGATAAATATGTAAAAACGAGAGATTTTTTCAATAGAACGGAATAACACTCTGTTTTTTAATACTTACGTGAAATACAATTGTAAATCTTCTGAAATAAAAAATATTTGTCATCTGAAATAAGAATATTTAAAAAAAAGTTGAAGAAAAAATTATAAAAAAATATCTATCACGGTTTTAAATTTAACAAGTTACTCGTGTGCGTGCACAATTTCCGAACACGAATATTTAAATATTCAACGAATATGTGCAGAATGCGACATGCAACCAACCCTTTCCTATTACTTTATGCAGACACACGATTTATTTTCTAGCTTCATGATGTAGTTAACGCACATATTAACAGATGTCATATTTATAAAATTGGCAATTGGAAAATACCACCCCAGGAATAAGGAAAATTGTGCATGATTATTTATTTTTAATGAGTAACGCGCGTGTGTTCACTAATCCAACTCCAATCCTTGAATATTAAAACCTTTTTTTTACATTAGCTCCACATAGGAGGCCCTGAGGTTATAACTATATTAATTATTGTTGGTATTATTGTTTATGCTCATATTATTGTCTTTGCACTTTTCTACCTCATGGTCTGTGGTACGCTTCCTGTCATTTGCGACTTGTAAACTGAAGGACAGCTCACCAGGTTCAATAAATAAGTTTGCAAAGATAACCGTGTTAATTGATATTCACCACGACATACAAAAATAGGCTACAATAAAAGATTAATGATCTATATTTTAATATACATGTTGCATTACACTCAGAAAGTACACGTTTTTTGAAAAGTGGCGCAACTATCCGGCTTTTACCCTACTTATAAAAAAATTAAATAAACTAGTTGATAAAAACCCGCTCCGCAGGATTTTACTGCTAGGCCCTGCGGGCGGCTTTTGGTTCCGCTTCGGCCAGTTATTTTGGTGACCATTTTATAGATCCAATACGAACTGATTCCAAAAACAGACATTCCTCGGATCCACTGTAGTTAGGCACCGGTACAAAGTAACCGAGACAGAGCTATGACGTCATATGTTATATATATATATATATATATATATATATAACATATGACGTCATATATATATATATATATATATATATATATATATATATATATATATATATATATATATATATATATATATATATATATATATATATAGCCACTTGATACAACATGTATTTCCGTCAATCTTTTCATATTCGGAGGGATACTACATATTCACAAATTCGTAGCAGTTATAACTAGGGGGGAGGCGTCCCCGTCCGACATACTGACGGAAGTAGCGACATCTCGTGTCGAATTATTGAATTCGAAACCAAATCATAACAGTAGCTTTGTGTGAAATTCCACGTACACAGATGTTATTTGTGGCGCGGCGCACTGGGCGTGGCGTCCGACATGCACTCGAAGCTGGGTTCTGAAATTCAACCACGCAGACGCTACGGTATTAATACTGTTCGATACATTTGTTAATAGATGATTAAAACATAAAGGTAGGCTATATATTATTTTGAACGAATAAATTGTGAAATAACCAACTTCGTCAAATAAAATTTACCTGGGCACACCCGCGACCTAAGGATTGCTGGTTAAGAACCTTACCTCTCCACCATGGAGGCCGCCATAGATAAATATGTAAAAACCTGGCGAGCTGAAAAACTTCGCATCTTTCTGTAATTTTGCTTTATCAGATGTTCTCCATACTTCATGATACCGTGGATCACAGTTTAAGAGTTTTTGCCGTTCCAGACAACAGATTTTTTTAATGTTTTTCCAAAAGCTTATTTTTCATTTAACTAGCGATGTAAAACAGTGTGATTGAATCTGTTTGAAGGCTCGTGCATGTGTGTCCGCTGTCCGCCATTCCCAAACACGAATATTAAAATATTTATCGAATATGCGCAAAATGCCTCATGAAACCCTGGATTATTTTTTCAGTTCCATCGACGGTGGCTATTTTTCTAGTGGACGTTTCCCGTCTACCCCGTTCCCAGGGAAAGGTTGCCTCCACGAATTTTAGAAAATAATGGATAGCATTGGTCGGTCTTGTTTTCTTTTTGAAATGAAACTTCTTTAGTCTTGTTGTGATTTGGAATTCGGATGAAATGGAAATGACGCATCACAGCACCTGCGAAGCATCAAACTGCCGCTTTGATTATATTGGTTGAGATATGAAATGGAAATGACGCTAGGTCTGCGCTCATTGGCCGCTTGATCTCCACACAGGAGGCTCTGAGGAAAATAATTTTCATCAGGGCCTATGTCATCTTTGGGGATGCTGTATGGAGGGTTCTTTTAAGAAAAAGGGTTTAAGTGGTAGGTAGGAATCTGGGGTTCAGTGTGTCTTGGTCATCCGCCTCCTAGACAAACCTCACCCCATGAGGCATAAGAGACGACCTCCGTAGTCCAGTGGGTAATTGATTAATTTGATTCTTGACTCACAATCCGGAGGTAGCGGGTTCGAACCCGGCATGCGCAAATAAATTTTATTTGATTAATTTGTGTTATTTCACAATTAATTCATTTAAAATAATATATAGTATATTTGCGGTTTGTTCCAGAGTAGAAGATACTATCAGTATCGCCCTGGTGTAAGACCACCATTCAGAATTGAAACGTTGCTTGAAAATGGCTTTAGCCATGTTTAGTGACCAGATCTGAATAGCCAGGTACTTCCCAACCTTCCTCTTCCTCACCTCCTTTCCCTCCCCACTACCTTAAGCCTCACAACATACCCCAATTGGGGATGGCATAGTCTCACTGGCTCCAGACGGGAGCAGTTGAGGTTCTTGTGCGGTATTCACTGTAAAAAAAAAAAAAAGGCCCTGAGGAAAATAATTTCCCTATGTCAATTCGGGATGCATCCCAAATAGACAGTGCATAGTGTGGAGGGTCTTTATATGGACAGAAAGAAGAGGAAATTCTGGGAAGGAAAAAGGTATAAGGGGTGGGTAGGAATCTGGGGTCAGTGTGTCCAGGAGTGGCCGACGTATGAATCTATTCCTCCCACTGCAGTGCAAATTGGCGGGTTGACATAATCTGGCTGGAGATGTTAAGAGGACTCAATGTTACTAGTCTCTCCCGGTCTGGCCCGCCATGCAGTAAGCGGGCAAACGCATCCGCCGCCAAGACTGCATCCTTTGAATTCGGGCACCCCTGCTAAGGCACCAAACGTAGCGAATCAATTGGGGCGACAAAATATTGGAAGCGTATGTTCAAAAAAGTTGTTGAATAGTAAGTAAATAATTACCGTTCAACTTCACAAACTCCAACAAAAAATGGAACTATGCTTTGTACGTTACGCGTTGTATGACTAACAAATAAACAGTCGAATTACAACATCATCAGGTGACGTTCTTGGTCATAGAATAAAGAGTTTTCGTCTTTATTGTGTTTTCTTGGTTAAGAACTATGAACATAGGTGGCATATGGATGAGATGGGATAAGAATTTGAAGATATCTGCATGATTCAGATGGGTGAGAGCCGCGTTGAATCTGCGGGATGTGAACCTACGGCATTAATATCCAAAGTTGGATGACAGAAGGCTCAGTTGAAAATAAAGTACTTGTTTGATTACAAGTACAGATTTGATTACAGATATCTTTCTACTAACAGTAAAAAATTTGGAAAAAATACTCCCACGGAATCCAAACTGCACGTCGCGTCGTCGCGATATCGTAGCTCTATAACGGCCGCAGATGATTTTTATTGCAACCATGGACGTTTTATCGCCTGCGGATATAAATGGAAAATTACGCTTTTCATTTTTACGGCATCATTGCACCCCACTCCCCCTTCAAAGGTAAATAGGGGAGGGGTACTTAGTCGACGAAAAAAAAACATATGGTAGGTCGATGCAGTAATTTATTTTTAAAAAATATATACGAGTACATATGTTTTTGGTTGCTAGTGTGTTAAATTCACAAAAGAAATAGCGCATTAACATGCGACAAAAACTGTGACTTTTTAATGTATTTACGAAGAAAATCGATATAGTTTCGTTGATGATTTTCTTCCAGCCCTCACATATGGAAATCATGTACCTATTGCCATCTTCGTCACAATGATTTTTGGTTTCATGTTCAATAATCTCTTGTCACTTCGGTTGGACAAACTGACTAAATGTTTTTTTTTTTAAAATGACCTTTGAAAGCAAAACCATTTTCTTTGGTCATTTCTACAGCCAAAATAATTTTTAGAGCATTGTGCGTTGGATACGGTCAACGACTTTTCGAGTATATACCTAGGCTTGTCTATAAGTGACGAAGAAGGTTGTGAAGCAGAAGTGAAAAGAAGAATTGACAAAATACGCCATTAATAAAATGCAAAACATATGAAGTGATAGAGTTACGAAGACCATTATTGGAGGTTATCCTCCACTTACCCGCCCTGGTATAAGTAACAGATGGTTACTCCTTCAATGCTCTCGCAAGGACTCTATTTTTTTTTAAGAACTAAGCTGCATTTAGTTTAGAATTAATTTAGATTTCCAATGTCCCTCCATACGTTGTTAGCAAGCAGTATGCAAGTGCTTAGCGGGAAATACAAGATACAATATGTGTTGCGTACGTTGTTAGTAAGCAGTATGCAAGTGCTTAGCGGGAAATACAAGATACAATATGTGTTAGTATGACAAAATATAGACAAGACAAAATATAGAAAATGGTTGAAAAGTCCACGAGGTGGCAAGCGCTGATATCCTACAAGCACTTGTTTGGATGGAAGACACAGTCACAAAAGAATATCAAGATGAGACTAATGATTACAAAATAAATTTTCAGTTTGGTCGGGTATTTCGGCCTCAAATTCAAAAATAAGTTATTTAAGTATTTTCCTTTTGATATATTCTGTTAAATTAAAATACGTTACACAAGATTCAACCTCAAAATCAGAAATCGGTAAATTGATCATGAGAAATGGTCTTTGAAAACTTTGACACCTCCCATCTTAGAACAAGATAAAGTGCAGTTATAATATATCATATAGTGTCCCACCAAAATGACGTTCTTCTATATCAGACATTACTTATGTTTTTTTCTGCATCATCAGTTTCACACTTATCGTCGAAACACCAGCTTATAGCCTACAGTAACTTTAAACATGTGCTATATGAGAAACTAATTTGTTTTTTATTATTACTATAGAAGTATTACCACTCTTTGACGGCCAGCGTAGTGCAGCGGTAAGGCGCTTGACTCGCATTTCGAAGGTCGCGGGATCGAATCCCGGCGTGGCAAATAAATTTTATGTGATTAATTTGTGTATTTCACAATTTATTCATTTTAAAAAATAATATAAAGTAAATTTTCGGCACGTTCCTGAGTGGAAGATACTCTCAGTATCGCCCTGGTGTAAGACCACCATTCAGAATTGAAACTTTGCTTGAAATGGCTTCTGCCGTGTTTGGTGACCAGATCTGAATAGCCAGGTACTTCCCCACCTTCCTCTTCCCTGTCTCCTTCCCCACTGCCTTCAGCCTCACAACATACCCCAATTGGGGATGCCATAGTCCCACTGGCTCCAGGCGGGAGCAGTTGGGACTATTGTGCGGTATTCATGTAAAAAAAAAAAAACTCTCTTTGTGAAGTGTGATGCCTTTTCTGGCTGGCTAAGTCCTCCATCACAACATTTTTAGTGTGGTAGTAGGATATTTTCAAACATTGTTGGGTTATTCGTAACCCGGGAATATTTGTATTTATTTAAAAAAAAAAAAAAGATTACAAAGACAATTAACGAACGGGCATTTCCTTCCTCATTTTTATTGGTATTATCTGAAGCATTGCGAGGTTCTTCGAAAACAGATCAGTTCTTTGTTATTTTACCTAGAACGATTAGATCCAAAAAATTAAACGTCATTTCAGTTATAATGATTTGAACATTTTTAAAGAAGTTACACTATGAATCCTATTATTTCCTATCCTATCCTATTAATATTATGTGGTGTTATTATAGTGGTGAAAGTTTGAATGGATGTATGTTTGTTACTCTTTTACGCAAAAAATACAGAAAGAAATAATAGAAAGCTTCAATATTTTCGAGTAATATAGGCTGTATATATTGGTAAGCTCTGGCGTTATGAAATTATTTATTATGCGTTTATTGTCCAGACTAAAAGCAAAGCGTTGCTTGGTAACTATAAGTAATTATTTGACGTGCGATGTCATTTTGTTATTTGTTTGGGTTACCATGGAGATCCCTTTGATAGTTAAAATTATACTAATCTATATTAATTTTATTTGATTTTTACACTTTAATGGTGGCACGTGAGCTGTTTGAAAAATGAATGTAACGGATATGGAGGGGGGTGAGGGGGGAGATGGGGTGGGGGAAGAGGGGGAGGGGATGGGGGATTGGGGGAGGGGGGGGGGAATGGAGTGGGGGTAGGGAAGATGGAGCAGGCGGAGTGGGAACCCCCCTATTACCATGCGAGCGAAGCCGGGGCCAAAAGCTAGTAATTACATACATTACATCCGAAGTCTTCTATCTTCAACAAGACCCTCTTTGGAGAATTCCCAAAATTGAGGCGTCAGATATTATATCCGTCGTGGTTTCCTATGCAGAGTTGTAAAAATAAAATCTATAATCACTACGTTATTTTAAGAACACCAGAGTCCTTCTGATAATATGTAGTATGATCTCGGTATACCTACACGATTTGAAATATTGCGAAGTTAAAGAAATTGAAGAGATGATAGTCAAGAGTTTCCTTTTCCTCGCAATAATATAATTCTTAAATGCTGGTTACTCGACGTAAAGTTATTTATTTCTAGCTGGTTCCCGGCGTGCGTTGCATTGTCATATATTCAAAGAATTACATTCTTTCTCCCTGAATCACCTTTTCCGTGCCTCCCCGTTCCTCTCGCGCCCCTTCCTAGCTAGATTAATAAATTATAGCTTATATGTTATTCTGATATATGAGCTATATTATTGTAAAGTTTCATTAAAACTCATTCACCAGTTTTTGCGTGAAAGAGTAACAAACACACATACATCCATACAAACTATCGCGTTTATAATATTAAGGGCCAGTTGTTTCGGAAAAAATCACGTCTGATGAACCGTCAAATCGCAAATGAATCGTCAATCAACGAAATTTGGGTTGTTTCACCGTTCGTCAAGTGAAATTTCAGGTCAAATTTGATGGAAATGTAACCGCTCGAATTCCGGCGGTTAGTGGAAAATTGATTGAGGGCGCATGCGCAGACGTGCGAAACTTTGCTATCTGACAGCTTGTGCAGCTCTGTGGCACTATGCACTACCGAAACTAGTGATTATGGCTGGACTGTTTTTGCATAAAACGTAAATAAAACATAACGATCAAAACTTCAGGATGGCAAAATAACAAGTTTAGATATCTTTTCGATGTTTAATATTGTCGAAAATCGTTTATTTCAGAGATTGAAAATGACGTAAACACTGGTGAAAACATTGAAAAAAATACAAACTTATTTCTTGTGTAAACCGATGATGTTACAATCTATTGCCATCTTATTCGTGTTATATTTATCCTAGAATAATTTATGAGTCTACAATAATTCATAATAAAAGAAATCTTTTCCCCGTGATTGACATTTTTCCCAAACTTTCCTGATTATTTACCTTGAGAACATAGAGATTTTGTTGTATGTACGTGGTGACAACTGAAGGTTCCTTCTGATTTCTGTCAACTTCCGATTTCATAAAAGATATAAAAGAAGTTGAGTGTGTTACAATTGTATACTTACATGATTTTTGGCCAAGTACCTAAATTAAAAACAGCGCTTCGGGCCATAGTAGAGTTCATAAATAAAGAATGAAGGACTGGCGCCATCACAATATTCTATATATAACTGGTTCAACCCTCACAAAGAAAATTGCAGTTTGGGAACTGGAGTCATGACCTAGCATATTAACATAAATCTTTACCTGATACTAATAAGGCGATTAAAACACATGTCTTTATAAAACATTTAAAATATATTGTGTAAAGGAATCTTGAGTTAATTACCTCTAATCATAGTTGTATTAAATTTACAAAGTCATACCTAATATGAACAGTATTTTATAGGTAATAAAAATCCTTTTGTGTTCAATGTTACAACTTTATTTTAAGTACAAAATAAAACGAAACCATGTCAGTTCAAATGTTTATTTATTTATATAAGTAAAACTTCTTCGTTATAAAAGTTGTAAGTAATAAGTATATGTGTATATGTATAATAAGTCAGAAATTATATTTAATTAGTTGATTTATGCGGGTTAACGACGCGAAACCTAATCTGCCATCTTATTATGACAAGCAGTAATATGAAAACAATGTACCTACATCAAATTAAAAGTACATTATGCAATGGTTCTTGCCGAGGAAAACCATTTATGCATTTCACGTGTATACATTACATTTCACTATTGGTGAACCACTATAGTTCCTTGGTTCTTCTATCATTTGGTTCTGCTTGGAGGTACCTACAAACAGTATCCAAAACGCAGACTCGTCAAAATATCGTAAATTCTGTTGTATTCCTCCAGAACATATGCATTTCTTATTTGGACTGCAATGACCCTAAAACAAGAATCATAATGTAATTGTAATACGTTAGCATTTTATAAATAAAACTACAAGTACACTTCGGAGCGCGCCACGCCGCCGCGCCGTGAGAGAAGTTAGTAAAGATTCACTGCGAGACCTTACTGCGCCTACGCGGCGGTCTGAAGCGGCGCTCTGAAGTGTCCGTATGGAGAGTGCTGATAGAATATGACATATGACCAAACGACAACAAACCGACCGAACGATATTATTACATTGTTTGCATATTTATTAATTGTATTAATTAACTATACACTTTAAACAATCGTATCAGACGTTATAGATAAGATATTTTATTCGCAAAAAAGGATCCTCTTCAAGCCTGTCAAATAAAGTATAAAACACAACTAACCTGTATTTCACGACGTGTTTGTGATCAAGCATAGCATGTACACGTTTGGCAGTCATATGGTGAGCTTTAATTATAGTTTCCATAGGAATTTAATTCATTTCCTATATGGTTCTGGCGACATTTGAGCATTACAACTGTAGCCGTTCCGGAGACTCATAAAATTGATCTAAAAAGGAAGAACATTTAAGTAATACGATTGCATGTTACCATATTAACTTAACTGTACATGTAGTTAATTGAATAGGTACTAATAAAAAAAAGCACTCACTCTTAAGCGTTTATGTTTTATTTGTAGATAAACATTACGCACGGCTTACGATAAAGGCCGGTAAACTCTGACAGGCGACGAATTTCATAAACAACTTATGAGTGTTGCAAGCGTTAAAAAATATTCCTTTCGATTTCTCTGGAATAATTAGTCCGATTCGGCGGGGAACACTGTGTGAAATTTTCGAATGTAACGAATGTTAAATTTAATTTGAAACAACCCAATTCTGATTTGACAAAAATCAACGGAATGATTGCGTTACATTTGAAAAATCAAGAAGAATCTGAACGATTGTTCAGGTTTTCCGAAACAACTGGCCCTAAGTAAGATGTTATTATGTCACAAGACATTGTTCAAATCAAAAACGTTCTTTATTTAAAACCACTTTATCTTAATATATAAAACAAAGTCGGGTTAGTTACACTATTTATAACTCGAGAACGGCTGAACCGATTTTGATGATCTTTGATTTGTTGGATTTGTCTCCGCCCCGGATAAGATAATAACTATTAAAACATCGCAAAAATTCACGAAAAAGAAAGTAATGACGAAAATTCATTTCCTCATACTTTTAATATGGAACGAATTTTCATCTTTTGAAAGAGCTGAAGGAATATTATGGTAGGTAGGTAAACATAATATTGCAGTTTGCTTGAATTCCAAAAATTCAAAAACATCAAATGTCAATGTGCTGATTGTTTTTGTTTTGTTCTTAAACATATAATGCTGCCTCTCTTTCTTACACACTAAATGTCAACAGTCGTAAAGGGGACAAATGGTGAACGTATGTCTGCACATCTCCAGGAAAACAACCACTTTTTTTCAAAACATTCAAGGCGCATTGTGACATAGGGTACCTATTGCAATTCGGTGAAGTCAATCAAATACATCTGCAAATTTGCCACAAAAGTCAGCGATATGGCGGTTTTTGGCGCTAAAACTACAAATAAAAAACGATGAAATCACACGCTATCAGGTTTGTGAGCTACAATGAGGCAATTTGACGTATACTCTCATTCCCCATTCATGAACGACATTCCATTATTGTATATTTGGCGATGCATCTGGAGAATGATCAACGAGTTTATTTCATTACATCGATTGTTGACAAACGTGCTGAAACACCTCCAGCAACAACATTGACCTGTTTCTTTTCGATTTGCCAATGCGATCTGTTTGCCCGAACGTTGCTCTACTCTGAGATGCCACGGTATTACACTTTGTCGAACGCTTTGTCGATGCTCTTGGTCGCATTTACACAGTTCATGTAAAAAATAACGAATGCTTCTATTTTCGGTTGTTGTTGGTGAATGTTCGTGGGCCGACATCGTTTGAATCACAAGTCAATGGTGTAGTGTGCCCAACAATTCGTGTTGCATGTCAGCAGATCAATTTGCTTGAAAACGATACTCATTGGGACATGACATTCACTGAAGCAATTATTTCTGCATCTCCAGTCATACGCACATTATTTGCTATCATTATTTCGACATGTTTCCCATCGAATCCACATGAACTATGGAACAAGTACAAAGATGACATGTCAGAAGATATTTTACATAGAATTCCTGTCAGTTCAGGGAATCCTAAGAGGCTTTGTTTTTGATCGAAGACATGTCGTCGCCTTAGTTCTTAATTGTCCAAACGACCATTTGAAAATTTTACAGGAGGTGAAGGTTTTCTTTCATTATTTCAATGAAAAATTATGGTAGGTACTTAAGATAAAGCTGTTCCCGTAAAGGCGAAGGTCTCATTAATTTAAATAATTCTTAGTTAAGCGATTAACTATCATTTTTCATACTTTATTTTTAGTTTTAAAGTGGAGATTGAGCAAAAACTAAAATGGTCGTTTAGACAATTAAGAACTGAGGCGACGATGTGATACCTCATGTGCGGCAGTTTGTTAGTCAAGTTAGGAATAACAACGCCAGATCGACCCTTCATGAATGCAATGAATGCAATGAAACTTGCAATGAATGATGCTTTCAATCAAGAATTGGTACGTGAACGTGAATATGATCAAGATGCATTGAACCAATTAGTTTGAACGAATGTACCACTGTTGTACCCCCGACAGAAGGAAGTGCACGATTCGTTAATGAAGGCAGTTGATGATGGAAATGGTGGCTTATTTTTCCTCAATGCGCCCGATGGAACTGGGAAGATATCTAACGACAACAAAACAAAAAATGTTGGATATCACAAGGTGCTTCAATGGAGGAAATCGACCCAAGTTCAACTCACCCAGAAATAGTTTTAACAGAAAGTAGTACAATAATCCCACGTGAATCATTTCGATTCGCTTTAAAAAAGCAAATGTCTTGCTGCCACGTGAATTACATTTCTTAATTCATTTTGAGTATTAATTTTAACTAAAAAAAAATAAATTAATTCAGCTAATAAGTTAACACAACAGTTATTGGTTCTTAGACGGTAAGAAGCTCGCCGGGTCAGCTAGTTATATATAAATATCGATCGGTTTTGGTTAACCAACACCTCTGCCTTAGGTCACCCTAAGTGGTTCGCTACATTTGATGACTTGGCCGGGGTGCCCGGGTTGATGGGCTGAGTCTTGGTGGCGGATGGGTCTTCTCACTAGCTGTGTGGCAGGCCTATCAGAAGAGAATGGTTAAAGGAGTCCCTTTGGCTTCTTCAACCGTACTCTCTCGGAACATCGCCTTGCACTGCAGGGGGAGGGATGGATTCATATGTCCGTCACTCCTGGACGCACTGACCCCCAAATTCCTACCCACCCCTCTCTACCCATCTTCCCAGAAATTCCTCTTCTTCCTTTCCTAAAAAGACCCTATACACAGCATCCCCAAAGAGGACGTAGGCCCCGAGGGGAATTATTTTCCTCAGAAACAAATTCAATTTTACCTAATCTCGAAAGGGATTTTCTAATAATTCTCTGAAACAAAGTGCGAATTTCAAAATACTATTTTGTGACAACTCTATAAATCAACATTGATCTATTTCCATGAAAAACACACTCGTATATTTTCCTTTCGCCGCACACATATTTAATAAATTCCCGAAATATTCATAGTTTCCTTTATTAGAAAATATTCACCCATTTTCCTTCTGCTACCCGGGCATAATAAATATAAAATAATCTCAAACCGCTGCCATAAAGTTGCGCCGTAAAAATGAGAACCAGAGTCATACTTTTTTGGGAGTTATCTCAAATCTTAGCTTGCTCAATACTCTTTCATATCGATACCCAAAGTCTCACAATAGACCGTCACATTTTTATATTTTTTTATATTCGAACACATTTATTTTATCTGCTCGTATAAAACTGATACGCTTCTGGGTAAAAAATATTTTTCGGCGTCAGTCATGCGCTTCATACATCAAAACTAAACTCAGTTAGGTGTAGGCTTTCCTAGAAATTGTTGTGTGTGTTTGTACGTACGTAGAACAACTGGAAGTAAAACGGAAAATTTGGTGACTGATTTGCTGTACGGTATTTGATTTCTTGGAAAAGCGTTTCTTGTTCATTTTGAGCAGAGAGAAATGAAGTTACGTTTTCGGTACATCAAAAAACATTTATTATAAGCAATAATTATCAGTCTGAAACACTCACACATATTGAAAAATCTTCCGAGAAAAAATACATGACGCCAACGGGACTTGAACCCGTGCCCTTCTGATTGCCGGTCAGCTGCTCTCCCAATTGAGCTATGGCGGCTTATCTTATACCCTCCAAATGATTCAATATATACTAGTGTTTCATTCAACAATTACAGCTTATTATATTTTTTCCACCTGAAAACAACACTAGTATATATTGAATCATTTGGCGGGTATAAGATAAGCCGCCATAGCTCAATTGGGAGAGCAGCTGACCGGCAATCAGAAGGGCACGGGTTCAAGTCCCGTTGGCGTCATGTATTTTTCAATGTGGATGAGTGTTTCAGGCTGATAATTATTGCTTATAATAATTGTTACCCTTTGTGCCATGCATAAAAATCTTGTCTTAAACGTTAGTTTAACAATTAAAAATAATAATCAAAAAACATTTGATTAATTATGTGGTTTATTGATTTAATATTAGCTTGTTTTTTGAATTACTAAGTACCGACGTGTGGGCTGACGGACACCTCGAGTGTTCGAAAAGTCTAGTTACCTATGTCAGCGAATTAGTATTATCCTGCACTTCTTTCTTCCTCTCGAGTAGTTGCTCGTGGAGAATGACAGTATCGGTTGGTGCGATTTCGGTAAGTTAAGGCTGTTATAAGATCACGAGTGGTCTGTCAGACCGACACGTCGGTACTTATGTAAATTTTTTTGGATCTGACTTTTTTCAGATTATATGGGTTTCCTCTTTTATTTTCTGTCAAATGTTATAATAAATCAATCAGGCTCTTCGGGTATGAAGCGGGCAACCTCAATTAAAAATCAGTGTTCCTGTCACTAGGAAGAAAAATAAAATACGGCCTAATTCCAAGGGAATTGCGCTCGTCGATAAAAAAAGTTCTTAGGTCAGATGCACCGGAAAATGTAAGGGAAATGGAGGGAAACCAACCTAGAAAACTCTGTCACGTCTGTCCCTAAAATCTAAAATGCAAGACTGCTTATAAATGTGACACTTGCACGAAACACGTGTGTCTTCAATGCAGCGGGCCTGTGTGCAAAGACTGTTTGTAATATTTAATAGTTCCTCCAACTTAATGCTTTGTGGTTTTTCGTAAAACTGCTAATTATTTATGTTTTCTTTGTTTTCTTATTTATTTTACTTTAAGAAAAGTTTGTTTTTGAGAAGAAAAAAAATAGTATAATTAAAATATATTAAGATTAAGGGAAAAGTACATTTTTTATTGCAAAATATATACGTCTGTGATAAAAAATGCTTATTATTAATAATAAACCTGAAAATCCTGATATTTTATTTTACTTAAGCAATAAGAGATATATAACAATGTTTAGAAGCAATGTTTTTAGAAAAATACGAAAATATACATTCATATTTTATATTAAAACTATGGTGGTCTAGCAGACCACACGTCGGTACTTATGTAACTAAAACGGCACCTCGGTACATAAAGGTTAAATAAATAATGTAATATTTTGTCTCACAAACGCATTGTTTCTTTTTAACTTAAATACATTCATAAAATAAATCTATAATGAACCGACAAGCATGTCATAGCATGATTAGTTTCTAGAACAGGCGTCTATCTATCTAAAGTTGAATGGGATATTATAATGTATTCATATTAAAATTATATTGCAGCTTATCCGACGTATTTATGTACTTACAACTTATCTTGTGATCTTATATCTATATGAATACTAGCTGACCCGACGAACTTCGTACCGCCTCAGAATCAATAACTGTTGAATTTTTTTTTTTTTTATATACGCACCAGATTTAAATGTCCGGGTTTAATTTTCCCCACAGGAAAAACTAAACCCTTTCACACACTTCCCAAATGATCATCTGGTCAATCCACGTTATGCAATTGCACTATATGTATTAAAATTACAAAACAATACAAGAACAACATGTCAACCTACCAGAGACCAGATGGGAAAATAATTCACCGACTCCAGATATTTTCATATCAGAGGGTTCGGCTCTGTGGAATTCCTAATTGAACCTATAAATCCTACTGATCCCTCAATATAAATATTTAAAAAATCTTTTGTAATCCTACATGTATTTAAAATTACCGATTTTTGCATTTTTATGTATAAATTCTTTGACAAATCTAATACGCCTAAATTTTGAATCAGAGACCTAGGTATAATGCCAGTAGCCGAAATAACAAATGGTAATATTTTTATATTCCGAGAATGCCAAATTCTTTTAATCTCATTTCCTAAATCTGTGTATTTTCTAATTTTTTCAGAAACAGTTTTTTGAATATTACAGGAATTTGGAATAGCTACATCAATGATATAAGTTATTTTTTTAATTTTGTCATGTAAAACTATATCAGGTCTATTATGACTAATTGTTCTGTCTGTTAGTATAGTTTTATCATAATATATTTTATAAAATTCGTTTTCTAAAAATGAATTTGGTTCATATTCATAATATGGTACTATATAACGGCAGTCAATCAAGTTATGTTTAATTACCAAACTTTGGTGGATTATTTTTAAAACCTGATTGTGCCTAAATGTATACTCGGACGGCGCTAATATAGAACATCCCGATATAATATGTTCTATAGTTTCCGGAAAAGCCAAACATTTTCTACATAAATCATCAATTTGATTTATATCTTTGATTATATGCTTCCTATAATTTTTAGTATTAATGACTCTATCTTGAATGGCAAGCATTAATCCTTCTATTTCTGCGCTCAACTCTCCAATACTCAACCATTTGTTTGACGAAAGTTTGTCAACATACGTTTGGTTGAGATAATTGAAGTGTTTTGCATGAATAATTTTATTTGACCAGGAATTTAATAATTCCTGGTTAGTATTTATAAGAATGTTGGCATTCTCGTCATATAAATTTAAAGGTGTAATGTTTCTATCTGCCTTACAAATTATTTTGTGCATTTCTGAGCTATTAGCTTTCCTATGGAAAAAATTTCTAAGCATTTCTACCTGATTGTGTTTCAAAGATGTTATTTTGACTACACCTCTACCTCCTAAATTTCTAGGTAAATTAATTCGTTCTATAGCTGAATTTGGATGATGGCAATTAAACTTTGTTAACGTAGTTCTAATTAATCGTTCTAAACTATCTAAATCTGTATTGGACCATTTAATTATGCCAAATGAGTACGTTAATAAAGGTATTGCCCAAGTATTTATTGCTTTTACTAAATTTTTAGCAGATAGATTGCATTTTAAAATTTTTCTGATCCTAGTTTGAAATTTAATCCTAATATCATTTTTAATACTAGTGTGATCTAATCTATTCGATTGCGGGTATCCTAAATATTTATAAACCTCATCCCCTTTCATACTTTTAATATTGAATTTTCTTAATATACCCTCGTCTCCATCTACAATTTTGCCTTTCTCTATATGGATCGTTTTACATTTATCTAAACCAAAAGTCATTTTAATATCATCTGAAAAAATTTTAACTACCTTAATCATTTTTTCTAAATTTGATTCAGAATTTGAAAATAATTTTATATCATCCATATATAATAGATGTGAAACTATACTACTCTCTCTTGTATTACCCTTAATTTTTATTCCAAACTTGCTTTTAATTAACATTTTAGACATAGGATTCAATGCTAAGCAAAACCAAAGAGGACTCAATGAGTATCCTTGAAAAATCCCTCTTTTTATTGAAATGCCCGGTACTACTATTTTCTGACCTTTTAAATTTACTAGTAAATCTGTATTCCAAAAGGACATAATATTTTTCAAAAAGCTAATTATAATTGGGTTAACTTTATATATTTTTAATATTTTGATTAGCCACGAGTGCGGGACACTATCAAAAGCTTTTTGATAATCTATATAACAAGTATGTAAATTACGCTTTTGATTTTGAATTTGTTTTAAAATTACAGAATCAATAACTAATTGTTCTTTACATCCCATATGTTTTCTGCGACAACCTTTTTGTTGTTCAGATAAAATATTTTTTTCATCCAAATGAGTATATATTAAATCTGTCAAGCAAGAGGTTAAAATTTTGTATATTGTCGGTAGACATGTAATGGGTCTATATTGAGAGGGATTATTAATATTTTCGCTTTTAGGTAACATATAAGTAATGCCCTTAGTTAGAAAATTAGGAAAATTTTGAGGTTGTTTGACAAGTTTTGAAAGATTTTTTGCAAAAAGAGGATGTAAAGTAGTTAGACGTTTGTACCAAAAATTATGTATCCAATCGCAACCCGTGGCTTTCCAATTATGAGTATTTTTTATAATTTTGGCTAACAATTCAACCGATATATCAGAAAAACTCATTTGTTCAATGTCTGAACAATTGAGTTCTTCATTTTCTATCCATGAACCTGCCTCATTATGTTTTATATCTTTACTCCAAATGTTTGTCCAAAAATCGCGCATATCTGATTCAGATGGCAACTGAATATTATTATTCGAAATAATATTTTGTTTATCATCAAGTTTGGAATAAAATATTTTCTCATTTTTTTGAAATAATCTATTATTATTTCTTTTATTATACGTATAATTATATCTTTTTAATCTACTAGCTTTTACACCTAATTTTTGTTTTAATAAATCTAATAAATCATTGATTATATTTTCATTATTATTACTACCAATGTTATAACCAAATTTTCTCCCAATTTCATCTACATGTCTCAAAATATTTCTACTTCTATTCCCATTTTTATATTCAATTACTCTAGCTATACTACTTCTTAAAAATACTACATCATTTTCTAATCTAATCTGCCATTCTGGTTTACTATAACTATATGATCTATCATCAGAGGATGTTAATTTAACTCCTAACCTAGTACATATAGTGATAGCACTAGCGTACACTAACGTATGAAGATCTAAAAAACTAATATCGTCAAATATTATTTTTGGTAAAATTAAATTATTTAATTCAGAAATTAATTTAGATAATTTTTTTGACGTATGCAATTTTGGTAATTTTGGTCTAACTGTGGGCTCTATATCTATATATCTATTTATATTATTATGAAGCAAGTTAGCTAATTCTATTACATTATCATCTAGTAAGTTTAAATTTGCAATGTTGATTTCCCTAAGATTATGAATAGCGTCTAAGTTATTTGAATCTACTGTAATACCATTAGATTCTTCTACTAGAATATTATCTAAACTGTCTTCATTCAATGTATCTAATATAACATTACTACTCGTATTAATTTGTTCTAAATTATTCTCTAATTGCAATCTATCTCCTATTTCCTTTTTTATCTGATTTAATGTTACTAAAGGGATTAAATTATTTTTGAAAATTGCCCTTTTTTGGTCAGCTAATCTTTGTTCGTTTACTTGGGCAACCGGATAATTTTGTGAGAAAAGTAAATGTAATTTTTTCCTATACAATAACATATCTGTTTCTAGTTTCGTCACATAAAAATATGAACGTACGATGAACATATTGATATCGTTCGTCCATTTCATTCTCTGCCTAGGAATACCTGCTTTTGTTTTTTGGGGTCTCAGATTATCAATGTTCATCTGTAAAGATGACATAATCAACCCATTTTCATTTCCGTTGGTTGAAAATGACATTTTGTCACAGTTCAAAACAACTTGGAAATGATTATTATTATTATTCCTACATTCCAGTAACCAAGCAACTGTCGTCGTTACCTAATACTGTCATTTGTCAACAAATAATTTTCAATTTGGCCAAATTAAATATTTTAATGTAAACTACCCTTCAATACTACAAATCTATAATAAATATTATATTTTAGAATAATGTTATCAAAATAAAATATATAATTAAATTTACCTGCAAAATATATTTCAAAGTAA
Organism: Limnephilus rhombicus; assembly: GCA_929108145.2. NCBI lineage: Eukaryota > Metazoa > Arthropoda > Insecta > Trichoptera > Limnephilidae > Limnephilus > Limnephilus rhombicus. The sequence continues at coordinate 49,925,823 of OV815283.1, forward strand.
TCTCAAAATACTGTTGTTTACCTTGGTTACTGAAGCCCTCACAAAAGAAAAAATTTTATATCGTATTTATTTATCTAAATATCCTACGGTTGACTGGCAGTTTATTTATTAGGTTATCTAATATACTTATTTTCAAATATTTATTTAAAGTATTTTTATTAAGTTAAAAATTACACAATGAATCAATAATTATCGATGCCCAACTGTCCGTGTTTTGTTTTTGTCAGTATCAGAGATGGCGTTGTGTATGAATTTATATTTTTTGTGATTTTCTTACTTTTCCACTTACTTACGGGAATTTTTGAAAGGAAGCGGGTACGGGTGCCGCCGCCCCGGGAACCATTTATTGGATAACCAACACTTATGCCATAGGTCACCCCAAGCGGTTCGCTACGTTTGGTGATTTAGCAAGGGTGACTTTTTTCCGGGTCTTGGCGGCGGATGCGTCTGCCCACCTGCTGCGTGGCGAACCGGATCGAGAGAGACTGGTTGAGGGAGGCCTTTTGACCTTTCCAGCCGGATTCTCTCGACCAATGGGTCGAAAGAGTCCGGCTGGAAAGGCCAAGGTAAAAGGTCAATTCCGCTCAAGGCAATGGTGTTGCACCGCAGTTGGAGGGATGGATTCACTCCCGGATACAATGACCTCCAGATTCCTACCCACCCCTCATGCCTTTTTCCTTCCCACTTTTTTACTCAACATAGGTGAATATGGTACCACCCAACGATTGTCAATGTCAATGTCTACGTTACTGATATTTTTAATGAATGATTGTCCGCCATTATCGGTATTTCTTCGACGATACATTGCATATCCTTCAACATGTGTGACCGTATCATTGGTGAAATCTTTAATAAAACCCTTTGTACAATTTCCGTCTACCATGCAAGGCGATGAACGATTCAAATTACCGCATGGACCGTGAATCATGTTTGTAGTAACAATATCAAACAGTAATTGATTAGTAAAAAAAATAAAATTAGAGAAAAGAGGCCGGCTTCGTTCTCAACGGGTCAGAAGTGACACCGGTTTGAATTACTAATATCACTTTTAAAAAATAGGGGTTTATGGTAGAAGGGTGAAAATTTAGGGTTGCATGTATTTTTTAATGCCTCACCATAAAAAAAAATAAAAAATTTGTCCAAAAAAAATAAAATAAAAATTCCGAGTGGAACATCCTTTACTTTTAGGGGTATGAAAAATAGATGTTGGTCGATTCTCAAAAAATTTAAAATTAGAGAAAAGAGGCCGGCTTCGTTCTCATCGGGTCAGAAGTGACACCGGTTTGAATTACTAATATCACTTTAAAAAATAGGGGTTAATGGTAGAAGGGGAAAATTTAGGGTTGCATGTATTTTTTAATGCCTCACCATAAAAAAAATAAAAATAAAAAAATTTGTCCAAAAAAAAAAAAATTAAAATTCGAAGTGGAACACCCTTTAATTTTAGGGGTATGAAAAATAGATGTTGGTCGATTCTCAGACCTACCAGATAAGCACACTAAATTTCATCAAAATTGGTCCAGCGGTTTCGGAGGAGTATGATAACAAACACCGTGACACGAGAATTTTATATATTAGATTTGCACATGGATTTTTGGTAAATGAATGTGTTCCTAAATCTAATTTATTGCTGTGTTACTACTTATTTTCAGCATAATATTTTCCATTAAATCAAAAAGTTGTAGTTATAAAGGAAGAATCAGAAACGTAGCAATAAGGAACCCAGGTGAAAAACAGAAAAGCTTAACAAATTACATGTATATTCATATATTATATCACCAAGCGCCGAATTTGAAGGTAAAGGTTTTATTATATAAGTACCTACGTGGACTTTTTAAATCGTTATTTAAAAGTGAATTAAACACTACGACTTGATTGGTTGGCATCACTGCATTGGCTGTTTTCAGCATCACGCCGAAGTCTTCGCAGGTTTTATGGTATGAAAAATGTATATTTTGTTATGAGAATAAGTCTTGTTAAAAGATTTCAATTTGTGAATCTAATAGATTTTCTGTTTTTTTAATGTACCTACACCAAAATGAATTACTGTTTTTTTAAAGCTATGTATGCCTTGAAAATTAATTTTAAAATATATGGTTACGCCCATACACATACCTACACATACACACACCTACATAGCACGCATACATACTGTCACTGTTTGGAATTGGTATTAATATTGTTGCAAGTTCTTTTTCCTACCCATCCCTATTTGTCTTACCCACAATCTTAATCAGTCTGCAATATACTCCCGCCGCATATAGCCATTTTGTGCTTCCGCTGTCGGTTAATCGACATTAAACCAACTCCGCCGTGCATTATAAACTAAACGAACCTCACGACTATTACTGTTTTGTTCCTGTTGGATGGGAAAGGAGCATACAAGTGCATTGCCAGCCTACAAGTTTTATACTTTTCCGGTGAGTCCTCTCCTTTCTATGCAACATATGTTTTATCATTTTTAAGCAGTGATAGTAACACAAAATCAAGGTCCTTCGCCAGTCATTCATTGACACAAACACATAAATCCACTCTCACAACATAAAATACCATCCGATAAAATACCGTGTTTTGTGACGAAATTTCATTATTAATAAAAAAAAACAACAAAACAAGAATGGAACTTCTTGTGGTATCAAATTAACGACAAATATTAAGAATTAGATTACATAGGCAGAATGTACAGAATCCACATGGTATTTAGCAAGTGGCTGATTGGACACAAACATTGATTGGGTTCCTAATATATGTTTTATAAAGGCAGAAACTAACCTTCCACGAAAATCAATTATTGATTAATTTGTATAAGATTTCTTGCAAAACCAGATGCAAAAATTTACATCCCACGAATCGGCCAATTCCATGCTGCTCTATTTGATGGTCGCTCAGCATCCTGGGTCCAGAGCACCGATCGCTGTGAGCAGAGACGTGCCGGGCGTACCCAACAATGTCGGGCCAACTAGAATCACACCACGTGGTCGACGGCTTAACTCTCTGGTACGACCAAGTGATAAATAATGGAATAACGCTTCAAGTGAAATGACGTTTTGTAAGCTTCTTCCGCTCTGTTTCATTTCCTTGGTACTCTTTAAGCACCCCCCATTTCCGGGTCTTGGCTCGATACTAGAGTAGCTCCCAATTTTCATTACAATTTCATTTTCTGATAAATATTCTAGGTCTTAGGATTATCAGGAATTTAATATGATCTAAAAATTATTACGTATGTTACTAAATACTTTCATAAATAAACAGTTGTTTTATCATTCCTTGGGAATCCACCCAACCCTGGTGGTTGGGCGTTTTTTTTTTTACATGAGCTCCACACAGGAGGCCCTGAGGAAAATAATTTCCCTCAGGGCCTATGTCATCTTTAAGGATGCTGTGTGGAGGGTTTTTTTAAGGAAAGGAAGGAGAGGAGAGTTCTGGGAAGGAAAAGGGTTTAAGGGGTGGGTAGGAATCTGGGGTTCAGTATGTCCTGGTCATCCGCCTCCAAGAACTGGACAAACCTCACCCCATGAACCCGGGCACCCCTGTTAAATCACCAAACGTAGCGAACCACTTGAGGTGACCTATGTCAGAGGTGTTGGTTATCCAATAAAGGTTCCCGGGGCGGCGGTACCCATTCCCGCCTCCCAAATTATAATTATACACAATACATAGCTACACTTACCTACATGTATCTACATATAACATAGAACCTGTGCTTGTAGGTTGCTTGTCACATGTTCTTTTCCTACCCATCCCTATCTACCTGTCACTTAACGTTACCCACAATCAGTTGTCAATCGAAACTTGAGCGTAAACATCTCTAATATATTCAGCCTGCCGCATCCGTAAACTTAAGATATCGCGACTGATAGTCAAACGAGTGCATCAACAAATCCAGCCAAGATAGAAGAGAAATGCAGCACAGTAAGTCCTTTCTTTCATTTCCTCATGTGCTTTCTTTTTACTTGTGCAGTGGTCTTTCATATATTTCAAAACACATACAAGGTCATACACAAACCATATAAACCTCACCATACTAAATGTATGAAATTGATACCGTTCTGACGCGTCATGACTCCACAAGTTTTAATCAACAAGTCGGCCAAGTTTAAACGCACCAGTGTCTGCAGTGGCAAATGGCACCACCATTTATGAGTGCTTCTTTGGAGAAGCTGAAGAATGTGGAAACGGGAAGGAGACAATGTATGTACATGGCTGGTCCCTAAGCATGGCTAAAGTTAATTCAACTAGCTTTTCGACTAAACTGTAACCCCCTTTCTAAAAAATCTGTTTTAAGTTTTACACAAACGAAAAATTCCATAAAATCGTATCTTACATTAATGGTTGTTTATCATTTGTATAAAATTTAGGACACATTTATTAGTAAGACCCGATCTAAATGTTTATCTGTCACACATATAACCGATTACCAGTGACCCGCCAAATCCAAAGTGGAACTTTATCATTCCTTTGATAAGTCTTTGAAAGTGATGAAAAAAAACTTCGGAAAATAGATTATGTTGGGTTAGGTTAGGGGTAATTTTTTTCATCTATCTAATGACTTTCAGAGAGATGTTTGAATGCCACTTTGTTGAGTTGTCATGAAACCCGAATTACCAACGGAGGTTACATGTAAAAATAATGTAATGGTGCGGGCGATTTTTATGAAATTTCTCATTGTAAATCAACCATAAAGCTTCAAGGCTTTACAAAGGAGTTTCTGGAAAAATATATGTTAAAAACTTTCGAATGGAATCCAAAAAAAATATAATGACGCCATTTTAAAAAACTTGCCGACAAGAAATAATAATACCACAAATATGTAATAAATAAATAATCGAAACGTCCAAACCATAGTTACTTTTCACGACAAGGCCGAATTCTTTAGATACTTTACTTTAAGAAATTGATGAAAAATAATAACATTATAATAAACAGATATTGAACACCCTCAATAAGCAAAGTTTCTATAATTATGGTATTAGTGTGTAAGATTATTTAATTTAAAGATTGTTTTCATCCATTTGGTATATATGTACTAGAAGGTGCTAGCCACCGTAAGTCTACGGTCCTCCATGAAGGCGACCAAATTCTTGTACGCAGGGTAAAAGCTAAAAAGCATTTGGTTCGGAGCTTGACTAAAACCTACTGTCATTTACGTTTATTACTTGCTATTAGATCAAGCAGTTCTCACTCAGTAATGAAGATTGTTATTGCAAGCTGTTTGTAGAGAGTAGTTGGTCTGTTGTGGTGTAAGTTTTTTAAACCGTTGTTTATAAATATAATAGCATTCTTTCGATTCTCCTTTTTTTCTAATTTGCAAACGGATCGAGCAGTTCCTTCAAAACCTAAGGGGTGAGACCGGTCGGTCTCTAACTAGGTTGAAAATAAAAAGTGGAAAGCATCATGTAAACGTGTGATTGTAAAATTAACTCAGAATATTTTTTAAACAGAGTTTGTTTTTTACTGAATGTGACTTGAAACCCTAATAGCACGTACACACCAAAAACACCGAAAATGTTTTATTTAAATAGGCAAGTCGATCAACGAGGTTTAATAATAATAATAATATTTGGATGATTTATATAGCGCCGTTTTTGTGAAAAATCACCTCAAGGGCGCTGTACAAACTTAAAATACATTTCTAAAATCTAAAAAAACTACAAGCTAGGCAAACAATTATAAACAACTTATGGCTAAAAATTGCATTCATCGGTTCATTGATCACCGATACGAAAATATGTGTACAATATTTTGACCAATGAACGCGATGCTGCCTAAAATTTAATGAAAACAGGACCATACTTACCTGGGAGGTCGCTTGAAATTAACACTGTATATTGTCCATTTAAAGAAATTTAGATAGAGTTCGCACGCAGAGGACATTATTGTGAACACATGTTATTTAATCCTGAAAAATATTTTAATATTAATATGTAATGTATTCTTTGACGAGTGTATTTTGGAAAGTAAAAGCAACATATAAAGGTGGGAGGTGCAGTAGTACCAATAAGGATTTGATCTTTCTAAATGTGATTCGTCAAGAGACAGATTGATGTGTAAGGAATCGAGTAATTTTAATTCAGTAAGAAAAGTGTGATTAAGACATATCATAGACAATACAAGTATGATACTCTCAAATAGGTATATTTAAATTACGGGTATGAGAGCCCAAAAAGGAAGGTTTTTAGTTTGGACCTAAACTCTGTTGGGCTTGTTATGCATCTTAATTCCGGAGGGAGTCTATTCCAAGCCTTAGGCCCAGCTACTCCGAAAGCACGATCTCCAAACATAGTATTTGGCTTTCGTTTAGGTTCTATTAGTCTGCCTTTAGCAGATGAAGTTGCTGATCTAAGGGTTAATTGTCTCGGACCGGTATTTTCCGGGACGCATAATTCGGAGATGTAAGGTGGGGCCATTTCGTAGATTGATTTAAAAACCATCCAGCACAATTTGTACTGGATTCTCTCAGGGCACTTGAGCCAGTGAAGGTTACGAAGGTGTTCTGAAATATGCGAATATTTAGAAACCCCAGTTATGAGCCTTGCCGCTGCATTAAACACGGATTGAAGTTTGTCAATTTGATATTTGGGAAGACTAGCGTAGATGCCGTTACAGTAATCGAGCCGCGAGACTACGTAAGAGTTAATTAATAGTTTTGTCGCCTCTGTAGGAAGGTTTCTTCGAACTGACTTGAGTTGTTTTAGGTGAAAAAAACCGGTGCTTACTGTTCTATTTATTTGACTTTTTAACGAAAAGTCTGAATCTAAATTAACGCCAAGAAGTTTGACTGTTGTCTTTGGAATAATATCGTTGCCGGAAATGGAAATAGGTGCATTGTCTATGAAATGTTGGCATTTGTTTGTGGCCGCCCATAGAAACTCAGTCTTAGATGGATTCAGCTTCAGCTTGTTTGAAGACATCCAACGAGTTATTGCTTCTAGGCATTCAGCTATGCGGATTTTGAGACTGTTGATTTCGTTTGGAGAGCAGTAAAAATAAACTTGCTGAGGTTTGCATTTAATCATCTGGAGATATTTAGTTAATTTTAAAGCGTTGGAATATAATTATGTGAATTGTAAATATTGTGAATTTTTAAATTGTGAATGAACAAATTGTGCCATGTGTATGATACGTAAATTGTATTTTTGTAATGGTTTGAGTCAGAGATGCCGTAGTTTTATATTTACACGTTTAGTTTCTTCTTTAAAAGAGTATAGTCCAAATAAGAGCAGAAAATATAAAAAAATGGAACTACAAAATTTGTAGGCTGGCAACACCAGTTTACCTAAAAAATATTATTTTAAAGTGCAATGACACTGATTGTATAAAACACAGTAAACCACATTTAGAAAAAATTAAATCGAAGAAGCACTGTTGTTAAGGTTCCTACTTAATGACATAAATTTGATTAAATGGTGAATTGGTTTCATTTAATTTAACATAAATTTGAATTTAACAGTAGGAAAAAGGAAGAATCACTAATGGTGAGTTTAGTTACACTACTTTTAGATCTGAATGAGTTAAATATATTCAGATCTAAAATTAGAAACGCGATCTAAAGCCTGGGCAACCCTAGGTACTTAAGGTTGTATTAAATAAATGGGAGCAATTTCTGTGCTTAATATTTTATTAAAATATCGTTGTTCTTCAGTGTGTTGCAAAAATTGTGAGATCAGTGGGTATTTATATTGCAATGGAAAAATATTTTTATCAATTTTTGCCTTTTAATTTTTTTATAAAAAATGTAGGTTACACAGATTTAGTTACACCATGAGTGTTATGTATAGTATTTTCATTTGAACAATAGTGGCGCCCTCCTATGTTTTCTACTCTTATTTGACAAACTGTATGTAAAGTTCGTAGACAATTTTCGCAAAAAAATTGGAATACAACGTCTTGGTTTTAAGCCACTAAACGTACCGCGTCTTAATTCTCTAATAATCCAAGATATAAATAACTTGATGTACTTTACACAACTAACTATGTTTGACGTTCAAATAGATGACTCTGTCAAAAGTGAGCAAATTAATAGGAACATTGTATCTGCGTGCGTGGTCGCGAGCTCCCGTTGCACGTTGCGTGTCCAACAGTTCGTTGTGTCAGGGCAATCTCTAAATGGAAACATGTCACAAGGGATATGAACTATGAGCTGTATAAAGCACCGAATTATTGATCTGGAGTTCTAAAATAATAATTTCAAACTAAAGACGCACTTTTGTTTTTGAAGTTTTATTTTCATAAGTTGGAAAACAAGTTTTTAGTGGATTTTTTGTCTCGTCTCCTAGTTTTTCTAAGTGATTTACTTACATCGTTTTCATGCTATCTATTTACAACATTATCAGTGTTATACGCCGCTTGTTTTATGTCAAAATTGAATAATTTTATTTTTGGGTTATCATGCCTTGTTGCGCTGCTTCCTTCTTAAGCCAACGTTTTGGCCAGCATTACAGTGTCCATCATCAGGACAGATGTGTAATCGAAGATTGTGGTGAAGTGTGTGCTCGTGTAGGTTGATGACATTGTGTTGCCAGTTCCAATCCCCTAACAAATAATTTAAAATGGAATTGCTTTTAGTTTTGGTATAGCCGTCAATCAACGGATACCAAGAACTATTGTTTATTAATATTAATGGGATTTTTGTGAATTTCGATTACGTCCGTAGGTATTTACGCGTGCTCAGGGGGTCAATTTTAAAAACATTGAGATTAACGCACGTCATCACAGACAACCACAATACGTTTGTTTAAATGCTGTGATTGTGTCCGACTGTATCTGTCAATATCTTTGGGCCGGTTTTTTTCAGTGAATTTGAACAATTCGTGAAATTTAAAAAGTAATTTTAAAGTTTTAAAAATTTGTGTTCAAGGTCTGTTATGGTGTTGTAATTGGCCAGTTGTTTAAAATAATTGAAATGATAACAAAACTCATGTAAAACTTTCACAGAACTCAAAAATTCATTTTGATATACCCAACAATGAATTATTCAAGTTCTGCGAAACAACTGGCCCCTAGAATCGGACAATAAAAACAAACATAAACAACATAATTTTTAACATAAACAACCGTGTATGTTAAAATATTATTAATAAACTAAAATTGACTAAACTGATATTTAACAGCCACAAAATGTTATCAAATCAAATCAAATCAAATCAAAAAATATTTATTGTAAAATAAAAATTACAAAAGGTGTAGCTTATGGGTAGACCCCATTTCTTCCAGCTAACCACATTTATTTAATTACAATGTTTATATAATATTATTTGTTTTATTATAATTACAATGTTTATACAGATAAAATAACAATATTCCAATGAAAAAAAAATACAAATATATATACCAATAAAAATAGGCGTTTCATTTACGTGAGGTATTCACTCAACGTGTAGTGACATTTATTAACAAGGAAAGTGTTTAGTGACGATTTGAATTTGTGTGTATCTTGTATTTGTTTAATGTTATGTGGAAGGTTGTTATATACTTTAATGGCCATGTAGTATAGGTACACATTGTTTGTACAGCTGAAAAGGAAGCAGTTTATGTGTACGAAGTTATTTCAAATTACTATAAAGATATTTCTTGATTTTGAAGTTATCACAAGATATCGTAAATCATAAATAAATATCGAAAATCATTACTATTTTAGAAACAAGATAAAGGTCCCTTGTAGATTTTTGTATTTGATGTAATGATCGATGTTTTTTTATAAAATCAAAGATTTTCATTTCAAACATGAAAAAAGTTGAAAAAAGCAACATATATTTTTATTCCAAACGTCAAAATTTTTTACAGAATACGAAGTTTTACAAAACACATTCCTTTTATTTGGGGATCTGCAAGAAACCCGTCACTTCACTTATTAAATTGATAAAATGTATGTAGGTGTAGTAAATTTTCATAGAATTCCCACAGAAAAATATTGTCATTTTGGAATCACTATTTGTAAAATATAAACACCGATTTCTAGTATTTATATTTACCTGTATTAAAAAAATATCATTTTCATGAAATTCTCAATATATTTTCATGCGGTAACAACCAATTAAAAAATAATACGTCACAAATAACCTCACTTTTTCAGGACGGGATTCTCATTAATTATTTTGCCAATATGCGACTTAATGCCAATTCTTTTACAGCACAATGAAGACATTTTTTTACTTAACAAGAATTCAAAACAGAGCTTCTAGGCACAGTCTACATTCAATGTGAAACTAAAGCACCGTTTAGTGGTAGGGAAGTATTTTTTTAGTAAAAGTTAGGCTGTTTATGATTATCAAATTTCAATAAAGCCAGGTCCAGTGACCAGAGATCTAGGGTGTCCGGGCGCTGCACTCTCCTCCAGTTATTTGATACCTGATGTCTGTATTGATTATACGCCATAGATATTTGGGCGAGGGTGGAACTCGGGGGTGGACTCGAAGGAGTTGGGTGGACCGGTAGACAAGGACTCAGAGACAGGGCTGTGATTTAGACGGAAATGTGATTAACTAGTTGTAATGTAATGAGAACTCAATTACAATTACATAATTTCCTTTGATGGATTAGATTAATCGCTTTTATTCATAAAACGTTCATTATAGCGCACGTAGATTTTAACACTCCCGTTCCGAGGGGGGTAAGTACCAACCCCATTCCAGAATTTCGTGCGATAACTAAGTTATTTTTTACAGCTCATACTCTATGATTTAGGTGATCCTAGAAAGACCATTCGAAAATATCTGCATTAAAAAAATAACGCATTGAGGTACATTTTAATAGATAGATAGATAGATGTATAAATAATTCGCCAATTTTTCCTCCTCTCGCCATTATTACTTTTTTTATTTTCCTCGTTTCAAACAAGTAAACAAGCCGCAAGAGCAGTCGTAAACCAACATTTTACTGGAAATTCTAAATTATTATTACTTATACTAAGTTTGAGTTACACGAAACAAAAATTTAAAAAAAAACACACGAAATGTTTCAGATCTATCTGAGTTGAGAGCCACAAATGCTCCGCGATATGCAGAATACCCCAGTGACCACCAATCGGGTGGTACGTGATTTTACCTTCAGATGTGTTAAGGTTAAAATCCGTTCTTGTGTCAATTCTAGTCGATTTTTATTTATAACCATGTGCATAAATAATTTACATATATGTATTAATTTGTGTTCTTAAATTATTTTTTTAAATCTTCGTATAAGCATGTCTGATAATTCAAAGATACGAGTGCAGAACACCAACTCTTAAGTCAGCCCAAAAATACTTGATGATTCGTCAAATTGGGACGAATTACTAGCGAATTGAAATCTAGGCTGGTCAGAGGTTAAATTAATGAAAAGTTATAATTGAATTCGTTAAAAAGTAAACCTATAGAAATTGGTAGACACTCGGAGAAATCACAAGATAACTGATTAGTTTGTCTCGTGGTTTCGTGATAGATATAAGAAGAAACAAGACGTTTCAAGATCAGACAAGGAGCTAATTTTTGAGTTTCTTAGGAAATATGGTAACACCAAATAAACAACAAAGAAGAGCGATGGCATTGTGGGGAGGCTTTCATCCTGCGAAAAAAGTACTAAGTTTAATGCATCATCATGGCCTATGATCTAGTCCATTCTTTACCACAGTAGTCTATGGGATCTTCGGGTCACATGGTCTCATTACGCAGTTGTGCCAAAGGTGACCAAAGGTAAGGTGAAGTCTTAAGATTTTCAGGAGCTTTGCATCAAAACATCGCCTTTAGCCAAAGGACGTTTGTCCTAGGAAATATTACTGTAATCACAATGAGACAATAAACAGTCACGGTGTTTTCGTTAATTGTTTTGAGGGTATTATGCCGTGTTGCGCTACCTCCTTCTTTAGCCAACGTTTCAGATAGCGTTGCAGTGTCTATCATCAGGGCAGATCCGGTAGCTGTATAATTTTTAGTGGTGAAATGTGTGCTTATTTACTTCGAAGCGATACCGTGTCGCCAGCTACACTAACTTTCACTGGTACGAAATAACCGTAACAAGCAGTGGTGTCATTGCAGCGGAACGGAATAAAAAGTTCACCAAATCGTGGTATTTATGCTAGCCTGGGGCAAGTCCGTTTGCGAGTTGCCGACTTCCGGATCTGCCCTAATGATAGACACTGCAACGATGTCCGAAACGTTGGCTAAAGAAGGAGGTAGCGCAACACGGCATAACGCCCCAAAAACAATTAAAGAAAATACTTTTGGCCGTGAAAATCTTAAAACGTATCAGTCACGGTGTTATTTAAGAACCTAGTCTAGTCTACTAAGTCTTTCAATCAAGCAACTATAGATATAGAATCCTAGAAAATACAGGTCCTAGTACTACCTTATGAAGATATTCTTTTGAGAGAATATAAAGTTCATAACATGATAATGAGAGTAATTCTATTAAAGAGAAGAGTAAGTCTATTGCAGGGCTACATAGAAGCAACCAGTCTGGACGATGAGAAATTTATTTAATTTTTAAATTTCATACGTAAGACACAATCTATTGATAATACTGTGCAAAATTATAATCCCAGTTGTAATCTTTCATCCAGGGGTAAATTTATAAATAGAGGAGCGTGGGTGACTTTGTTTTTCGTACTACAATTTTATTAAGAGATTTATGAAATTTTGCTCACCTGATCTTCAAAACAAGAGGAAGGCTACTTAGTACATGAGATTTTAAAAAACACGGTTTTTCCACTACGGAGTTTTGTTATTTCTTAATGAAATTTTGCGCACTTGACGTTCAAAATAACTAAGGAATACTGTCTACAGTCTACATAGGATTTCGAAAAATTATGCGTTAAGCGCGGGGGACTTCAGATACCTAGTGTTAAATATTATTGCGATTTTCAAATACCAGCGTCAACCTCATCGTCAATCTTTCACCGGCTCTGATCCAAAACGTAAAATAAACAACACCAGCGCCAGCATACAGTAAATAGCGTGAAGCTATTATTGACTTGGGGTATAGCACTCCAACCCTGCGTCAGGGTAAACAGTGGGTATATTTCTGTTTTGGGGAAGGTTGTTGGTACCCGGCACCCACTCGCGGCAGGGGTGACTTTGGAATGCGAGGGATAAAGTCCTCGGGAAGGGGTGGCCCGCGCATGAACCTGACAACTTAATGCCTGCAGATAAGCAAATGGGGCATTGATTCCTGACTGCGGGTTTAAAGTTGGTTCGTTAGCGCCTAACCACCGCCTTTTTATAGTGCAATAATTATTAGGTGATTTGAAAAGTTTTGTGACTAATGCATTTTGTAGTTGAGAAAAGCTTTTAATATCATATTTTATTTTAAGGTTAACTCGTTAAAAACACTAGAGAGAAAAAAAACAGAGTGTGTATTCACACGCGGTAGAAGTTCACTTTTACCGCGTTAGTTCTAGTTTCAACTAGAAAGTCGCTTTCTTTTCTTTTGCCTGTTTATTGTTTGTTTGCAGATTTAAAGTGGTTAGAAGATTGGATTGGATTCCACAAAAATAAAAATATTTTTTATTTTTGTTGGATTTCGTAGGATTCGAACCTCCGTTCGCTTGATGTCTGTCTCTATGGCCGCTGAGACTTATCAGGCGCCTTGCCCACTGCTCTAACGAAGGCTCGCGCCAAAGCGCAAATTTACCGCATTATATTAGAACCGAATATTTGTGTAGAACTGAGTTGTGACGCATTTCCGTTTCATCCGAATTTAAAATCGCTAACGGGGCTTAAGGAGTTTCTCTTCAAAAATCGTGTCATCTAAAATTCTAGAAATGTGTTGTTCTTATTGATCGCTCATGTTAAAACCCCAGAAGGATCTAAATTTCACGAATTGTTAAATATGGTGTTATAAATTATTTAGTATTTTCGGTTGGAGCAACATTAGCTCTTTCAGCTTGCCACGTTTTACCATCAAGAGCTATTCAGCTGTAAAATATTCATTTAACTGTTAAATACTAAGGATAAGTTTCACGTATTTGAATAAATCATTTAATTTAAAAGTAAATATTCAAGTTCTGTGAGAGTCCTATTAAATTTCTGTTATTCACAAAGTACTGTGAAACAACCAGCCAGCGATGAAATCAAATAGAAATTGAATTGAATTTTTACAGAACTTGAATTTTAACTTTGAGGAATTGTTCTACTTCTGTGAAACAATCTGTCCTTAGACAGTATGAGATAACAAGTCCAGTAAAATGTGTTTATATGAGGAAACAAAAAAATATTAAGGGCGCCCGTAGACGAGAGACTTTTCATTAGTTGCATTGCAAAAGTTGCGGGCATAAGAAGCAATAAGGAACTCCAGTGAAAAATATTATGGCTTTAAAAAAATATGTTCATATAGACCAAAAAACGCTGATTCTGAATATATAAGTTTCATTTCATAATATTAAACGCAGAGTTTTTAAAAAAAAAATTAAAAAGTGCATTTTTAAAATTCTTCTCAAAACACAGCGTTAAGTTGGCATTACTGAAATGGTTAACGGTGACGTCACACTTAACCTGTCACCTGGTGATAGTGTGTTGACATTTGAAATGACTTGAAGTGCACACGTACCTATGCAATTCAACATTTCGTGTGTTTGGTTTATTTTCATACTGTTTATAGAGATTTAGATAAATAATAGTTATTGTGTTTATTGAAACATAATTTAGGCCCTCAACAATTAACGAAAAGGGCTATATTTGCGGACAATCTGCAATAAATTTTGCCTATTTGAGGTTAAAGTCGTGTCATATTTGACATTGTATTTTCAAATTGTTTTTAGTATAAGGCTTTTTATACAAGTTACTACACAATCGTCATGATCAGTGTATTATAAATTCCAGTGTTTCTGTATGTGTTATACTTAAAACAATGTACAAAATCACGCCTGAACACAAAATTGAAGAATGATGTCACTTGTATTTGCAATGAAAAAGATGAATTATTATTTTTATATTGCACTTTGTTAAAATACAATAACAGTAGCGGTGAAATGTGGACATTTTACCAATGTTTTTCTATATTAAAAGCAGTTAATCTTAAATAAAAACGCCTCAATTTCTCACACAAAAGTCATTGAGTCATCCTATATTAATTTTATTCCGCCATTTTCTTAAATTCAAAATCAGGGATGCTCAGCCCAAGAAAATTATTTCCCTAGATTTCGAAGTGAAATTTCACATTTACGCAATTACCTACGTAGCCACCCGATTGTGTAATACTAATCCTGTTATATGTTAATTAATATGATAATTAATTGGAAAGATATCGGAACTTGGTAAATATACTAATAAAACCGTGATTTTCCAAATAAAACACTTTTTGCTAAGTGAAGTAATAATTTAAAAGTACGAATACACTCACCACTGAATTATTTTTTTATTTTTTTTTTTTTTTTTATTTATTTGTTTATTTAGCACAGCAATATACATTTATACACATAATTTATTAAATTTTGACTGCCCAACTAGGAGTATTATCCCGTTTTAGGACAGTCAAATAATTATGGGTATGAACATGTGGATAAAAAGATCAAATAAAAAGAAGAGAAAGAATATAAAATAAAATAATAAAAAAAAGTTTAAAACATAGTACCTAACTGTTATTTGTTTAGCATAGCAAAAGAAAAAAAAAAAGAGATGAGAAAGAATAAAATAAAAATGAAATAACCAATTAAAACATAAAATAGTCGTGGATTGTTTAGCATAGTTGTTGAAATGGTAATAATAATAAATAAACATTTAACAATTATTACAAGCAATAATTGTCAGCCTGAAACACTCATTTACATTGAAAAGTCTTCCGAGAAAAGATACTTGCCGCCAACGGGACTTGAACCCGTGTCCTTCCGATTGCCGGTCGAATGCTCTGACCACTGAGCTATGGCGGCTTATCAAATACCCGCCAAATAATTCAATATATACTAGTGTTTCATTCAACAATTACTGCTTGTTATATTTTTTCCACCTGAAAACAACCAACTTTATTTTTGCGAGGAAGACATTGTTAGTGTTAAATCCCTCGCTAGGTGGCGTCGAGACAAATTATGTCTGCATTTATTGGGGAAATACTTAAACTTGTTAAATATTAATTATTATTTTTTTAATTTATAAACTAACGTTTAGACAAGATTTTTATGCATAGCACAAAGGGTAACAATTATTACAAGCAATAATTGTCAGCCTGAAACACTCATTTACATTGAAAAGTCTTCCGAGAAAAGATACTTGCCGCCAACGGGACTTGAACCCGTGTCCTTCCGATTGCCGGTCGAATGCTCTGACCACTGAGCTATGGCGGCTTATCAAATACCCGCCAAATAATTCAATATATACTAGTGTTTCATTCAACAATTACTGCTTGTTATATTTTTTCCACCTGAAAACAACCAACTTTATTTTTGCGAGGAAGACATTGTTAGTGTTAAATCCCTCGCTAGGTGGCGTCGAGACAAATTATGTCTGCATTTATTGGGGAAATACTTAAACTTGTTAAATATTAATTATTATTTTTTTAATTTATAAACTAACGTTTAGACAAGATTTTTATGCATAGCACAAAGGGTAACAATTATTACAAGCAATAATTGTCAGCCTGAAACACTCATTTACATTGAAAAGTCTTCCGAGAAAAGATACTTGCCGCCAACGGGACTTGAACCCGTGTCCTTCCGATTGCCGGTCGAATGCTCTGACCACTGAGCTATGGCGGCTTATCAAATACCCGCCAAATAATTCAATATATACTAGTGTTTCATTCAACAATTACTGCTTGTTATATTTTTTCCACCTGAAAACAACCAACTTTATTTTTGCGAGGAAGACATTGTTAGTGTTAAATCCCTCGCTAGGTGGCGTCGAGACAAATTATGTCTGCATTTATTGGGGAAATACTTAAACTTGTTAAATATTAATTATTATTTTTTTAATTTATAAACTAACGTTTAGACAAGATTTTTATGCATAGCACAAAGGGTAACAATTATTACAAGCAATAATTGTCAGCCTGAAACACTCATTTACATTGAAAAGTCTTCCGAGAAAAGATACTTGCCGCCAACGGGACTTGAACCCGTGTCCTTCCGATTGCCGGTCGAATGCTCTGACCACTGAGCTATGGCGGCTTATCAAATACCCGCCAAATAATTCAATATATACTAGTGTTTCATTCAACAATTACTGCTTGTTATATTTTTTCCACCTGAAAACAACCAACTTTATTTTTGCGAGGAAGACATTGTTAGTGTTAAATCCCTCGCTAGGTGGCGTCGAGACAAATTATGTCTGCATTTATTGGGGAAATACTTAAACTTGTTAAATATTAATTATTATTTTTTTAATTTATAAACTAACGTTTAGACAAGATTTTTATGCATAGCACAAAGGGTAACAATTATTACAAGCAATAATTGTCAGCCTGAAACACTCATTTACATTGAAAAGTCTTCCGAGAAAAGATACTTGCCGCCAACGGGACTTGAACCCGTGTCCTTCCGATTGCCGGTCGAATGCTCTGACCACTGAGCTATGGCGGCTTATCAAATACCCGCCAAATAATTCAATATATACTAGTGTTTCATTCAACAATTACTGCTTGTTATATTTTTTCCACCTTCTTTTCTCGGAAGACTTTTCAATGTAAATGAGTGTTTCAGGCTGACAATTATTGCTTGTAATAATTGTTACCCTTTGTGCTATGCATAAAAATCTTGTCTAAACGTTAGTTTATAAATTAAAAAAATAATAATTAATATTTAACAAGTTTAAGTATTTCCCCAATTAATGCAGACATAATTTGTCTCGACGCCACCTAGCGAGGGACAATAATATGAAATGCAAACCCCAGTTAGCACCTTATATTTTAAACATTTGCTTGTAAATAAATGTTTATTTATTATTTTTTTAATTTATAAACTAACGTTTAGACAAGATTTTTATGCATAGCACAAAGGGTAACAATTATTACAAGCAATAATTGTCAGCCTGAAACACTCATTTACATTGAAAAGTCTTCCGAGAAAAGATACTTGCCGCCAACGGGACTTGAACCCGTGTCCTTCCGATTGCCGGTCGAATGCTCTGACCACTGAGCTATGGCGGCTTATCAAATACCCGCCAAATAATTCAATATATACTAGTGTTTCATTCAACAATTACTGCTTGTTATATTTTTTCCACCTGAAAACAACCAACTTTATTTTTGCGAGGAAGACATTGTTAGTGTTAAATCCCTCGCTAGGTGGCGTCGAGACAAATTATGTCTGCATTTATTGGGGAAATACTTAAACTTGTTAAATATTAATTATTATTTTTTTAATTTATAAACTAACGTTTAGACAAGATTTTTATGCATAGCACAAAGGGTAACAATTATTACAAGCAATAATTGTCAGCCTGAAACACTCATTTACATTGAAAAGTCTTCCGAGAAAAGATACTTGCCGCCAACGGGACTTGAACCCGTGTCCTTCCGATTGCCGGTCGAATGCTCTGACCACTGAGCTATGGCGGCTTATCAAATACCCGCCAAATAATTCAATATATACTAGTGTTTCATTCAACAATTACTGCTTGTTATATTTTTTCCACCTTCTTTTCTCGGAAGACTTTTCAATGTAAATGAGTGTTTCAGGCTGACAATTATTGCTTGTAATAATTGTTACCCTTTGTGCTATGCATAAAAATCTTGTCTAAACGTTAGTTTATAAATTAAAAAAATAATAATTAATATTTAACAAGTTTAAGTATTTCCCCAATAAATGCAGACATAATTTGTCTCGACGCCACCTAGCGAGGGATTTAACACTAACAATGTCTTCCTCGCAAAAATAAAGTTGGTTGTTTTCAGGTGGAAAAAATATAACAAGCAGTAATTGTTGAATGAAACACTAGTATATATTGAATTATTTGGCGGGTATTTGATAAGCCGCCATAGCTCAGTGGTCAGAGCATTCGACCGGCAATCGGAAGGACACGGGTTCAAGTCCCGTTGGCGGCAAGTATCTTTTCTCGGAAGACTTTTCAATGTAAATGAGTGTTTCAGGCTGACAATTATTGCTTGTAATAATTGTTACCCTTTGTGCTATGCATAAAAATCTTGTCTAAACGTTAGTTTATAAATTAAAAAAATAATAATTAATATTTAACAAGTTTAAGTATTTCCCCAATAAATGCAGACATAATTTGTCTCGACGCCACCTAGCGAGGGATTTAACACTAACAATGTCTTCCTCGCAAAAATAAAGTTGGTTGTTTTCAGGTGGAAAAAATATAACAAGCAGTAATTGTTGAATGAAACACTAGTATATATTGAATTATTTGGCGGGTATTTGATAAGCCGCCATAGCTCAGTGGTCAGAGCATTCGACCGGCAATCGGAAGGACACGGGTTCAAGTCCCGTTGGCGGCAAGTATCTTTTCTCGGAAGACTTTTCAATGTAAATGAGTGTTTCAGGCTGACAATTATTGCTTGTAATAATTGTTACCCTTTCTGCTATGCATAAAAATCTTGTCTAAACGTTAGTTTATAAATTAAAAAAATAATAATTAATATTTAACAAGTTTAAGTATTTCCCCAATAAATGCAGACATAATTTGTCTCGACGCCACCTAGCGAGGGATTTAACACTAACAATGTCTTCCTCGCAAAAATAAAGTTGGTTGTTTTCAGGTGGAAAAAATATAACAAGCAGTAATTGTTGAATGAAACACTAGTATATATTGAATTATTTGGCGGGTATTTGATAAGCCGCCATAGCTCAGTGGTCAGAGCATTCGACCGGCAATCGGAAGGACACGGGTTCAAGTCCCGTTGGCGGCAAGTATCTTTTCTCGGAAGACTTTTCAATGTAAATGAGTGTTTCAGGCTGACAATTATTGCTTGTAATAATTGTTACCCTTTGTGCTATGCATAAAAATCTTGTCTAAACGTTAGTTTATAAATTAAAAAAATAATAAATAAACATTTATTTACAAGCAAATGTTTAAAATATAAGGTGCTAACTGGGGTTTGCATTTCATATTATTGTCCTACGAACACATTTTGCATAGTGAGAACTAGAAAGAGAACAGAAAAAATAAAGTAAAATAAAATAAACAATTAATGCTTGATTATTACTGTAGTTTGCTAAGCATAAATATAAAATAATAATAAAATAATAGGTATATATATATATATACTTATAACTGGTGTTTACATTGCATATAATAAGCCTACATACATATTTTGTATAAATATGAATAAAAAAGAGAAGAGATAGAATAAAATAAAATATGCAATTAACATAAGATTGACAGCTGTTTTCTAATTTAAAAGTAATAGGTAGGTTCATACAGATAGGTAGATAGGTAGATACACATAATAATATAGATTAGAAGAAAAGGGTATCTTTTACTTAGTTTATTTTTGTTGGAATTTTTGTTGTTGTTTTTGGTTTGTGTTTGATTTTATTTTTTATGTAGTAAAAGTTCACTCTCCTTTCTCCCTAATTGTTGAAACCAAGTAGTGGTCAATTTACAAAGAACACCTGTGCTTTCCTTTTTCCAAGCATCAGGCATGAAGTTGTATAGTTTTGGACCTAAGAAAGTGAAGTGTCTTTGAGCGAGAGATGTTTTGGTTGTGAGTGTTACAATTCGATTTCTCCGTGAGTGTCGGGTGTTGTGAGAGTGGTTAATAGATGGGTAGAGGTGGCGTTGTTTATGGGTGTTTAAAATTAATTTTCTCATGTACAGTTGTCTAACATCCAGAACTTCTAAGTCTTTAAATAGTGCATCACTGTGATATCTAAATGGTTTTTTAAGGATTACCCTTAGTAGTGATTTTTGAGCTTTTGCTAGTTTGTCCAAAACAGTTTTTACACATCCACCCCAACCTAAGGATGCATAGTCTAGAAGTGACCCGCACATAGCATCATAAATGAGTTTCAATTCTTTTTTACGTAAGATATTTCTGATTGTCATAAACATGTACGTGAGCTTTCTAACCTTTGTGGTGACTAGGTCCACGTGACCGTCCCATCTAAGGTATTTGTCTAATACAACACCAAGGTATTTTATATTGTCCACGCATTCTAATTTATAGCAAGTACAGGTAGTTGAGTCAGTGCATTTATGTACAAAAATATTATATACTTCCTTGGGTTGGCCGGCTTCTGTCGCACTAAATCGTATAAATTTTGTTTTTTCCGAATTGAGTGTTAACAGATTACTGTCTAACCAAAGTTTTAGCTCTTTTATTCCATCTTCTGCTTTGCAGTGTACATCGTGCCATGTTCTTCCTTCAAATATTAAGACAGTATCATCTGCAAATGTTATAATGTGATTGGAAAAATTGCTGTTGCATAGATCATTTATATAAATACTGAACAAAATAGGTCCTAAGGTACTTCCTTGGGGTACACCAAATTCTACAAGGCCCGGATCACTAATAGTATCATTAATTTTGACTTTTTGGTATCTGTTAGCTAAGTAACTACCCATCCATTTGTGTAGCTGTCCCTGAATACCTATAGCCTTTAGTTTTTTTAGAAGTATTTTATGCGAGATGGTATCAAAAGCTTTGGCAAGATCTAAGAAGAGAGCAATAGATTTATTTCCCCGGTCAATATTATTGGAAATAATATCCGCCAGTTTAGCAATTGCATTTTCTGTTCCTAGACCTGGACGAAAGCCGAACTGGTTGTTAGATAAGATTTTATGAGTTTCTAGGTAGAGGGTGAGACGATTTTTTACGATTTTCTCAATAATTTTTGAGAATGAGTTGAGCAGAGATATTGGCCGATAATTATGTATATCCGATTTGATTCCATTTTTGTGAATCAATATAACAACTGATTGTTTTAGGTGGTTTGGGAATGTACCTGTCTTGAAACTAAGATTACAAATGTATGCAATAGGATTCGCTATGAGTGGTTTCAATACTTTCAGCAGATTTGAGGAAATTTCGTCTGTCCCACAGGCATTAGATGACTTAAGCTCATCTATCATTTTCATGACTTCTTTAGTCGTTGTTTGAATCTCGTCTGTTTTAAGATTAAGAACAGTTGTAGGTGTGTTGGCTAGTTCAGATTCAGTTTTATTACATTTTTCAAGGATTTTACTTGCGAGAGAGGCTCCTACTGAAGTGAAATAATGATTAGCAAAATTAGCCATCAATTTGGGATTAGTAGTACTTGTATTTTTAATATCCAATGATTGTATGAAAGACGATTTGCTGTTTTTTGTTTTTGTAATTTTACGAAATATTTCCCAGAAATTTTTTGGAGCTATAGTGTTTTCGTATATATATTTTTTGTAGAAGTTTTCTTTAGTGGAATTAATTAGTTTTTTACATAAGTTTCTGTATTTCTTGTATTGTTCTTGAACTAGAATATTATCTGGTTGTCTTTTAGCATTTTTGTGAAGTTGATTACGTCTGTGGATGGATTTGACTAGACCAGGGGTGATCCATGGCATGAGTTTAAATTTTTGGTTCGGTATAACTTTGTTAACAGTGTGATTAGATATATAGTATTGTAATTTTGTGATAAATTGGTGCATTGCTTGGTCAGTGTCAGTCTGATCTATTACGTTTTGCCATTTTTCTGTAGACAGCTCATCAATCAGTGCGTTGTAGTTTATTTTAGAAATATATTTATTTTTAGAAGGAGAAGAAGGCTTATTTCTTAGGCCGAGCGCTGTGGTATAATGATCTGAAATTGTTGTGTGTATAACAAACGAGTCCGTAAAATCAATGTTTTTAACATTGATATGATCCAAGCAGGATTTACTTGTACCTTGTACTCGAGTGGGGGTATCAATTATCAGAGTAAAAGCGTTTTCCGTGAGAAAACATAAATAATCATCGGATTGGCGATGATTGTCTAGAATAGTATTAATATTTAAATCTCCAATGATTATTTGATTTTCTGGGTTATCTGTGTTGTTAATGATAGAATGGAGTGAATTTAGAAAGGAATCGATGTTGTGAAATGATGGCGATCTATAGATTGCAAAAATGCATAGGTTTTTGTTAAGCACAATTTTTAGACAGTTGGCTTGTGATAAAGTGAGTTCGTCAACTTGCGTCTGTATACCGTCCCTGACATAAATTACAATACCACTAGCTTTATTTATTGTACTCCTTGTGTGGTACTCAGTATAATTTTGTATCTCTTTGGGGGTGAAGTATTTATTAATCCAGCACTCAGTTAAGACTATCATATCAAATGTGAAATCAAGTTCGTCAAGAAATACGAGAAAGTCATCAATGTTGGTAATACTTCTTATGTTCTGGTGAATAATTTTCAGACCGTACGATTCCCAACAATATTTATTCATATCTACAGGATTGTCAATCACATTTTTGTTACATGTGAGCAAGGTTTCTTCGGGGATATCAAAAGCTACCTGAATCATTTATAGTTTCTTTTTTAAAGTTATTAAGTATACCCACAATGATAAACTTTGGAAACGTACAGATGTGTGTGTGGTGTTTGAGTAAAAATAGTATGTGTATGTTTGTATTAGTGAGTCATAGTGTGAGAAGGATATTTTCAGAGGTAATGTGGATAGCTCGTGATTCTGTTGTTTGACGTACGTATACACGACCCGCTTTCACCCATACGTAAGCTAGTTTTTTTTCCGTAGCCATCTTCTTCGCCAGGTAAAGTAAGCGTTTATTTGATGACGTTAAGTGTTCCGATATATAAACTGGTGTACGTGGTCCGGAGAGGCCTATGGAGCTCGTGTTGAGTTTGTCTTCCTTCGTGGTAGCGTTCAAATTGTATCTTTTTACACAGCTTAAGAACTCATCTCTCAAGTGAATTTCTTTGAACCGCGCAATTATAGGCCGGGTTTTTGTTGGGGTTGGCCTACCAGGAGCTCTAAAGGTTGACTCGATATCATTTGTTGTGGTGGTTGTGCGTATTTCTTGAGTAATGTTGAAAATAATATTTTGTAACTTTTCTCCTTCAATCTCCGGTATCCCTCTTATTTCGGCAAAGAAATTTTTCTGTTGGCGTTCTTGATCGTCGAGTTTGAATTCGAGCATTGTTACTTTTGCTTCGAGTTCCATATTTTTCTTTTGAACGGAATCTATACTTTTCATTTTGTGCATCGCGTTTTTCAATTCATCCTCAAATCCCTCCATTTTCCAGTCTTTGAATTCTTCATATAATTCTGTGACTTTTGATTGGATGCTCTTGTACTCTTGGAGTTCCACCTTGATTTGGCGGAGTTCCTCCATAAGAAGAGTTTCCCCTGGAGTTAGGCCTGGTTTGCTGACGTTGGCAGGAGGAGGTGCGTTCTCTTTACTCGATGTGGAAGTTGATCGCGCCGTTCGACGAGGTTCCGTCTTGCATCCACTGCATTTTGTGTTGGCGCGTTTTTCTTGGGAGAGCTTCCGGTATTGACCCTCAGTAATGCCGCCGCAGGCGAAGTGAAGACTCTCTTCACAGGAGGAGCACCAAAACATCGATTCCTTTGTAATTATTGGTTCTGGACACTTGCTGCAGGTGAAGTTATCCATATTTATGTTTGTGTCGATAGGTGTATATTTTAAATTTATTATTATTAATAATAAAATTTATCTTTATGAAAATGGCTTATTACTATCAAAAATAAAGAAAATTAGAGTTTTTATTTTTGTTTTTTATTTTCGCCGGTACGAGGATCGAACCGGGGTCGCCGCCTAAATTGATAAAATTTGTGAAAATAGCTTATTACTATTAAAAATAAAAATTATTTCCGTCGGTACGAGGATTGAACCGAGGACGCCACCTTGGGAATGATGAGTTTATCCACAGAGCTATTAACCCGGTACGTCCACTGGTGGTTATTACTCGTATATTTTAGATTGGTGACACAGGATTTATTTTGAAAAGTTTTTAATGTTTTTTTATTATATTTTTTTAAGTTCACTATATTTTGCACTGTGCTTTATTAACTGTTCGTTGAATGGTGGCAGAGATTGGTGTTGTATAAAACCCTTTTGCAGCACGAGATTAGTTTTTTTTTTGCTAATAAACTATCACGATGACAAGCGTATTTCACAATCACGATATTTTTAGATTGAATGCAATGTACACCGAGCTTATTAGATAGTGCGGAAGGGTAATGTTGTTTAGTCACTTTACACTGTAAACTTACTTGGATAAAAGAGATTATATTAACAAAAAATACTTTTTTTACGGATCACGTTAACAATGCGTTTCATGTGTTAGCGGTGACGCAAACCTTTTGAAGCAGTTTCTAAAAAGTTAGCGGTGACGCAAACCTTTTAGAAACTGAATTCCAAATAAAAAAAAACACTTTGCAAAATAAAAATCATAAGCAACCCGCCGCTCATTTGTACCAAGCGTGGTATTTTGAAGACCCCCCCCCCCGAACGTGTCACGTAGTATGGGTACGTTCCATAATATCATTTTGAGTTGTCAGTGTTAAAAATAACATTGCATGTAAGTACATGAACAATAATTAAGATTCATAGGAATTCCAAAAAATATATATACGTATATATATATATATTTATTTATTTATTTATTTATTATTACATTTATTACATACAAGATAATAACAATATAAAAGGAAGCTTTGACTGTCCAACTAGGAAGGTTTCCCGTTTTAGGACAGTCAAATTGGCAGGTTGCATGTACATAATTTCACATTAATGGATTCAATAATAATAAACAATAATGGTACATATTGGGGGATTTACTTAGATATTAGGTACAATATCAGATAAAAGTTGTGTTATTCTAGGTGTACATCAGTAATAAACAATAAAATCCAGGTAGGTACATGTAAAATATAAAATAAAATAAAAATATAACATATAAATGTAAGAAAGAAAAATAAAAAAAAAGTATTTTTTTAGGAAAATACTAATTAGCAGTAATAAACAATAAAATCCAGATAGATACATGTAAAATATAAAATAAAAATATAATATATAAATGTTAGAAAGAAAAATAAAAAAATATTTTTTAGGAAAATAAAAAATACAAAATCGAAGAAATCAACTCATACTACGTTTTTTAATAATTTTTCGGAATCTGTCCTACCTAATTCTAATATATATAAATATTACCAGTAATATTGTCATATGTAATAAAATTTTTGCCAGAGTTCGAAATTTCCCTAGATTTTGTCCTGATTTCCCTTATCCCTAAAAAATATTTTTCTCCCCTAGATCTAGGGAAATTTCCCTCGACATGACATCACTGATTCAAAATGACAACTTAAAAAGTAAAAAACTATGGGTGGGTGAAGACCACCATAGATACGGTGCGTTTCTGGGAGTCTTTAAAAATTAAAACTTTGACAATTATTTTAACTATTAAAACTAACTATAAAAATAAATATAAAAATGCAGTTATTTAAGTTTGAAGGTCTTTATTCATTAAAAAAAATTAAAAAATTGGACTGGAGTTCTCTATTATGTTATACGGAGGTACGCACACTGAGACTTTTTTGAAATTGTATGAATTTTGGAATTATCCTACTGTCGCCGAAACTAAAAACTATAATCTCCCTTTTTTGAAATATTCAAAGTACTTAATACCTATGTTTCAAAAAATAATAAATTGAAAAGTAATGATTTGTTATGTTTATGGTCGAAGCTATAATTAAATGTTTTATTTATTTAAGAATGGATGTCGTATAAAACAGGGTTTAATTATTTTGTTCTTATACACATAAAAGTAATAACTTTTCACAACGGACCATCATTAATCATTATAAAGTGCATTTAATCGAATATATTTATTAAATTGAGCTTCAGTCACGTAGTCAACTTATAAGTATTCTAATTAATTCATTAACCGCATTTCAACGCTTAATGTAAAATATGTATCATTTACTTCAATTTAAATATATGCAAGTTTTTGCATAATTAAGATGTCCATAGATTATTTACGGCATGTAATAAAAAATATATATATATATTTTTTTATTCAATTGGAAAAAAAATTGCTCAATTTGACATTAATTTTGTTAGATGTTTTTTTGGCAGGACATCCGTCAGAATTTTAAAGTATTTAGTAAAAAAATAAGTTTTTTTTTTTTAAAGTTAATAATGCAGTTTTAGACATTTTTTTGTTTTATTTATTGTTTTAACGTAGTAAATAAAAAACATACACTTGAAATTCGCTGTAATTGGGTTACTTCACTAAACTATTTTCAAAACATTTTAAGAAAATAATACGGTAATGCATCAGTAGGATGTATATTTTTGGTGTTTTAGTGTACTTTTTTTGTTTTTTCGATATACGTAATAAAGTATTAAACTCGAACGAAGTTCTTACAGTTAACACAATACAAAATTTTAAAATTGAAGACAAAGATAAAGGAAAGCCCGAAAAAGTAAACCGCAAATGCACCGCAATAATGTTTTGCTTCACTTTAATTCTTATATCTATTAATATGTCGTAATTAATAAATAAATATTTTAACTTTTCGCATTCACCATTGACTATTTTGTTAAACCACCCACTGTCATTCTATTATTTTCAGGGGTAAGGTACTTTCCCATCTTCCTCTTACCATACCTTTTCAATATCTAAACAAAAATAACTGTATACATATATTAATCAATAGTAACGACCCCCCCGACCACACAAAATACTTTGAAGATAATAGCTCATTCGCTCATGGGGCAACTGAAAAAAATACAGTGGGCAACTTAATCGCTATTCACAGAAAAGCTACTTGCAAATTTCATTTGACCGGTCAGTAGCTGAGTTGGCATCGCTTTTGGGTCCTACCAGGGCATCGCGTGTTCGTTTCCTTCGCTGACAAAGTCCTCCATCACAACAAAAGCAACATTTTGCCGCTTTCTGTGGTGGTAGTAGGAGAGTTTCAAATATTGTCGGGTTATTCGTAACTCGGGATTAATTAATATTTGTATTTCTTTTAAGAATATACAAATATCCTTCCATTTCTACTACCATCAGCTTCACAATACACCCCAGGAGAGGATGCCGTAGTCCCACAGGCCCCACGAGGGTGGGAATAGTTGGAATTCTTGTAAGGTGACATCCGACATTTAAAAAAAAATTACATCACTTAATTTTGTGAGTGGTTTCACTTAATCTTGTATTTTAACTTAATGAGTCAAATCAATCATAATATTTCATCATCGAAGACAATATTACTGAAGCAGCGTCCGGCAAAGCTAAAGTCTTGGGTTCAATGTCTAGATGCGACCGTATCTTATTCTGTTTCAAATTTTCGATTGAGAGTCGCTGAAAGGTTTTTAAATACAAAACATACATGCTTACCGATTCATGTTAATTTTTTTTAAATTGAGCAAATTGGTTAACGAAGTCGGGTGGTTACACATGTATTTACATTTTCAAGCCATAAATTATATTTTTTGGATAATCAGCGAATGTTTTATTGATCGCAAATGATTAGCAGTCCAAAGGAATAACCAAGGCTACTGCTTGTATAACATTCACCAAGAACGCCGTAGAACAACATAAATAATGAATTAATCATATTAAATTATCTTAGACGCATAAATAAACAACATTCAAAAGTATATATTATTTATTTTTGCGGTATTTTACCGTGTAGCGTTATCTCCTTTTTTAGCCAACGTTTCAAACAGCATTACAGTGTCCACCATCAGAGCAGATGTTTAAAAAATATTTAGTACATTCTTTGTTTGCCTGCAATTTTAATTGTGTTAACCCTAGAGAGATAATCTCATTTTTGCCTGTACCTTAAAGACAATGGTACGTCTTAGAGACGTACTGAAGTTTAAAAGTGTATTTTTGACAAATATCATACTTTCACAATTTAAAGGCAGTTGAATAACTAGTTTAGTATTTTGTACTACATATAAAACCAAAATAATTATAAAATATATATTGTAATTGAAAAAATAACAAAATTCTGTCAACCTCTTACAAAACAACTACAAAATATATCTTTTTTTTAGATGAAAAATAACGTTTCATTTTAAGTCTAAATCGCATTTTGTTTACATGATATGAAAGTTGAAATGCTAATCAGTCGTTATATATAAAATGAATTTATACATTATATATACTTTTTTAATTTGGGTAAATCACATTTAGGTATACGAACAAGTCTTTCAGACGTATGGCGTGGGTATTTCTCCGTAATTATTGCACTTACCGAGGTGACAGAACCACCCAGCTCAAGCTCTGTTTGGCAACTGAGCTAACTAAGATAGACAGTAGCGCGCTGTCTGTCTCAGTTAGCGAAATAAAAAAAGCAATTCTTGTGTATCGCTTACGTCTACGATTATATTTCTAGGGTTAACATATAGGTGCCTTACTTTACCGTAGCTATCCAAAAAAATAAAATAACTGTATGTATTAATCAACAATAACGTCGCCCCCGACTACTTAAAACGGTTTGTAGATTGTTATGGTACGCCCAAACGACAGAGAATTCAAACTCCTAAATCGCCGCAAACAACACAACACCCTGCTCTCCCCCCTGTTCCCTGCTTCCTACTTCCTCTCCCCTCTGCCCTCCCGCACGCGATCCCTTCCGCCCACAGTTGAGAATTGCAAGCCGCCTCGGGCACACGTTACGCCCGCGGGTTGATTCCCACTGTTCGCGCCCGGCGTACTGTCGCTCGAATTGAACTCAAATATAACCCGCGATGTTAATTCAATAACCTACGGGTTTAGCGCTGATATTTCGCCATGCCTGTGTAAACTTCGGTTCTGTCCTAAACTCGGGAGGTGCCCCTGGAAACCGGAAGACGAAGATCCCCAACATCATGTAAGCTGTACAATTGTTTCTTCATTTGATTGTGTCCTTTAACGATAGACTGTAAACTCCCGCGAAAAGCCATCACTCAGAGAGTTTCGTTTTCAGGGATCTTGAGGTATAAACACGATAGCTAGGTTTGTGTAGTATGCATTTCTTGTGTTGAATTGTACTGTAATGACCTATGTACTGTGTTTTGAACTTGCAATACATGAATCTATTTAACTCAATCCTGTTGTTAATCTGCCTCGGCAGGAGTATTTCCTAGAGTGTATTTCCCGACGCCCGTGGAGGAGACAGAATTCTGTAGCAATCGTGCGGCCTGCCCCCTGGAATAGAGGGTACTTTTGTCTCTGCTGTGAGCTGGCCTGGGACATGTTAGGGCCCCCTTGGCCCCGGAGAGGGTGTTGGTTTTGAAGCCAGCAAAGAGGGCCATAACAACTGGCGCCATAGCGTGGAGCTCAGAGTTTTTTTTCCAACCCGGTCGCCATGCGAGGTACAACTTGTCGGAATGCTCCTCCCTGTATAGGAATTGTTTTGTAAACATTAATTATGCCTTGATATTCTACACCCAGTGTACAGTGAAATCTGTGAAAAAACCACAGAAACCCATATGTAAATTAGATCCATAACACAGATCTGACTGAAACTATGAATCACGCCGCAATTGAAAACACGGCCATTTTGAAGCAACTAAAAAAGACGCTAACATTAAACCGCGAATCTGACTGCGCATGCGTCAATCTCAACGGCAAATGTTCGCGCGGTAAATACCTATTCTCTAGACTGCGCGCGCAAGTGCACTGTCTCGCGCCAAAATTCCAACGGAAAAAACCCGTCGAACGAAATAATTACCTGTTACTATGCAACTTTTATAATCAAACCGCCTTTTTATGACTGAACCGGATAGCAACGGAAATTATTATTATAAATTTGATTCTGGAACCCCAGTTATTTTGCGAATTCCTTAATTAAAAATTTCGGACTTACGTATTTTTGTTGTTTCTGCACAATATACCAATTGGCCCACTTGTGTCTGTCAAATTAGTACAACTTATATTCCACCAAATGAACAAATAATGACTTTCTTTCCCCATTCTACATTATAGGTACCGCTTTTTTTCAGCATAAGTGTAAAGTGAATTGTGTTTTTTTTCCTTACATAAAGAAAAGTGAGATAATAATAAAACCAATGATTGGTTCCATGAATAAATAAAATAATTTTAATATGGTTGACGTAACAAATCCCATATTCAGTTATTTTCATCCGGAAGTTTGTCCTTATTTGCCAGAAGAGTGCCTTTTGTGAATTTTAGTGCCTTTCCCAGTGCAAAGTGGTTTGTGAAAAATAAAAAACCCGTTTTCTAAAGGTCAGTCCTGGCAAAATTTTTTGAAAATAAATAAATACTTGTGAATTTCACAGTTTTCTCAAAAGTGGTCAGTGAAACACAGAAACCTTTACTACTAAGGTCTTTCCACGCAAAATTTTTTTTCTTGTGCCTTCCTTTGACAAAGATTCTGGTGTCATATATACCAAATTGTAGTATGGAATACAGTTTTCTATAACTATTTTAGAAGTACCAACCAGTGATTACCAAGTGAAAAGTGCCTCACAAAATTAATTTTGCGTTTGCTAAAGAAGACCCCTGGCATTTTTTTTTCACCACCCGGGAAACTCACAATGGAAAACAATCAAGCTATGGCATCATCCAATTTGGGCATCATTCCCAACGTGCACAACTTATCCAAAACTCACTTACAAACTGCTTTAAGGGATAGAGGACTCTCCCTGGTTCATAGCAAGGCATATGCACTGTCGTTCAACAAAAAGTCAACTATGGAACGCGCACAGAAAGCGACGTTGAAAACAAGGATGATTTCATCAACAAATGTCCCACTGACAACCGTAGCCGCAGCAACAATCAAAATAACAACGTGTGCCGGTCCCAATAAATACATCGGCCGCGTGCTCGGCCATGGGCGGGACACGCGGGCTGCAAAGCCGTGCACAAGGATTGGCAAACTCGTAGCTGGGCGCCGCCCGCAAGCCAAGCGTATTAAGAGGCAATGCGCCGAAAAAACTATGAGGAAACGGAGCGACACCAACGTTTCTTTTAGCAGAATCAAATACTGCGAAATACAACAAACCTCGTCTCAACAAGGATTTGTTCAAGATGTGTTTAATCTCACATGCGGGCCTCAAGTTTGTGCCACGGTTTTGTCTGGGATTATTAACTCCTTTTTACCCATTAATGTTACTGTTCGTCCATACATTATGGCCATTGTGAGAATACCTCACTATTAGGTGCAACAATGCCAATTGTCACCTTTCTTTTCTCCTTTTTGTAATTTTGTGTTGTATATAAAATGATCCAGTGTGTATCACCACAACCTTTTTGTAAGCACATCAAGTCTTACAATGGCTGGCGTGTAAAGTGTCAATTACATGCCCACCCTTTCGTTGATGAAACGAATATTGTTAAAAAATCATTTTTGTAAATTTATGTACACTCCACGGTGTAGTTTGCCCCGTTCATGTTCGTGAATTGGCAACCACCGTAATTTTGTTTCACACGTTTTTTATTTTTTTTCTTTTTTTCTCACCTGTTCCAAAATTGATCACTTTAGAGCAGAGACACCCCTCGAGTAACAGTGTTTGGGAAGTCATGAACCCAATCATTGCCTCTCAACCCCTCACACTACGCAACGTTCATGCCATGACACGCTTTGCCATGTAATGCAATATTGTAATTTTCACCATTTTTGTTTGTTGTTTTTTCATCATATCGGAAGGAATCTCTTCAATTTTTTTTCTTTTTATGTTCTGTAAGTACTGGAGCGTCGTTCTAAAAGTCGGATTTGGTAAACTCCAAAGCGTTAAATCACGACCCAGGACTAGTCAACCATCTTAACATGCTCCATATTTTACCCATCATGGTAAAGATAAGTGGTAACTCACATAATCACATTCCTTGTGTATAGTAGTTTTCAATTTTTTCTCAAATGTTAAAAAATTGATGGCGTCCTACCCGAGCTCTTTGCTAACAAATTGGATTTTGACACATCCATTTTGAAATCATATGTATATAAATAAAGGAAAAGCCTTTAAATTGGTCTTTCCATCCTTACACAAATCCTCATGGGCTCGTTTCAACTAAAGTACGTAAAACCAAATACTCGGTCTTTTGTTGTCATAAGAAGTCCTCGATTTGTCCCTCTTCACAACATGTATGTCTTGTATTACATGCTTCAACCCTTACGGAAAAGGTTTATAAAACCTAACGGCAGCTCTGATTTCCGTACATAAATAACCGCAGTTTAACGTAAATCATCAATGTTTTGTTTGATCATCGTTTTACAAACATAGGCATTCAACTCCTGTTTCGCCATTTAACCAAGTATTTGCAACCTAAATTGCACATAACCTGGTATGTTGTAACCGCACAAAGGGTATGTAAAACCACAATTGGTCCCTTTTGTTTGTCCCTACTGAAGTTTGCTACAATAGACAGTATGTAAAACCATGTAGGTCTGACTTTGTTTGTCACATAGTGTAAACAGAAATGTACTCTGTCATCACCCCGCCTTTATAACATACGAAGTGACATTAAATTGTTTACCTCCTTGTTATCCCATCGTACGCTCCTGGGCTACGGAGTTAGTTAATCTAACGAATCTTTATAAACTGTGTTAAAACAAGCATTGTTAACGTTTATTGTGTTGTATTTAAACGTAACCCTGTTACATTATAGGAGAGATCCTTAGAACATCCACCATTATAGGAGGGATCCTTAAAATACCTGCCGCGATACGAGAAGTTCGTGATAATCACTTTTTCTCATAGCTAAATGTTATTGAATTGGTCGTGTGACATATTTGTCATGAGTACCACCCGTTTTGTACATTCTATTTTGGTCGTGTGACATATTTGTCATGAGTACCACCCGTTTTGTACATTCTATTTTGGTCGTGTGCCATTCATTTGTCATGAGTACCACCCTTTTTGTATAACCTGTTTTGGTCGTGTGTCATTTATTCGTCATGAGAACCGCTTTTATGTATAACTGTGTATAAACTCTGTACACGAGACGTGGAGACGTAATAACAATACTTACCGTGATTCGTGTGAACGACATAATATCGGCTTTGCCATCTTCTTTAAGATGCATTGTATAAACTCTTTGACTTCTGTCTATAATTGAGTTATATCTTGTATGTACTTACATATTTTGTACACTATACGTGGAGACGTTAAAACACTTACCATGAGTCGTGCGAACGAAATAATATCAAACCCTTTGTGTGCGATCTACGAAATGTAGTCCACAACCCTTTGTTGTCATTCAACGCCAATGCCCGTGGACTTCCTGTTTTTTACTTCTTTGCAAAAAGGAAAGAAGCCCAGGAATATCTACTATCCCAAAAGGACTAGTTTTCAGCTTCACTGTCAATTATGGGGCATAGTGCTGTGGGAGTTAATCGATTGAGCACAAAAAACCACCTAACTCGTTGTCTGGAGAACGAATAAGAAAACCCCCAGGTTTGTGAAATTGGAGCAAGGGTCTGTCTTTTCTCACAATCATGTAGAAGTTTTTAAAATGACCCCTAATCTTTTGCCCAATACACGCGAAAGATTAGCCTCTTTGATATAATGTGT
The DNA here is from genome assembly GCA_929108145.2 of Limnephilus rhombicus. Classification (NCBI taxonomy): domain Eukaryota; kingdom Metazoa; phylum Arthropoda; class Insecta; order Trichoptera; family Limnephilidae; genus Limnephilus; species Limnephilus rhombicus. Next base: position 49,960,152 of record OV815283.1, read on the forward strand.
ATTCAAATTTCTCCTCATCCTTTTTGTTAAATGTAAAGAGTCAGGAAATCTGCTGGTTGATTATGTTTCATTTTCACATAGAGTTTGAATCGGAAATTAGTCCAGTCTCTAGCAAATTTCGTAACTCGTCTCCCTTCTCCCCTCCTCCTCCCATTCCCCATGTTTCAGACTTATGTTATGAAGTGAAAAATCTGTCGTTGACCATATTTCGCCCTCACTTGGAGTTCGAATAGGTAACTGTCCGGTTATCTACAGGTTTTCCCCCTCAATCTCTGCATATGTCTCACCATTTTTTTTTCTCTTTTCTCAATTCTACGAAACACATTCATGAATGTTGGATATGTACGATATGCACTTGGCGTACCGTCTGTCTCCTTTTGACAACCTTTATTCATGAATTGGTTTCCCTTTGCCGTGACTAGTTCACGATTCTTTGTCTCGTTCTTTGAAATTCTACGAAAATGTTACCATCTCATGTTAACATAGGCCATAGAGGGCCGGTTGTTTTTTAACCAAGACATATTGTCACTAGGCAAACGCCAAGTCATCCTGGCAAAAGGAAAATGTTCATGTAATCACAATTTAGTTAGGAATCTCTCCCTCTTCGTCACTCTCTGGGTCGGTGGTTAAAATTTCGTTATTTCATTATCTGGACACATTTTGTTTCTCTCCAAACCTTTTCTTCATTGGTCCCTAGGCAGGTAAACTTCAAGAATTTTGCTCTAATAATAATTTCTCCCGGATTTAAAAAGAAGCCCAGGCGGATGTCATCACCAACAGCCAAGCTGAGCTTCACTTCCTGACAGCACGCGCTGTGGTTACAAGGTCCCTCCTGCTGCCATTTTCTACGCATTTGTTCCTGAAAGCACAGACCATACCGCTCATATGTATGTTGTCTTGTCGTGCCACAGCAAGCTGAGTTGTCCCACTATACTTTATGACACTCTAAACTACCTTTTGGGCACGCTAGCTCCTAGGTTTGTTCTTACTCTTGCTATCAATGCCAACCTTGTCGTCTCTTGCTCTGTCATGCAGTGACGCATATATCGTCATGTGTAAACCATCATTACCTTGACCGACCAGTATTCGCTGAATGCGTACCAATACAAGTTATCTTGAGCTACATTATGCTTCAATAACCATTAAATACGATCCGTGTTTACCATAATAACACTTAGGATTCGTACTGGCATGTCTGCAGATACTGGATTCTTCTCTTCAATGACCTCTGTAACCATAGTCGCGGCACAGCAACCACAGTCTCCACTTCGTGAACTTCGACGTCTTCGACAAAACCAAGTGTTTTCTAAGGCCCAAGTGTACTCCTGAGCGTTATCTCAAATGGGTCTGATTACAGTGATAATGTAATCCTTAGAATCCGTGAAGTCACGTCCTTTTCTTCGAAATTCTCCGAAACCAAACAAATCCACGCTTCACAAACTTAGCTCCCAGACCAATGAAACCTTAGAATCACACTTTTTTCTCTTCTCTTGTACAAATGTATTGTCATTCTTTCAATTGCATATCCATGTGTATTGTCATTCTTTCAATTGCTTAACCATGTGTATTGTCATTTTCAATTGCTTAACCATGTGTATTGTTATTTTCAATTGCATAACCTTGTATGTTGTTTTACACCATGTACTTTTCCCAAATCTGTCTTTTCCAAACATTGTATGTACCCCCACCCATTCCCTACAAACATTGTGACCCAAACTATAGCATAAAACTGTATGTTCTAGCTAGGAAATCTCTCAAGCAACGAATCTCTCAAAACCCCGATGGAAGCATAAGAGGATTTTTTTTCCCTACAGCTCCATTGCCACGTCGCTTTTTTTCCAAGCGCGGGGGGAAGTGTTATGGTACGCCCAAACGACAGAGAATTCAAACTCCTAAATCGCCGCAAACAACACAACACCCTGCTCTCCCCCCTGTTCCCTGCTTCCTACTTCCTCTCCCCTCTGCCCTCCCGCACGCGATCCCTTCCGCCCACAGTTGAGAATTGCAAGCCGCCTCGGGCACACGTTACGCCCGCGGGTTGATTCCCACTGTTCGCGCCCGGCGTACTGTCGCTCGAATTGAACTCAAATATAACCCGCGATGTTAATTCAATAACCTACGGGTTTAGCGCTGATATTTCGCCATGCCTGTGTAAACTTCGGTTCTGTCCTAAACTCGGGAGGTGCCCCTGGAAACCGGAAGACGAAGATCCCCAACATCATGTAAGCTGTACAATTGTTTCCTCATTTGATTGTGTCCTTTAACGATAGACTGTAAACTCCCGCGAAAAGCCATCACTCAGAGAGTTTCGTTTTCAGGGATCTTGAGGTATAAACACGATAGCTAGGTTTGTGTAGTATGCATTTCTTGTGTTGAATTGTACTGTAATGACCTATGTACTGTGTTTTGAACTTGCAATACATGAATCTATTTAACTCAATCCTGTTGTTAATCTGCCTCGGCAGGAGTATTTCCTAGAGTGTATTTCCCGACGCCCGTGGAGGAGAGAGAATTCTGTAGCAATCGTGCGGCCTGCCCCCTGGAATAGAGGGTACTTTTGTCTCTGCTGTGAGCTGGCCTGGGACATGTTAGGGCCCCCTTGGCCCCGGAGAGGGTGTTGGTTTTGAAGCCAGCAAAGAGGGCCATAACAAGATATTAGTCGATTCGCTCATAACAAAGACCAGTTGTCAAGGTCATCAGTTGACCCAACCAGTGGAGGCGTCTACTAATATCTACAGGAATTCCAAAAACTGAACAAATCGGACTAATATCTATGAGAACCAAAGTGAGGACGAATATCTTTTTTTTTTTTTTTACAGTGAATGCCGCACAAGAATCTCAACTGCTCCCGTCTGAAGCCAGTGAGACTATGGCATCCCCAATTGGGGTATGTTGTGAGGCTGAAGGTAGCGGGGAGGGGAAGGAGGTGGGGAAGAGGAAGGTTGGAAAGTACCTGGCTATTCAGATCTAGTCACTAAACACGGCTAAAGCCATTTTCAAGCAACGTTTCAATTCTGAATGGTGGTCTTACACCAGGGCGATACTGATAGTATCTTCCACTCTGGAACATGCCGCAAATATACTATATATTATTTTAAATGAATTAATTGTGAAATAACACAAATTAATCAAATAAAATTTATTTGCGCATGCCGGGTTCGAACCCGCAACCTCCGGTTTGTGAGTCAAGAGTCTTACCCACTGGACTACGGAGGTCGTCAAATCTACAGCTAAAACTGCTGACTAACATCTATGAGAACCAAAGTGTGGACGAATATCTACAGCACTGGCAGAGGTTGGATTTGCAATTATGTATAGCATTTTGGAATAACGTAATATTGCGTATGCAGTTTAAAAAACTTAATTTTTGTATGTATGTATGTAAAAATCCCTAATATCGGACTATTTGACACTTTTAGCTGATTATTAAGGATTTGGGTTTTTGTTTTAACAGCTTTCTTTATTTCGAGTGCTTCTAAATTATTTAGTCTGTTACCATGACCATTTCTATGTCAGTTAGGTTAGGTTTGGTTAAGTTAGGTTATGATGCCGTGTATTTTGAAATAAATAAATATCTTTGTATTATTACCTTCATGTTTGTTCAATAAATTATTGTCCTTGTAAACAGCAACATACGTAATATTATGCAAAAACTTCATGTACGTACTTTAAACGTTTAAGCCTTTACGTAATTAGTAATTACGTAATTAAAGTAATTTATGCATTTTCATACAACCTCTTGTTCAGCTGCCCTCTGTAGATATTAGTCCAACGTACGCTCCATAGATATAAGTCACCACTGGGACCGTCATAGATATTCGTCCGACCTTAGCTCTGTAGATATTAGTCCTCACTCTGAAGTTCATAGATATTAATTAGTCCAACATATGAGCTGTAGATATTTGTCCGACATACAGGCTGTAGATGTTAGTATCTGGAGTCCAACCAGTCACTCGCAACTCGCAGTGCTAGTTGCCGCGGTCGTTGAGTTTCAAGTTGACAGGTTGCCATAGTTGCGCCTCACGATCTGTCAAGTTTTCGAGTAATTTGTGAAATGTCTGAGCAGGAAAATATCGATTTGGTTCAGAAGGTTTGACAAATTATTATTATATATTAAGGTTGATAATTGATCAATTGTTAATAAATTATATTTTAGTTACACGAGCTGATATAATTACTGAAATCATACAGTTGAGTTGCGCCGTGATTTGAGTTGCCGACCAGTTTTAGTTTGGTTTCGGTTTATCCATGAGCGGAAGAGCTTTATTTTTTAAATTTTGTAAAAAAATGAGTTCTTACCTTCAAAAACAAGTTTTAAATTCATGTCTAAATATTCGGTTTTCAAACAAAAAAATAAGTTGTTTTTTCTTATTTTTGTTTTTCAAAAACAAAACACTAGTATTGTCAAAATCTCAGGCAACGTAGTAACAAAAATTATCAACCAAAAAATATTAAAAACCAAAATTCATTACCAAATTCTTCGAAATTCCACGGTAAATTAAAAAAAAATGCACGACTTACGTTTGTACAATGACTATTGTAAGTTTCCTCCGGCCTGTTGCAAATGTTGCCCGACCCCCCTGGATTGTCCAGGGCCCTGGACTTGTGAGCCCATGCCTAAGGGATGTAAGAATGTTATAAAGCTACCACCCCCGTGCCCTTTTATCCCTGCCTGTGTTGGCCCTAACTGCAGACCAAAGAGGTACATATATTCTGAATAATCAGCTACTTGATCAGTTGCTTGATGCAATCTCTCGTGTTTGCAAATGAAACGAGAATTGGTTCAAACTTATCATGATTATTTTTGGGTTGTTTTGACATGTTGCGCTTTCTTCTTATTTAGTCAATCTTTTGGACAGTGGTAAAAAATGATTCATCAGATTGTGGTGAAGTGTGTTTAGGTGAAATGCAGATCCCGCCAATGTGGGGGATTTTAATAAAAATGCACTTTCTAGATGAGAAAAGTGTGGAAAAGTTGAATAAAAAAGAAATTAAGGTGCGCTTGGCAAAATTGAGGGAGATACAGCCGTTTAAAGAATGAATAAAATGACACTTCGTGAATTTATACTACGCCATTTTGTTACTATTATGTTGGTATCTCAGACTTGCTATTCGAAGGTTGATACGATTGTAGCCAACTTCGTGTGATATATAATAAGGCGCGTATTTATGAAAAACAGAATTAATAATGGTCACAAACCATGTTACACAAACCTGGCGTAGCCGCTAAACTACTTGAAAACTGGGATGTTTTTCTTGCGTTGACGCGAGTAGGCGTTATAAAGGGGCACAAACCATGTTACATAAACCATGTTACACAAACCTAGCGTAGCCGCTAAACTATTTGAAAACTGGGATGTTTTTCTTGCGTTGACGCGAGTAGGCGTTATAAAGGGGCACAAACCATGTTACACAAACCATGTTTAGCGTAGTCTTAGATAAGGTTACTTTAATTTGGAAGGTGATAAACAGTTTAAAAAATCGTTTAAAAAAAGTCCGCTAGAAAAATTTCATAATTACGCGTCTCATCTATCACATGAAGTCGGCTACAATCGTATCAACCTTAGAATAGCAAGTCTGAGATACCAACATAATAGTAACAAAATGGCGTAGTATAAGTTCACGAAGTGTCATTTTATTCATTCTTTAAACGGCTGTTTTATGTATGTAGAAGTCACACCGTGTGGAAAGCATTTTAATCCTTTTAGGATTAGTACGACAGTATTAGTTAAATTAGACTAAAAGTTGCGTCTTCCCTGGTGGACTTCGATGATGCTGCCTGTAACGCTGTCCGAAATGTTGGCTAAAGAAGGAGAAAGCGCATCGCGGTGATTGTGCCCAATGGTAATACTTTAAACCAGTGGTTCCCAACCAATGGTTCGTGGTTTCTAAAATTTTTAACGTTAAACACAGTAGTCCACGAGATCTAAAAGTGGTCCACGAAACATCCATTTATTTACTAAAAAACCGAATTGAAAGGTATCCAAAATGCTGATTCGTAACCTTTTTGGTATTCATTATGGAGAGGTAGCTGAAGAAGTCCAAGAAGATCACAACGAATTGCAAAATGGCGGTATTTGCAAGGACGCGTTAAATTACGCGATTAACAGTTTATCATCATTGTACCTTGTGGTCCCTGTGAGAACAATAGAAATGTCATAGTGGTCCCTGGTCAAAAAAAGGTCGGGAATCACTGCTCTAAACGAAGGTAACGGGCGCGGCGCGGTCCGTTTGATGAGTTCTCAAACGGATTGCAATCTTTAGAGCACAGGCTTAAGGTGGGAATTTTTCGGGGTTATTTTTATTCTACCGATATTTCGATTAAAGATGCTCAGAGAAATCATCGTCATTGATTTCTTTGGCATCGTTGCACAAACGGGAAACACACCAAACGCATGCCCAACTTTTGTATATGGTTGACATTTGTCATAAGAGAACTGGTCACTTAAAGCTTATATGATTGCCGGCCTCTGTGTTTCCTCCCTCCTACAACCTAAGTATCTTCAAGACCCAGGTTCAGTCTTTCCTTTCAACAAAAAGATCCTTCACGCAGCATCCCCAAAGATGATACTGGCCCTGAGGGAAATTATTTTCCTCCCGGACTCCTGTGTGGAGTAATTAAAAAATATATGTAAATAGGGAATCATTGTCTACTTTCAAAAAATATATATTCAAAAATAAATAAATTTTTAAATTACCGGAATATAGGCAATAAATACATCGACAACTAACTAACTAACTAACCATCACGCCGTTTCCCCGCAGGGGTAGGCAGAGAGGACGGACCGCCAAACAACTCGGTCTTGGCACACACTCTTTGCCTCACTCACATTCATACATCGTCTCATACATACTCTTCTATTATTCTGACTTTTGACATGGCCCGTATCAAGTATCTGATTCACTTGATCGTGCCATGTCTTCCTCGGGCGTCCCCGACTTCTTCTACCATTCACATTTGCATCATATATTCTTTTTACACTACTTTCTTCGCTCATTCGCTCTACGTGCCCAAACCATCTGAGGGTCCCTTTCTTAATTTTGCTCATTATACTTATCAGCCTTACATTCTTTGCGGATATCCACATTTCTAACACGATCATACATGGTTTTACCACACATACGTCTCAGGGATCTCATTTCAACAGCATTCAGTTTACTTTCATCCTTCCTCTGCCAGTTCCATGCCTCACTGCCATACATCAGGGTAGGTACCAGGACTCCATTGTGAACTGCTAGCTTCGCTTTTTTTGACAGTTTTTTATTAGCGCCAACGACCTTCAGTCCTCCATTAATGGAGTTACCGGCATTTACCCTTCTTACCGGCATTTACCCTTCTTACATCGACAAAAATAGACAATACACTTGCAATCTTGACCGAAAATATATTTCGTCAAGAAATTACCTTCAAAAGCTTGCTCGTCTACCAGATCATCTACACCTAAATGTTTCAAAGTTTTCCTCGATACCATCTAGACACCTAATGTTAGGACTAATATTCCTTAGTCCTTAGGTCCTGCAGGTTTATTACGGTATTACGGACAAGCTTCTTTGATGATCGGTTTCTTCTTGTCTTGTTTTGTTTGAATTACTTAGTGTTGCCGCTCAAGCTACAGTCCAACATAAATAACACTCCTTTTGATTTCCAGGTGCTCTGACAAAATGCTTTTTGATGACCCATGCAGACCACTCATTGTCCACAACAGCTGCAGATCCTTCAGGCCCACGGAACTGGATAAAAAGCCTTGTGACATCAGCAACCCATTCGTGGCGTACGTGCCTGCCAATACCTATGACATCGTAAGGATTTTTCATTGACTTATTATAGGTTTTTTATTCTATATTTTATTTTACATCTACACAAAACAAGATATTGTTTTCTCTGTGAGAAAGATGACTGAAAGTAAAAAAATATTATTTTATTTTATTAAACATCTTAATTGTTGCAGGTAAACTCGTGTTGGTATAATCTAGGATAATTCAACAATTTGAAACAAATGGCAGCCTTCAACCACTTGAAACCAACAATCTTACACATCAAGCTTTTTTTGGTATTACACTATGTGAAATAAAAATTAATGTTAATTTATAAATAATAAAATATTAATAAATACCTGAAAATATGTCCCGCATGTCTTAGAAGAAAATTAATCAATTTTAAATAGATTTGAATAATGAAAATTATAAATACAAAGTTAAATAAAAACATCAAGCTTTGCATAAACTACTATTTTTAATAAAAACTGTCAACCTGTTTCAACACTTGGGAGGCGGGAATGGGTACCGCCACCCCGGGAACCTTTATTGGATAACCAACACCTCTGCCATAGATCACCCCAAGTGGTTCGCTACGTTGGGTGTTTTAGCAGGGGTGCTCGGGTTTATAGGGTGAGGTTTGTCTAGGTCTTGGAGGCGAATGACCAAGACACTGAACCCCAGATTCCTACCCACCCTTTAAACCCTTTTCCTTCCCAGATCTCTCTTCTCCTTCTTTTCCTTTAAAAAACCCTCCACACAGCATCCCCAAAGATGACATAGGCCCTGAGGGAAATTATTTTCCTCAGGGCCTCCTGTGTGGAGCTCACGTAAAAAAAAAACGCCAAAGATTTCTTTATCAAAATACTAAGTCAGATACGTTTTTAGATTTTTACGTCTAAAAGTATTTTCGTTATTTGTTTTTGGGGTGTTATGCTTTGCCGGATCTGCCCTCATGATGGACACTGCAACGCTGTCCGAAACGTTGGCTAAAGAAGGAGGTAGCGCAACACGGCATAGCACCCCAAAAACAAGTAACGAAAATACAAAGTGTACTCAAAATGAATTTGCAATGGTTGAGATGAATACAAAAACCCAGCATGAAAAACGACTAAACTAGGTACCCAGCTACAACATGCATTGTTGAAAAAATTAGAATAAGAACTAGATCTTGCATTTAAAAATTAATAAACCGAAAAAAAACCTTCCACTGTACATTTTTAAAAATCGTTGTCCACCCTAAATCAAACTGTTATCAAAATTTTAGTCGTCTTCTGACACTTATCTAAATTAATAAAATTTTCAGTCAATTGTCCATCCAATCGTATTTGGACATAAATTTGTTGTATTATTTAACCGTCATTATAAGAAGGCAACCATCATAAAATCGCTTCATGATAGCTTCATGTATGTGCCCTTATTTTATGTTATGGTTTACATTTCTCCAGTCACGTTTCACTCCCAATACCTACGAATATAAAATTATTTTTCTTATCAATTACAGATTGTGTTAAAAACAAAATCAAGCCTGATAAATGTTTAGAAGTGGATGCAATCCGTGTCGCAGTCCTTGTACCAGTGGAAGTTCATATGCTCCTTCTAAAGCCCATGGCAAAGCAAACGCTAAACAAAAACTACCAGTGAAAAAACCCTCATGGGTCAATTGTGGACCTTGCATCACTCCAACATCTCCTTCGAGACGATACGAACTTAAAGAGGATCCCATTGATTTTGAATCGCGCTTAGAAAAATGTGGCAAATGTGGGCAGTGGGTACCATTTAAAAAGTGCAGAGAATGTGGAAAGTTTGAACTAGTTGGACGGTGCGACGCTTGTAATGAAGGTGCTAGAATAAAAAAGATACCAACTGCTGCAATATCCGAAGAAGTTTTGCAGAATTGCAAAATTTGTGGAAAGTTTGGGACAAGTTGTCGATGTGATCCATGCAGCCAATTTGATCCATGCGCTGTTTGCGGATCGGGTGATAACAAATGTAGTCAATGTAGGGCGTGCACTTGGTGTTTTTTATGCCGGCGGTGTGGCGCATGTGGTCAATGTGGTTTCTTTGGTCAAGTTTCTCACTGTGGACAATGTGGCCAAAGTGATTCCAATGGTCAGTGTGGTCAATGTGGTGCATTTTATCAATTTGCTCACTGTGGCCAATGTGGTTCCAGTGGTAAGTGTGGTCAATGTAGTTTCAGTGGTCAATGTGTTTCATGTGGTCAATGTGTTTCATGCGGTCAATGTGACCCATGGAATCGATGTGGTCATTGTAGACAATTTACTAATGCAGCTCGTTTTATACCATCTGGTGAGTTTAGTTCGTGTTTAACCAATTGTTCATATTGCAACTCGAAAAACCCGTGTAATCAGTTTTGTTACTGTCAGCATTGCGCCACCGGCGCTCATTTTTCTCCAACTTGTCAATTTGGTCAGAATGCTCAATATGTTCCGTGTGCTCCACAAGGTCCTTGTTTTCCATCGGGCCCGTGTGATCCGCGCGGTCCAGTAGGTCAGTATGGACAGTGGGTTTCACCTGTACCCGTATTTCCTGTTTATACCACTAATTGCCATCCTCGACCAGTAAATCCAGCGCAGCGATCTACTCCACCCCCAAACCATTGCGCTCCCTGCGGTACCGATAACAGCTCATCAGCTAATGTTCCGTTGGCTGCGGAGGATCCCACCAGCCCATGCAACACTTTGTCTCATAAAAGTGACACCGATTGTTTACCACCGAATCCAAAGACAGATTTTAAACATTCACACTGTAGCCCTAGCCCGCCAGTCATCACCATATTTGCCCAAAAAACATATCTAGATACATCAGGATAGTTTCAGAGATTTTGACGAACAGTAATATAATAAAATTATTTGCTTAGTTTCGATTTTAATGAGTTTGTCTTATTTTGTAAGCATACATATTTTATAGTACTTCAAGTAATGATATTTTCCCAATCTAAATACATTTAAGGTTGATAGCATTTGTCAAAACATTTTTTTTAAAATTCGATGCATTATTCGCACTTTCTTATAAGTATTCGCACGATTCATTTTTTATATGGGCGCCAAAACCCTTTTTTTAATGTTTTCAGGATTACAAATAAATCCGTCATTGCGCATTTTTATAAGTATCATTAGGTACCTACACATCGAAGGACACACTCTTTTTATCTAAGCCACAGATGACAAGATTGTTTATATAATTTATTGTTTAGTGCATTAATCTTCGGTTATTTTTATGTAAATTTTGACTCGCGTTGCAATAAACTTTTTTTCCTTGTCGAACTTTTCATTTTTTTTATAATTAGTACGTCAATAGTAAAAAATGCCGAAAGACTTCAAAATTTTGTATGTCAAATGTTTGATTGGTAAAAAGGTACATGACACATAACAATAAAAGGAGTAGGAATAGTGGAGATGTAAGTTACATTGTGAGATAAACACTTGAAAAAAGGGTAAAATATAACTCTGTAGTTACATTATTTATTTATTTATTAACAAAAACAAACAGTACATTATTTAAAGTGGTGAAAAATGTAACGTTTCATTGAATTATCTTATTCATAATGTATTTTTAGATGATGTAATAATTTGCGTACATGTTCATGTTCAAATATCTTAATACCACTCTTCCATGGAAGCATTAGCTTGGTGTCATAGTAAGTGATTACCGGGTGATATGCGTAGAGGGTAGGTGTGTGTGTGTGAGTATGTTTGTTGATGTGAGAGGTGGTGATGTATGTATATATTTATGTATGCGCCTTGAACAATTTATATTATTGACATGAAGCTCTTTTTAAATTTGGGAAGTGAATCGGAGAAAATGTCGATGTTAGAATAAAAAAAAACATTATTGAACATATTTATGAAGAAGTTGTATACAGGAGCTCTTTAAGTGTAAGTATGATAGCAAAGAGTACAAAAGAAGTAAGTAAGTACGGCTTCAGAAGCGCCTTCACTGTTCAATAACGTAGTAGATAATTATTGCTATCCTCAATATTGTCATCAATTGGTACAACCAAACCCTTGATCAATATGATTATCTTGCCAACCTCAATCATGTATACATATCTGTGTCTGGGGGTGCACCAACCAGTAATCAATCAAAGGAACAATCTCTATATAAGCTTAAGTACAATCCTAATGTATGTACATGCAAGGGAACTGAATGATGAGATACATCACCAAGGACGGATTGTTTCACATAATTGGAACAGAATATAACATGAATTGGACTTTCACAGAACTCGATTTTTTGTTCAAATTCTGTGAAACAACCCATTGTGTGGTTGGGTGGTTCAAACTTTATATTATTAAATTTGATGACGGAATATTAATGCCATTTATATTTTTTAATACTCACTCCCCATTTATCGTCGGTTTTCGATTAAGTTGGGATAATGATAAAATCGATTAAAGCTTTGTTCAAGCAGAAATATTACATTGAAGAAGAAGATAATAATAATGATCTAAACGAAAATATGAAAGAAAACAAGACACAGAAAAAACAGAAAAAGGTAATGGTCACAACTGGGACATGAACCCAGAACCTCTCGTCTATCCGGGACGTGTGTTTTACCAATTCCGCCATTGCGCTGTAAAACCGTCACAATAGCCAATCTCATATTTCAAATTTCAGAATTAACAAGAGCAACTTCAACTAATTTATTTTCCATATCACAGGCAACTACCCTTTTATTGAAAATAATCATTCTAAGAATTGGTTTGCAACCTGGATAGCGTCACGGATAAATATATCCGATTTTATCTATGGGGAACTTTCGACTTTTTATAAAAGTCTAAAAGGATATTCAATTTAAATTAAAAAAACTCTCTTTTTATAACTTTTGAAGGTTATTCCCATCAATGTAATATCATTGAAAAAGAAGATAATAATAATAATAATCTAAACGAAAATATGAAAGAGAACAAGACACCGAAAAACAGAAAAAGATAATAGTCGCAACTGGGACCATTATCTTTTTCTGTTTTTCTGTGCCTTTTTATCTTTCATATTTTCTTTTAGATTCTTATCTTCTTCTTCAATGATATATTACATGGATGGAAATTACCTTCAAAAGAGAGTTTTCTTATAAAAAAAGAAATATTACATTACAATAAAATGGGAGTAGCATGTTGGTTTAAAATGTCTCAAGTTATGTAATTAACAATGCAATGAATAAATAATAAAAAATAGCATAATGATAGGGAGGTATGTTTAGAGACCCAAAATCATTTTGTTGAACATCGAATCCTCAATAATTTCATTTCAATTTTCCCAAATTATTCTCCTCCAGAGTTATGTACTTATTATTCCTCTTAGGTTGGCAAAATAAGTCAATAGTATCAAAATATTTTTATTAAGGATTGTCTTAAATACCAATCAGTCAAATATTGCTCGGATCAAAGGGGTGATGTAGCGTTTTCACTTTCCGAGCAAATCTTCCCCTTTGCTATCCCCTTCCGCTTGCTTCTCTTTCGGGCCATACCATAAATTCGCTAAATGTAACGAAAAATAACAAAAAGGGAATTCATAACCCCCGGTCAAAAGATTTATAGAGGATGAGTGCTATTTTTTCCTTCTTTTCATGTTAAAACTATCATATCATATATTTTTGATGAAATGTGAGTATAGAGGCAATCAAATAAAAATTGTTTATTTCGCCAATAAACCACTGACTTTGCTAACAAGCTTTGCCCGAGATATGATTTCGAAAATATGGAAGGGTTTTTTGGTGTGAAAATTCTTTGGCGCCGTTAGTGATTTGAAATTCGGAATAACGGAAATGCGTCACAACTCAGTTCTAAACAAATACTCGGTTCTAATATAATAATGCAAATTCGCACCTCGGCGCGTGCCTTCCATAGCGCAGTGGGCAAGGTGCCTGACAAGTCTAAGTGGCCAGAGAGCTAGATAGACATCAAGCGAACGGGGGTTCGAATCCTACGAAATTTAAAAAAAAAAAATATATATATATTTTGTAAAATCAATATCCAATCTTCAAACCACTTTAAAAAAACATCAAAAGGGAAAGAAAGCGACATCTAGCGACTTTATGATTTCACATCTACCGCGTGTGAATTGCACACTCTGATTTTTTTCCCAGTTAAATAGAGATACTAGAGTTTTACGAATTAGGACGTTGTCAGCAGAAATATTACACTTTTAAATACCAGTCATAAAATTAGCCCAAATCCTTCAATGTTTAAAAATTCTTCTTATAATAAATCTAAAATTGGACAACCCTACCAAAACTACTCACCCTTCACATTTGCGCCTGTTAAATCAATAAAATAAATCACCCGCTCACTACAATAATGATAAGGATGACTCAAAGCGTTATTTTTTATAGATTTTGATCGACTGTCCAAATCACGATTTACGTTTCTGGTCCAGAAAAAATCATTCAATGTCGGTACTACACTGTACGAAAATTTCATATTGCCATTATAATTTAAAGTTATACCGATATTTTGATATTGCCTTTATAATTTAAAGTTATACCGATATTTTGATATTGTCATTATAATTTAAAGTTATACCGATATTTTGATATTGTCATTATAATTTAAAGTTATACTGATATTTTGATATTGCCCTTATAATTTAAAGTTATACCGATATTTTGATATTGCCATTATAATTTAAAGTTATACCGATATTTTGATATTGTCATTATAATTTAAAGTTATACCGATATTTTGATATTCTCATTATAATTTAGTTATACCGATATTTTGATATTGCCATTATGTTATCTTTTTCAATGCGTGTCTAAAAACAGTGTCTTTAAAACTGATAAACTTGGTTTTATGTTTACCACTAATCACATTATCAATTTAACATGTCCTAATATATGCTTTCTTGAATGACTCTCGATACCATCAGCCTGCCTACTATTATTATAACTAATGATTCCTTCGATCGTTCCATATCTTCCACGAACTTCTTATTTTTACAGAGTGTTAAGTACTTGACTTACTTAACCCATTGGCCACAAACCCCGGCAGCCTGCCGGGTGTGCAACTTGGGTACTTAACCACAAACCCCGGCACGCTAACGGGCTAGAGTAGGTCTTTCAAAAAACGGAAAACGAGCTCAACAATGACATTTTTGAATAAAATTTTAATAGCCAAACATTCTGTAGGTAATTAATAATTCATTTCGCAGAATTGGCATAAAATTTTTCTTATGTTTTTTCCCTGATATTTGTGTTCCAAGTTTTGTATGCTGCCAGCCGCCATTTAATTTCTTCAAAATTGCGAGTGTTTCTAGGCTTTTGGTAGTGAACCTGAAAGTCCCTGATTGCTTTAAGGACTATCATACCAAATTATTTCATTAGTTATTAGTATACATGTATGTAATAAACAAAAATTATTATTGTTCGATCTATGAATAATATGTTTTTTTGTAACTTTTTGAATAAAAGTGTGGAAAAAACTTGCGAAAAAAGAGAAGGTTATATTTGTATCCTTATTTGCACATATTTTAATATTTTTTAAAATTTTATTTTGATGTTTTTCTCTACCTCAATCGAATATGTAAATATATTTAAAGAAATTAAATCATTTGAATATATGGTTTAAAAGTTACAATAGATTTAGTACACCAATGCAGGTTTTCAATTTTTGGTACAAAATTAATTCAGTGGCGAAGGTCAATTTTTTTGCTCATTAATTCTGTGGCCAATGGGTTAACCAGTGATTACACAGTATAAATTTCATTTTAAGTAAAGGAATGAAAGAGATCCAATTTGTAGAAGGGAGCAAACACAACAGCCCGCAAATCGTAATACAAGAATGAGTTGTAGAAATACCCTTTCACATGTGACAAATGTCAACCGTGCACAAATGTTGGACACACGTTTGGTAGGTTGATCGAAGAGATCAATCGCTAGTTCCTCAGAGCAACTTCAAATGCAAGAAAATTCTCTGAAATGATTCAGTACAGTGTAACATTGATTAAGTTTTCTCTACTGTTATATAATAATTTCAGTCATAGTCATAACCCTACTCGTTGGAGCGAATTCTCAAAGTCTTTCCCCACTGCGTTTCTTAAATAAATAAGCGAAATTTAGTATCTCTGGGCTCGGCGCTGGGGGGAAGGGTGCGCTGAATGTTGCTATATGTTATTTTTTGTCGGTAGAATGGACGACCTAGAAAATACAAGGTTGGCGATAAATTGATAAAGCGCCCGTCTGATGTTCATCGAGTCGTGGGTTTGTAGTTCGGATGATTTTGATGGATTTTCCTGGCAATCGAACTTGAGCAATATTTTAGCATTTTGATTGGATAAGCCTAAACCCAAGCACAAGCCAGAGAAGATTGAAGAATAACGCTCAAAATTGTTAGGATTTTCATTCTATTATTTGAAGTGAAATGAACTTAATTAAAACTGATGAACGTTTGTGTTTTTATTTATACGAATACCGCACAAGAGTCCCCATTGCTACCAATTGTCCGGAACTATCAATGATATTAATTTAGGTTATGAATTCAGAATTTAGAAGTATTCAGACAAGCGATAAAGTACCTACCTGCACGGAGTGTTGAGGAACGTACTTTATTTACTTTATCCAGTGATTCCTAACATTATTTTGGAGTAAAAATGTTACTGTAATTTATGACAATTTTTTTCACATATGTATATAAATACATAAAATATATATTATATTGCATGTATTATTGATCACTCAGCTGAGTAACCGCCAAAAGTCTCACCATAAGGGTCCAATACCTATGGAGGTTTAAAAATGCATTTTGGTAAAAAAAACTGTCACAATATATCTATACATAAATTTTGTAATTAAAAAAAAAACAGTCACCGGAGAAAAAATGTCATTTTCACTTTTTACCCCAAATTGTTTCGGGAATCACTAGTTAAAGTAAGTCACATACTTACCTTCACTCCGTACAATATTCTAGGGATAGACAGGATTTTGAAATGTGTATTTCTTTGTTTAAATTTCTTAGAGTTAGTCTTGACAATCTGAGTCAGATTCCGTGGTTTTTCAAGGGTTTGCACTTTTAAGCTAACATGCAACTATCAATCCTATAATAATTGTTTATTATTGTAATAAATAAAAATTAAAATGAAATCATGTGAAGAAAAAAATTCGAATTTGTTAAATTTTCTTTTTATTATTTGAAATAAGGCAAACTTGATTCTTGGACCTGATTCCCAACTGCTTCCAGCTGCACAGAGCAAGTGGGACTATGCCACATACATTTTGGTATGTTTTTAGATTAGGGAAGCTAAGAAGAAGGGATTCGGGATGTTGGAAAGAACTCGCCTTCGGGGCACCGAACATTGAGAAAGCCGTTTTAAGGTAAGATAACGTTTTGATTCCGAGTTGTAAGCTTTCAATAGGGCAATACTAAGAGTACCTACTGCTCTGATGTAATGTTGGATGTGTCTACTAACTACTACACAGGAGTGAAGGTAAAATTATTACATTTTTCAAAATTGAAGTCACCATTTATAAATAGGGAGCGTTATTTTTTCCGCCTAAAATTTCTAGGTTGGGTAAAATGTTTTCAGCGTCGTTCTAGCGACGTATCTACGCTATATAACGTTGAATTAAAAAATGAGGCAAAAGGAAACGGTGTATATCATATTATTATTTTTGATTTTATCCAAAAAAAATGAAAGGCTCTTAAAACTTAATTGGCCAGGAAAGCCAGTAAATATTTAAAAAAAAAAGTAAAGGTTTTTTTCATATAATTTATTTACTTTACATGATAATGATAGAGTTAATAACCGTTTACTATTTTTTTTTTTTATTTAGCATAACCTTTTTTTCGGTCAGTAAAAACTTTTTCTAAATGATAAACACGTTGTCACGAACAATATCGTAACACGAGAGAGATGGACTGTGAATCTAATTTTTGTGAAACAAGACAGTTGCCTGCTTTTTTAGCTCAATCACATAATTTGGCAATTGGAAGGAGAAAGTCCCTACCTTTTGATGGGTTCATCCGCTGTTTCTGGACTGTTCTTGATACTGGCTACACTTCACGATAACGGCACAACTATAAGTCACAATTACCAACACTTTTTGATTTATTATTAGTATTTTATTACGATTATTAGCCAGATTTCGAAAGCGAGATGTGAACGATATCACTGCGATTTTTCAACTCATTTTATATAGATAATCTTAGAGTTTTGTGCGGTATTGTTTGTATTCCATGTAGGTATGTAACATCTTCTTCTTTTGTAGAAACTAAGTACGGACTTTCAAGGAAAGGAGGAAGACAAGGGAAAAAGGAACAATGAAGGACTTTGGAACATTGGTTTAGTTTTTAAGCTGTTTCAAAACTAAACACACGTAACGAGTTAACGAGTGTTCATAATTCATTTTTATTTTTATGGTAATTGCGTAGAATTTGTAATGTTAAAGATTCTTGAATTGGAAAAGGAGATTAAATTCACTCGTTGTTATATTCCATATATATAATCAAGGAAATCGATCCTACGTACTATATTTGGTGTACCGGAGTTTTTATGTGACGTAATAACGTAAGCTAGAAGTCGGTGAATTCCGAGGAAGACAATGGACCATCACCTGGATCAAATATATACTTTAATTGGGTCATGTCAGGGGGTCAGAAAAACATAAGAGTACTCTTATGTTTTTTCTTACGTGCCCTTCATACGTTCAATAATATTTGCTTAACATAGACATTTTCTCCTTTCACTGATTCACTGCCCAAATTTAAAAAGAGCAACATTTCAAAAATATAGACAGTTCAAAGCGCATCCATATCCCTTCACACATCACCACTTCTCACATCTAAAAACATATTCACACATACACACACACCTATCCACTACGGACATCACTCGGCAATTATTAAATTGTATATTATATACCATAAATAAGACACTGCAAAGAAACGTATCATAGGTACCCACCATGAAATATTACTTAATATCTGTAAATTTTCTCATCAATAACCAATGTACT
This sequence comes from Limnephilus rhombicus, assembly GCA_929108145.2. Lineage (NCBI taxonomy): Eukaryota > Metazoa > Arthropoda > Insecta > Trichoptera > Limnephilidae > Limnephilus > Limnephilus rhombicus. The sequence continues at coordinate 49,978,879 of OV815283.1, forward strand.
ATTTGTTTCTAAATAAATTAATAAATATTAATGCAAACGAAGCAAAAAGTGGGTGCGGTGACAAAGTTGTACGGCAGTCCATCCTCTGTGCTTAACCATGCAGGGAAAGATAACACTAAAAACGCCCCGAACACTGCCGAAAAGCTTAAACAAAAGTTTGCACGTAAACCGACGTACATAATACAAGGTTATGCAAAATGAAAAAGTTTTTTTTTGCATGCAACGCAAAATCAAATAATATATTTGGGTATTATTGAATTGGCGGTGGGAAAAGTTATCTACTTTCCTAAGGTTTGGTGATTTACCCACTGGTGAAATAGGCAGCATCCCTTTGAAGGAATATTAATATATTCACCCCTTTAGCCCAAGGGTGTGGTGGAGAAATAACTTTTTTTATAAATATGATTTTATCTTTGCTTCGGGATGCTTTTATAACAACTTTTTTTATGAAATCGTGTTACAAAGCTTGATACTAAATTAAGTACGCATTCGAGGTGTGTTTTTTCAGGGGCTATATTAAAGGCGGGTTTTTTCACAATAGAAATTTGAGCTACTACTGAATTTAATTTTTTTGTTTTTGTTTAGTTAGTTCACAAATTAAAATCAGTTCACATTATAAAGCGCCGTAATTTAGGATATGATTTTAGATTTTCACTGCCAAAATTATTTTTGGTATTTATTTTTGGGGTGTTATGCCGTGTTGCACTACCTCCTCCTTTAACCAACGTTTCGGACAGAGTTACAGTGTCCATCATCAGGGCGATGTAATTTTGATGTAACTATGGCTCAATTTACTGATTTAATCCCTCAAGCTAATTTCTTCGCTTTTGGGAACAACTCATATAGGTCTCATAGATATCGTTATCTTATCATGGTGAGAAATATGATATAAACGGTTTTAGAAACAGAAAACACCACGCTTTATATTCAAATCTAAAAGCTAACCATAAAATAATTAAAATGTAACACTTTATGAAAAACCCAAGTTTCTGATCGTAATTTGATAAACAAAACGAAACGTTGGCAATTTTTAATTAATTATTTCCACATGAAACGACCAAAAAGTGGCGATTTAAAAAAAAAATTATTATAGTTTATTTAGGAAACAAACAGTTATACATATTTTAATAAGAAAGTAACATATTACATGATTGCATTAACCAGCGAAGTTTCCGCTAAAATTTATAATATATGTATAAAAACATAGATTAAAACATTAGAAAAAAAGAAAAATATATATACATATAACCAACAGAAATGAAAAAAAACGCACACAAATTAAAGCATATGGGATATATAAATCATCCAAATATTATTATTATAATAAAAAGAAGGAAAACCAACAAAATGAGAATAAAAAAAAATTAAGAAAATAACACGCAGCAGGAGTGGAGAGTTCGTCATTAACAATTTGTTTTAATTTTTTCTATTATGGATTTAATAAATTGGCCTGACGACAAATGGAAAATATCAGTATCGTAAAAGATATCATTGTATTTTGTGCACGTCCTTCGGAGAAATGAATGTTGTGTGTAATTTGTTTTTGAGTGTGGGATGTGGAATAGTTGGTTTGATCTTGTGTTTCTTATTGGACAGTGGAAATTAATGTGTTCTAGAAGACAGTTGTTGTCAACAACGTTGTTAATGATTTTCAATAAAAATTTTTGGTCGGATATATTTCTTCTATCTTCTAAAGTTGATAAATTATGGAATCTTAATGAGTCTTTTAGGTTTTCTGAAGTTCGAAAGGATTTAAAGTCTAGGTGTTTCAATATCTTTTTTTGAATTCTTTCTAACCTTTCAATATTTACTTTAAATTTTGATGGTAAGACCAAAAATATATATAGATAAAAAATTATGTCATACAGAAATTTAAAAAAAGAAAGGTACTTAAAATTATAAATCAAGCAATGTCTAAGTTATTGTACTTTGTAGGAAAACAGCCTTCAATTTTCTACTAAAAGTACTGCGTGTGTCAAAAAATAAGTCGGAATCCTTGAGGTTTTGATTTTGATTAAACGATTCACACATTCTTCTGATTGGATCCCTGACACCAGCATTTGTACGCGTCCGGCTAATGTGGAATAAGTCGTTAAGCCTTGTTACTCTGGGTGGAAGAAAGGTTTGTATTGGGGATTCCATATGACTGATCCGAATTCTAACATTGAGCGAACAAAAGAGACGTACAGTATTTTGATTACGTGTGGTGACCTAAATGTGCGATGACGTTTATAGTACATTTGTCTAATAAAATGTGTTTGTTTTTTTTCCTCATCAGTAATTTTAATTTTAGTAAATTAAGATTTTTAGAAAAAAAGTTTGTTGAGACTATTTTAAAATATGTTTAGTTAAAAAAATTTAAAAATTCAAAAGTTATTTGTTTATTTGGAATTATAAAATTTGAAAGCGTATTTTTTTTTATTCTGTATTATTTATTTTTCAAAATTACCCAAATCCATAAACAGATAAAAAAAATCTTGTTTGACGAACAGGTACCGCCACCCCGGAAACCATTTACTGGATAATAGGTCACACAAGTTACGCTAAGTTTGGTGACTTCATCAGTGGTGCCCGTGTTCATGGGGTGAGATTTGTCTAGGTCTTGGCAGCAGACGACCTGGACATACTGAACACCATACCTTTTTCCTTCCCAGAACTTCCTGTCAGTCCTTTCTTTAAAAATACCCTCCACACAGCATCTCCGATGATGACATAGGCCCTGAGGGATATTACTTTCCTCAGAGCCTTCTGTGTGGAGTTAAGGTAAGCAAAGTACAAAGTAATAGAAAAAAACATTATTATTTTTATACCTATTTTTCAGTAAATAAATAATTTATTAAAAAAAAATTACCTGCGCTGATATTCAAACCCACACCCTCTCAATTCGTAGCTGAGGATCTTAACCACTCGGTTAAGAAAGCCTTCAATATGTTTTTACTTGTGAAACCATGGGAAATCACTTTTGAAGTTAAGAAAAAGAAGTACAATTACGATGACTTCCATTTTTATAGATTAGGTGATCGAAAAAATTGCAAATTTGCAACATATATTTCTTTTCAGTGTTGCTATTTGATCAACTGAAAATACATAGATAACAAATATCAAACCTTCGTAGCAAAATCTTGTTTATTTTTCGAATATAAAATACAACAACACCCGAATCATGTTCATACATTGGTAGGAATATTCTGAAAAAAGTTTTGCAAGAGATGAACAAGAGGCCAGAAAAAGTTCCATGAATTTCCAGGAAGGCGTAGATAACTTCACATTAATTTTTCTACCAACTCCGTATCACTGACAGTGAAGACACGCCCGAAGGCTGTATACCGTATAGAGATACAGCCTTCGAACAAAGCCTCTCAAACTATGAAATGGAGATAACTAACTTTATGTTATGTTGATACCAACTAATTCACTCATTTCTGCTGGAAGGATCTGCATTTATTATTTATTGTGAAAATTTAACACGTATTTCTTTATTTAATAACTTAGCGAGTTTCGGGCATGCGTTGCTATGCCATTTAATAATGAAACTGTTTTTTCCTGCGTCTCCTTTCCTATTCGTCCCGCGTCCCCTTCCACTCACGCGTTCCCATTCCGCCTTCTCCCCATTTCCTCTCCCCTCTCCCTTACCCCGCTTCCCTAGTTCCGCTAACCCCCCTCCCGAGTTCCTCCCCCCCTCCTCTCGCATTCCATACATTCGGTCCCGGCAGCGAATTTACAATCCCTACCGCGATTCAGTCGCGCTACGGACTGAAACGCGGTAGGGATTGTAATGCATAAATCACCTTACAAACACTACCGCGTTTCAGTCGTGCTATCGACTGAAATGCGGTAGGGATTGCAATGCACAAATCACCTTATAAAAACTACCTAGTTTCAGTCGCCTTACGCGCTTCGTTGCTCTATCTGTTTTTCTGAGAGTGACGATCGTAATTATAGAAGGGTTAGCAGAGAAGATGGACCGTGTTTATTTATACTTAAAAAAAAATTACATTGAAAATTTATTTTTTAAGTAAAAAAAAAACGCGCGTTTTTTTTTACTTAAATAAATTTTCAATGTAATTTTTTTTTTATGTAAAAAAAACGCGGTCCATCCTCTATGCTTACCGTTCTATAATTACGGTCGTCACCCTCAGTTAAAAAAAAAGTTTATTTTTTTTTTACTTAAATAAATTTTCAATGTTAAAAAAAATTGTTAGTTAAAAAAAACGCGGTCCATCCTCTCTGCTAACCCCTCCATAATTACGGTCATCACAGAAACAGATAGAGCAACGAAGCGCGTAAGGCGGCTGAAACGAGTTAGTATTTGTAAGGTGATTTATGCATTACAATCCCTACCGCGATTCCGTCAGTAGCGTGACTGAAACGCGGTAGGGATTGGAAATACGCGTCCCGGCACATTCAATTTTCAAACAGCTTACGTGCCACATATTACATTTTTTAATAGATTTTTCGTAATGCCAGAGCTCACCAGTATATATAGAAACCTTTGCGGGCGTGCTCGTAACAACTCACCGAAGTTTCATCGGATGAACGGTTTAACAATGCATAATTTCATGACGCCTATTGTATATAAAAACCATCGTGGGCATGCGCACATCTAATCCCCAAAGTTTAATCGCAATCGGATGAATGGTTTAGCAACGCATAGACATCTCATGTACTCATATAAATACACCCAAGCAAGCATGTTTTGATTTATATATCTATAAATATTACGCACAAATGACTTATTTATTATAACTTACATACTATTACGTTCTCCCTTGTTCAATGTTGTTTCTACAATCCTTCTTAAATTCACCAATTTGGTGCAAACTTTAAGTTTTCTGGCATCGCGTTGAAATATTTCATCCCTTTGTAGAGTTAACCGTTTGGCATATTTGCTTATTCCTTTTATGGAAGTCCAATTTCATTGCACCTGTAACTGTATTTTCTTGACTATCTTAAATATGCAGCAGAAATTCGTTTGTCTGAACTAGAAAACACTGAATGTGAAATTTACGTCCGAATTTTCTTGGTCAGCGCAATTATTTATAAGTTTGAAAAGTTACTTCTGGTAACAACAACGGAGCTTTGCAAATATTTTCATAAAAAAAGATGTTTCTAAAAGGTAGTGTTGAAAATCGGACGAAATCGGGTAGTATCTTCCAGCCCATCTTCTAGTCTAGTCCATAAAAAATAGTAATCAAAAGAAAATTAACAGTTCCATCCACAAGAGGTCATTTATTTAGAAAATATCAACATTAATTTATTGCCGAAATTTGCTCATTTAAATAAAATTAATATATAATTTCACCTTTCCTTTCTCTGTAATTATAAAAGATGGCCTAGAACACCCTTGAAGGGTGAAAGCCAGAAATTATTGAAAAAAAAGAGTTAAAGGTTAAATAAAATAAATTGTAGAGCGCCCTGGAGGTGATTTTCCCAAGAAAATGGCACTTTTGGTACTTGAAGAAAATAATTCCTCTCAGGGCTTTTGTCATCTTTAGGGTTACTGAGTGGATGTTTTTTTTAGGAAAGGAAGGAGTGGACATTATGGGAAGAAGGATTTGAAGGGTGGGTAGGAATTTGTGGGTCAGTGTGTCCGGGAGTGATGGACAAATGAGTCCATCCCTCCCACTGCGGTGCAAGGCGATGTTTTGAAATAGTTCTGCTGGACAAGTCAAAAGGTCTCTTTCAACTAGTCTCTCCCGATATGGTCTGCCAAAGAGTTGATGGGCAGACGCATCCGCCGCCAATACTCAGACAAACCTCACCTTATGAACCCGGGCACCCCAGCTAAGTCACCAAACATAACGAACCACTTTTGTTGACCAATTACTGTTTGTGAAATTTAGAAAAAGTCATTACTTTAATGTCTATAAGTGAGTTCTTCACATCGTTATTACCAATTTCCAATGTTAAAGTGCACTGTCGAGAGAGAGATGAAATTATGCAAAAAAATATTTTTTTAAATATTTTGTTATTCAAAACTGTTAAAACACAAATTGTGAAACAGCAAAGAAATTCGTTTAGTTCCCCGAAGTTGAATAAACTCTTTCAAAGCTATCATTTCAGCCCGGGGTATGGCGTTCATGAACACAAACATTGCTAAAATATTCAGACATTTTTATCAGAATTTTTTCTGCAATAACACATGTTTCTTATCGGACGGGTAGCGTATCCGCGGCGTTTTCCTGACCGCATATGATTATTTCAGATTCTCATGGTAATCATCATTTTTGTTTGGAAAGCGATATATTCGTTTCATATCTGACACCTGACAGAATGTGAATTACACACCACATACCACGTAAATTCTAAACGTACCCGTGTCGCGAAACTGCGGCTCTATTAATGGTGTTTTAAGGAGCTGCAGAGCCAAGCCAAGCCCTATGCCACACACTCGAAGGACCAGTCCCTAAACTACGTCTACCGCTATGTTTATGTAGGACGATTAAATTTGTTTAAATCATTCGTCAAACCTGATGAACAGTGTTAGTCAATGGTTCAAACCTGGGCTTCTGGAAAATAAGATAAGCCCAGATTGGAGTATAGGAAATAAGAACTCACCCATCGCAGTTGGGGCAACACGTCTCCAGGTTCTGGATGCTTCACTTCTCAATATAAATCTATGATTAATATTTATATAAATTCACATTAATATATAAATTGAAATATATCTTTGCAATATTTCTCTGGCAGTAAGTGTTATGGTATAAATAGTTTCGCCCTATCTCAGATATTAATTAACACTGACAGCTCTCTACAATGAGCATACACCTTTATAAATTTAGGTATTTTCCTTGCCTCAATTACATCGGTCATGGTGATATTTAAAGATTGTTAGATTAGGTATGTAAATATTTGCAAAATTTTAATGAAATTTTGCTCTCCATTAAGTCTGCGAATCCATACCTACAGAAACCACACATATTACATGAATAGCAAACACCATGAACTCACCACACAAGGTATTTTTACACATTAAGAGGGCATTTTCAAATCAGATTTTAGACGTATTGACTCTTTTCGACAAAAAATTATAAATGTATTTCGAAAGATTGTTCTTTTATCTAGCATTCGCAGGTAATAAATTTTGAGATTATTTTTAAAATTTTTAGTATAATAAGGTTATTCCATAGGTCGTTGGCAGATTTGTTAAATTTAAAAAAAAGATTTTGTATTATACCACACCCATTTCAAATAATATAATTATGCAGTAAAATAAATCAATACATTATCTAGCAAACGCATGTATTAGAATTTTATTTTAGTTTCAATAAAATCATTAAAAAATATGTACATGTGTTTCTTGACGAAAATTGGTCCATTTGTGTATTTATTTGCGCACTTACAAACTAATATAATTAAGATTTTTTTAGCATTCTTATTAAATTTAGACATTATTGAAAAAATGATAAATACTTACAATCAAAAAATAATTACATAAAGTACATTATTTTAATAGTTTTATCATCACGCCTTTCAGCATTTTTGGATGAAGGTATAAATTAAAGCTAATTTGGATTGAAATAAATTCGATATTGAGTTATAATTTTAATTGGTACGGAGAATAATTAATCTTTCTCGTTGTAACCGCCCTGCACTATCGTAAGAACAACTTTCGACGAAATGTGGATTTTTGTCCGCTGGCTGGTAAAACGCTCTTAAACAACAAAACGCTGCAGCACACTTACCAATTTTCCATGTTCTCCAAACATTCAATAATCTTTGACCCAACTAAATTCTCGACATGTTTTTTTGACTCACTACAGTCTTTTAAGTAAAACATTACTCGCAACTTAATCAATGCGCACTCACACACATGCGCTTATACTCAGCATACATTATTTACAGTATATCTTTCTCTTTATCTTTACCTTAAATCATTCCTAAAATGTTTAAATTTACCTCAAATAATTCCGATGTAATCACTTTCCAGAAATTAAATAAGGATATGTCTGTAACTTTACCGATCCTTGTAAAAATCTCTAAAATCTTGTAAACTGTAAACCTCTCATTTTAATTATGTACATACTGTTAGTTTCCAACATAATTTAAAAAAAAATCGAGTGTAGTTCGCACGCGGTAGAAGTGAAATATTCACCCACACAATCTCAACCAAAAGTGTGCTCATAATCAAAGCGGCCAATGGGCGCAGCTTGACAGGGCGCGACGTTCCGTAGGTACTGTACGTAAGTAAGATTTCATTCTATCTCATACTCTCGCAGTCCTAGAGATGTGTGTGTTTGTCTCTTTTTAGTGTTTCCGCACGATTGCCTCAGGGATCTCATTTATACAGCATTCAGTCTACTTTCATTCTTACTTTGCCAGTTCCATGCCTCACTGCCATACATCAGGGTGAGTACCAGTACTCCTTTATGGACGGCTAGCTTCGCTTCTTTGAACGTCGTTCAGCCCTTTATTAATGCAGTTACCAGCATTTACTCTTCTTTCAATATCTCTACCAGCCTTCCAATCTCTCGTGAACATTCTTCCCAAATACACAAACTCATCCACCTGCTCCAAGTATTCATCTTTCACAATTATGTTGCACATTGTTTTCGCACTCTCTCTTTCAAATACCATGACTTTAGACTTACTTTGATTCATCATTAACTCATTATTTATACATACTTCATTCATCCTAGACACGAGAGATTGTAGATCTTCCATACTGTTAGAAATTAGCATTACATCATCAGCACTGCAGGAGGGAGGAAGGAGAGTGGCTAACTAACTAACTAACTAACCATCACGCCGTTTCCCCGCAGGGGTAGGCAGAGAGGACGGACCGCCAAACAACTCGGTCTTGGCACACACTCTTTGCCTCACTCACATTCATACATCGTCTCATACATTCTATTCTATTATTCTGACTTTTGACATGACCCGACTCAAGTATCTGATTTACTTGATCGTGCCATGTCTTCCTCGGGCGTCCCCGACTTCTTCTACCATTCACATTCGCGTCGTATATTCTTCTTACACTACTTCCTTCGTTCATTCGCTCTACATGCCCAAACCATCTGAGGGTCCCTTTCTTAATCTTACTCATTATGCTTACATCGGCCTTACATTCTTTGCGGATATCCACATTTCTCACACGATCATACATTGTTTTACCACACATACGTCTCAGGGATCTCATTTCAACAGCATTCAGTTTACTTTCATCCTTCCTCTGCCAGTTCCATGCCTCACTGCCATACATCAGGGTAGGTACCAGGACTCCATTGTGGACTGCTAGCTTCGCTTTTTTTGACAGTTTTTTATTAGCGCCAACGGCATTCAGTCCACCATTAATGGAGTTACCGGCATTCACCCTTCTTTCAATATCTCTTTCAGCCTTCCCATCTCTCGTAAATATACTACCCAGATACACAAACTCATCCACCTGCTCCAAATATTCATCATTCACAACTATGTTGCATACTGTTTTCGTACTCTCCCTTTCAAACACCATGACTTTAGACTTACTTACATTCATCATTAGCTCATTCTTCATACATACTTCGTTCATCCTAGATACGAGAGACTGTAGATCTTCCATAGTGTTAGAAATCAGCACCGCATCATCAGCATACAACGGAGAGTGGCTCAAAACCTATTTCTCCAAAGTCATAGAAATAACAAAGTTGTGGATAAAAACTTAAATATTTCAATAAAGTTCAAAATCTATACTGAAATGATGACACGATTCCTCAAAATTATTCAGATTTTTAAAATAACCTAATACATGATGCGAACACACCAATTTCTGGAACTTCTGAAACTTTTTTCTTTGAAAGAAATAATATGTAAAATTTCTGATGGAACTTGAGTTTATCGTCGAAATTGACAGAAAGCGAATTATCTGACGCAAAGTTTGATTGATGCTTGAATTCTGAATATACCATATTGTGGATTCTGAGAAAAGGTATCTTCGCGTGATCGGCAAAGGTGGTGATTTGTTCTGACGGGGATATGGATTCATATGAGAAAGCACGCGATGATTCAGATAAATATATAAAATACCTTACCTCGTGGATTCTATTTCACCATCTGGCGCGTATAACAAAAAAACAACTTCAGTGACTAAACCAGCAGTTCTGTGAACAGTGGACCTCGGAGAGTCGCTAATGTTTTCAATGATTAAATACAACAATTTAAGTTTTTTTCATTAAGTTATTTCAAAAAAAAAAAAAAAGTATTCATCCCGGATTTGCAAAAAGGTCAATAGATGTCTCACATTAAAGTGAGTTTTTTATCAAACTCACTTTAGTTCGGGTATAATCTTGCAGTCTAACATAAATATAGCTGCCAATAAAAACATGCTTTAAGAAAATGAAAATAATGTTGGTCGTTCTTCGTAGAAGTAGATACGGTTAAATATGACCGAAGAGGATATGCTCGAATACGCTCAATGGTTAGATCAGAGCCCCGGCGCAGTTAAGGGCCCGCAACCCGTATTTGTACCGATTTATTACAACACGGTATGTTTTAAAGCTCTTTAAAAAATATATGTTATTCTTGAAGGTAATATCTAGACTTTGCCCGCGCCGAAACTCAAATTATTTAAAATTCCCTCGACGGAAAAAAATCGCAAAGCATTCTCCAAATTATTATTAACACGTTTGTTTCAGTTATTTTACAAGTTATATGTATGAAAAAAATACACAGTGTTTCTTTAAATGCTGTTTAAGATAATGAATGCCCGCGAGATTTTTGCTCTATTTTAAATGAGTCGTGTTTTATTAAACATTTTCGCAATTTTCGCATCGATTTTGTCGCAGTAAATGTTAGCGCTCTCCTCTAACATTCGTAATTTCGTATATCTCCATCTTCTTCTTTTCGGGCCCGGTTGCAGAGCCTTAAGGTCCTGGGTTCAATTCCTAGATGCGACCATATCCTTTTCTGTTTCAAATGATTAAACTTACATATCTATCTACAATATTATAAACTATACACTAAGTCCAAATAAACTCGTCGAATTTACATTTAAAAAAAATCTTTATTGGCCACCATGTTGAAACGAAAACGGAAAGTTAAAAACGGCTCTAAATTCGGGGTGATCTTGCTGTTCTTTAAAATGAACTTTTTTCAGAAAATCAAAAATCATCGTGATGTGAGAGGTTTTGTATTTATATCGATAGTTATTACCATGTGTGATCGAATTATAAATGTGAAGAACCGGAAACTGATGTAGAGCGCATTAACAGAGAGAGGAGCGCCAGAAGAATACTTATATTATCACACCAAAGAGAATGGTAACAGAAGTTGCAGATGCTTGAGGAAGACATGGCACGGCTGGTAAATCAAGTATGTACCTGAGAACGGGTAGCTTCTTACACGTTTTTGTGTAAGTCGACTGGTATGTGGAACGAGATATCTTTTTAAAATGTGGGCTTCTTCAAGACTCGCATTATTAAATCACTTCCTACATCCCCTATCTTAAATCCGTCACACGATGCTGCCCAGCTGGACGGTGATACAGTTCCTCACACACTTTCTCCTCATACAGTTCCACACTTTGTAAAACACCACTTTTTTTAATAAATATTTTATTTGAATTAATATTTTACATCCAACCAGGTTTCGCTCAGCTCAAGCTTCATCAGGGCTTATTATATCAACTAGTTGAAATAATTTCATGCTCTGTTTATTATTTTATGTACTATATACTTGTTATGATGCTACATACTAAACTTGTTATAATGCTCCTGTACAATTTTCATTGCATATAAAAGCCATCAAGGCGTAAACAAACAAATAAATAAATAATAAGCTTTTTCTCTATCTAACCTTCGCGAGAAACAACGTTAGGATTAGTCACCTATTTAATTAGTATGATTTATTTTTTACACCTTACAATGTATAAAGTCTTAATTGGAGGATTTTGGACCACCTCCTAGGCACACGTCCGTGTCATTGTGGTCGCTTTAATTACAACTTTCATTACAAACATAGTAAGATGAAAACACCAGACATCCAGATAAACATTGCAAATCTCTAATACAGCCGTGTCCACATTAATCCTCCCCTGTACTAGCGCCTTGTATTAAACAATATATCTTGTACATCCTGCGAGGCTGTGCCGGTGCCATCCCCGTGTGCCGTGCCCCGTGTAGTCTGTAGGCTCTACGCTATCCGCTCTACGTGCTACGTGCTACGTCCCTTCGTTTGTCAAACGACGCGAGGGCAAATAGGGGCGATATTTTTTGTTGACGGTAAATATTTGAACGGAGCGATGTGCCGGATGGGGTGCTTACTGTTTACTGACTATCAGGAACCGTGTGCGCAGCCACAGATATCTAGGCGATATTTAATCTTACCTATTTGCCTACCTAGGTGGAATAAAATTTATGACATAATCAAAATTAACTCGATTTAACATATGGATTTCTCGAAATACTTATTTTTCCTCAATGCGTCAAATAAAATTATTCAGTTACACAGGTCACTGAGTTTTGATTTAGATAGATATTGCGACGGCATCATTTTTTTAAACTTTAATTCTATGTAATTTAAATATTACATTTAAATATACAATAGAAATGGGTTATTTTCGTAGTCCTCCTCTATGTTTTGAATAAGTTTCCAGGGACTTCTGTGGTACAACTTCATGGTTTGGGTAGTGTTTTTTTCAGAAATTTCTATGATGATATTTTTAAATACCAGTAAGTTATTTTTCCGGTAGTTCCTTAAGTCAAGATTTGATGCCCTTAATGTAGTTATTTTTTGGTTTAATTTGTTTTAAATTTTTTGGCTAAATATTCAGATTTTTTTTGTCCAATGGTAGAATTAAAATTAGGTACCTACGTTTACTCGTAGTACGTCTCTTTGCTTGGCTCTGGTTTTATGACTGTGTGAGGCTATTGCCTCTGTGTCAATTCAATGTTTGCTTTCGTGGGTAAGATATTATACTAGACAAAAGCATAATGAATAACATTTTTAAATATAAGATTAGCCATGGAAATGATCAGTGAAAAATCAGGGCATAGTCTGAATTTTTCACAAACAGTTCCAATATTGAAAATGGTGAAATCCGACTTCTAGAGTTCATTGAACCAGAGTTGCGCAGGACAGACACACAACCGAAGTAGGTATGTATTTTTGATTAAGCATATTATTTTTATATATTTACGTTTAACGCAGAGATTATATTACAATCCTACGTAATCTGCTTTTCTAGATACAGTGTGTTACGAGAAAATAAAAATAAAAATCGAAAGGGTGAAAGAAATCTTTTATCAGTAATTTGTTATTGTTTGCAGAAAAAACTCTCAAACAGTGAGCTCTGACGTTTAGCTTTAAAAAATAAAACGTAGATTTTCAAAATAAAATGAAATTAAGGTAACAACATTTTTTAATGCTGTTGAAGTCTGAAAAAGAAATAAATATATGTTCAGATTATATATTTATTTATTATTTATTTATTTTTTCAGATTATCTATAAAACAGTTATACACCAAATTATTACGGAGAAGATTACAAAATATAAGAGAAAAAAAGGCCAAGGGGTCAGTTTCACTATGTTGAGACACATGTCAAAAGATAGTTTCTGAACTCTCTAGAGGTAACATTGAAGATGTCAATGCTCAATGCAGAATCGTTAAGCAGTTGAATTGCTCTATTTAATGGGGCATTCTGAAAGGAAGAAGTTCTCGCTTTCGGAGCATTAAAAAGTGTGTGGGATCTCCCACGAGTATACGCGTTAGGGACATATAGGTTAATCTCCTTCAATATAGGTGGATTCAGTACAGTACCGGAGATCAGCTTAAAAAAATGTTTCCCCAAAAATATTTTACGGCGGGCTTCTAAGGTATTAAGATCGAGCATTCCTGTTAAGAACAACGATGGATACAGGAATGGGTAATATGTATATTCCCTCATATACAGGTAACGCATAAACCTTTTTTGTACTTTTTCTATTTCTAGGATATGGTTTTGTTCAGAGGGTGCCCAAATAATGGAGCTGTATTCCAGGATGCTGCGGACAAGTGCTTCATATGTTCTTCGTATTGCAATTCCATTAGTAAATGATCTTGCATTACGAAGAACAAATCCGAGCATTTTGTTCGCGCGGGAGACAATGTTTGATATGTGAGATTTGAAAGAGAGATTTGCTTCAAAAATCACGCCAAGGTCTCGGATCTCGTTTTTGCGTGTTAGTATAATTTTATTAATGTGGTATGGGAATAAAAATGTGTCTTGTGATCTTGTAAATGTGACGACACTGCATTTCTGGATGCTGAATGGTAAATTATTTGTAAGTTACTGTAAAAAAATTATATGTTATTATAAATTATTAATTATATGTTACTGTAAAAGCCCGAACTACGGTAAATCCTAAGATTTTCCGGTAAATCCTAAGATTTACCAACTCTTAATGGTAAAAGTCCGAACGGTTCTATAATCATCGTTCACCAACCTAACCTAACCTAACCTAACCTAACATGTACTAAATTCTAATGGTAAAAGCCCGAAAAATCGTTTATAATATTTAAATAAGAAACGATTTTTTCGGGCTTTTACCATTAGAATTTAGTACATGTTATTTTTTTTTTTTTTTTTTTTTTTTATTTTTTTTTTTTATTTGTAAGAAACAAACAGCTTATATACATACAATAGACATAAAAATATACACGTTAACTGCAGTGAAGCCAAAAGAGTTTCTTATGCTAATATTGTTTCTAGATGCAGTTTTAATTTATCTTAAGCTAAATTTAGACTTAGGAAGGGGAGAGGAGGGGGAGGGGAGGGAGAATATAGGATAAGGATATGAGATGCTCTCGATACCTTGCACACCCCGCAATACCCTTGTACAACCGCATAACAGTATCAATCCAATATCGCACGCGTTACTTCTATTCGATACTTCTGAAGGTTTAAATTAAAAATGTCCACGTTGTGAAACAATTCGTTGTATTGCGCACATATTCGAGGAATCGGGGAATTTTTTCTAAAGTTTGTTCTACAAGTGGGCAAATGAAGTAAATTCGATTGTCGGGTTAATCTTGAAGGAATATGGAGTTATATTAAATTGGTAAGCTCTGGTGAGTCCAGGCCATTGTTTAAAATTTTAAATAATAAAATTTGATCAAAAATTAATCGCAAAAATTAATGTTATGTTAGGTTAGGTTAGGTTAGGTTAGGTTAGGTTAGGTTGGGTTAGGTAAGGTTAGGTTAGGTAAGGATAGGTTAGGTTAGGTTGGGTTAGGTTAGGTTAGGTTAGGTTAGGTTAGGTTAGGTTAGGTTGGTGAACGATGATTATAGAACGGTTCGGACTTTTACCATTAAGAGTTGGTAAATCTTAGGATTTACCGGAAAATCTTAGGATTTACCAATATTCGGGCTTTTACTATAACATATATACTTGAAACGTCTTTATTGGCATTGTATATAATCTTCAATAGTATTTAAAGCAAGACTTTAAAGCAGATAATTCAAATTTTTATTACTAAATCAGAAATTAATCTACAACGGACAGCTCTGGCGTCATGAAATTTGTACCTTTATATGTTCTTCTACAATCTAGATCTAGATGTTAAATCTTTTCAATTTGCAAAATAATTTCAATACAATTATCGCTCGACTTATCAAACGACATTAAAAAGTTGTTTAATTAATACAAAAATGAATTTGGGACATGCCTTTTATAGAAAAGCAATATTTTGAAGTCACTTTCTTTAGCGTCAGCTAATCTCCAACCAAAGCGCCGAACTTCTTTAGTTCAATCGGCAGAGTGATTTTTCACCAGAAATTTCCCTTTGTGTTTCCTCTTGCTCCGTAACTTAACCTCCCCGTCCTTCCTCTATTTTTCTTCCCAAAATCATTTTGAGGTTTTCTTTGTTCGGCGGCGGAATAACAAATAATGGATACACGTTTACCGCTTACGACTTGAAGTGCGTAAACACTAAGTGGCTCTGCAATTACATGGTTCTAGTTTAGCTGCGAATGAAAAAATACCTTGTGGATACACGCTTTAATAAAATTATTTTGTAGCTGAATTTGTAGAAAAGAAAAGAGAGTACGTGGGTTAAACCCCTTTTTCCTTATTAGTGTGGTTTTCCTTAATTAAATGCTTTATCCGTGGTCAAGGAATATTGGATGCCATGCTCAATGAAGAAGTTAATAAGATACAATAGAACTCTAAATCATAATGTTTGTATTGTGTACATAGACTTCGAGTTAAACCAACAGAATTTAAAAATTTCTCATTGTTAACCAATAAATTATAAAAAATGTAGGCAATGTGTGCCTGTTATGTACGAACCTCCACGCAGAGGGATGGTGGTAGTCGCCATTATACTCGAATCGTCGAGCATCGGACTCGATGATCGGATTATATCTGTGGAAGAAGGGTCTTAATAATCGAAAGCACGTTTTTATGAGTTTTTTTTATAATTAATTAAAAAGTCAATTTATCGGAGGGGGAATGGCTTAAGATGAGAAAGAAATGTATCCCACTAAGCTTCGGTAATTATTGTTGTTATATTTCAGAATGTTTCAGCTATTCATCACCAAAA
Organism: Limnephilus rhombicus; assembly: GCA_929108145.2. NCBI lineage: Eukaryota > Metazoa > Arthropoda > Insecta > Trichoptera > Limnephilidae > Limnephilus > Limnephilus rhombicus. Next base: position 49,995,378 of record OV815283.1, read on the forward strand.
CTTTGGAATGGAATACCACTGTATATTCGAATATCGTAATTGTTGCAGTGCTTCAAGAAGCTCTGCGGTGAATGGTTGCTCACTGCACAATCAACCGCACAGCATCTTAATTGATAGAATTTACAATGAAAGGAATAACTACTAGTATTTGTAGTTAGGTTATTTATTTTGCTTTTTAATATTAATTCTTTTAATTGAATTTCGATTATTTGATTTTATTTTAATTTCATTTATATTATTGAAAACCAATTGCATTCCGGAAGAAATATGCTTGTTAATAGAATCAATATCGAAGAAATAAAAAAGGTTTATAAATATGAAAAAATCTATCAGCAAATAAATATAATTAATATTATTATTATACTAGTTCTCAAGCTTTACTCTTTACTCTACCATCGGCTTGCACCACAGTGGAAATATGAATTCATACGTCCGTCACACCTAAACACACTCACATACCTCATATTTTTCCTTCCCAGATCTTTCTATCTTTACTTTCCTTAAAAATATGCTTCACTCAGCTTCCCAAAAACTGACAAAGGCTCTGAGAAAAATCATATTCCTCAGGACCTCCTGGGTGGAGTTTTTTTGTATCCGGCATTTATGAACATCAGAACGGGTCGTTTCTACAAAGTTCTTGAGTTCAACCGCTCGCCTGTGAAACGATTTGACTGCCTCTGTGTTCCTCCCTCATACAACATGGGTCTCTTCAAGATTCATGTTTACTCCTTCCTCTCCTCAAAAAGACCCTCCAGATAGCATCCTCAAAGATGACAGGCCCTGTGGGTAATTATTTTCCTCAGGAGGGAGGAGTAAATGAAAAAAATAAACAATTAACAAAAGAAAAAAAAAATTGTCAAGTAAGTACTTCCAACCTCGTTTTCCCCGTATTCTTCATCATTCTCGACACCATTATTAAAATTGAAGTGGCCATAAACCCACTGGCTTCGGGCAGTTGGGAGATAAAAAATTCTCTCTACAATCTTGTATTATTTTAACTTCGTGTTCACAAAACTAGGTGTTACTTTAATGCTTCAATTGACATGAACTCTATGTGTGGGCGTCATGGGAAGCGTTCCGATATTATAATAATTCCTGTTATTATGTCGAAAGCATTCTGTCCTACGACTGTTTGCCGTTTGAATGGCTCCACAATGCACGTAAGCTGAGGGCTATTCATTATTTTGTTTTCGACGTTCAAACCGCGGTAAGTACTCAATATTCCTTACAAATAACGTTGAGCAAAGGCGAATGATTTATGCGTTTTGTCTGTTGATATAGGGAACACTAGATGATCCCACGGTTAATGCAAATATACAAATAACGATGTTAAAACCCTTTTATTAGTGATGCCCAATGCCTACGGTTATCGGGGAAATCAATTTAAATGGAAAATTACGATTATTCCTACGAATTCGATTAATCGTATCATTTCGATTATTCGTACGATTTCGATTATTCTTATGATTTCGATTATTCCTACGATTTCGATTATTCATACAATTTAATTATTCGTACGATTTCGATTATTCGCGCGAAACAGAAAACATTGTATTTTTTCTTTATGATGATCTGTTCTTAATCACATCTTAATATTTGTATATACGTGACGACCTCCGTAGTCCAGTGGGTAAGACTCTTGACTCACAATACAGAGGTCGTGGGTTCGAACCCGGCATGCGCAAATAAATTTTATTTGATTTATTTGTGTTATTTCACAATTAATTCATTTAAAATAATATATAGTATATTTGCGGCATGTTCCAGAGTGGAAGATACTATCAGTATCGCCCTGGTGTAAGACCACCATTCAGAATTGAAACGTTGCTGAAAAATGGCTTTAGCCGTGTTTGGTGACCAGATCTGAATAGCCAGGTACTTCCCAACCTTCCTCTTCCCCACCTCCTTCCTATCCCCACTACCTTCAGCCTCACAACATACCCCAATTGGGGATGCCATAGTCTCACTGGCTCCAGACGGGAGTAGTTGAGATTCTTGTGCGGTATTCACTGTAAAAAAAAAAAAAAAATATGTACACAACCTATAAACATGACAATATAATTTATAAAGATTCAACGCTTTTCAGAGTATGTTATGCCAATATGAATATATTTTTTTGCATTAGCTCCAACACAGGAGGCCGTGAGAAAATAATTCCCCTCAGGGCCTATGTCATCCTTGGAAATGGTGTGTGGAGTTTCTTTTTGTGGAAAGGAAGGGGAGGAAGTTCTGAGAAGGAAAACGGTGTAGGAGGTGGGTAGAAATCTGGGGGTCAGTGTCTCCAGAAGTGACGGACGTGCGAATCAATCCCACCAACTGCATTGTAAGGTGATGTGATCGGGCCTGCCACGCAACTGGTGGGCAGATGCATCACCCTCACCCCGTGAACCCGGGCACCCCTGCTAAGTCACCAAACGTAACGAACCACTTACGATAACCTATGGCAGAGGTGTTGGATAACCACTGGAACGCTTTTTGCTGAATTTCAGCACCAACTACAAAACCTAAGTTTGCTGAACTGCTGAATTTCAGAAAATTTTCCCTAGATGCATTCAAATTTATTTTGTAATATTTTCAAATACGCCCGCGGTTTTATTTTGACGTTTTATAGTAGGGGGAAAGATACTACTTATATTCGTAACAAGAGATGGCAGTGTACTCTAGTTAGATTCGACATATTGGTAAACAAAGTTTCATGTTCCGAAGATTTCTGAAAAGTGTTAAATTGTCAGAATGTGTTCATGTAAAATGCGGCATTTTATCATATTCTGGTGGATTTTCCTAACACATTTGAATACCAGTGTTATAAAAATAGAATAAGAACTGCATTCAAACTTAAAAATTCAGTGATTATCAAAGTTTTGTGGTTATGTTCTTGCGATTTTTTTTGCCGAAAGGACTCTGTTTGACAATGCGATATTTTATAAAAAATAAACCAATAATCGAGTTAACTGGTGTTGTGGATTTAAGATAATTGATGTACCTGTTTGATGTACTACAGCTATTTTTGGTGAGTCCTTTATGTATTACATTTTAGTATTATTAAAAGTGTCGCCATTTTTTCACTAAATTTGTGTCAAAAATTATTCAAAGGGAACATTAAACAGTTCACAACATATAAAAATTCAGTTTTCTTATAAACGTATGTAGATTGCGATTATAAAATATACTATTTAAAAGAAACCTAGTAGAAAATAATTTATGTGAAGGGAAAATTGAACTTCCTAGGAGAGTTTATATGGAGGACATCCTGAGAATAGTTTCGTTTTAAATGTTTACGATTTTATAATATTTTTTTTTTATAAACTCTAGGAATATGTGATAATCAACCACAGATAGGTGAATTCATTGACTGTATGGTAATATGAGCAATTTGTTTGTTTTCATATTAAAATTCGGAGGTATAATTTTTTTAAGGTGGGCGGAAAATATTCAAAACGATCGCCAAAATATCACGAGCAATCCGAGGAAAAAAATAAAAAACGCGCCGTCGCTCCAGTGGTTATCCAAGAAATATTTCCCGGGTGGCGGTACCCATACCCGCCTCCAAAATTGTAGAAAACTGTTAATATTAATATGCAGGTGACCCAACAGTTGATCTCCCTACAATTGGCATCCCGAAATAACTATACGTTGATCTCCCTACAATGCTATACGCATTCTCATTGGGACTGCCCGGTGGTCTATGGAATACTTTCTCTGGCTTTTTTTAATATATTTTATTTTATTTCCGCTACTATAGTAATTACTTACATTATAACATAATCATATAACTGTTTTTTCCTCATTACTTATTTTATTTACAGAAGGTTTCTTCGACTGGTCATAGCCGTTATTTTTATTTTTCTTTTTCTTTTACTAACACTATTATCTCTTTTTGATGTTACCTATTTCAGAACAATTATTCCACGGGTTGCTATTTCTACTTACATACTGCTGCCACTTACATAAGTACTTGCATACTGCTTACTAACCCCGTATGCATGGACATTGGAGGGTCTAGAGTCGTTCAAATAAATGTAGCTTCGTTAAAAAAAAGTAGAGTCTTGACGTGTGCGGTGAAGGAGGAAACCATATGTTTCCTTATAACGCCGTTGGGAAAGTGGTGGGTCCCCTCCAATGTTAAATCCCGAAATTACAGTTAATGTAAAATTATAATTTTCTGTATATCATTTAACAACGTCAATCCCAAAATCTACTTAAAAAATAACATGAATAATAAGTTAGTATGGATATCAAACGAATTTATTTACAGTGTATACGCTGGTATAAACAGCGCAAGTAATTTTTCCTTAATGCATTTGATTGAAAATATATTTTATACTTTTGATTTTTGGCGGTACATCCTCTCTGCACACCCCTTCGGTGACGCTTTATTTTGTCTAAGTAGGTATGCCGTATTATCTCTAAACCGACTGCATATTATTTATAAGTACCGGGGACCAACTGCCGGGGGATTAACTATCATGAAATCACATAAGTAAGCATGCTCTGTTAAAATTCTGGAACTCAATACTGCTTTTCTGCGAAAGCAATATGAACAAATAAAACTGCCAATCTAAGACAATGATTTACTTCGCAGTTCATAAAAGGAAACATATTTTGCCTGGTTTGATCGAAAATGAATTGTGCTCTAAGACAAAGGGACCAATATAGTCTATTCTCTTCCAATGGCCACGAGCAAATGTGCATTTCAAATTATTTACGTTTGGAACCGTAAAGCTTGGGAACAAGAGTAAACCTTACGGGATTCGTAGTGAATTATTTTAAGTCTATCGTGAGAAAATATCGTTCCGTATTTATAGTGGTATATGTAGATATACTGAAAAAAACCCATAGTTACGCAATATTGAAAGACATATTAAAATAGCAGGTAAATTTATACATTATTGTCGAATTGAAAAATTGATTCTTTAATAATTAATCTTTAATAATAATACAGTCACTGAGCAATTATCATTCATAAATATTGATTTTAAAATCAACACCAAGTGAAAATTGTGAAGCTTCCTGTTTGCTTTTCAAGTATTCACATGACGTCACCATTGTTTTACCTGCCGCGAACATCATAAATATCACGAGACCTATGTAGAATTGACGCTATTTAGCAAGAAAATCGATTTTCTTATGTAAATTGGCTACCTAAAATTGAGAATTTTTTTAGAATTTTTAGGAGAAATTACAAATAAAATATACTTCGAAAAATTGACGCTATCCGGGTTCTATATACGATAAAAATATTCTTAGCGTACTTACTTGTAACACTGGTAAACATGCATTTTATGCCCACGCTGTTGCACGGAAGCCAAGATCCTAGGATGTCAGATGGTTAGTTAATTAGTTAAAAATACTTGTATCCGAGCAACGAACAACCTTAAAAAAAAATCAAATTCGATTTTATAGACTGGTATCACCGAGCACCGTTCTCCGGTCTAGTGCATGACGATGCAAAACCATTCCGGTTTCAACGTTCGTTCCGTCCGCCTGCTTTTCCCCCGCTAAATCACCATATGTAGCAAATCACTTGGAGTGACCTATGGAGGTGCGATCATAGTAAAATAAGTATGTACGAGTACAATATATGCCTAATATAATGTAATGCATAGTACACAACATAATATCATTTTTTGAAGTAAAACTTCTTTACGCACGCTTGACTTGAGGAGTAAGCTGGTGAATGCGTGACAAGAGCGTTACGAAAAGCGAGGCGAACGGTAGTTGAGAGGGAGATATTAGTGAAGATAGAAAGAGAGAGAGAGAGTTACGTTTCGTACATTACTGTAGGGCCAAGAGAGAGAGGTGCCAGCACACATTTTCTTTCTCCCTTTCTCTCATAGCCAATTATGTTTCGTATATCTAAGATACAATGCAGGCCTATTGTCTGTTTCCCACTGTAGGAGCGAGAGAGAGCAGTGCGCGCGCACATTTTCTTTCTCTCTTCCTATTATATAAATGGTGCTAAAGAAGTTTTACTTCAGGTCTAAAGCACACTCGTTTTTTTAATAACCATACATTATCAAACAAAATGAAACATCAAAAACAAAAATATTTTATTATTCACAACCACTTCGTCTTTTTACATGAATTTTCGAAACAGTTACAAAACAAATTTAAAAACTCGCTGCCAGTTAAACAGCGATCCGTCGGTTATTCCGTCCGCGTACGCCATTCTTGGCGTGAGTTAATGAAAAAACTGTTGGGCAAAGTTTGACTGTATCCAAAGCTGGTTGCATTTTGCAAACTATCAATCGGCAGGAACTTTCCCCGGCTACTAGTCACATGCAGACTTTAAATTTCAAAATTGGAAAACAAATGCTATCGTTTTGCGAAAAACAAAACATTGAATCTGTTTTTGAAGTCGTGGCGGGACGGTGCAAAAGGAATTTTGAATTGTTCAAGTTTGAACTGATATGAATTCTATCAATTTGATTTGTAACATCGAATGTTGCATTGAACTATTTTTTTGGGTGTACAACCTATTTTTTTTATAGCAATTTTGCATAATAAAACATAGGGATACCTGCTGTTACGATAAACGTATAAAGCAGACCTTTGAAACAGTAATATGTTTGTCGGAAAAAAAAAAACAAAACTCTCTGACTTTTCATTGGTTTTTCTATTACGACTATTTAGGTTCAGTTTATGGTGCCATTTCCATCGTGAGTTTAAGATGTTTGAAACGTAATTTGATCAGCCGTAAAATAAGGCAAGACCACATAAATATACTATTTTATTTCAAACTTTTCATTATGTGGTATGTCACCAACAAAACAATTCTCCGATTCAGCTTGGGAGGAGATTTATTAAACGGGTAGAGTAATGTTCTTTTAGTATAAATCTGGTTTATTGATACTTCGCGTATTGACCACGATATTGACAGTATTGACCACGATAGTCGACCTATCCAGGCACTGGCTAAATGGAATCTGAAGTGAGAGATCTGTTGAAGACTCTCTCTGAGCTGTTATACCCTCTGTTGCTTATCACTTGTACTAAGCTAGCTGCCATCTAGCGGAGACTTAGGACAGTTATTAGTACTGCCATCTATGTGTGAAAGCCGGAATCTTTTAGATACACCTTATTAATATTATTGTCAAGAAAAAAAAGTTGAACGAAGCCGGATAGTAAAACAAGTAAAAAAACACACAATGAAAAATTAGAAAATACGCTGATGGATATTTATAAATAAAAGTTAATACACAAATATCAATAGTCCAGCTGATTAGTCAGACATCTTCGAAAATTCAAAATTTGAATTGAGTACGCAAGTATGTGTAAAAGTGTAGGTACCCTCTCTCCGGTACAATGCAAGATTATTCATAAACACCACCAAATCAATTGAAATGCAGAAAAACTTGTGGTGAATTAAAGAAATTTTGATTGTGTCTGGGTCACTAGTAGGACATTTCAAAATGTTATACCAATGTACCGGACCGCTATGTATCCCGTCGTGATTTTATAGCATATTTTATGTGTAAAACACAGGCATGTGAAAATAATATTTGATTAATGGCGAGAATTTGGTATTTGGAGTTGTCAATCAACTGGATGATCGATATATTGATAACGAATTGTAATATAAACCGTTAAACAAATAAAATGTATTTAATTAATTGAAGACATTATTAGCGAAACTCAATCGAAAATCTAGAGACAGAAAAATTAGAAAAAGATATTGGCACCTCTGGGACTCGAACCCAGGACCTTCTGTTTTCATGGCAACAGCTCTACTAACTAAGCTAAGGTGTTTTTATCCAATTCGGTCACTTTTAACTGTATCATACGACTAAGAACTACCAACATTATCTTCATTTTCTTAACGTACATATTATAGGCTGCTATCTTTATATAAGTCGCATATCTTAGTCGAAGTATGATACAGTTAAAAGTGATCGAATTGGATGTAGACACCTTAGATCAGTTAGTAGTGCTGTTACCATGAAAGCAGAAAGTCTTGTGTTCAAGTCCCAGAGGTGCCACTATCTTTGTCTCCAGATTTTCGCTAATATTGTCTTCATTTAATTAAATATTTCAATTTGAGGTTTTACTCATAACGTTAAAAATAAATAATAAACGATAGTTCCTAAAGGTATTATATTGGACTGTTTGAAAGAGAAATTGAACTGTTTATTTCTACTAGGTATTTTTTTCAAATTATTTGATTTTGGCCAACGTTTCGGTGGGTAAAACAAAATAACAAAGAAATAGTATTTACTTTGAGTATGCGCAACCTAAGTGAGGCAAAATAAAGCCCACAGACGGGGTAGTTTGCATGTAAGTTTATGTAAAGATTTTAGCAGACAACGTAACTTGTCCGGTGAACACTGTTGGTGGTTAAAGTTGAGCAGAGCTTTTGGAAGAAAAGCTTTCGGTTGTCTGCGCCGAATTGTGAACTTGTCTACCGGCGGGTGCTTTGCGTGAACTTCCAGCCAAAGATATTATAAACTAGTCATATTATATTATCTTATTATACAACTTTGAGAACAGTTTTACTATTGCATCTGAAATAAAATTATTATGTATTATAAACGACTTTGTAATGGATTGTGTAAAAAAATTGGTACTGAAGGTGAATTATGAATTATGTTTTCTTCTGTATGTATTTTTTGCATCAATTTGTGGACTGTATTCAATAGTTATAAATACGTTTCAAGTTGACACAACTATGGGAGTTGGTAAATATTGGAATTTTGAAGGACTGACTTACCCAATTGCACTTGTCTTCTGATATTCTTATTGATAAGAATCGATCTTGTCGCCTTAAGGGATGCTTTTAATATTCACTCCGCAATTACTCATAAGAGAATCGAATTTATACTCAACTTATGGTCACAGTCAAGAATCGATATTAAATTGAACTGAAAAATAAATTTGTTGTTCACTGCACGTTGATAGATTGATTGTGCCAAGATGTATTGTTGCAAATATTCACACCTACGTAAATTGACCACACACTCTCAATGTGGTCAAGATATAGCTCCATAGCTTCAGTGGATGAGCCTCTTAGGGTGAGGTGTGTCTGGGTGGGTCTTTGCGGCGGGTGCGTCTTCCAACCAGGCCAGATCGAGAGAGAATGGTTGATGGAGTGGAGTCCCTTTGACTTTTCCAGCTGTACTCCCTCGGAATATTGCTTTGCACCACAACGGGAGAAATGGAATCACACACCCTCTTCCTTCCCAGAACTTCTCTCCTCCCTTTCCTAGAAAGCCCTTAATACAGCATCCCTAAAGATGACGTAGGCTCTAAGTGGAATTATTTTCCTCAGGACCTCCTGTGTGGGGCTAATATAAAAAAAAGAAGTGAAAGCAAACTTTTTACAATATTGTTGACTTTGTTGTTTCTAATGCCAGTGTCGCCAATTAATCAAACCACCTTATTACTCTTCTTTTTATTTCCTCTTTTTATTTCATCAATTTTCTTTCTTTTTTGTACAAATCATTCTCCACATGTTCATTCATACCCATAATTATTTGACTGCCCTAAAACGGGATAATACTCCTAGTTGGGCAGTCAAAATTTAATAAATAGTGTATATAAATGTATAATATTGTGCTAAAATATCAAATAATTTAAAAATAAATAAATTACCAAACCCATACGCTAAATTGTCAAAATATTCAATTGTTTAATGCCCTGGAGGTGATATTCTTCAGAAATTCGATAATAATTTTATATGTTTCACTAATATAGACTATCACTAGCACTATAGAATTGAAAAAAAGTCATTTTTTAAATGAAATATTTATAAACATAAATTAATAAATAAATCCAATAGAACCCCGCTTCTGTGCATGCATTTTACACCTCCCACTATTTTAATAATAGAGACATAAATTAATTTTATTTACTGAAAATAACAATTATGAAGAATTATGTATTTTTTAATACGATCCGTATTTTGATTTTAGTTTGATTTGTGAAGGAATCTAATTGTTAATGGTTGATCAAAAGTTGATTTCAATTTGAAATTTGAATTAATTAATTTTCGTAAGATGGTAAAATAAATATTGTTCCATCGCTTTGAAAACACTTAAACAATGTCCTTCCGGTATATACCCTCTATTTAAACCTTTTTTAGACAGAACACCAGTCGGAACCAATATATGTCTCTCAGTATACTTAGCTACGTTTAGTGAACAGCATTGTAAAGAAAGTACCACAATGTTTTCTTATTCTACTCTTCATTCTCCCACAACTTAATCCAGTCTCATAATATACCGCAAACGGTGATGTAATAAATAGTTCCGCCAGTTACGGGAGGTTAAAATCTTGTCAAAATCTATTGACGAAAAAGACATTTAAACCTGCCGTGTTATTAATCTAATTAAGCTGAATATTTAACAAAATTGTAAAATTATTTGTGTTAAATAAAAAAAAAATGTAGCATAAAATATCGTCCAATTAATTATATCTCTAAAAATGGAATTTAGAGTTTTGCAGTTATATTCTCTATTTAGTATCATACTCATATTATTCATAAATTCTACCAAATCAAAAATAATGAAGAAAAACTTTGGGTGAAATAAAAAAAAAAAAATCTGTGTTACTAGAAGGAAATTTCAAAATATCACACCAATGTACCGGACCGTTGTGCTCCCGATGTTATATTACAGCATATACATATAATGTGTAAAATACAGACACTTGTAAATAATATTTGATATACGGTGATCATTTGATCATTGAGCGTTCGAATATTTCTTTCCTCATTATCTCAAAACTTTGCATTTGTAGATGTCTGACCAATCAACTGGACAATGGTTTATAATTTATTTTTATATCTTGCTAGGGCAATCACGATGAGTTACAGAACTCATTTTAGGTCGAGAGAAACTTACACATTTATAGGTGGGAAGAAATAGTTACAATTTTACGCTTGTATTTTGATATATATAATTGTTTTTTGTTGATGTGTAAATATATTTCATGTTTAATTATATTCACCTGCTTTTGTAATGTATGTCTTTACGGAATGTGTGGGACTGCACTAACCTCCCCACTTACAGGAATAAACATCTTATTATTATATTAAAAATATAAGTTTCACCCACCCACAGTATAGACGTAAAATAAAGATAGGAAAAAACAACAAAAGAAAACAAATAAAGAATAAGAAACAAGGTTATACAAATATGGAAGTTTACAAATAAATGGAAAAGAAAAGAAGAGAAAAATAAGCAAGACAGAATAGAACATGACAAGAAAATTGCGTAGTTTCATCATTAAAATCGTACTTCAAAAATATTTTTTAAAGCATTACTCTGAATTTTTTATTTAGCTGGATTCCTTTGTACATATCAGGAAGCGAATTATATAGTGTGTAGTTCGGAGATTGTATCCCATATTTTGTAAATGTGTGTTTAAGAAACGCCGATTTTATTGCTATTTCGAGTAATTTGAGTGTGGATGTCTTGATTGTAACGTGGCTTGATATTAGTGTGAGTTAATGTTGAGTAACTTGTAGGATAGTGCTTGTGATTTCATGTTTAGGAAAGATTGTGATTGGAAGAATGCCGAAACTGAATAGATGTCTCTGACATGGATGTCCAGAAACATTTCAGAGCTCGGTTTTAAACCATCTGTAGGTGGTAATTAAATAGGTAAGTTCTTAAGTACTACCTACTTACAAATACTAGGATATCAACGGAAATTATTAATTTAACAGATTCATTAAACAAGAGAAGAGATGTACTGTTCACAGAAATACTAGTTTACGTGATCAGATTCGGTTGCAAAAAATCCTTATCACAAGAGATCAAAAAAAAAATATAGCCAATCATTCTTTAAAAGTTGAGATCAATGCAATCTCAGATCACAACACATCTGATGCAATAATACCCCCCTGCAGTGATTTCATAATACAGGACCCTGTCCCCGGTGCGCGGTGTGGCGATGACCGCGCAAAGGCATAGTTTCTGTGAGCGCGGACAGATGGCGAGCGGTGAGAGAGAGGGAAGGGGAAGGACCGGACGGGCGAGCAGCGGGCTGTCGGGCAACTTGCTCTCAGTCTGCAAACCGGTACTTGGGACAAGAAAAACCGGTCCATGGGATGCATTATAGGAGCAGCTCCAATAAAACCGATTTTTTGCAGGTTTGACATTTGCATCATAAAAAAATTGCTTATTGTCACAACTTAAATGCATTTTTTTCTTAAAATCGATAAACGTGAAACAAAAATGGTTGTTTGAGAAATAGCGCGGAAGAATTAATACACAACCATTTATTTATTTATTTTATTTATTTATTTTCATAAATAATCTATTAGTTAGAGATATTTGTTTGTTTTTTTTGGCTACCACACTAGGCTAATGCCCGTGTTGTGATAGTCGTACATTTAATATTTTAAATACGATTTAATAAATACTTTTTTATGATTGAACATACTAAATAATAATTAAGAAATATTTAAAAGTAAGTGAAAAATAAATAGAAAAAAAATCATATTTGAAAGAAAAGTAGAAATAAAAATGAAAATTTTGAAATACATAAACCAATAATTAAGATTTAGTGTTAAGAACTCAAGTGTTCTACTAACTAACTAACTAACCATCACGCCGTTTCCCCGCAGGGGTAGGCAGAGAGGACGGACCGCAAAACAACTCGATCTTGGCACACACTCCTTGCCTAGTTCACATTCATACATCGTCTCATACGTGCTCTTCTTTTATTTTATTTTGCGAATCTCAGGCACTAAAGTTTTACAATATTTTTTTAAATAAATTAATTTTCCAAATTATACATTAAAACCAAAGTCGGAAAGGGTGTCGTTAGTATAGAAGTTTTTATAGGTCTGAGACTTTATTTTTTCTGGCCTTATAAATAGACCAATCAATAAAATACTCGATTATTTCAAAAGCGGTATCTTATAATCGCAGTATTTAATTAAAAGACCTGAAATATTTCTAAGCAATCTGATTTTCAAACCAAAATCACACGATTTTGCTTAGAAGTGCATCAACTTCTGTTTCAACATTTTATGTTAACTCATCATGGATCATGTTATCAGCCATTTTTTTGGATGATAGTATGCTCTGGTCAAATCCTCCTTCTTTAGCATGTCTTATTCCTGTATCTGGGGGTTAATTTATCTTTCTTTAACATACCCGATTTCTTCTAACTGTCAGATCACATTACCTCCTCGGATAACTTATCTTATTTTATAAATTTTATGTTCACTCTACGATATTAGGTATAGGCACATTTATACCCAGTTTTTTTTTTTTTACATGAATACCGCACAAGAGTCCCAACTGCTCCCGTCTGGAGCCAGTGGGACTATGGCATCCCCAATAGGGGTATGTTGTGAGGCTGATGGTAGTGAGGAGGGGAAGGATATAGGGAAGAGGAAGGTGAGGAAGTACCTGGCTATTCAGATCCGGTCACCAAACACGGCTAAAGCCATTTCAAGCAACGTTTCAATTCTGAATGGTGGTCTCACACCAGGGCGATACTGAGAGTATCTTCCACTCTGGAACGTGCAGCAAATATACTATATTATTTTTTAAATGAATAATTGTGAAATAACACAAATTAATCAAATAAAATTTATTTGCCACGCCGGGATTCGATCCCGCGACCTTCGGAGTGCCAGTCAAGAACCTTACCACTGGACTACGCCGGCCAGCTAAACATCATCGGAAATCAAAATTATTACATTAATCTGTATCTTCTTATAAATAAAAATCTCGTGTCACGGTGTTTGTGGTCGCACTCCTCCGAAACGGCTTTACCGATTTTTATGAAATTTTGTCTGTAAATTTAGTAGGTAAGAGAATAGGTTTTAAAGTATATTTCATGCTGCTACGTGATTAGGGTGTCCAATTTTTAGTATTTTTTTTATTTGACATCTAAAAATACCTATAACCCAAAATTTTAGTCCTACCCCCACCCTCCCATTTTTAAATCGCGATTTTAGTATTTTTGTATGAACAAATTTAACCGTCTTTCGTATTTCAAACAGAACGAAATTATTTATGTTGTTGAATGACAGATGGCGCTACGTCCGCCTCATCGAACTTTCATCCACACAGGCGCAAGACATTCACGAGAAGCGTCGCGTCATTTTGATATTTCATTCGGCATCACTCAATTGCTCTTCGAAATTCATATTGATTTTCTTTATTTCATTTTCCTACTTTAGTTGGTGTTTTTTGTTTTTATCGGCGGTCATCTTCTACAGCGCTCCATTCCTCTGTCTATCATAGACCCCATCCCCATACACTTACAATACATTCGTAATTTTTTATTTAACAACCAAAATATTCAGCTAGTATACTTATAAAAATCAATATATGTTTGCTTATAAGTATGTAAGTTGTAAGCATTGCTACGAGTATATTAAGCACAGGAAATGTTTGAAACATTCAAAATACCTTATTACCACCCTCGCGAAGGTTTCTGGATTACAATCATACGACAATAATTCTAAAAAGCTTTTTTAATCATTACAAAAACTTTAAAAAACTGTCAAAAATGTTACAATTTGAGGTTGATATTTAACAAACCATCGATAGTTTAATCAAAATTCAATTTTCGAATAAACACTTTAAATTAATAAATTTACTTGAAGTACCTACCTACTAATTAAGTAAGAATTATAGGAATTTTAAATAGGGCCCTGTGTTGGGTACCAAATTTGTTTAATTGTTCTTTTAATACACCAAAATGAATATTTGCAATATACGAAAAATTAAAATTTGAATAAAAAAATTGTTAGGTAGCACTCGAGCTGTTCGAAAATGAATGTACTGGGACTTAATATACGGAACGCAGGAGGGGGTTGGCGTGATGGGGGAGCGGGAGAGGGGACAGGGAAGACGGGGAAGGTAGAGGGGAAATGAGTGATGGGAAGGGGACATGGGAGGGGAAGGGCAGCGGAAGGGGAAGGGACGAATAGGAAAGGACACGTAATTTGGGATGCGGGAATGGGTACCGCCGTCCTGAGAACCTATATTGGATAACCAACACCTCTGCCATAGGTCCCCCCAAGTGGTTCACTACGTTTGGTGATTTAGCATGGGTGCCCGGGTTCATGGGGTGAGGTTTGAAGGCGGATGACCAGGACACACCGAACCCCAGATTCCTACCCACCCCTTAAACCCCTTTCCTTCCCAGAACTCTCCTCTCCTTTCCTTAAAAAACCCTTCACACAGCATCCCCAAAGATGACGTAGGCCCTGAGGGAAATTATTTTCCTCAGGGCCTCCTGTGTGGAGCTCATGTAAAAGGGAGGAACAATTTCTTTATTAAGTGACATTGCAACGGATGCCGGGAAATCGCTAGTATTTTATATTTCTACCCAGCAATTAGAAGAACGAAATCGGGAATCGAACTCAGAATTATAACTTGTTCCTAAGCCACGATATTCGTCTTTTTTTGCTTAAATAAAAGTTTGAAATCTAATTTCCTTTCTATTTGTAAGACCTCTGCATATAAGCTTTTCCTTCCCGACACAAACAAGGAGATGCATCCCTATTCAAGGATCTCGATCGCCAATACACCAGTAACTTGCAAAGTGGGTCCCCGTGTGAATGGGAAAGCATCCCAACCAGCCATATGGTAGTCGCGGTGCGGAGGGAGATGGCACCACCTCCAGCCCAATAGTATGCCAGACCACTCCAGTTCAATGCGGTGCATCAGGGATGTAGATATTTCCTAAACATCGATATGACGATGTTTGAACAGAAATACGACCAAACGTAAATTATTGTCAAAACCAACGAACTTTTCAAAACAATTATATATTTTTACGATGTTGTTAACTTTTTAAAGCTTACAACGTGATAAATGTGACAATTATTATAAGTAATTTTTATTAGCCTGAAACACTCATCTACATTGAAAAAATCTCCCGAGAAAAGATACATGCCGCTGATGGGACTCGAACCCGCGTCCTTTTGATTTCCGGTCAACTGCTCTTATCCACTGAGCTACGTCGGCTTATCTCCTGCCCGCTAAATAATTCAAAATATGCTAGTGTTTCATTCAACAATTACTGTTTATTACATTTTTCCTACGATATCAA
Source organism: Limnephilus rhombicus (assembly GCA_929108145.2). Lineage (NCBI taxonomy): Eukaryota > Metazoa > Arthropoda > Insecta > Trichoptera > Limnephilidae > Limnephilus > Limnephilus rhombicus. Next base: position 50,011,401 of record OV815283.1, read on the forward strand.
TAGAAATGACGCGGGTCGAGTCCCGTGGCGGCATTCTTTTCTCGGGAGATTTTTTAAATGTTCCTACTCGTAGATAAGTGTTTCAAGCTAATAATTATAATAATTTTTACCCTTCGTGCTATGCATGCACAAATCATATCTTAAACATTAGTTTATCAATAAAAATAGTGATTAATGTGTTTAACAAGAGTCCTTCTGCCTGATGTCAGCGGAGCTGGTATAGCTATGGTTATTGTAAGGGAGTAATACTAATATGTTTTTATACCAGGATGTGGATAGAATAGTGCAATCCCACACGTCCCGTATGTGTAGTAATACGTATGTGTTTGGTTATTTGAGAATGCGTTAAATTAAAAAAAAACAAGTGGAAGAGGAAAAAATAGAAAGAAAAAATATTTATCAATAATCAATTGTGTAGGGCGTGGTCTCTAGTGAGCTCGGGCCCAGCTCTCACTCAGGAGTGGCGCTTGGTGCTGAAAGGCGGCGTTCACCACCGTGTTATCGGAGGCCGTTAGTCCTAGTTCCGTTAACATTGTTGTTGCTCTGCTATTTTTTTTTAAAGAAAAACAATCATTCCCGGGTTAAGATTGACCAGACAATATTTGAAAATCTTCTACTACCACCACAGTAAGCCGAAAATGTCGCTTGAGTCGTAATGTAGGACTTAGCCAGCCGAAGAATTGAAAATGGAACGCCTGGGTGGGACCTAAAAGTGAGGCCACTCAACCACTGTACCTGTGTACCATCTGTATCCAAATATAATTCTGCAGGCGTTTATTATATTGAATCCGGAATCGTTCCATCGAGCTGATTCTATAGTGTCACCATATTTTACATGTATATAGGCTAGTACAAAATGCATTACATTATTACAACATTGGAAGATACTAATACTCTCGGTGATCTCAATATAAATATAATTAATTCCACACATCCTCAAGTCAATGAATATATAAACCTACTAACACTACAAGGTTTTGTCCCAGCCATTACAGCACCCACCAGGATATCTGGCTCGTCTGTGAGTTGCATTGATCATGTATTTTCAAAGTGTAAATTAAAAACCAGATCTCTTGTATACCAATGCACTGTCACAGACCACTACGCTACCATAACATCTATGTCTCATAAAATACATAAACCACCGCAACACGTAATCACGCAAAATAAAATATCTTACAATACACTTTTTGACTTGGTCTCTCAAGAAAATTGGTTAAATGTTTACAAACAGATTGATCCCAGTCTGGCCTGCAAATCTCTTGTTGACACACTACATATCCATCTAACCAACGCTACATCAGACACAACTCACAAAACTAAACACCATGATTCTAAGTTTAAGCCTTGGATAACTGTTGGTATCCTACACTCTATTCGTAAGCGCAATAAACTACACGCACTCTGTAAAAAAAATCCCAACGACCATGAATCTCACCTGTTTTACAAGAAATACAGAAATGTGTGCAAAAAATTACATTAAAGGCCAGAGAAGATTACTATAAAAAACAAATAAATAACGCAGAGAATGACAAGAAAAAAATATGGAATGTCATTAAAGACATATTTTACACTAAAGTAATGACAACACCCATAAACAAGATTAACGTTGATGGTCATTTACTAACAAACACAGGTAATGAATCTGAAAAAATCGCAGATCATCTCAATGAGTATTTCACCACAATTGGCTCTAACCTTTCCAATCACATTTTGACAAGAAATAGTGTTTCGGAACATGAACTTGCAAACGAAATATCCCTGACTCACCTGAGATATAGTCCTTTCCTTTTCACCCCCACTACAGAATAAGAAATTATAGAAATCATATCAACCTTAAAAAATACTCACTCAACAGGAATAGATGAAATCTCTACTAAATTTACAAAACATTTAAAAATACTTATAGCCAAGCCTCTAGAGCATATTATAAACCTTAACCTCCAATCCGGTATATTCCCAAACTCTCTTAAACATGCCTCAATCATACCTATATACAAATCAGGTAACAAATCTTCCCTAAATAGTTACAGGCCAATATCTCTACTGAGTACAATCTCCAAAATCATTGAAAAAGTAGTAAAACTAAAACTGGTTAAGTTCCTTGACGAAAATAAAATCCTTTCAAATAACCAGTATGGCTTTCGCAAAAACCGTAGTACTGATGATGCTATTGCAACCTTCACCAAACTGATATCCGATAACCTTGATAAGGGTAATAAACCTCTTGCTGTCTTTCTAGACTTATCTAAAGACTTTGATACTATTTCACATCACATTCTCCTAAAAAAACTGCAACAGATTGGGATAGAAGGTACTGCCCTAAAGTGGTTTAAAAGTTACCTTACACAAAGATCGCAAACAACTGTTCTTCACTCAAATCGAGCATATAGAAGTAATTGTCTATCTATCTACTACGGTGTGCCCCAAGGAAGTGTTCTAGGTCCGCTCCTATTCCTCATATATATGAACTCCCTATTGAAACTGGACATTGAAGGCAATATAATTTCTTTCGCCGATGACACGGTTATCATATTCATTAGCAAAACATGGAAGACATCAATAGAGAAGGCAAATTATGGTCTTAACAAAATTAAAAAATGGCTAGACTCCAACCTCCTCACCCTAAATGTACAAAAAACACAATACATACACTTTTCAATCCGTAAATTCACATTCCCAGAAAACCTTCCTAAATTAATCATTCACACTTGCTCACAAAATCTAAACACATCTCCACAAACACCCAATAATAGCTGCTCATGCCCAAATCTTAAACCATCAAATGAAATAAAATACCTAGGCGTCATTATAGATAACCAATTACGCTGGGAGGCCCATATTAACTCCATAACTAAGAGACTCCGTAAGTTATGCCATATTTTTTATTCTCTACGATCAATCCTTGATATAAACACTCTAAGAACTGTATATTTTACTCTATATCAATCGATAGCAAAGTATGGCATTATAGGATGGGGAGGTTGTGCAGCATCCATCCTCTACCCTCTAGTGACCGTACAAAAACTTTTGCTAAGGGTCATCTTCAAATGTTCCCCTTCTGATCCATCAGAGTCACTTTTCAAGAAACTCACAGTCCTTGACATTCGCCAACTGTATATCAAGATAGCTCTTATCCATATCTGGAAAAAATGGATTGATAAACTCTACGCAAACGGACATACATACACGCTACTCAAAGCATAGAAAATGCATAATTCCTGTAACAAAAACCACTTTTTCACAAAGGCAATACTCATACATCGCACCTAAAATATTCAACACGTTAAATAACGACATCAAAACATCAAAAACACTTACTCACTTTGCAACCGGTGCGCATAAATGGATATCTGAAAAGGGGCGAAATTTCTTTAAGGAACATATGAATCTATACCACCAGTAAATAATTTAAATAACTTGTATATTACAGAACAATATATTTCTCTTTCATATTCATCATTTTTTTTTTTTTTTTTTTTTTTTTAATGGCTCTTCACCCCAAGAGAGTGTTCTGGCCAGTGTCAAGTGAATGCTTTTGTGAGTGTAATTTTGTGAGTGTAATTTTTGGTTAATATTAACTAATTTAGTTTTAATAACAAGAACCTAACTACATTATATAATAATACTATACAAATAATAATAATAATAATACGCAAAATTATTACAATAAGAGAAGATTTTAATTAAACATAACAAGGAAATTAAAAGATATGCTGACACAATTTATTGTGCGTAAAAAAATAAAATAAATATAAATACATGAAACTTAACTTACAGTTACAAATTGATGCTGTTAATATTCAGGAAATTAGCCAAGACTTTATACACGCGTTTGTTCACAGAAGATAACAGGCATGCAATGTTGTAGGGAGGCAATATACCCGAACTGATTAGGTGAGGGAAGAAATTTTTGTATGAATTATTTAAAGGACAACTGAAAAAAATATGATTGAGATCCTCTTCACCAAGACGACATTCACACATCGCAGAATTCTTAATATGAATTTTTGTCAGGTGAACATTGTGGCAGCAATGCCCTACCCGCATGCGGCAAATGGATGATGTCGAGAATTTGTTAAAAGAAAGTCTTGAAAACCACGGTTTTGAAGGAATCGTTGGCTGAATTGTAAAAAAGCTATATCCTTTTGATTGACTAGATTCTTCCCAATGATTCTGCCATGTGGAAATCATGTTTTCCTTCAATTTTATGAAAATGTCATCGGTGTTTAAAAATTTATATAAAATATCCCCCGAAATAATGGCATCTATCGCCAATGAATCGGCCTTTTCATTTCCAGGGATACCGCAGTGACTAGGTATCCAAGCCAAGATGATTTCTTTGCCAGAGTCGGTTAATTTATGAATTAAAGTGCGAATTCCAACACAGAAATCGTCTTCTGTGTAATGGAAAGGGGAAGAGTTTAATTTTTGAAGTGCACTCAGGGAATCGGAGAGAATTAAGAATTTTCCAATGTTAACATCGTCAATGTATTTGAGGGATTCAAAAATGGCTATACATTCAGCAGTGAAAACGGAAGCCTCTTTTGGAAGTTTAATTTTTCTATCGACTTGATCTGATGGGCAGTGGAATGCCGCTCCCACATGGTTTGATAAGGGAGACTTGGAACCATCTGTGTAAATAATTTTCCAGTTGGAATATTTCGAATTTAAAATTTGGATAAGTTTTGTTGGAGCTTCGTGATTGTTAATTATGCCGAGAGAAAAAAGAATATTTGGTTTACACAAATGAATACGAAAGGAGTTGGCATATAAAGGAAGTCTGTCTGATGGATTTAAGAGGGGTTTATACGAACAGTACGTATGGAGGCTTTTAACAAGAAGAGGGATTGATTTGTTCCTCCAATATGGAAGTGATTTCACTTGAGCAGTGAGTGCAGTAATTTTGTCTTTCAGTGGGTGATTAGAGAGTCTTAAGCATTTAAATAAAAACTTGTCAGCCAAGAACTGTCTTCTGAAATGAAGAAGAGCCTCCACAGCCTCCACTTGTAAAGCGTTAATTGGGGAAGAACGCATTGCTCCGATAATCAATCTTAAACATTGAAATTGAATACGGTCCAACCTTGCGAGGTTCTTTTTAGAAGTGGGTTCAATGAGGAATGACGCGTAATCCAAATGACTCCTAACATATGCGTTATAAAAAAGTTTTTGGGTGAATGGATGACTTCCCCACCAGACCCGTGAAACGGCACGTAAAGTGTTGAGGCCAGCTTGACATTTGTTTATGATTAAATTAACATACGGGTTCCATGTTAACTTAGAGTCTAAAATTACCCCAAGGAATCTTATTTGTACCTGCATAGGGAGAATTGAATTATTTATTTGGACTGTTACATGCGGAGTAACACGTTTTCTGGAAAAGACGATAACATTGCTTTTGGACGGAGAAATTTCTAAGCCGTGATTTTTTAACCAGGTGTCAAGGTTTTTCATGCAAATGTTAATCACATCCTCCAGAATAGAAATAATTCGTCCTGAAATATATATAAAAAGATCATCCGCATACTGGAGTATTTTACAAGATGGATGCATACTCCGATGCAGGTCAAAGGTATAAATATTAAAAAGGATAGGACTAAGGACGGAGCCCTGAGGCAAACCCTTGTTTACTATTCTTTCCAGTGGAGGAGAATCCAGCACCTGGATTTGAATTTTCCTGGTAAGAAGGAGGTTAATTATAAAACTGGAAAGCTTACGAGGGATGCCAATTTTTAATAATTTATTAAATAAAACATCCAATAAAACATTGTCAAAAGCTCCGCACACATCAAGGCAAACACCGACAAGGAATTCATTATCGGCCAGGGCTAACTGGATATCAGAAGTCAGGATGGACACACTTTCGATCGTACTTTTTCTTTTTCGAAAGCCAAACTGAGAGCTGGGAAGAATTTTCTCATTTTCTGCATACCAGTCTAGACGTCTTTTAATCATATGTTCAGCTATTTTAACTAAGGAAGATGACAGAGCTATAGGTCTGTAAGAAAGTCCAGAGTTAGGGTCTTTCTGGGGTTTCAGAATGGGAACAATTATTTGAGTTTTCCAGGATGATGGAATTTTGCCGGAGTCAAAGATCAGATTTATAATTGAAAGAAAATAGTTTAGTGTGGTAACATCGCAGTTTTTAATAAAGCTATAAGGAATTCCATCTACACCAGCGGATGAGTCTGTGAGATTGTTTAAGACCTCCCTAAGTTCCGTTAAATTGAAGTGGGAGTCCATCCAACCCCGTGTTTTAAATGAGTATGTGAATTCTGTTTCATTAAAATTACTTGCAGTTTGAGGAGCTAGTTTATCGGCAAATTCCTTCACCCACTCTGAAGTGAGTGGTCGAGTCACCGTTGGGACGTGAGAACCCTTAAACCTGCGAATTGAATTTCAAACAACTGAAAGAGGAACTTCGGGAGATAATGATGTGCAAAATTTTTTCCAGCCTTGACGTTTTTTGTTTTTTAGAAGACGTTTGGTCTTAGCTTCAATTTGTTTATACTGAAGGAAGTTCTTCATATTCATATTTGTTGAATAAATTTTCGCATATTTTTTCCTCATATCTACTGCGTCTGAGCATTCAATATCCCACCAAGGAGCTGGGGGAGGTTTCCCCTTGTTACGTGTCGTTTTAATGGGGATAAATTTTTCTGCGGCCGTAATGACTGCAGACACAAATAAATCGTAACATTCCGCAACATTTTCTGTAGTTGGAGAGGGCAGATTTTGCACAGAGAACTTTGTATGATTTGAATAGTCATTCCAGTTGGCTCTGGCAGTTAAGAACCTTGGTTTTGGACTACTGCACTTGACATTTTTGTTGGAATGATAAATATTTGAGGATTCAATGAGGATGGGGTAATGATCACTCCCATGAGGGTCATCCAAAACCTTCCATAACAGGGATGCGGCTATGTTGGAATTGCAAATAGTAAGATCAACCATGCTGGGTCGCTGACCAGGCACCTGAAGACGAGTAGGAGAACCATCATTGATAATACAAAAGTCTAGTTCATCTAGTAGATCAACAATATCTCTGCCCATTCTGTCACAATTGTGAGCTCCCCATAATCCGTGATGGGCATTGAAATCTCCCAGAACAAGAGAAGGGGTAGTGACCTTGGAAAACATAGCTTTTAGGATTGATTTAGAAGGTTTATTAGATGGTGATATATACAAAGAAATTATTGTAGTGTCAAAAACCTTTGCGGCCGTCACTTGAAAAGGACAACCAATTGGTTTTACATCTACAGGGGAGAAGGGTAATGATTTTTTAATGAAAAGAGCGGAGCCGCCCTTTCCATCTTGACGGTCGTCTCGAAGACAGTGGTATCCCCTGACTCTGAAATCAGAATCCGGTTCCAGCCACGTCTCCGAGATGGCAGCCACTGCAATTGAGTTTGAGTGTAATGTGTTTAAAAATTCTTCAGTCTTATTTCTAAGACTATGACAATTCCACTGAAGAATCCTCATCAGAGGAGCCATTTCTAGTTGAGTTGATAATATTAGTAATTTGTTTAGCAACGTGGGACGGTATTTGAATGTTGTTTTTATTTAAAGTTTGTAAAATATGTAAAAATGAGGTGATTAGTGTAGAGTTAAGGTCTATATTATAATTTTGTTCTTTAGTAGATGACTTTAGGTAAGAATTGAAATTTGAACTGGAAGGAATTTGTCCATTAGGGAACCACAGAAGGGATTCGTGATTAGCATTATTTTTTTTTGTTAGAACTCTAGGTTTCACGACCCTTTCAACAGTTTTTCTAAATGAAGAAGAAGAAGGTTGAGAAGGGGTGGATTTTTTAGAATTTTTGGAAGTTACTTCAGAATAAGATGGAATGGATTTGTTAAACATTCTTGATGCTTCCGCATAAGAGATGCTCTTCTCGGCCATTGTGTGTTTAATATTGCGCTGCCTTGACAGTTCAGGGCAAGTTTTGCTGATGGACATGTGGGTACCGGAGCAGTTTAAACATTTATAATTTTCCTCTGTTTTATCACAGGAATCGCCACTATGGGACGAACTGCACTTGAAGCAACGGGGTTCTGATCTGCAGAGGTTCTTCGTGTGTCCAAATCTGCAGCACTTGTAGCATTGCACAGTTGGGAACACATAGAGCTCTACTGGTAGAGAGACGTTAAACATAGTAACATTTTGTGGAAGGTCTTTGCTGTCAAATGTTAGGACAACGGATTGGGAGGGTCTCCATTCTACAGAGTTTCCCGTATTAAACCTGTAATTTAGACGACGCGCTTTTAAAACTTTTCCGAAACCTTGAGGAACAGTAATGTTTTCCAGGATGTCCTCTATGGACCAGTGCGGTGGGATCCCTTTTGTGACACCTAACTTTGTAACCTGATATGTAGGTATGAAAACGTTGTACGAGTTTTTTTTGGCAACATCAGATTTTACAAAGCTATTGGCCTCAGCCGCTGTCTTGAATTCAACAGAAAGACGGTTACGCCCAACCGATTTTACTCCATTCCAGACAGGGTGGATTTTATTTTTAAACATAAAATGTCCAAAGTCCACATCGTATAAATTTGATTGTTTTTCATCCTTTGAAATTTTAGTCACGTGTGTAATGTAAGGTGGTCTATCAAGATTATTATACAGACGTGACATTTGTGAAGGAGTATTGTTTACCAGTGGGGCGGGTGTGGTGGAGGGGCTTGCTGGACTTACATTTGAAATCGAGGAAGAAGTGGACGGAATTACATCCTGTAAAACAGAATTATTTGGAAGGGAGTCGTTTTGCGTGGAGGGTGTTTTTAGATGTATCTGTTCAAAATCTGTTGCATTTCTATTATCTGCTGGTTTAGCAATTTTTCTTTTTTTTGACGTAATCGTTACGAAGTCCGAAGCCTCCGGAATATTAACCGCGATTAATTTTTTTGTAACACCCGAGGATTCAGATAGCAAACCATCATCTGGGGGATCAGGTGGTTTTTCTTTATCCATTTTCGAAAAAATCTACAGCACACAAATCAAAAAAAAAAATCTTACCTTAACTGCTCCGAAGAACCAATTATATAACACAAATACTTACAGTGAAAACAAATATACAAGTAAAAACTATATTACACTAATTTACAATACTATTTTAAAACTATTATCTATATAAAATGATTAATTTTGTAAAGAGGAGTGAAATGACACTGGCACAGTTAGACGGTAGCCTTTGTTTTTTTCATATTCATCATTAAAAAATGTTTAACACCACTGACGTGTTTCTTATACTCAAGTATTTATTACAAAAAATATTATGAAAATAATTCCATATTTGAGTACATATTTTTAGCCTTAGCTCAAACGTGGATTTACGCAAAAACTTCTGATATATATCTATATACCCATGTTACCATAACACGCACATGCAAATTGCTCATCAAGATATAACTTATCCCTACTCTCTTACCAAATAGTACTTTCTTTGATTTTAAATTGTACTTGTATTTTTTACAAACACACTTGTACTTAATTTACTTGTATTCTTATTACATTTTAATAGTATTTTAATTACATACTTGTATTTCTTTATTTTTTTTTGATACATGCTCCTTGTATTATTATATTATTATAATTCAATAATACGTATTTTCTTTCATATACTTTTCATATTATTTTTAATTTTTCTGTTTTTCCATACTTATTTTTTATATTCATATATCTTAAACTAATGTAGATATTTTGCATTATTTTAAATTTATTTATACATCATACTTGTTTAAGATGTATAAATTATTTTATTTTTATATTATTTTGTTTTACATTCAACTTATTTTTAATTTATATTATTATACTTAACATAAAATTGGCCACTACAACACGGGCATGTGCCTAGTGTGATGGCCAAAAAATTATCCATTTACTGTAATGTATAAACTTTACTGAATAAAGAACATTAAAAAAAAAAAAAACTTCTCCTCTGTCCTTCAATATCATCATCGTCCGAGAGATCTTCAATAAAGATAAACTTTGTTATATTGTACTACACATCATACGAATATACGATTGAAAGGTGTTAGGTTGGGTATTAATTTATGCTTCAAAACACTTAAATACTGTGGAGGTTTTCTCAATAAATATTCGGTTCATGATAAAAACAATCTGGTTTATTTGAGATTACGTGAGGTAAAATATATCGGGTGGCTCTCTAGAGCGAGCTTCGAAGATGCTGGCGACACAGGCGCAGGCGCCCCTATCAGCCAAGCGCAGAAATACTTCCCTGCTGACATCTAGCCGAGTAACTTAAAAGCTTTTTCAATACAATACAAAAGGTAAACAGTTTGTCTCCTCCGACTGAAAATATGAACATTTGCTGACACATTGGCTTACATATTACTGCAAACATTGCCAATGGGGCATGGTCTTGCACATTTTTGAATTCATCTGCAGTAAGGCCACTCCCCATTGCTTACAGTAATGCATAAGCATATTGCTCATGTTTTCGGTCGGAGGACACTGCGGAGGATAACACAGTGTCAGGAAAACATCGTGAAAAGAATTAGTCAAAGATCGTGAACGAATATTAGATCGCAGATATAGATATCATTGTGTGATGAACTTAAGGTAGGCATTCACGTATCGTAAACCTTACACAGAGTAGGAATAAGTAGGTACCTATAGAGCATCATTGTTTTATGGACGCTTTTTTGTGATTACGAGATAGATGTTTGCTTCATCCCTGCGTTCACTGATGTTTTTGCAACTTCTTGTTCGAGTCTAAGTTAACTTTAAAAAGCATGGTACAAATGTTGTTGTGGTACAACCGGTTAGCAACACGGTCACGACTCGTTCCCTAAGTACTTTCATATGTTTTTCTATGTCACGGGGAAATGGTGAGGCGTTCGCTTGTTTTGAAGTTCATTCGTCTTTTTAGGAAAGTTATTAACCTTTTAAGGACCCGCAACCCGAATTTGTACCGATTTATTACATATTTCCCTTAAACACGGTAAGTTTTAAAGCTCTTAAAATAATATATGTTATTCTTGAAGATAATATTTAGACTTTGCCCGCGCCGAAACGCAAATTATATAAAATTACCTCGATAGAAAAAAATCGCAAAGTGTGCTACAAAAATTATTATTAACACGTTTGTTTCAGTTATTTTATAAGTTATATGAATGAAAAAATTAGCAGTGTTTCTTTAAATGCTGTTTAAGATAATGCCCGCAAGATTTTTGCTCTATTTTAAACGAGTCGTGTTTTATTAAACATTTTCGCATCGATTTTGTAGCTGTAAATGTTAGCGCTCTCCTCTAACATTCGTAATTTCGTATCTCTCCGTCTTCTCCTTTTCGGGCCCAGTTGCAGAGCCTTAATAATAATAATAATAATAATAATAATAATGTTTTTTTCCACAGAGCCGAACCCTCTGATATGAAAATATCTGGAGTCGGTGAATTATTTTCCCATCTGGTCTCTGGTAGGTTGACATGTTGTTTAGTGAGGATGTGGGGAGGATACTGCAATCCCACACGTCCCATAAAGTTGTACATATTTACACAACAGATAAAGTAAAAAAAGTAAATAGAACAAACAAATATAAAAGACATAAGCGATAATAGAAATAAAATAAATAATCAATTATAATGTAGGACGTGGTCTGGAGTGAGCTAGTGCCCAGCGCTCGCTCAGGAGTGGCGCTTGGTGCTGGAAGGCTGCGATCACCACTGTGTTCTCAGAAGCCATTAGCCGCATCCTGGCTTCAGTGACCCGGTGTCTCATCAGACCGGCAAATCCATGTCCTAGCTCTAAAAATGTAAGATGCGCTGCTGTATCTTCTGTATGCAAATATAATTCTGCAAGCATCATTATATTGGATCCGGAGTCGTTCTATTGAGCTGGTACGGTAGTGACACCATGTTTCACATGTATATAGGTTAGTGCAAAATGCATTGAATAATGTTTTTTTTACATTGTTACTGCATTTGAAGAATCTTCGGGCAATCATATTAGACAGTGTACTGATACTTCTCCGCTGTCGTTCAATATCACCGTCATCCGAGAGGTCTTCAGTAATAATGTGTCCCAAGTATTTTACATTCTTAGATGAGCCTTAAAGCTTTTTTTATATAATAAAATCGTGCCATTTTTTTATAAACGGTAGCACAAACGCATTAATTACGTTTTTTACACGAACAGTGTTTTGTAGACACAAGTCATTTCGGCTGATAAGAACTTAAAATAGTCCATTAATTATCTGTTCAGTCACATGTATTCGGACATGCGCATTATTAATGAAACATTCTAAAACCATTAATGCCAACATCTCAAGATGCCTTTATACAATAAATATAGCAAACATGAAGACTTAGATGTATTTTCAAACTCAATTGCTACCTTCAGAAGGAAATTATACCTACATATCCCTGATGATCTCCTTAACTAGACCTATAAAATGTTCATGTTCCTTACCTAGACCTATAAAATGTGCATGTGTGAATATATTTTGTAACTATTGATTCTTCTTGTATTATGTATGTACTCTAATTTATAATTATGTATTACAACTAATTAAGAATGTTGTGATGAATGGTGTGCTCACCTCTCATTGGAATTATCACTGTAACCATATTAAAATTGTTAACTGATGTAATAATTATATGTGATAATATATTCTGTTGGCGCGCCAAAAAATAAATAAATTAAAAATAATTATTTCCATTTGAAACCCAGAAGAAGAAGTGATTAGCGATTTAAGGCCTGTTCAGACATCGAATATAACCGCGAGCAGATATCTGTTGAACCGCGAGCGCTTATGTTTCGTACCGTTCACACGACGCTATCAAATATGTCTTCCTATGGTAGGAGAGGGGGTCAGATCAATTAGCGAGCGGCCACGGAGTGCGCATGTACTGAATCTATCAATTTTACATCTGTCATCCACCGGTCTAGGCAGCTCCGTAATTAAAATGACCCCCTCTCCTGTTTCCGTCGGAGTGGGGGGCGCTTAACTACTACAAGAAACTTTATTACTACAAGAAACAACTTGTTTGGAAAGATGCACTAAAATTCCATTTTTATTCAATGAAAGTTCAAAATTTCCCTTATAAAACGATTCCTTTTCGGCCATTGTTTGGGGATTGACATTTGCATGAGTTTCGATTTAATCTAAATACGCATGAATTACTTAGTTAACCCAAAGTAAGTCCTAATAACTTTTTGTTAATAACCGCAGGGGTAGGCAGAGAGGACGGACCACCAAACAACTCGATCTTGGCACACACTCCTTGCCTCGTTCACATTCATACATCGTCTCATACATGCTCTTTTATTATTCTGATTCACTTGGTCGTGCCATGTCTTCCTCGGGCGTCCCCGATTTCTTCTACATTTGCGTCATATATTCTCCTTACACTCCTTTCCTCGTTCATTCGCTCTACATGTCCAAACCATCTGAGCGTCCCTTTCTTAATCTTACTCATCACGCTTACATCAGCCTTGCATTCTTCGCGGATCTCCACATTTCTCACATGATCGTACATGGTTTTACATTTTTCTTGGTTCTTCATTTGGTTCATCATTTTCTTAACGCGTATTTTATTGGGTGCTCTCTTTATGTATGATTGCAAGATTCAAATCCGAACTTAATGCTTTCTCAGTAGTGTCTGGATATTTTTTTATCCATTTTTAATTTTTAATATGCGACATCCATTGACTTTTCTGACAGTCTAGGATCAATATTTATTTTTAATTTAAACTTTTATGAGTAAAAACGCAAATTATAATATTTAATTAAATGAAGACAATGTTCGTAAGACAATGTCTTCGTTAAATAAAATTTTACAATTTGAGGTTTTACTCTTAAAAGTTAAAAATAAATCAGAGTGTGTAATTCACACGTGGTGGATGTGAAAACTAGAAAGTCGCTAGATGCCACTTTCTTTTCTTTTGCCTGTTTATTTTAAAGTGGTTTGAAGATTGGATATTGATTTCACAATAATAAAAATGTTTTTTTTTTGCATTTCGTAGGATTCGAACCTCCGTTCGCTTGATGTATATCTCTTTGGCCGCTGAGACTTGTCAGGCACCTTGCCAATTACGCCATGGAAGGCACACGCTGAGGTGCGAACTTACAGCATTATATTAGAACCGAGTATTTGTGTAGAACTGAGTTGTGACACATTTCCATTTCACTCGAATTTCAAGACTAACGGCTCTAAAGAGTTTCATTAAAAAGTTACCCACAGTTGTCGACATCCTCAACTTGAACATGTTGCATTGAAGTACAGTTAGGATAATAGTTGACAACGGTTATAATACTCGTTAATCGGAATGGAAATTACTTATTCCAGATACGTGCTCTGCTCGCAACATCCGCTGGGCCTTTAAAGTCTTTTACAGACAACTTGTTACTTGTTAGCGGGAGACGGGAGTAAAGTTTCCAAAGAAGCAACGTTTCCTGTCTCCACGTCTCCGATGGAACTAACGATTCAATGTTGAATGTTTCATTGCAAAAAGTGTTATTAAAAAAGCGTGTTTATTGAGTACGGGTATGGAGATTACAGAACCTGTTACCTGGTTACATGAACACCATTATCAGTCTCGAGTTGAAATAATGTAAGGTGATCTTAAAGTAACATAAACGAATTTATTAATTGTTTTTGAGCTTAATTGGTAGAATTCCATTTAATTTTTTAAGCGAAATTTCTTTAGCGCCGTTATTGATTTAAAATTCGGATGAAATGGAAACGCGTCACAACTCAATTCTACACAAATTCTCAGTTATAATATAATGCGGTAAATGCGCACCTCGGCGCGTGCCTTCCACAGCGCAGTGGGCAAGGCGCACGACAAGTCTCAGCGGCCAGAGAGACAGACAGCAAGTGAACGGAGGTTCAAATCCTACGAAATCTAAAAAACAAATATATTTTTGTGAAATTAATATCCAATCTTCAAACCACTTTTTTTTTTTTTAAAAAAAGGAAAATAATTTCCCTCAGGGCCTATGTCATCTTTGAGGATGCTGTGTGGAGGGTTTTTTTAAGGAAAGGGAGGAGAGGAGAGTTCTCGGAAGGAAAAGGGTTTAAGGGGTGGGTAGGAATCTGGGGTTCAGTATGTCCTGGTCATCCGCCTCCAAGACCTAGACAAACCTCACCCCATGAACCCGGGCACCCCTGCTAAATCACCAAACGTAGCGAACCACTTGGGGTGACCTATGACAGAGGTGTTGGTTATCCAATAAAGGTTCCCGGGGCGGCGGTACCCATTCCCGCCTCCCAAGTTGAACTTTAAAATTAACAGCCAAAATAAAAGAAAGCGATATCTACTAACTTTCTAGTTTCACTTCTACCGCGTGTGAATTACACATTCTATTTTTTTTTAATTAAATTTAATAATGTTATTATCAAGTTATGCAAGTATTTTAGTATTTAGTTTGTTACAGCTGTTTTGGCTTACAAGGCCATTTGAAACAATAGTTTGAAAACGGCCTCGAAAGCCGAAACAGCTGTAGCAAAAATAAATACTCAAATACCCGCAGAACTTGATAATAACCTTATAAAATTTAATTTAAATTAAATTTTGAAAAAATAAACTGACTTCAGAGTAGTATTTTCAAGTTGCGACCATTATCTTTTTCTATTTTTATGGGTCTTGTAACAGCAAACTGAGCCGGCGCTCATCTTGTTAGACTTTAAAGGGTGAAAATCATCTTGTAATTTATTGTGAACAAATTCGGATTATCATTAATTGTTTTTGGGGTGTTATGCCATGTTGCGCTACCTCCTTCTTTAGCCAACGTTTAGGACAGCGTTGCAGTGTCCATCATCAGGGCAGATCCGGCAGATCTGCCGAAACTTTGACTAAAGAAGGAGGTAGCGCAACACGGCATAACACCCCAAAAACAAATAACGAAAATACTTTTGGCCGTGAAAATCTTAAAACGTATTAAATTCAGATTATTTTGTACTGAAGTGATCTGAAATCTTAACACAAATATTTATGAATTTTGTGGAAATACTAGCCGTTTCTTAAACCTAAACATGTTCCTTAATATTTTCTACGTATCTTCATAAAGAGATTCGCGCTAGATTTCTATTGGATTTATTTATTTTATCTTCTCTATCCTAAAACTGAATTCCTTAGCCCATTAAATTCGTTTAACTTTTATTCGATTTACGACGAATTCAGACAAGGTTCTTTTTTTTCTTTAGAACATGATGTGTCAAAACAAGGGATGTTAAAATATTCCTAAGTGGCTGTATATTATTCAATTTATTCATGTCTCAGCTGAAAATGGAAGAGTTTCTTCATGTCGGAATTCTTTATCTTCGGATACCTTAGTTCCAAACATTTCTCTGTTCTCGGCTTTCAAGAAGTCCTCCATACTTACCTAGGTAGGTTCATAATTTTATTCAGCCACAAGTATATATTTTCTATCTAGCTTTTAAAATTTTCTTAACATTATACAAACCTATCAACATTTACTTTTATGGTGACAATGCATTATTTTAGAACAGGCAAACAATTAACAATTAATGTACCGTGGCAGAAAATTGTTTTTGGCTTACTACATAAGATTAAAACTAAGACTTAATCACTAAAAATGTTTTTGATAAAATAAATATTAAAATCACAAGATTAATTAAAAATTGTACATTACGTAAAATGAAATAATGTAATATGGAATAACTTTAATTGTAATTATATGCATTATGTAAAACCTGTAAAAGAAGCGAAGATAGCAGTCCACAATGGAGTCCTGGTACCTACGGTATGAAAGTGAGGCATGGAACTGGCAGAAGAAGGATGAAAGTAGACTGAATGCTGTTGAAATGAGATCCTTGAGGCGTATGTGTAGTAAAACCATGTATTATCCTGTGAAAAATTTGGAGATTAAGAAAGGGACCCTTAGATGGTTTGGGCACGTATAGTGAATGAACAAAGAAAGTAGTGTAAGAAGAATATATGACGCGAATGTGAATGGTAGAAGAAGTCGGGGACGCCCAAGGAAGACACGGCACGATGAAGATATTTGAGTCGTACCATGTCAAGAGTCAGAATAATAAAATAGTGTACATGAGACGACGTACGAATGTGAATGAGGCAAAGAGTGTGTGCCAGTACCGAGTTGTTTGGCGGTCCGTCCTTTCTGCCTATCACTGGGGGAAAACGGCGTGATGGTTAGTAAGTTAATTTTAAATTTTCACAACTGGAAAACAACCGTTTACGACACAAAAATGTTTGATGAGTTTTGTAAAATTTAAAACACTTTTATTAGCGAGGCTGCAACAGTTTCAGTAAGTAGGTGTAATGATGTAATCTATAATTGGTTTCTCAGTTAAGTAAATCGCACATGTGTATTATAAACGAGTGATCTCCCAAAATAAAGCAGGTAAATAAGCTCGCATTCGTAATACTAACCAACAACCACATTTAAATGCGTAAGTATCTACTGAAATGAAAAGGCTTTGCAATTTTGATTAGCGAAATGAAATCTGCGGAAATAATTCATCCGAAAAATAGATAGATTGATTAACCTACAAGGAATATTCAACATCTTAGTATGATTTATTTTTGGGGTGTTATGCCGTATTGCCCTACCTCCCATTTTAGCCAACGTTACGGACAACGTACAGTGTCCATCATCATGAGGGATGCGTGGTCGAAAATGGTAAAGTGTGTGTTTACGTATTTAGATGCGGTACCGTGTTGTTAGCTCCAATCTTGTACGAGCAGGTATTATAGTATAATATTAAATGATTTTCTGCGTTTAGTTTTAGTGCAGCCATCAATTACCAGATACCAAAGACAATTGAGCTAAGCCCTGTTGTCCCTATTCATATTAAAGAGGCTAAAACTTTGGTTAAAGAAGGAGGTAGCGCAACACGTCAAACTACCCTAAAAATCAATCACGATTATACTTTTGGCCGTGAAGATCTGAAATAATATCCAATATTTAATATCGTTCACCAAAAATGCGAATTAAAAAAAATATATATATATTAACCGACATAAATATTTTTTTGCGCTAAAATAAATACCAAACTAACACTAAACATCTCACCAGGCTAAGCCTGTTCCGAGGTAGCTGAAATTTAATCTATTTTTATTTAACAGTTATTATAAGCAATAATTATCAGCCTGAAACACTCATCAACATTGAAAAATCTTCCGAGAAAAGATACTTGCCGCCAACGGGACTTGAACCCGTGTCCTTCTGACTGCCGGTCAGCTGCTCTTGACCACTGAGCTATGGGGGCTTATCAAATACCCGCCAAATAATTCAATATATATCTACTAGTGTTTCATTCAACAATTACTGCTAATTATATTTTTTCCATCTGAAAACAACCAACTTTATTTTTGCGAGAGAGACATTGTAAGTGTTAAATCCCTCGCCAGGTGGCGTCGAGACAAATTATGACTACATTTATTGGGGAAATACTTAAACTTGTCAAATATTAATTATTATTTTTAATTTATAAACTAACGTTTATTGCTTATAATAATTGTTACCCTTTGTGCTATGCATAAAAATCTTGTCTACTTTATAAATTATAAATAATAATTAATTTATTTTTATTTAGTTTGCATTTTTTAGCAGGCAACAAAAAAAAAACAGTTTGATTTTTTTTGACAAATCCTTTCGATCACATCATATGTATTTTTGAAGTAACACTTCTTTACACACGCTTGACTTGGGGAGTAAACTGGCGAATACATGACGAGAGCGTTACGAAAAGCGAGGCGAACGGTAGTTGAGAGGGAGATATAAGTTAGTGAAGATAGAAAGAGAGAGAGTTACGTTTCATATTTATTACTGTACAGGCAAGACAGATAGGTGCGAGCACATATTTTCTTTCTCATAGCCAGTTACGTTTCGTATATCGACACGGTGTAAGCCTATTGTCTGTATTACACTGTAGGAGCAAGAGAGAACAGTGCGCGCGCACATTTTCTTTCTCTCTTCCTTTCATATAAATAGAGCTAAAGAAGTTTTACTTCAGTTATGTGGTCTAAAGCACACTCGTTTTTTTGTTATCTCCTCATCATCTTCGTTATATTCCTAGTGTTTGTGATTGAGAAAATATAATTTAATAATATTCTTCTTTTCCCTTCAAATAAAATTGCCTTAAAAATGAATATATTTATTTAATTTTAACACAATATCGAAAAAATATTGTTAAAAAGAAATTGATTTATATAATACCTGTTAAAGAATTTCGTTTTAATTTTTAACAAGAAATTGTTTTTCTTTTGTAAACCTACGCTTGCTAATGTTATCCAGTTTAGCTCTCGAAACATAATTAATATAAAGCAGCTGAGCATGCAAAGGGCGGATAAGTGTAATTATATTGACTAGGGTAGGAATTTAAAGGAATTACTCACAGATTTCCACGAACGGATAAAAAAATGAAATCATAAATTGAGATGGAAATTCTCCTCACCCAGACGAATATAGCTTTGCCATTTGGCGTTTCAATTGAATTTTAAAAGGCAAGATATTTTGAATACGTAATGCGGGCACCGATTGACAACGGAGTTATTCAAATTTTTGTATTTGGGTATCATTCGACGTAAATATTTCTCGGGGTTTTGCGCGAGACAGACCTTCTCGAGATGGAATATATTTGTGAGGCGCTTTTCATAAAATTATAATAATGTGAACGCGTTCAAAGCGAATTCTAACAGAAAGTTAAGCGGCACACCTATGTAGCTTTTAACATCAAATCAGATTTTTTAAAAGCAAATTCACACGCAGCACTTTGGTAAAATAATTTCTACCGAATCCATGGTCCATGTCATCTTTGGGGATGTTGTGTGGAGATAATTTTAAGGAAAGGACAGAGAGAACGTTCAGAGAAGGAAAAAAGTAGGGTGACGGTGTATAATTTAAAGTCATGTAACTTCAACACTTCCTTTGGAAATTCATTAAAACTTATGAAAAAACTATATTAAAAAAATGTTTAAATTGGTTTCATCGGGTTAGGTTATGAGGCTCTCAGGAAAATAATTTCCCTCGGGGCCTATGTCATCATTGGGGCTGCTGTGTGGAGGGTTCTTTTAAGGAAAGGAAGTAGAGGAGAGATCTTCAAAGTAAAAAGATTTGAGGAAAAGGGGTGGGTAGGAATCTGGGCAGTGGGTCCTGATCATCCGCCGCCAAGACCAAGCCAAACCTCAAAAATATTTGAACACAGCCAACCTCTTGGGGTGACCTATGGCAGAGTTATTGGTTTTCCAATAAAATAAATGATTCCTATTCACCCCTTCCAAATTGTTCTATTTTTCTTTTTTTTCTCAACTTTTAATGTCTTTTCAAAAGCGTGTTGAAATTGCATGATTCTGAGTTATCATGGAACCGGGCGTCAGTACGTCCAGGAGTGACGGACGTATTAACAGCACTTAAACAGTGCGGAAAGCGCATATATAGAGCTCTAAGAAATTCCTATTTATTATCGGCTATCAATGAGAATCGCATTAGTTTTTGAAGTGAAACTTCTTTAGGGCCGTAAGTGATTTGAAATTCAGATGAAACGGAAATGCGTCACAACTCAGTTCTACACAAATACTCGGTTCTAACGTACCCATAGCGCAATGGGCAAGACGCCTGACAAGTCTCATCGGCAATAGAGACAGACATCAAGCGAACGGAGGTTCGAATCCTACGAAAACCAAAAAAAAACTTTTTTTTTTTATGAAATCATTATCCAATCTTCAAACCACTTTAAACAAAACAGGCAAAAGAAAAGAAAGCGACATCTAGCGACTTTCTGATTTCTCTTCTACCGCTTGTGAATTACGCTCTCTGATTTTTTTTTCAAATTATGTAGTACGTATCTACCTACATATATTATCTTTCTAAGAAAACGAACAAAGAAAGATAGGCCTTTTTTAATTTCATGGATAAGTTAATTTCTTAGAAAAAAACCACAATGCCAAGGAATTATCATACTTAATCTCAAGGTAACTTATAGGTTCGTTCTTACCTAATTTTTAAATGTCGTACAGAACAATGAAATCACTGCGTTTTATTCATTTTTTATCGAAATCAGGATACGTCGACAAATCACGGACTTAGCACAGTTATCTTAATTCGGTGTGGGAGCCACGTAATTAGTTACCCAAATCAAAATAACAAATAGGTAATCCCCGTTGCCCATTGCTTGGAGGAAATTGACTTCGGCACGCGCTGTTCACTTGAAGAATACCAAATTAATACGCTGGTGACAAAGATGCGGAAGTAATGGATGACATTATACACAAAATGTCTTGCTTAGTTTGACGCCTCGTTTGACCTTCGACGGTTGATATAATGCTATTGTTTTATTATAATTCTGTTATGAATTTAATTTGTTTTAGATGGTACGTTCTTATTATGTACTGTGTTAATATTTCTATCGTAATTTCTGGACATTCGACTTCAAAATTTCCCGACCACAACAATTTTTTTAAAATTTATTTTAATTTATTATTTGGTAGGCGGAATGGGTACCGCCTCCACGGGAACCTTTATTGGATAACCAACACCTCTGCCTTAGGTCACCCCGAGTGGTTCGCTACGTTTGGTGATTTAGCAGGGGTACCCGGGTTTATGGGGTAAGGTTTGTCTAGGTCTTGGAGACAGATGACCAGGACCCACTGAACCCCAGATTCCTACCCACTGCTTAAACCCTTGTCCTTCCCAGAACTCTCCTCTCGTTCATTTCATTAAAAAAAACCCTCCTCCCCACAGCATCCCCAAAGATAAAATAGGCCCTAAGGGAAATTATTTTCCTCAGGGCCTCCTGTGTGGAGCTCATGTAAAAAAAAAGTTAGTTGCTTTATTTTCTTTCGTCTGTTTTTAAAGTGGTTTGAAGATCGGATATTGATTTCAAAAAATATATTTATATATATTTTTTTATATGAATACCGTACAAGAGTCCCAACTGCTCCCGTCTGAAGCCAGTGAGACTATGGCATCCCCAATTGGGGTACGTTGTAAGGCTGAAGATAGTGGGGAGGGGAAGGAGATAGGAAAGAGGAAGGTGGGGAAGTACCTGGCTATTCAGATCTGATCACCTAATACGGCTAATGCCATTTCAAGCAGCGTATTAATTTTTTAATAGCCCCACCCATCCTTTCGGTGGAAAAAACAAGCGAACTCCATGAAATCAGATCTCCAAGAACACCGAATAAATAATAGCTGCGTTTGTATGGATTATTCCCTGCGTGTGATTGGTGTGTTGTGTAGTGAATCTGAAGCAAATGGACAAGTGAACTAATGGCACCATAAATTCAAGGCAATCTTCCTCACCTGGAGCCATTCATTTGGGCTGATATTTCTGTATTATGCGCAGTGATGCGAAAGCTGTGCTTAATTCATTTGGAATAAACGGTTTTGATGTTTTTTTTATAATGAAAGCCCGGAGCATAAGAAAGAAAAAACTGGTGATTCTTAACTTTATCTTTTTTTTATTTTTAACTTAAGCTTTTTTTAACTTTATCTCCACTGGGACGACCTGCGGCAGGATGTCGGTTATCCAATAAATGGTTCCAGGGGCGGCGGCACCCCTTCCCGCTTTCTAAATTGAATGCTAGTAAATATAAAAAGTATAAAGTATAAAATAATTGCAAAATTTTTTGAAAAAAATGTCATTGGAGTCAAAGAATTTTATAGATTGAAATTATAAGTAGAACACCTCTAATATAAGTTTTGTGGTATGGAATAATACCAAACATCTTTATAGATTTTTTCTGTTGCGTCAATAAGACAAATTTTCTCGCGGTTTGATTACGTACGATTTAGCGCTATTCGATTAATTAAACAGATTCGCGAAGTAATAAGAAGCAACTGTGCAATAAAGCTTATAAATTACACGTCTTTTCGGATGTGTAATAAATTATCAATTATTAGAACATTGTATCTAATTTATAATAAAAATTATATCTTTTACATAGTGAACAGCACTAAAAAGTTAGGAATTGAAAAATATTACTTTTTTTAACAACATAAAAAGCATGATTTGAAAATGAAGTGAAAAAACTAGAAAAAAACATTATTATTGACCAATTGTTAACATCGATAAAAAAACCTTATTACCGATGTTAACAATTTAAAACTTTGACTTACTATAAACATAATCACAAAATATCACAACGAGAAGGAATAAACACGTTTTGGGTGTGGCTAGTTCGGTAAGTAATTTTAAAATATTTTAACCCATTGGCCTCAAACACCGCCATCCTTGCGGGAGTACAATGCAATGTCGTAAACTCCAACCACGCTAGCCTGGCGGGACTGAAATATGTCGGATTTAAACCGAAAAACTGACATGTGTAACATCTATTTTTATTTTCATTTATTTAAATGCCAAACGCACTATGATATTTAAGCATTCATTTTGCAGTATTGACAAACAAATGTTCCATAAGTTTTTTACCTGACATTTACGAATGAATTTTTGTTAGCGAACTGCGTCATTGAGAGTTTGTCAAAATGGCGCGTCTTGAAAATCTTGCATAGTTGCCCTCCACCTCCCCGATTGCTTCGAGGACTATATAACATAAAATTATTATTTTAGTTAATAAGTATAGATTTACATTAAAAAAAAAATATGCCAAAAAGATTTACCAATTTACAATTTTTTTAATCGAATTAAGAATTAAAAAAAAAGGTTTTTTTTAAAATTCTTAATTCGATTAAAAAAAATTGTAAATTGGTAAATCTTTTTAATTTTTATATCCACATTTAATAATATTATTATTTTATTTAAAAAGACTAAATATATTTTTGACATATCTTGATTCAGTACGCAAGTAAATTTAAAAAAACATATTACGATTAAACTTGTAGTTTAAAAGTTATATTAGATTTAGTACACCACTATAGATTTAAAATGTTTTAGCTTAATAATTCGGAGGCCAATGGGATCCATACCAGAATACTAAAAGCATTGAAGTTGACTGTGTGTTTTTAACAAATTTAACACAAACAATATGTTACTGAACATTACAATATAGAACTGAAGTAATGTCTTCTTTATGTTCTTCTTTTTTATTATTGTTATCGTAAAATATTAAGTCAGTAGGTTTTGTTTAATTATTCTATTTTTGTATAAACTTTTCACAATATTCAGGCTTTATAATATTAATTAATAATAATTGTGATTAATTTTCACAAAAAATTACCGTGATACTGCTCCCGCAGGCCTTTCAGAAGATTATTAATAAGTTATCATCAGATGATCATCTGATGATAACTAATTAGTCCTTTATTTATCTATTTCAACAAGTACGCAACATTCCGGTGGCTCGTGAGTTTGTGATGTTTGGGCGTGGTTATGAAGATTGACGAGGAGACACAATATACCTTCCAATTTGGGAAGCGGGTATGGGCTACATAATGGCTGTTTAAATAAAAATACATTTTTTAATAACTTTTTAGAGTTTTCGATTTTTTTTTAAATAGGTCAAATTGAAATTTTATTTTAGTTTTAGTTCGCGCGATAGAGTAATGTGCAGAGAAGGCTCATACCAAAGTTCAAGTAAATTGGTTCAGTAGAACTTGAGATATCGTATCAACCGTCTCGAAAAAAGTAGTTTGGAAACATGCGTTTAAAGTT
This sequence comes from Limnephilus rhombicus, assembly GCA_929108145.2. Lineage (NCBI taxonomy): Eukaryota > Metazoa > Arthropoda > Insecta > Trichoptera > Limnephilidae > Limnephilus > Limnephilus rhombicus. The sequence continues at coordinate 50,035,962 of OV815283.1, forward strand.
TTGCTTTATTTAGATTCTAGTTAGATTTCGTCTTAACCGGTCGAACTAAAATGGCTATAACTTTTAAAATAATTCTAATTTTGAAAAATCCTTTTTAGGAGATATTCTTGAATATCTCAACTATCGAAATATGAAGTAATTTTTTTCTAGACCCAATAAATACCCCCTTAAGTGACGTTTATATCTACCCTACATTAATAAAAAAATATATTAAAATAAAAAAAAATATTACTTTACCCATTTTCAAACTGCTATCTAGTACTGCTATCATTTATTAATTGAACGTAGTTATGCAGAAAGCAGCCAGGCCACAAATTTGGCAAAAATGAGATATTGTTGTAATCCGACGGAGGAACGTCAATTCTATGTTCTATTAAATCCAGGCAGGCCGCTTTCATATAAAAATTCATAGTAATCGCCTTCTTAAATATTTGTTGATCACGAAAACACCGTTCAACAATCTGCAGAAAGCGCCCACGGCACTCATATTCAGCAGAAAACAGCCAGAGACAACTGGTCGATTTTGCCAGTACAACTAAAATTTTGTTTATGACGTTTACCTGATCTGCAGAAAACGCTCACGGCGCTTGTCTGTCTTCTATACTATAGCGTTTGTACCGAAACTTTCAAGTGGCGATCTACAGAAAGCGCTCTCGCGCTATAATAATAACTAATAACTTATTTTTTGAGAAAAATCAATAATTTTATGTACGTATTATCATTTATTAATAATATTACATAAATTCAATGAAGTCCAAGACTGCTAGACAGGATTTGTTAGCCGGTTCTAATAACAATCTACTTATATTAATTTTAAAATTAAGGAACTGAACCTATCATTTTAACGTTTTAACGCATAGAAATAAAATATTTATAGTAAATGAAATAAAAAGAAAAAAAAAACATTGAAAACGAAATCAAAAAAGTATAAAAGACTAGGTACATAGAAAATTAGAGAGAGACAAAAATCAGGACATTTTTTTTTCAGCCAACAAATCCCTTTGAAAATGAAATTATTAAAATTTATGTTAATAAACGAAATGACATATATCAAGATTTTATTTTAATGATATTTGATAATAAAAAACCAAATATAAAATAATTTTTTGAAACATTTATTTTAATTATGTAAATTAAATAACATTATAAGCACGACCACAAGCATTGATTTCTAGCATATGGTTATAAAAACCCATAATGAATATAAAATAAATTATAATATCTATGTATATTATGTTTCAGAAAGTATTGCGTATTATAGTTTAAAATTTTATATTTCCTTTGAAAAATAAAAAAAATCCTCGGAATATAAAATTACTAACTATATATTATAATAGAAATATATCTATATAACTACCGATTTTAAGTTAAATAATAAAGCATGATTTCATAAATTAAGTGTATTTGGTAGCTCTGGCTGTTTTCTACGGAATGCGTATTTCGCAAAGTAAGGTCGAACGGTTGATTGCTGAGCTAACATTCTCAATAATGTATTCTGCAGAAAGCAGCCAGACCTTATAAAACACCAATATCTCTAAAAACCTACCCTTAAATCCACGTTAAAGTTATGAGTATTGGATATCTACATATTATTTATAATTTTTTGAAGTAAAAAACATCCTAGGTGTTATGTAGATTTGATTATTAAATCTTTAGACAAAAGTGCTCGTATCTCCGTTTGAGTTTTTTAGGGCTGGCTGCTTTCTGCATAACAACGTTCAATTATAAGACATTAATAAATGAATAAATAAAAAATGAAATAAATTGCTTGAAGCAGGCAAGAAAGGTGAATATACAAACAAAAACGCACTCGCCATATGGTGTTTACAAATTTATTGTTGTATAATGTCCAAAGATATTGAAATATAAGTAGATGTGCTATCTGCTGTTTTTACTATGTGGGTCTGCGCTTCCGGGTGTCGCCGATATTGTTTACCAATTAACAAATAAACTAAAAGAACAAATAATTAACGAATAAACCAAACAAACGTTAAACTAAATGAACGAATTCTTTCCTTATTCCAAATATATTGTTAACCAATATTAATGCACATTTTCAAAAAATCAACGAAATGAACAAATTCTTTTTGTATGAAAACTACGCTAATTAGCGCGTAGTTCGGCGACAGTGGCGCGGACACCATAGCATATCTCTTCTGTATTTGAATATCTTTGATAATGTCACGTCACAAAGTATCTGCTTCATATTATGAACAAATAAAAAAACTTCATGTTTTAATTATTGTGAAAATTCAAACTTTAATTTGCAAAATGAATGGGATGTTAAAAAAATATTTATTTGGTTACTTTCGGTGAATTAAATTCAAACCATCATTTTCCATGAAAATTACAATGAAATTATTTGTATTTGTAAAATTACATCTCTACAAACATCACAGAAATTATTCCACCAATTTTAGAGAACTACTATTATATTTTCTTAATTAAAGTGAATACACCGTAATTAATTAGTCCTGCAGCATTCACGAAACATTTCGCTTCTGTTAACATTTACACATAAGTAAATTAAGTCTTCCTTTCACGTGGCTGGTCGCAGTTCACGTCCCCCAGACCAATGAGCGTATTTTTTCTTATTCAAACTAATAGGGCTCGGGACCTGATGAGAGTACTAGTGCTCGTACAGTCCGTAGGTTGCTATTCGTACTTGGACATAAAAGGTCTAATGAATTACTAGAGCGAGGAAGAGGGCCTTTTCAGAGGCAAGCGGACCATAAGCCATTTAAATTAACTTTCCGTGTTTGTGCGAAAGAAAGTAATAACTCTGGAATGTTCTAGTCCACTGATGCTTGGACTGAGGTAGTCGAGCAAACTGGATCAAAATTTTAAAACCATTCTGAGAAAAATTAATTAAGAACTTTATATGTTGTTAATTCTGTCATCCAAGTATTTAGGTAATGCTTTCAAATGCTTTATTCTTCTTTCGTGTAGTGGGGGGTTAGAGGGAGACATCTACGTCTGCGAGCCAGTCTTGGACCTCAGGCGTTGCCCTGTGAACCTCATCAATCGAGGAATGAATGGATCATGCATTATATGTAAAATAGGCAGATTAACTAATAATTATAAATGTAAAACAGCTTTTTATAATGTGAATTCTCTAGGGAGAATTTTAATCAATAATATAGATAAAAGAGAAAAACTTGAAAACTCAAGCGTTTACCAAGTGAATTGCGCTAACTGCCCATCGTATTACGTAGGTCAAACTGGGAGGTCAGTCAAAACCCGAATTAAATAACACTTTACAAACTGGGTGAATGACAAAGGAGAATTGTCGAATGTAGCATCACACTTATTATAAAATAAACTCTCGTTTGATAAAGACACAGATGTTAAAGTTCTTCATATTTGCAATAAAGGTCATAAACTGGATTGACTAGAATCTGTAGAAATTACCCGCCTAACTAAAAAAATAGAATCTAACTTTGTAATGAATAAGCAATTAGAATCATTTGCTATGACTCCGCTTTTGTATCCATTGTAATTTTCATAATAATTTCGAAATTAAAATATGAATTTAGTTTAATTAAACTTGTATCCCTTATAAAAAATTAAAAAGGAACCTTGCAATGAATAAGCAAATAGAATCATTTACCAAGTCCCCACTTTTGTATCTATATATTGTAATTTTCATAATAATCTCGAAATTAAAATAGGTATTTAGTTTAGACCAGTGTTTTTCAACCTGTGGGTCGCGAAGCCTCTACAAGGGGGTCGCAGGGGGTCCAAAGTAAAATATTAGTAAATCCGAATTTTAAATAGTTGTTGTCATACAGGCATTTTTTCTTTGGTTTCGTTTCAGTACTCTCACTACAACTAGAAGTTGACGGTTGTGGTAATCTTTTTATAAATTTATCAATTTTTTATTATTACTACAAGTCACTTAAATAAATTAAAAATACGTGAGTTCAACACAAAACAAACGCGCGCATATGACACCGAATCGCCGATTGACAGGGTCGCGTTATTCCCGCCGTCCGACGTCCGTCATAGCCCGCGTCGCCCTGTACCCCTGTACCCTTCGCAACCCCCGTAATTGTGTCTCGCTCTTTAACTCAACCACATTCGTCGGCACGGCGCGGCCTCGCTCGCCTCAATCTCGAGTCGGCATCGGCCCGGCCTGTACATTGTACGAATGGGCGATAGCTCTACCTACTATTCCTTGGAGACGTTTGGCGAATTAGTTTGACAGCAATTTCCCTGACATGTCCGAAAATTTAGTGGTCTGTCAGAGAAATTGTCAGGAATTTTGAAAAATAATAGAAAAAAAAATTATAGAATGTTGTGGGCATTTCACGGATTTCCTGGCAGAATAAAATAGAATGCCAAAACATGATTATACAGGCGAAATTGCCCTGAAAAATGCACAACCTGGTGTACACTGGGTGTCATTCTTTTTTTTTATTTCATTCAATTTATGACTCTTGAATTTCTCTAGCCACCCCCCCCCCCCCCCAAGGAACCATAGTCGTCAAAGGTAAAATTGTTGCAGGCGAAAGGTAGGGGGTCGCGAAATATTTTTTACATAATAAGGGGGTCGTGCCATGAAAAAGGTTGAAAAACGCTGGTTTAGACCATTCCTACTCCAATGTAAACATGTATCCCTTCAAAACGATTCATTTGCTAAGTCGCCGCTTTTGTATCCAGTTTAATTTTCATAATAATTTCGAAATTAATATATGTATTTAGTTTAATTGAACATGTATCCCTTATAAAAAAATAAAAAAACTGGAACCTTGCAATGAACAAGCAAATAGAATCATTTACTAAGTCCCCACTTTTGTATCTACATATTGTAATTTTCATAATAATCTCGAATTAAAATAGGTATTTAGTTTAGACCATTCCTACTCCAATGTAAATATGTATCCCTTCAAAAAGTAACTTTGTAAAGATAAAGCAATTAATAATTTTTCAGTTCAATGTTGCAAATATCTCCCTTCTAATATTAAACCAGCGTTTTATACAAGAAATAATATCGGTAATTTTTTGAGAAATACTAAAGATAAAGACCATAAATTGACTAATTCCGTAATATATAAACTCAAATGCAATGATTGTCCCTCATTTTATATTGGAAAAACAACTCGTAATTTTGAAATCAGAATCAAAGATTAAGTGTGTTAATAATAATAATTTTTCTAAGTTCGCTAACCATATCATTGAAAATAACCATAGTTTTGAAAAAATTACAGGGATAAATATTCTTCATATTAATCATAAAGGAAAACGTTAAGATAACTTAGAAGCTTTGGAAAGTAAAAAAATCCCTTAAAAATAATGAATCTTTTATCAACAAACAAAATATATTGTCATATACCCCAATCATGGATTTGTTCCCCTACCCACCCACTCTACACTAATACCTACCCACCCAATCTACATTCGGCTCCACCCCTTACCATAATAAAACATTGTTCGAAACTGTCAAATTAGTATAAGCTTTCCCTGACGAAGGAACGTTTGTTCCGAAACCGGTCGGATTTGCACATTATATAAGTGGTTTTTACAAAGTTGTATTGTTTCATTTTTCTATAAAGCAATTAGATTCATTTGCTCAGTCCCCGCTTTTGTATGCAGTGTAATTTTCATAATAATTTCGATATTAAAATATGTAATAGTTTAGACCCGTGGTCGTCAAACTGCGGCCCACGGGCCGCTTGCGGCCCGCGGCACATATTTGTGCGGCCCGCACAAATATCTGGCGTTTTCATATAAATATATATTTTTTCAAGTACAATTACACTATCTGTTTTTTTGCGGCCCGCACAAATATCTCGCGTTTTCTTTTTAAATATATTTTTTTCCTGTACAATTATTCTAGCCATTTTTTTGCGGCCCGCACAAATATCTGCCGTTTTCTTTTTAAATATATTTTTTTTCATGTATATTATCCGTTTTTTTGCGGCCCTCGCAAATATCTGCCGTATCCGTTTTTTCACAATTAATTATTTTGTCGTTTGAGACTTTCAGGGGGGCGGTAGAAGACCCAGATAAAATTAGAGGTCGTAGAGATGGCACAGTGAGGGTGTAGGTAGGTAAAAAAAATTGTCTAAAAAAGACAACAAAAAACACGCTTATCACGTACTAATAAAGCAAAATAAACTTTAATATTGGTTAATTTTTGTTATTACTTAATTTTTGTTATTGTATAAATTGTAATCATTTTTATTTTTATCACGTGTGCGAAAATTCTAACATTTCGATAGTTCGGGAAGTGAATGAAAATTGAACTGAAAGATTCCATTACAGATAAAGACACTTTTTTTTTTAAATATACCTAATATATGGTTTTACGTGTAATATTATTATTAAGAATAGACACTAAACCATGAAAATTTAATTTATAATTTTTTATAATTGCTTTTATAACTTACAAAAAGGTCACCCCCCCCCACCCTCCCGAAATCAAGTGTGCGGCCCGCGGTGATACCTCACATTGTCCCATGTGGCCCTTGACCAGAAAAGTGTGACGACCGCTGGTTTAGACCATTCCCACTCCAATGTGAACATGTATCCCTTCAAAAAGCAATAAAAAATACCATACTTCATAAATATAATAACGATTTGACAATAAAATTAGGTCATTAGTAACTCATATTACTTGAAAGGTTTTTCCCTAATCATCATTGAAGTGAGCTACAAACCCAATGTAATTAACTTACTGGAATTACCAAAATATTAGAAAATATTTAGAAATTCAACAGTCTAAAACGACTTAGCAAAAAATATAATTATTATAATTGATTAAAATCCTTTTCGACCATTACGTTTACATATCCTTGTACCCCTCCCCAATATGTTGTGTATATAAACCGTAGACTAAGAATTATTTGTACCAGTCTGAAGATGGCTCTAACGAGCTGAAACCGGTTACGGTCAAATAAAATAAAGTGGAATAAAGTTTTATATTTGTTTTATTATAATAAATTACCTATTGTGGATGCCTAGCTTTTCAGAACGGAAACATTTGTGCGTCGGGCTGTCCACAGAATCCTGAACATTTTTCTCCAGTACCTTGTAAAAAACTCTTGATCTGTTAACCATTTTTCAGCCCTTTCTTAGTTGGGTGGTGCAATTTGATTCTTCTTTTCACGATAGACGACTTAAATTATAATACTTTAATCAAATGAAGACAATATTAGCGAAACTAAATCGAAAATGTGGAGACAGAAATATCAAAAAAAAAGATATTGGTCCCAGAGATGCCAATATCTTTTTCTGAGTTTTCTGTCTCCACATTTTCGATTGAGTTCCGCTAATATTGTCTTCATTTAATTAAAAATATTATCATTAGAAATTTTAATCATAAAGTTAAAAAATTAAAAATAAAGACTTAAATTATTTTTGTTGAATTAAAAATATTCTATGGGTTGGTTCTAATTCGCAGAACTTTGTTAGGCAGAAATAAGAAAGTTTTTGTCAAGCAGTATTATTAATATTATAGCAAAGCAGCACCAACACACATATCATTGTTTTGAATGCTGTGTTCACTGCGTCTTACATACTCGTAAATACTGATATTTCCTTGGTCAGAAGGAAATAAATGTGTTTCCCTCGAAATACTTTTGGAATAGTTAAGTACCGAAAATTAACGAGTAAAATTTGCTCCTTTAAAAAGAGAAAAATGACAGTTTTGTGACACGCTGTGCGTAAACTAGTCCTAGTGAGAGCTCGTATGGACGTCATCGATGTTCGACCTCTTTCGTCTCAAGCATCTTGTTTGGAAACGTAAAAGGCATTAGCTAATAAAACGAAGACTCTACGTACGATCTCTCGCTGTTTTTTTTTTTTTTTAATTTAACTCCACACAGGAGGCCTGAAGAAAATAATTTCTCTCATCTGTCAGATATCCTCGGAGCTTCTTCCATGGCAATACCGGTAGAACAAAGTCAGCATACCTGACCCCTGCGCTCAAAAGATTGCAAATGAATTGCTAAGATAGGGGAATCTATCAAACGGACCGACGTTTCTGCACAGAGTCAAGGGTTTGTTCATGTGTTTTGGGACTCCAGACCAGAGGTGGCTACCAAATCCAAGAGAGGGGCGCACTTGCAACGTGAACAGGGTGAGCAGTTATGTACTATTAAAGTATCTGCGGGCCCTGTAGCAAAGCTTCTCAGAGGCCAACTTAACTCTGAATTCGATGAAGCCCCCATCCCATAGCTGAGCTTTTACCCGTTCCGTCATTTAGAGATAAACCAAGCATATCAATGGAAAGCCTGTTCGGAAGATAGGAGACGAATATTACGTTGTTTATTCATTTCATTTAATTAGGAGTACGAAAAATAGGCTCTAAGTTAAAAGGTACTCATACCAATATTCTGCAGAATTATTAACAGACATCCCGTTAATTCGGTAGGATTAGCCAAAGGCAAAGCTGTATTTTTCTTGTTCCTTTGTCACATAAGTTATTCACGTTCATGACTCATTGAAAGACATTTTTGTAGACACGCTTAGAACGTTTCACGTCACACCTCGAATATTAAGCTGATTTATTAATTACAAATGAGGTAGGTACCTACATATCTGCTGGGTCAATAGAGCTCTAAGGCAAATTGGTGGCTTTTCAAAACAACGTTTTCATCAATAAGTAAACGCTTCTTGAATACTTAATTACTTTGTTCACTTATTTTCTTTAATATTTTGGTAACTTAGTTTTGTCAAGATATAAAAAAAAATATGATGACGCACCACGCAAGAAGCCTACTGATTGAAACATAAAAGTAAGGGGTGTTGCAGATCTGGTACCAACGTGTGAACCCTTGACTTCTGAACCTAAAGACAAACATTCCCTCTGCCACGGAGTTGGTTAGAACCAGAGAGTTTGAAATTGTTTTATGTATTCTCACTTGATTCTTATCTAAACATAGATAGACCCTTTTAAAAGTAGATAAAAACATAGATGAACTGTACCTACATCTGTGCACGATTGTTTTGTAGCATGGTAAAAATGAAAAATATCAAAAAACTATGATTTTATATTTCCACGGCCAAAATTATTTTGGTTATTTATTTTTGGGGTGTTATGCCTTGTTGCGCTACCCCCTCATTTAGTCCTGGCTTCTGGCTAAACCAGGAGGCTGTGCAACACGGCATAACACCCAAAAATAAATAACAAAAGTAAACACAAAAATTATCTATTTTTTCACTGGAAAAATATTATATAGGTAATATTATTATCATCATTTACCTATTTTTTCTGTTCTTTACTTAAATAATCTGTAATACACTAATAAATGCAAAATATTTATTATGAAAGGGCCTGCTTTCAAGGTTTTTTTGTGATCAATAATTTTGCAGAAAAAAAAACTTTTTAGATTATTTCGCCACTTTTTACTCTTTTTTAAGAATAATTTAAAAAACTAATTTACATCATTAGTTAATTTGTGTAACCTTCGACTTAAACCGGTCTGGACAATATAATAATTGTATTACATTTACATAATCAGATCTGTCAAAGTAGAGATTTATTATTTTATAGTCCAACTTTTTCATTTCACTTATTTAATTACTTTCAAAGTCATGTTTTTTTACAATTAATGTATGTCCATTACAAATCACGTAAGTTTCCACTGGAGCGATCACGGGGAAATAAATAAATTTACCTCGATTGTTCACAATATCACAGAAGATAATTTTTTAAATTTTCGGCCAACATTAAAAAAATCGTACCTTCGAATTTTAACACGGAAACATAAAAAAATATTATAATGCCATACAGCCAATAAATTTACCTGTATTTTACCGTTTATTTCATATTTGTAGGATTTATAAAAAAAATGTAATAAAAATCGTAAAGTTTATAACCGCGCGAATCCTGCATTTTGTTGCTTTGAAACTGTCGTGAGGGGTACTTATTCGAGTCAACATAGAATATTTTCGATTTCTGTATGTTTTTTGTGGTATACTTGATAATGAAAGGTTCAAATCTATGGAAAAGGGGCTTCATTTTATCATTTTATACTATTTTTAACATCGTTCTAAAATAGTCTACCATGTTCGGATTTGTAACATCCATGGTCATAATAGATAAACCATTGTAATAGCTTTGTTTTAAAATAAATGACTGGCCGGATAAAAGTTTTAAATAATTACTATAAATGTTTTACGAATGGTATGAAAATATGGTCCAATTTTGGACCGCTATCAATCGCAGATAAATAAAAGTGGTCAATTTTTCGACCGTAATCGCTCCAGTGGTGGCAGCAAAATACTTAGGTATATAAATTTGCAAATATATTAAAAGTATAATTTGACATCGTACTACTGGCGTAGCCAAGTTCAACGACCTTAAAAGCAATCTCAATCTTCGCACTAAATGCCTTAGTTCGAGCAAGTACCACCGACGTTAGTAACCAAATCATTAAACTTTACTGAAATGCGGATTATTTATTCAATATCAGCTAATAACAACTGTCAACAAGTATTTAATTAGTTTTGCTGATTACTAGAGTTTTCAGTAGAAACTATTAGGCAAGTTTCAGCTATTTCGGTTAGCAAGTTTGCAAGGGTCGGGCATAACTAGATATTGGCAGGCTGCCCCGTTCTGGCCAAACTATCCTACACCTAGTACCTACTACCCTCTACCTAATACCCACAGCTACCCCTAGCGAGGAATGGAAGGGCCGAGAATAATTAAAATTCTCCAAGGGTGTCTATCAAATTTGCCTATTAGGACTGAGACGTTAGGGACGGCTGAATAAATAATAGTCTCGGCTAATCTAACTCAAAAGTCATTCGATGTACCGAACTTATTCTGTTTCCGTATATGTCATGTTTCCTGACTTTACATTTTCAGTAAGTCGATGGAGATGAGAATTTGATGTTTTTGAAGTGAAACTTCTATAGCCCCGCTGTGATTTGGATTTCGGATGAGACGGAAATGATGATTACTGCACCTACGACGCATCAACTGCGCTCATTGGCCGCTTTAATTATGATGTCACTTTTAAAGGCTCCTATTGGTTGAGATATGAAATGGAAATTACATTGGTGGCTTTATTTATAACCTCACTTTTCAAGTATTGGTTGAGATTGTCGTGGTAAAGATTCGCTTCTACCGCATGTAAACTGCACTGAATTCGAATGGTAAGTTAATTATACTCAGTATTTAAGGCGCCGTATACCCGCTAAAAAGAAGAAGATGGAGAGATATGTAAATACGAATGTTAGAGAGAGCGCGCTAAATTTTAAGCGAAAACTGTGAAAATGTTTAAATAAAACACAACTCGTTTAAAATAGAGTAAAAATCTCGCGGGGTTGTCTAAAACAGCATTTAAAGAAACACTATGAATTTTTTCGTACATATAACTTGTAAAATAACTGAAACAAACATGTTTAGAATAATTTTTGGAGCATACTTTGTGATTTTTTTCTATCGAGGGAATTTTACATAATTTGCGTTTTGGCGCGGGAAATGTATACATATTATCTTCAAGAATAATATATATTTTTAAGGTCCTTAAAACTTAAAGTGTTTAGGGTACATATTATGTAATAAATCGGTAGAAATGGGGTATGCCGCGGCTTAATATTGGCCCATTGAACTTGAGCCTTACACGAATAATTGATGAACGACTAGTAATGGAAAACGACTGGTAAAAAAATGACCCATTAAAAATAATCGGATATAAATTTAAGTAAATAGTAAAAATACATATTTTTAAACAAACCCCGACCAATTTCTTGTAGACCATTACACAACTAATTTCTGAAAGAAAGGCGACATGAATTCAATATTATGTGCACTTACTGAAAATATAAGAATTAGGTACGTTTTTTTTTAAATTTCTATAATTATTGTCACATCACTATTGTTGTATGTTGCACATCACTAGTGATGAACTACTTATAATTATTGTCATCTGTGGTCTATTGAGAACTAATGTCAATTAATGTCAATGGTGTAAACACCTCTTCAATAAAATTTAATACAATAATAACAGTGTTTTCCATATCAAATACATAACTTAACATGGTGTCCGAAGTCGGATGTTAATATTAATAATATATTAAAAATTAGTGGTGAAAAAACAAGATGTTGAGGGATTCGCCAAAGTACGTACAACATGATTTTAATGCGTTGTCAAATCTACACGTATCATCAAATAGCGTAAATAACGATGGAATATGGAAAAATTGGTGGCAAAGTTATGAAATATACTTGGTGGCATCAGGTTTGGAAGAAGCCCCAGAAAAAAGAAAAATAGCAATTCTACTTCATTCCATTGGCTCCAAAGGTATGGAAATTTTCAAGTCATTTAACATGAATATGGAATCTATCACGCTAAAACAAGTCAAGGAAAAGTTTGACAATTATTTTGCACCACATAAAAACTTAACAATGTTAAGGAATTCATTTTTTACACGAAAACAAAATAATTCTGAAGACATCAACAATTTTCTACTGGACCTAAAAAACAAAAGTTTGGAATGTGAATTTTGAGAACTAAGAGAATCTCTGGTAAGAGATATATTTATTGCAAACATGAGTACAAATTTGAACCATATTCGTCAACGCCTACTACAAGATTCTGCATTGTCATTGCAAAAAACGATAGAAATCGCAAAAACCATATTAATGTCACAAAACAACGCTGAAAAAATAAATCAACAAATACACACAGAAAACATTTTTCAAATAAATCACAAAAGTACATCAAGACAGTCAAGATCTCCGTCACCATCATCACACCGTCATTTTCACTCAACGTCAAGTCAGTATGGATTTTCTAATCGTCATGGATCGCCGTCATCATCACATCGTAATTCAACGTCAAGTCAGCATGGGTTTACCAATCGTCAAGGGTCACCGTCACCATCGTCAAGATCAATCATTTTTATACGATTGGGACATAGAACATGTAGTTACTAGTCCATATCATTCACAGTCTAATGGTCAGGCAGAGAGTTCTGTTAGAATTATAAAAAAAATTCTTAAAAAATCTAAAGAAACAAATACAGATCCTAATATAGCTTTATTACATTATAGAAACACACCAAAAGCTAATTTGCCGTCACCTGCTCAATTATTAATGTCCAGAACTTTGAGAATGAATATTCCCTTAGCTAAAATTAAATTAAAACCAAAGGTTGTAAGATTTTCTGATTACAGAAAGTGTATTGAAAAAAATAATGCAAAAAATTCCAAATATTATAATGTGAATGCAAAACCCATGTCTATATTACAAACAGGAGATAATGTATACTTTAAGAAAAATCCCAAAAGTACTTGGTTACCAGCTATGGTCAAGGAAAAATTAAAATGTAATAGGTCCTATATTATTCAAGATTATTATGGTAACACGTACAGACGAAATAGAATTCACTTAAAACTGAGGTATAATGCAAACGTTAATAATGATCATCTGTCCATGCAATCTAATCCGGCACTTCAAGAGCAAAAGCTGGAGATGAGAGACAGGTGGAAGAAAATAACATTAATAACCCTTAGATTACCAGATTTGGAAGAGTTGTCAAACCACCGGATAGGTATAATGTGTAATGTTAATTTAATTAAAATTTTATTGTATTGTATAAATAAAGAAAGGGGATGTCACATCACTATTGTTGTATGTTGCACATCACTAGTGATGAACTACTTATAGTTATTGTCATCTGTGGTCTATTGAGAACTAATGTCAATTAATGTCAATGGTGTAAACACCTCTTCAATAAAAAGTCTTTAATACAATAATAACAGTGTTTTCCATATCAAATACATAACTTAACACATACGTACAAATAGAACGTCACGAACCCACAACCGAAATAATATTATTTAGTAATACTTCTGTTGAATTTCAGTTACATATTCCTTTTAGTCGTTTGACCTTTGTGGTTTGAAAAAATACGCAATAAAAAAATCCGTTAACAATAATTCAACTCTAAAGGCTTATTAATTACGCTAAGCCTTTTGCTAAACGGCCTACCACTTTTCTGTTTGCAAAATAAATATCACTAAAGGTAATATTTTTCCACAACAATAGTCGGGAATATCTTCGAACAATAAAGATTATACTGCTTCAGTAATAACTATTAAGATTCATCCGAATTCAACAAAGCCAAACAAATTAAGAAAATTCGAATAAATGTTCAATGTATTTCTATAATACTTTTCAAATGAGAGAAAATCAGTGCTCCTTTTCTATAAAGTGTTACGGGACAAAGCTTTGTGTTGCTAAGCTTATGAGCTGGGATTATTCTCGAATGGAAGATAAAATTTTCAAAAACATTAAAAAGCATTTTTATTTTCTCAGAAAGATTATGGGCTTTGAACATTTGATTCAACATTGCTACTCACTTCCGCACCGCCTGGCTGTGTTTTCAATAAAATCTCTTTCACTTTTTTGCTTCTAGACCTTTCAAATGGGAAATAGGGCTAAGACCCGCATTAAGACTCACTTTCCTCTACGACTCATTTAATTTTCAATATTTCGTTCATATCATACAACCAACAAATAAATTCAGAAGGAAATTCTGGGGAAGAGCTTGGTGTTTTTATATAAGTACCTAAGGTTTATATTTACGTGAACAAGGGGTTGAAAAAGTGTATTTTTGAAATGTTATTTATTTGTCAGATCTCTTTGGCTTCAGTGAGGCGATGTTATCAAAATGACGAGTTGTGACTGTAGGTATTTATTAATGGATTCTTGAAATATTAACCAATTCTTCACAATAAAACACCATGTCTTTAATTTAGATTAATATCAGAATACTTATTATCAGAAACGAGACGATGACGGCCTTATCGGTGACGGCCTTATCGGTGACGGCCTGAAGGCTAACGTTCTCTATTATGTTATCAAAAACTCTTTTGTTTCTCATCATGGCGTACCTATATTGTATTACCGACATCCATCGGATAACTCCATAACTGATTTGAGTTATCTACACGAGAGACACCTGTGTCTCATAACTGGAACTATCACAATATTAATATTAATTTCTTGTTTGTTCACTCTGATATAACAGGAGTTGTTATAAGTGGAGATTCCTCATATTTAATAAAAAACACGTAATCTGGTATAACAAAGCTATAACAATTATATACAAATCGAGCTTTTGAAGAGCCGCTTTCATAATATTAGAGTTCAATGGTGGCTAAAGCCATTTCAAATAACATTTCAGTGTATATGATTCTGGATATTTCGATAACATGAGACGCTTCAAGCCCAATATTCTTTTGTCCAAAGTACGGGATATAAGATACAAAATTTCGGTACATGGTACCCTAAAGAAGTGAACATTTAACTCTTGTAACATGCTGAGAAAATCTATAAACAATGGTGAAAACAAGCATTTGCGCTTGTTGAAGAAGAAATCTTCATGTTTGTAAAAAAAATAGCTTTTGTAATTCATTAACAATTTAGGCACCATCTACCATCTACATCAACAAGTTACAGCAGCACTTTGAATTATTTTTAATAAACTACTAAACATGAAACATAATTCCAAGCCAAATATTTAAGTACTCACATGACCCTTACATACATCAAGATTAACCCCTTCAGAACCAAAACTCGTGAAAATATTTGTGTGATATTCTCTATTCTCTATTCGCTGTTCTACTATTCCTCTATGCCATGCCATGGGGCACAATTTAATTAACTGAAGAATAGCGTCCTTTTGCCGAGTCGCGCTATTCCGACACGTTTATCTCATGCTAGGTCCATAAATGACTTGAATGTTGTAAGGACAATGCTTGCATTAAACAACTTTTACAAAGGCGGGGAAGATTATGCCATGTTGACGGGGCAACGCGGGGCTCTTTTGCCTTTGGTACAGTTTTTCCCCCAACTCCGGTAGCTCCAGTACCGAAACCGCGTATCTGTATGGGTTTAGGAATACAAGCACAATGGTAACCCACGTCAAATACATTGTTGTGTTTTTTTTATGCGAAACAGTCCAAGAGAGAATTTAGTTTTGTTTTAATAAGCTTAAAGATCCTCTAAGCATGGGCAAGGTGCAATGTAAAATTAAATTCAAATTTAAAACATGCGTTTACTAGATAAAAACAATCTTTTGAAATCAATTTATAACTTTTTGTGGAAAAGAGTCAATACGTCTAAAATTTGATTTAAAAATTATATATTTCCCGTTTTCTCTTGTTATACCCTTTTAACTCCAAACAGAAGGCCCAGAGGATAATAATTTCCCTCATCAATGTCACCCGAGATTTTGTGTGGAGGGTCTCTTTGAGGAGAGGAAGGAATAAACATTGGTCTTGAAGAGACCCATGTTATACGAAGGAGGAAACACAGAGGCCGGCAAATCGTTCCATAGCCGAGCTGTTGAACACAAGAACGAGTCGAAAAAGCGACCTGTTCTCATGTGACAAATGTCAACCGTGAACGTGTTGGGCACGCGTTTGGCGTGTTTCCCGACTATGCACCGGTGCCGAAGGGATCTTCCATTGAAATACTGGTAGAACGAAGATAAAATTTCCACCCGGCGACGCCTATGCTCTAAAGATTTAAAAGTTTGTTAAATTAAGCGAATCTATCAAACCGACCGCCCGTTTTTGCACAGAATCGAGGTTTTTTTTAGATAGATATTTTGGATCTCCAAACCAGAGATGGCTACCAAATTCAACCGTAGGGCGCACTTGTTATTTCTACAGAGTTATCAGTTGTGTAGGTTCTATTAAAGTACCTGCGGGTCCTGTACAATACGCCCAGTTTTTGAGAGGCTAACGAAACTTTGTTATCATGAATACCGCACAAGAGTCCAAATTGCTGACAACAGACTCGAACCATCCCCAATTGGGTTAAGTTGCTAGGTTGAAGGTAGTATGTTATCAAAGAGAAAGAGATGAGGCAGAGGATGGTGGAGAAGTAACTGGCTATTCAGCTATAGTCACCAAACTACGTTTCAATTCAGAAAGGTGGTCTTTCTCGAACATCAGAGCGATCCTAATAGTTTCTTCCATTCTAGAATGTGCTACAAACCCATTGTACCTACATTATTTTTAATGAAAAAATTGCTTTAACACAAATACATCAAATAAAATTACTCTGTGCACTCCGGGATTTGAACCCGCGATCTCCGTATTGCCAGTTGAGAGCCTTACCCCTTGACCACTTCTTATTCTTCTTCTTGTGCCCTGTCCGTTCAACGGACGTTTGCTATCATGTTGGCTATGCGACTTTGTTTACTGCGGCCCGGAACAGCTCCACAGTAGACTGGCCAAACCACTGTCTCAGGTTTTTCAGCCATGAGGTTCTCCTTCTTCCAGGGCCGCGTCTTCCGGCAATCTTTCCCTGCATTATGAGACGCAGGATCTCATATTTCTCTGGATGTCTCATCACATGTCCAAGATATTGAAGTTTTCGGATTTTTATAGTTTTAATTACTTCCTTTTCTTTATTCATCCGAACCATAACATCTTCATTTGTAACCCTGTCCATCCAGCTTATTTTGAGTATTCTTCTGTAGATCCACATCTCGAATGCCTCAAGTCACCTAATTAGTTCTTCAGTAAGCATCCATGCTTCCATTCCATAAAATAATATCGAAAACACGTAGCATCTGACCATTCGCATTCGTATCGACCACGGAGGACGATAATTATTAATATGATTATATAATTGCGGTTACTCAGAGCAATTGTTTCTTTACTGTTGAATTGATAGTAACAACAACAAACAATTCTACTACGTGCATTACTAATTTATACAAGAAAAGATATTTATATTTGTATAACCTGTCGTCAAACGAATTCGTCACACGAGACACGACACACGAATATCGTTTTAGGCCATCCACTAAACAGATAATCCCTAGAAGTGTGATCAATACTGATTTGAAAGAAAACTCAATTAATCTTATAACCTTTCGACTAATGGTCCCAGCAAGACACTTTGGAAATGTTTATTTATTAATTTTATTTATTTAAGTTTTTATTCCAGCAGGGCTGGGAGGGTAGTGCAATCCCAGTCTGCCATATTACATAAAAAATGAAAATAAAATTCGAACATAAATAATAGCAATAAAAATTAATCACAAAATTAAAAACAAAATAAAATTAAACAAAAATAAAACAGAAATTAAAATTTAAAAAAGAAATATTGTTTTTTTTTTTTTTTTTTTTATCGTCCATCAGGGAGGTCGCCTCATCATTTGCATCCATCGCTCATTCAGTGGGGAGCTGAGCCACCCGGATGCAGCCACGACAATGATGTTGTTTGATTTTCGTGTCCTGCTCCAGAAGCTGGCTAGCCGGTGGCGAAGTAATGCTGGGAATGAGTGCACCCTCCCTTCGGTGAACATCGTGGAGGCGCTGCAGAACCTCGGTAGTTGCATAAGTTGCCTGTATGCATTGTTGTAGCACACCCTCAGTTTGTCCCATTGCGCTGCTGGGTATTGCGTCCAGAGTTCAGATGTGTACAAGGCAGTGCAGTATGTCTTGAAGAGTAATTTTCTGACGTCGTCGCTACAGTGGTAAAAACGCCTTGAGAGCATTCCCGCCCGTATGTTAATTGCTAATTAATGAGCGGATTGTACAAACGAAGCTCTTAGAATTGAAATGAGCCGTATAAGCGATGCATATACTTAAATAATGCACCCGAGATGCGATCAGTTTATTCCATTTCATCTTGAATCTCGAAACGGTGGTTGAAATATGACTAAAGACCTCATTAACAACTTTTGAATGTAGATATAACTTTGTGGTTATCCATTATAGATTAATGAAACAATGTTACTTTGTGTGAACCACTTGTATAATATTTGAGTAAAGCCGACCGGTTTCGGAACGACCGTTCCTTCTTTAGGGCAAAAGTATACTGATTTGACAGACGGTTTTTTTTATCAAAACCGGTCGGCTTTACTCAAATATTATACAACTTACGATTTTTCACCTCATTAACAGTTTATTTCTCGTTTATAAAAAAAGTAAATAGCAGACTGCCAATGCATATTTAAGTTAATATTTCAATTCAACATTACCATTTTATTAATATTTTTACGTAAATGTTGTCGTCGTACATAATTTTTTAAATTTATTCCTTGTCAATATCGGTTCAGCTGTCAACAGTGAAACCGTGCTCGGTATATCCGATCCGATGTTGTAAAGTTATCAATTTCTCTGTGCTCGACTCCCTGAAGCCTGGAAAAGCTCAATGTCTCTGACTGGAGATGCAGAGGACAAGTATTTGCAAGTATCACAGGTGTTCAGAATGTCGGTTTTCTGCGGGATCTTGTTTCTTCAGCACAATTGGAATAGAGGTCACGACCGTAAAGAATAAGAAAACGAATCAAGAAGAAAAAGAAAGGGCAGACCCAAAAGACACTTCTATTGGTGTACCTCTTCAGTGACTCCGTCCAAGACACGCAGTGACCGCAGTGGCGTGTTCTTTGCAGTGACCAAATAATAGCATTATGAATCCACCTACGTGGACGGAATTTCAAAGCGGCAAGGAATACACGAATCGATAATGCGTCCGACAAATAAAAAAAATATATATACGTGCCTGCACAATGACCTAAAAATACGCACCACTCTTCAGACCTTTTAGAACTTTTGACAAACTTATAAAATTGAGTCAAGATTATAAGGATGGGGTATTTCGAGTGCAATCAACATTTTAAAATAATGTAGTTATTAAAAAAGGCATTTCTCTCCGTTTTAGCTATTGATCAATTTGTGATTAGCTGACGAGCATAACGGTCACAATGTTATTCTTGCAAGCTCAAAAATTGGCTGCAAAGATGTGCTTACTTGCCTATGATTTTTTTTCTTTTTATGAGCAAACCCAGGTTACGAATAACCTGAGAATATTTGAAAAACTCCTGAAAAATGTTGCTTGTGAAATGATGGAAGAGCTAGAGGAGGAATTGGGCTTACGGCGCCAAGATGGGAACCAGAAGCATATGTCAACTTGGCCACTAACCGATCATGTACCTACTGAACTTGAAAAGATCGAAATAAATATAATGGCTTAGTCAACGAAAGTAAGCAATGTAATTGGGTAGGCCAAAATGGAACAAACGGCATGCAGGACACGTCGCCAGGACTGGAGACCGAAGGACAAATAATCTTCTCATTCAGTGGCGTCCAAGAGGATTCAAGACGGTTCAAGGCCACCCTACAACACGTAGGATCGAAGAGATAATATAATCAAACCAAAAAAGTCGCAATGTAAAGTAAAATGAGTGGATGAAGCTAGGTGTAGTTTTTATTCAGAATTAGATGCTAATACCTATACTGGTTGTGGAAGTGAAATATATTTTCTGTATTGGACTGGTGATGAAGTTCCAGCCATTATCAAAACTTTTCTCGAAATGTCATGATATGATTTAAGGTTATCTCGATCCAAAGTCAAGGTTGATTGATTTTTAGGGGTTTTAGTCATCTTCGGATTATTATTTGAGCAACGAGATACTTTCCTATCATCACCATTGTTTTCTTTCTTTCCTAACCACTGCCTTCAGCCCTAATTCAAGCTAATTTTTAAGTACCAAAGTTTTCCAAATAAAGCCTTAGAATATTTACAATAAACACAATAGGAGGGAAATAATAAACGCCTTTTCAAAATTAAAAAAATATTTTGTAATTTTTTGAGATACTGCCAATAATAGTCGAACTAGTACTGATAAACGGATTACCAGTGTTTTTAAATGCGAATACCGCACAAAAATCGTTTTCATCCCAAAAATCCAGTGAGACTATGGCATCTCCAAATTATGCTATATTGTGCAACTGAGGGAAATGAAATGGGAAGGAGATTGGAAAACAATTGTTTTATTATTTTTTTATGTTAGGGCAATCCTGATGAGTTACAAAGGTCATTCCAGCACAGGGAGAACTTATTCGAAATTGGGAGGTAATAAAAAAATGAAAATAAAAGATATGTAAAATAAAACCAACAACAAGAGACCACAAATAAAACAAACTAACAAGAATAGACAAATTAAGGTTTAAGGGTTGAAAGCACCTACCTAGTTAACTTATCTAGTTAGTAAGGACAGCTAAAGTCATTTAAAGCAATATTTTATGAAGACGATGAACCTGAAACCCATTCAATAACAAAAAAACATCCCAATGATTTAAAAAAATTTGAATACCTCGAAGCTAAAATAAAACTGCTAAGTTTCCATAAACCGATACGCAAAACGATGATAATATTATATTATGAGAAAAGCAAAATATGTCGTACGCCACATGAATATGCAAAATTACGGTCCCCTTATTGCAAACGACCGAGCTGCCCCATGGCCCGTTTGGTCCTGCCGCTGAAAGCTCAGTTATAACATCTTTCTCTGGCGCACGCATCGTTAATAAGTAAGAGAGAGAGGTTATAACGGAGCTATCAGCGGCGTCTGTAGCACTTAAATTGAAGAATACTGGTCTTTATTGACTCGGACCCGCTTCATACATTGCAATAACTCTCTTCCAGCATGTCGATATGGATGATAATTCTGAATGGATTTTTATGTCAATTTTTCCCAAATTTATCTGTAATTGGACGTTGACCACGACGTAACCTGCGTAAACGATCATTTTAAGTGAATTTTTGGAAACATATCAATATTTTCTAAAAGTATGAATAGCGTATAAAATTTTTAGACACCATTCAATTCATTGCACAGTTATGAAGCGGAAAGTGTACACCTAGAACTTTCGAGAGGATTGTCGTTATTTTTTTCGAGAAGAGCGGTGATATTTAAACTAATGTTCGAATCTACAATTTAATCTATTTGTACTGAATTAGAAAAAAAACTAGTACCTACCTATTTAACGAATGTCTACCGTCTCGATGTTTTAATTATTCTCTATTTAAGTATGATTATTTTATTTATTCATTTATTGTTGTATTCTCTTACCGAAAAGCCCCTATTGAAAAGGATAACTTAGCGGGCATAATTTCACATTGTATGAAGATAAGATTTACGGTAAAAAAAAATTTATAATTAAGTGGGTACCTAACAAATATATAAAATCAATGTACCTTCTAGTCCAGTCAGTGGGGAGTTTTACCTTTCAAAAGGTCATGTAGTAGCGATTTTGATATATGTTGTTTAGATTGGAACTCTAAAGAAAAAATAAGTTTTCGACTTTGGGGAGGGCGAGCTCGGGCCATTCGAGCTATTCGAACACCATTTCATTCCGCCTACGGTTACCCCACGTGATTCTACCCTCCTCCCAAATTAACTTTATTACTAAATGCCCAAATTAGGGCCTTTACCTAAACTGTGATTTTTATGTATTATCAAAATTATAATTAAAAAACAACCAAATTATTCAACCTCACAAGTTTTCCAAGATTTTCAAGTTCCACCGTTAAAAAATACATATATTAAAAATGAATTCCTTCACATATACAAAGATATTACAAAGAAATTGCACCATGCCATGTTACGTGTTGAAAGCAGTAGACAAAACATAATGGGTCGTTTAAGCACTCCATCAATGTATACCAGTTTTGCAAAACATTACTTCACTTATACTGGAATAATATGGTTCTATCAACTAGCTACACAGCTGAGGTTAGAACTATCTATCATCATGAATAATTTAGTAAGAATCAATTGACATCTTATTTGTCTTATTCTATTACTTTTTAGTGTATCTTGTACTTTTTATTTTAATTTTAAATAATTTGTTTTAAATATTTAACAGTATGTTAGAAATTATATACAAAAATTTCTTTTCACTTGTACATATATGTACAAAAACTTCTTAATTATTATTTTTTAATTTATAAACTAACGTTTAGACAAGATTTTTATGCATAGCACAAAAATATAACAAGCAGTAATTGTTGAATGAAACACTAGTATATATTGAATTATTTGGCGGGTATTTGATAAGCCGCCATAGCTCAGTGGTCAGAGCATTCGACCGGCAATCGGAAGGACACGGGTTCAAGTCCCGTTGGCGGCAAGTATCTTTTCTCGGAAGATTTTTCAATGTAAATGAGTGTTTCAGGCTGACAATTATTGCTTGTAAAAACTTCTTGTTTTTTTTCTTCACACTGAGTTAAGTTATAATTTTTAGTTATTTATTAATTTTTATTTTTTCCTCTTTACATACGCGTTTTTAATTCTCGTAAAGGTAAATATGTCTAGTTTATAATTTGAAGATGAATATACACGTGAAATCCTATTTAGATACTATTTTGATTAATCTTTGCGACGAATCGGTTTACAGCATGAACATCAAAAAATATGCTACGGATAAATCAAAGCTTTTACTAGCTTTTCTATGTATTGGAATTACAATAAAATTATTATTTACGTACCAAAAAATATAAGCGTAAACCACCAAAAAAGTGGTTTTTCATGACTTAACTATGAAGTAATACAAGAAACAATTTTTAAAAAATACCCCTTTAAGGCTTAGACTATTTTTTAGGTTTTCCATGTTCTAACTTTTTTTCGTTCTTAGAAAATTGTGCACAAAATAAATAAAAACCACTTTTTCGCTTACTTGCCTCGTGCAAAAAGACGCTCGATTTTTGCAGGCATGAGATTCGAAATATTTCTAGCGTTAATATTCCTCTTAAATATATATCGTGTTAATTTAAGTGCATTTATGATTGTTATAAATAAATTAAACTAACAAATAAAAGAAAATCCAATTTTAGTTTAAATTACGCAAACTTCCAATCTTTTTATATTAATATTTTCCTCAAATATCAACAAACTTCCGTTGTTCTTGAAGTGATCCAATTTGGTAAGTGTTTTCCTTCGACAAAAAAGTGGTTACGTGAAACAGAGGATCCGATGGGAGCCTATCTAAGATTTTCCATCTCAATTACCACCTTATTTTAAGATAAGAGATAAAATAGGATAGTATTCCGTTTGCCAAGATTTCCCGCCGGTCATAGGGCAAGTTAGCTTGATGGCCCGTACGATTGTTTTAGAATACAAATTATAGCTTTGGGTCATTGTGCTTCTCCAACTTTAAAACTTAAATTAAACAATTACCTAAATAATACCCCGGCTCAATATCGAGACGTAATAAATATGATAATATCCTGAACGACGTAATTCTTACCGTAATTGATAAAATTAATATCCATTTAACATTTAAATTAAACACATAACGTGAAAATAGCGTACGTATAATAAATTTTAATAATATTAAAAAAAGTGTCCTGGGTGATGTGACTTTATTTATTTTTGTTTGTTTTTGTAACTTTATTTAGATGTAAGCAAATTTTTTCATACATCTAGTATTAAAAAAAACATATAAAATACATAATAAAATAAATATAGTCATAAAATTATAACGGAAAGAATACAGTTTTAAAAAGAAAATACAGTTACTCCAGTTAGAAATACAAACAATAGGGTTTAAGACATACAGTTAATACAAATAAATACAATTCATAAATTTTTCTTAATGTATGCAGCACATGTTTTACGAAAAGTGCCAAGACTTGAGGCTTCCTTGATGGAATTTGGTAGGTTATTGTAAAGTTTTTGACCTTTATAAAACACGCTGTTCTGTCTACACGTAAGTTTAGTTTTGGGAAGCCTGAAGTCTCGGCAACTCCTCGTAGGATAATTTATGTTTTTATAAGAATCTACGTTTTATATTACGAGATAGATGAAATTTTACACACTTTGCCTCCGAAATAAAGGAAAGGTCCCTGTGAATTGAGATTTCGAAAAAACACCACAATATTATAAATTTATTATGAAAATAGACTGGAAAAATAACAAAAAACAAAGTATTAAAATCATTCGGAGTGTTCGGTATTAAGTGTTTTAACTTTGGGGGGTGATTTTATAATGGTAGAAGTAAAAAATATGAATAATTTTTTTCCGAAATGTCATTATTTTTTACCATGCAAAAATATTTTTCCATCAAAGATTTTTTTTCGAGTTATCGATTCAACTTTTTAACCTCAAACCCACCTTAAAATGTTTGACTTTCAAATAAAGCTATTTATCTTGTTAACTTGTACATTATTTATAATCGCCTCCCGAAAAGCGCACTTTACCCCCCCCCCTGATAATAACTTTTATAATACATTTGTCTAATTAAATGTGCGTGTCTCTTTATTTTTTTCGTTTTCAGCAATTTTATTCAAGAAAGACATAAAATGAGCCACATTTAAAAAAAAAATGTGTCTTTAATCAAAAATTTTATGTTTAAAAATGTTGTAAGTTTATTTCTCATAATAAAATTTGAAAGCGAATTTCAATACCTTTAAAAAAAAGTTGAAGATATCCAAATCTTCAGGAATTTACTATTTTTTGTGAATTTTATTAGGAAAAGGAAATATTCCGACCTTCTGACGGAACATGTCCGCGGCCTGAGAGGTTAAATGTTTCAGTAGATGATACATTAAATATGCATCATCCATGTCATATGTATCCATCAACATAGTTTGTTGTATCTTTATTTATAAATAATACATGATCTTAATAATTGTACACACATTGTATTGCTTTCACTGTTGTATGAGACCACTTATTTGATCCATACAAATACTATAAACTATAGGGCGCTGGACTCCAATCGTCACTTCGGTTTCGGGAGATAGTTTATAAATAACAACTCAGAGATCTTTTTGGTAATGACTAAATATTTATTTTCAGACGGTTTTTATACTAAAATCTTCGCACAACTGTTTTAAGAAAACGTAAACATGTTATTGTTTTCATCTCTGCAGGTGGCCGAGTGCACCTGTTGTTTACATATTCTTGATTATCCCAGGTGGCCGACGCAGGTGTCCGGTATCAATATTAGTTGCTAAGTGCTTTGTTTTGAATAACAAACTGGTTCGAACACGTGCAGTCTTTTCTTTTACGTAAATAATGTCTTCCAAGAATCGACCTGATTACTCCAGGTGGCCGACTGTCCCTGTTATTTATGTCTTAAAATGCAGGATTTGTCATCAATAATGACTAAGTGCTTGGTTTTGTTGCTAGGTGCTTGGTTTTGAATAACAAGATCTGGCAGGTGCTTCAAGAATCGTCTGTTACGACTAGCGTCTATTCTACTGAATAACTGGGATGAAAAAGAGTGAACAGATTTTTTTTTTAAAAAAGACAAACATTCCCGGGTTACGAATAACCCTACAATATTTGCAAATTTCCTACTACCACCACAATAAGCCCAAAATGTTGCTTGAGTCATGATGAAGGACTTAGTCAGCCGAGGAATCGAACACGGAACGCCTGGATGGGAACCAAACGCGATGGCCACTCAACCACTTACTGGTCACTCGATGCTTAGACTGTTGCTGTCTCGCTATAATACTGCTGAAGTTAAACTGACAATTAATGTATCCCACAATTTCGATGCTTATATTTTAACAATACGTAGTAGTTACAAATGTGTATATTGAATGCAGTTTTATAGATTTAAGCTAATCATTAAATGGCGACTGCAGAACAGATTTAAGTTATCTTAGAGTGATAGGTAAGTAGGTATATATTTTTTTTACAATCAGCCAACACTTTTAACATAAAAATCGTATAGTTATACTTACAATATAATTAAAAAGATAATTAAATTGGCCTAATATTTTAAGGATCGCTGGTCCGACGTGCCGCGTATACAAAGCTTAAAATCTTCTTGACTTTCTCAAGTGAAATCGCTACGTGACGGCAATATTGAACCAACATGTTAAAGGCGACTACCTATTTATATTTTACTTACAAATACAATAAAATGATAAAAATATTTTTTCAGCACATGCTCATTCTTTGGTTTATATACTGTGTACTCAAAGGAAGAAAGGGTTTGTGTTTTAATTATGATTTGTGAAATGAACCGTTTTGTTTGTTGTTTTTCCACATTGGTTTTTCTGTCTGATGCGTACACGAAAAAAATCAGATGGTTTACCGACACGTGAGCAGGGCACATAGAGCTGACCGTGTGAGAAGCATTAATTTTCAAAATTTATCCCTTGCTATCCCCTACCGCTGCTTTGTCTCCTTTACAATCCTTTCCTTTGTCCTTCCCTCGTCCCCCATTCCTCTCCTTGGTAACCTTTCTCATACGTCTCCCGCGGACCCTACCCCTTCCGCGATATCCTTCCGCCTTTCCCGCCTTCCACAATCCCTCGTCTCTCCTCTCGTAAACCCACCCCCTCTTTCGTTTTTCTCCCCCCTCCCGGATTCCCTTCCCCCTTCCTTCCCCTCCTATCGGTAAACTACATGAAATACACATGCTTTTACATACCAAATTTACCCCCTGTAATCCCCTAAAAATCCTCCTTTGAAATCCCTCTCTCTGCCCATCCCTCATCCCCCTCCCACAATACCCCCCTCTACCTAATTCCCCTCCCCTTTCCTTTTCTACCTTCCCCGCTTCCGCCACCCTCGTTCCCCCCTTCCTGATTCACCACCCTCTCCCGCCTTCTCTCCCTACCACAAAACTACCTGAAAAACAAACATTTTTCAAACTTCTCGCGCGGTACCCATTGCAATATTCTTATACAAATTTCCGAAAGGCTCACCGTTATAAATATAAACGTGCGCATACCAAATCACCAAAGTTTCATCACAATCGGTTGAATGGTATAGGAAATAATTTCATTGAAACATTCGTTTTTATAAAGGTACGAGTATAAAGATTTTTTATAGAACTGTCACAAGTATTACAACAAAGCAAACTCTGCGAATCTATTTGTCGAACAAGTTTGCTCGTATCCAAGACTCATAAGAGTAGTAATGTTATACGTGCATTATTAATTAAAGGTAAATGAACTTCGTTTAACATTTTTTTACGTTTTCATTTGAATATCGAGCAAGATTCCAAACTCTAATCATACAGGTATTAATTTGGCTAGTTTTGTGGTTGCTAGAGCTTAAAAACCATGTGAAATAAAAAAGAGACACGAAATAAGAAAATAATACATTCATTTGAATGTAACGTTCTCGTGTCTTTCGTAAAATTCTCTATCTCCACATACTCCGACTTATAGATTTTATTTGCACGTTCAGCGTTGGTATTGTGAAACTCGACATAAAAAAAGTTTTCCAATACTACACCGTGGTTTTATATCAAGATTTTATAAATAAGGTGACTAAAGATGTTAATGATCGTAACCTTTCTGAATGTTTAATGTATGCCTACATAGTTATATTTAAAAGGGGCATTGGTAAAAATATTAACTTCCTACCCTCTAACCTCTAACCCGTGCCATTCTACTTACAGATATAAATTTATATCGATAGAAATTTCAATTATAATTCTAAATTTTGGTTACTGCACTGTTATTTCTATTACCTACTTTGAAAAACGACAAGAATTTATAGGAGCTGAAATATTCACATAATTGTTTTACCACAACTATTTATTTTATGAAGTAATAATATTTTTTGAAATAATAAAACCATTACAGCTATTATAAATTAACGTCAACATTGATTTAAAGTTCCATAGAGCCTTTCATGAATTCCTTTGATACAATATTAACTATCAATCGGCCTTCGATTTCCGGCCTGTTTAAACAAAATGGAATTTCTCGGACCCTATTAAGCCGTCCATCGAAGCCTTAGTTAATCTCAACCTTCCCGTGGAGCCTTCGAGCCTGGCATCAAACACTCAGGGACCGTGGGGCGAGGGGTGGTCAAGACTGCGGCGGGGAGGGAATCAAAAAAGGTTACGAAAACCAATACTGCTAACAGGATATTGCGAAAATCACTTCCTGCCAGGCCCGTCATACTTCCTTCCGCACCTTATAAATTTGAATAAGAAATCAAGTATGTAACTAACAGCATTTATACAATTTTTGATACCCGTCGATTTTACTTGTTAACAGAGGCGTCTTTTTTTTAATTTAAAAGAATTTTTTTCTCTTCTTTGTATAATATTATTATTTTTTTTTTTCGTTATTCGTCTTTATTAATTCTATTACAATAAGGAACTCCAGTGAAAAATATTATGGCTTTAAAAAAATATGTTCATGTAGACCAATAAACGCTGATTCTGAATATATAAGTTTTATTTCATAATATTAAACGCAGAGTTTTTAAAAAATTATTAAAAAGTGCATTTTTAAACCTTTCTTCAAAACACAGCGTCAAGTTGGCATTACTGAAATGGTTAACGGTGACGTCACTGTTAACCTGCTAACCAATTCACCGAAGTGTATCAAGATGTATTGACATTTGAAATCTTACGCCTTACGCCACGAAAGACACGCACGCCATTCAACATTTCATGTTTTTTGGTTATTTTCATACTGTTAAAGAGATTTAGATAAATAATAGTTATTATGTTTATTGGAAACAATATTTAGGCTCTCAACAATTAAAATTATGACGTAAAAGGGCTATATTTGAGGTTGAGCATAGTCATATGTCACATTTGATATTTGGTTTACGATACATCGGTCGTATTTTCGAATTGTTTTTTACTAAAGGGGCTTTTTATACAAGTTATTACACAATCGTCATGATCGGTGTATTATAAATACCAGTGTTTTTATATGTGTTATACATAAAACAATGTACAGTCACGCCTGAACACAAAATTCGAGGCTTACGATGTCACTTATGCAATGAAAAAGATGATTTATTGTTTTTATATTGCATTTTGTTAAAATACAATACCAGTACCGGTGAAATGTGAACATTTTACCAATGTTTTTCTGTATTAAAAGCAGTTAATCTTGAATAAAAAAACATACCTCACACCTAAAAGTCATCCCAAAGCATTCCGCCTTTGATTTCTCTGGATTCTTCATTCAAACAGGGATGTTCTGCCCAAAAAAAATATTTCCCTAGATTTCGAAGTGAAATTTGCCTAGAATTTCATATTTACGCAATTACCTACGTAGCCACCTGATTGTGTAACACTAATCCTGTTATTATGATTAATTAATTGGGAAGATATCGGAATTTGGTAAATGTACTTATAATACTGTGCTTTTCCAAATAAAACACTTTTTGCTACGTGAAATAATAATTTAAAATTACAAATACACTCACCACTGAATTCCAAAAAAAAAAACAAAACACTTTGCACAATAAAAATCAACCGCAATCACCGATAAAACGGAACTTAAAATTTTTTATTTTTTTTCAGAGGTCCCATTTATCTTTTTAGATACATAATATCATTTTAAGTTGTCAGTGTTAAAAATAACATTGCATGTAAGTACATGAACAATAATAAAAATTCATAGGAATTCCAAAAAATATATATACTATATAAAAATATATATATATATATAAAATGTATATTTAAAAAATATAAATAATACCAGTAATATTGTCATTTGTAATAAAAAATTTGCCAGAGTTCGAAATTTCCCTAGATTTTGTCCTGATTTCCCTTTTCCCTAAAAAATATTTTTCTCCCCTAGAGCTAGGGAAATTTCCCTAGACATAACATCACTGATTCAAAATAACAACTTGAAAATAAATAAACTATCGGTGGGTGAAGACGTCACACAATCCACCATAGATACGGTGCTTTTCGTGGGGTCTTGGAAAATTAAAACTTTGACAATTATTGTAACTATTAAAACTAACTATAATAATAAAAATAAAAGTGCAGTTATTTAAGTTTGAAAAAAAAAAAAAAAATTGGACTGGAGTTCTCTATTGGAGAGCTGTGCCCGTCTCACGAAGAACTCCTTTGTTGAGAGCAGGCACAGTTCATTTCAAGCAAAGTTTGAACTCTGAATGGTGGTCTTACACCGGGGCGATACTCAGAGCATCTTCCACTCTGGAACGTGCCGCGAATTCACCACATATATATTATTTACAAAAAATTTGTTGACAAATAATTCAAATTATTCAAATAAAATTCATTTGCGTTCGCCAGGATTCTATCCCGCGACCTTCGGATTGCGAGTCAAGAGTCTTACCCCTCGACCACGGAGGCCATCAGAAACACAAATAATAACGCAATATTACATTTAAAATACAAGACAATCAGCATTATATCACTGGAAAAGCATTCTTATAGGTGGAGGCGCAGTTTATAACTAATAATAACACAATGTCATAAAATCATCATCGTACCATTACTTTTTGGTTTATTATTCTTTATTCAAAAACATATCTTAGATATACAGTTTTTACAAGTTTTTCGACTGCCACATGGCACATGCCCGTATTATGGTAGTCGAAGTACGAGTATGTATATATAATTGTAAAATATAATGACTGCATGTTCGTTTTAATATTCATTTAATTATTTTCTCTATTTATTTAGGATAATGTTCTGCATGTTCAGGTTTTTACGAGATTAGTGTATGATACTGAAACACGGTTTTTGTATAAAAAAGATAAGCATAAAATAGATGGTAGGTATAAAGGTAAATTTACGTGAAAATAATGTATTACAGTAAAAGAGAAAGTTTTTAAATTGTAGCTGGCTTAAAAATAAAAATATAAAATTTACAGATGACATATGACGGTCTGATTGACTGCGATTAATAAATAATAAGTGACTAAGTGCATGTTACAGAAATAGAAAAAGAATTAGTTTGTACATTACAGATAAAACAGAAGGGAAAGAAAAATTATGCAATATCTCCTATGCGAAGATCCTTAGACTTAAAATATTGTAAATAAAAATATGGTTCATAAAAATATTATTCAGGTACGTAAAAATATTATTCAGGTACGTAAAAATATTATTCAGGTACGTAAAAATATTATTCAGGTACGTAAAAATATTATTTAGGTACGTAAAAATATTATTCAGGTACGTAAAAATATTATTCAGGTACGTAAAAATATTATTCAGAAAATAATGGTAAACTTGTGCAAGTTATTGTAAATGCATACTTATAAATCGGTTTTGATAAAATCTCTGTCTTGGCTGATGATCAAAGACTCGGTGCCTAATTTATATTTAATACCAAGTGGAAGGGAATTGTATAACGATGAAGTTATTATATTATCAACTTCAATGTGTTATTATGATTACATCGCTAGCAGAAAACTAAAACCCCTGACACCGGTGCGGGAGCCAGACGATTTTGTCCGCCAACTTACAGATATTTAAGATATCTTCATTCGACAGATGTTTTACTGAAATGATGTATTACAATTTACAACTATTTGTAAACTAAAAACAACCTTTTTCAGGTTTTGAATAATTGTAGATGTGAAAGAAATGGAAAAAAAAACACAAGTGTGCAGTACGCGGTAGTGGTGAAACCTCCAGAAAACTAAAGCAAACAAGAGTGGTGAGGCTACGAAGCACCGCACAAAGAGGTGACCGATTATCTCGTTTTCTTGCAGGCCAAATCCTAGAGATGTAAGTGTTTGCCTCTTTTTAGGGTCACTTTTACGTCTCATCGAGTTTCAAATCAGAATGGTGCTAAAGAAGTTTTCTCTTGGTAAACAGGAAAAAAATATCTCAGGGTTGTTAATAACTGGATTCATTTTTTTTAATTCGTTAATAAACCATTACTACGAGAATTACAAGAATAAAAGTATTTGTTGAAATTTTAGGTAGATTCTAAAGTTTCGGCCTGACCCAACAATAATTGAATTATTTTTTTTAAATTAATAATAGGCCACTTGCATCACATTTAAAAAAAATCCGGTTTAGGCAAATATTCTAAGACAATGTGTATTTTTTTTTTAATCGTAATTTTGAAACCCTGGCGATTTTAGAAAATTACAATCCGAAAAATCAGACCATTTTTTATAAACCGGAAAGACGGGACATAATTTTATAGGTGCGAAAAAATGATAATTACATAGCCGAAAATCATTTAAAAAATAGAACGTTTTCCAAAAGAAAGGACACAGAAGAATAACGAGGCCTACAAAAATATTACATATCATAAATATTTTTTTCCTTGATTCATCTTATTGATCAAAAATCATTTTAATGTTTAACGTTTATATTACTAAATCTAATGTAATATACTTATAATAATAATAAGAATATTATAAAATTTCATCTTGTTAAAATCAGCACCACTACCATTATACCTCTAAAACACGTAACGACAGCGTAAAATGTACGGGGTTCTCTTCATAACATCTGTCAAAAAGTCAAACCAAATGATAAGTTCGTAGAGAACAAACAAAAAATCTAGTGAACGTTAAATGTCAAATTCAAAAATTCGCCTGAAATCAAAGTGATGCCGTATTAAAAAAATAAATCAGTGTGGAATTTTACAAATTTAATAGGAACATTTTCGGAGACAGAACATTTTCATGAAGTGTCGTCATGGGCCCAAATAATGGATTTATTTATTTAAAAATAAAAAATACTGTATATTTCTAAAAATGTTTACTGACATTTTGGTAATCTTAGTAAAAAAAACTATCTTCACGATTTTTTCCAAGTCGTTATGAAATCCATGCAAGGGCCTATTGTTGTTGTTTTACTTCAACCTATCCAAAATCAATAAACAGACAAGCAGAATACCTGCTTTACAAATAAAATGATTCCAAATCTAAGGTGAAACTTCTTTTTGGCAAGGATTTATCAGCTTTTTCAACCGTTTAAATGTATTTTTTATCACGAAATCCCGTCTCGGACAGGCATCCCAGTTCGTGTTCAGGGAGCAATTTCCCCCTGAATATTGCACGGCGAAGTGTCTATTTTTATTGACAGATTTTATTTATTTATATTCACCACTTAACTAGAGAGTCCGCCATTGGTCGAGCCGACCGTCACGTGCACGCCAGGGGACTGACTCGCGCGCTGGCCTCAGAACTTGAACATTTTCTTGAATATTAAACATTAACTAATGGCAGGCTAAATTTATTTTGATCGGTCAACTTGAATAGTGGAATAAAATATCGGAGATGCCCTAGGAACAGTCAAGAGACAAAAATCGATGAAATTAATCAAAGGTTTAATTGGATATAATGAGAGTTAATATAATATAATTTGATGTAATTTATTTATTTATTTTATTTATTTATTTATTTTATTTTAAATGCACATTTACAGTTATACATAACCAATAATAAACATACATTTTATTTTATTAAGTAATTATAGCGTTTTTGAATTGATGAATATTTAGTTTAAAAATATCTATGTCAGGGGGCAGGAAATTTAGTAAAATAATCATTTTTCCGAGCGGCATTACTAATGGTAAGTTAGTTCTGCATCTCGGAACAACAAAAGTTCTGTGTCTGCGCGCTCTTGTGAAGTTGTCGGGGACATAAAATTCAAATTTTTGTAATATATCTGGAACACAGATGTTACCGTTTAAAAGTTTATATGCTGTTGTCAGCAAAGCAGTTTTCCTTCTTTCGGCGAGGCTATTAATACCCAGCATGCCGGACAAAAAGGCTGATGGATATAACCAGGGATAATATCCGAAGTCTCTAAGATATAAATATCTCAGAAACTTCTTTTGCACTTTCTCAATCATTTGAGAGTATGTTAAATCCACTGGTCCCCATATTACTGAACCACTTTCCAAAATGCTACGTACTAAACTATAGTATAGCAAACGAATCGCGGCTGAGCTGCAAAAGTGTCTGGAGTTGCTTAGCACAAATCCTAGCATTCTTAGAGCTTTGCTGCATATCGTTTCTATGTGGACGTGAAATGTTAGGTGCGCATCAAATGTGATTCCCAAATCTCTCAAAATAACGATGTGCTGAAGAGACGAATAAGCCATTTTGTAGTTATAGTAAATCGTTTTGTTCGCCTTGGTGTAGCACATGATAGAGCATTTCTTAATATTAAATCCTAATTTATTGGTGTGACTCCATTCGACGATAGAATTTATATCACTTTGTAGCTGCAAGCAATTTTCCAAAGATTTTATTAAAAGGAATAATTTAAGGTCATCCGCGAATAAGAGAAACTTAGAAAATTTTATGCAATGATAAATGTCGTTAATAAATAGAGAGAAAAGTAAGGGTCCAAGATTTGACCCCTGCGGAACTCCAGAGTTTGTGATGAAGTTGGAAGAGTTAAATATACCATAAGTTACGTATTGCTGTC
This sequence comes from Limnephilus rhombicus, assembly GCA_929108145.2. NCBI lineage: Eukaryota > Metazoa > Arthropoda > Insecta > Trichoptera > Limnephilidae > Limnephilus > Limnephilus rhombicus. The sequence goes on from OV815283.1 coordinate 50,070,838, forward strand.
TGTTTGAGAAATAACTTAGAAATAGACGTAGAAGTTTCGCTGAAAATCCAAATTGGTCGAGTTTATTTAGGAGAATAAGCGGATCTACCGAGTCAAAGGCTTTTGCGAAGTCGTTGTATGATACATCTACTTGATTGTTGCTATCAAGAGCTTGAGATATGTACTCCGTAAAAACCATTAGATTAGACACAGTAGATCTGCCAGACCTAAAACCGTGTTGCTGGTCAATTATAAAGGGTTCAACTTGAGTATAAATGAATTTATGAATTATTAGTTCAAACAACTTGGCTGGAGAGGATAGGATCGCCACTGGTCTGTAATTAGAGACAGGAGCCTTATCACCAGTTTTATGTAACGGTGTAACTTTGGAGATCTTCCACAAGTCTGGGAATATTCCGGAGTTAAGTGAGAGATTATAAATATATGCAAGAGGTGTTAATAAGGGCTCAAAACAGCCCTTTAACACGAATGACGGAATCAGATCCGGTCCAAAAGAAGTTTTGGCTTTTAATTTTTTAGCAGCCGCGGTGATGTCAATGTTTGTGATGTTTTGAATATCAACATTCTGCGCTATTAGTGGCGTATTTTTTCCAGGTATAAAAGATTTCAAGTCCGCAGCTTCCTTACTATAAGTTGATTTAAAATAGTCTGCAAATGCTTCTGGAATATCTGCTCCTGAGAAAGACTGATCATTCCAAGTAACATGGTCAACAAACCCGCCATCACTTCTCTTGGACGAGATATATTTCCAGAAAGATTTGGGATCACATCTGATATTTTTTTCAACAGAATTAATATATTGCACATGTGCTAATCGAATACTGCGTTTTATTTTTGTTCTAAGTAGACAAAACATGTCCCGTTCACTTACCATTCCAGTTTTCTTCCATTTTTTGTAATGTTTGAATTTGAGCTTTATGTCGCTAACAACCTCACTAGAAAACCATTTAGGATATTTCCTACCATTCCTCGGAGTGCGCTTAATTTTGAAACACATATCAAAGTATTTATAAATTATAGAATAGAAAAAGTTTGTCGCTAAATTAACATCATTTATGTCTTTCAAAGGTTGCCAATCATGGGATTGTAAATGGCAATAAAGAGCCTTAAAATCACCTTGTTCGAAGTTCCATCCTCGCCTAACACTATTATCAGTATTATTCGAGAAGTTTCGGGTTTGACAATTGGTTGTGTTTTTGTTCGGCGAAATCTCTATACATAACAATGGATGATAAGCGTCTTCTTTGACTAGTGAGTATAAGGATTTGTATACTTTTAAATTAAAGTTACTGAGTACAATGTCCAGCTTGCTTCCCTTCACATTTGTAATAGAGTTACTCTGCTTCATTTGAAAAAGATTCATAAAATAAAGGAGATCCATTTGGGTGCCTTTGTTACTTGAGTTCAGATTAAAGTCGCCAATCACAACAATTTTTTTATTAATTAAAAAATTGAAGTTCTCTGTAACCTTATCAAAAAAATCGGTGTATGTTTTATTTGGCGACGCCGGCGGAATGTACACAACACAAATGTAAATTACACCAAAATCATTTAGGTATGTCTTTATCCACATATTCTCGTCTTCACTTTCCAAATAGGTAAGTCTCTGGGTTAGGGTGGCGCGGTCACGTCTCGCGGCTAGCAGTACTCCTCCTCCCCTTGAATGACCCGAGGTTCTATCCTTTCTGAAGACGTCATACCGTTGATCGAAGAGTTGACCATTGTAAATGCTGTCATTAAGCCATGTCTCTGAAAGTAGTATAAGGTCGTTGTTTTGTATTATCACACTTTGTATGAAATCATCAGTCTTGGATCTTAATCCCCGCACATTTTGGTAATAAATTGTGCAAGGGAGAGAATTTGCTTTTAGGGGGTTCTCTAGTCATTTCGGGGCGGCATCATCGTTCGGTTTGGGCCGGTTCTGGTTAGTATCAATTGGATTTTGTCTCGGTTTTATGTATCGGTAATGTCTTATCGGTACTCCTCTTGGCCATAAATTTTCCTGTAAGAGTTTATCGTACAGATCCTCCGTTACACCTATCCTGAAAGCTGCATATTCTTGAGAATGTGCGATGAATTTTTGAATTTCGCATTTCGGTATCTTATTTTTCTCCAGGTGCGCCCGGATCTCTTCTTCTGTTGTGTCCTTTAAAATTCTGGACACAATAATATTCCTTATCCTTGGAAATGCTTTTACACTTGAAGACTTATCGGAGTTCCCAACAATCAAGTTCTTCGCTGTCCGTTGTCTGCGTTTAATGTTCGTCCATTCTTCCTGATTAGGAGTGGTTTTCGATTCGTGCTCGGAAATTGGAATGTGTGGTTCTGTTGTGTGTGTTTTAGGGATCGCGCCGCTAAAAGATGCGGTTTCAAATTGAATGTCGTTATTTTTAGCTTTGGTGGCCGCCCTAGTACGCATCCTTTCCTTGGTTTGTGCCACTGCGGACGGGTTAGCGGACGCGGTGTGGGGGACGGCGGGGGCCGCGGGGGCTGCGGGGGCCGCTACATCAGCCCAGCGCTGTGTAGAGGGATTCGTAGGTAGTACATTTTTGTCTTCATTGTTTGTCACCTGGCGATTCAATGTTGCTTCTATGGCCTTTACACGGTCTAGCAACTCGTAATGAGAGTTCGATTGACATAAACAAATAATGTGTGAATATTTTGTTTAGATTAGCTTCATACAGGAGGCTCTAAGGAAAATAATTCCCCTCGGGGCCTATGTCATCTTTGAAGATGCTGGGTGAAGGGTCTTTTTAGAAAAGGAAGGATAGGAAGCTCTGTGAAAAAGAGGGGTTTTAGGGTAGGTAGGAATCGGGGGGTCAGAGTGTCCAGGAGTGACGGATGTATGAATCCGAGAGAGTACGGCTGAAGAAGTCAAAGGGACTCCCTCAACCATTCTCTCCCGTTACGGACTACCTTGCAGCAGGCTAGCAGACGCATTCGCCGCCAAGACCCGGACTTTTCTAACCCCATGAACTCGGGCAACCCCTGCTAAGCATGCAATCGTCTCTGCCAACTACTGACTTTTTCAAAGGTCTCAATTTTAAAGACAGTTATGGGTACCGCTGCCCAGGGAACCATTTATTGGATAACCTACACCTGTGCAACGGGTCTCCCCAAGTGCTTCGCTACTTTTGGTGATTTAGCAGGGATGACTGCATGGGGAGAGGTTTGTTCAGGTCTTCGCGGCAGATGCGTCGGTCCGCCTGCTGCGTGGCGGGTCGGATCCAGAGAGACTGATTGAGGGAGGCCTTTTGCTGGAATCTCTCAACCCATCGCCTCTTGCCGCAGTTGGAGGGATGGATTCATACATCCGGCACTCTTGAACTCACCCTTAGATAGACCCTTAGATTTCTACCCACCCCTCATACCTTTTTCCTTCCAATAACTATAGACCAGTAGCAGTTCTGTCAATACTCCCAAAAATATTTGAAACAATAATTTGCGAAAAGCTAAACAAACAAATTAAACCGTTTCTTCAGGGAAACCAACACGGATTTCTATCAAATAAGTCCACCGTCTCTAATCTTCTAGAACTCTCACAGAGAGTAGCAAGAGGATTAGATGCTCAACATCAAACTGATGTGATCTACACTGATTTCGCCAAGGCGTTCGACCGAGTTGATCATGACGTACTGCTACGAAAAATACATAGAATTGGCTTCGACAAACCCCTCCTAAATTTTTTTGTCACGTATTTAAGGAATAGGAAACAATATGTTTGCATCGACGGATACAGGTCTAGAGAATTCTCTGCATTCTCTGGAGTGCCACAGGGGTCAAACCTAGGTCCTCTACTATTTATAATCTTAATTGATGACATTCAAGAATGCATCAAACATTCCACTTGCCTGCTTTTTGCTGACGATCTAAAATTACTTAAGAAAATTTGTGATGGTCAAGATTGTGTCAAATTGCAAACTGATTTAGATTCAATTTCATCATGGGCTGATGAAAATAAATTATTTTTTAATACAAAAAAATGTGTCGCTATGTCGTATACACGTTCGAGAAACCCTATCAAATTCGATTATTGCATCAAAAATGATATATTGTCAAAAGTAAAATCCATCAAGGACCTTGGGGTAGTCTTTGATCCCAAACTTACGTTTTCGGACCATATATTGCAGTTGACGACATCATGCTACAAGCTTCTCGGATTTGTCATAAGACTCTGCAAACAATTTTCCAATCCCGAGGCAATGATGACTTTGTACAGCTGCATTATAAGGTCTAAAATCGAATACGCCTCTGCTGTATGGGCCCCATACCAACAAAAATATATTGAAAAACTAGAACAGATTCAAAAAAAGTTTTTGAGATACATGTATTTGAGAATGCACGGAGAGTATCCGCGATTCATGCATCACGAAGATTTGCTTGCCGAAACGCGCTACCAAAGTCTCCACTCGAGGAGGAGTGGGGCTCTTGCAGTAACGGCGTACAAAATTATTAATAATTTAATAGATAGCCCATACCTTCTGGAATGCTATAAGTTGTTCGTACCGAATAACTACAGCCAGGGACGTCACCATGATCTGCTTTGTATCCCACGTGGCAGAACGGACGTACTGGCTCGGCATAGCATGACACGTGGTATGGCGCTGTTAAACAACGCCTCCAAGACTATCGATATTTTTAATAGTAGTCTTGAAGAATTCAAGAGGCATGTTAATGCTATTAATCTATAACTTGTATTATTTGTATCATATATATGTAGTTAATGTTACATGTGTATTGTAAATGGACACAGTCTGTAATACACAAAAAAAAAAAAAAAAAAAAAAAAAAAAAAAAAAAAAAAAAAAAAAAAAAAAAAAAAAAAAAAAAAAAAAAAAACTACTTTTCCTTCCTATCCTTAAAAAGACCAGCGAGTTAGTGCGACAGTTTATGAAAAGCATCGGAACTACAATTTTTCTGGTGTAAAAGTATATATTTGACTTTTTCAATCAAAGCAAACTTAATTCGTGGCATTATTTTAATTCAAAATTAATAAAGTATTTTGTTTCAGATGTTTTTATTTAAACTAAATCTATCGTAAACTATTACATTACTTACTTGGTGTCTATTTACGTTTCACGCAAAGCATAAGTAAACAATGATGACACAGGCATTGGTGGCTTTTTAAACACTGAAAGTGGTTAAAACAAGGTATTTTACTAATTTTTGACATAAATATTTTACTTGAATTTTGATCTAAACAATATACAAAACTATTTCAAGTGACATACCGACAGTCTAATCTTTGATAACACCAAACGAATTTAAAAAAAATATTATTATTATAAATTTTAGCGAATTAACGGGCTTATTAAAGAAATTTCTTACTCGTAAAAAACTCTTTATAAACACCAAAATTTGGAAGATTCAATAGGATTTCATTAAAAGTCGATGATTTTTAGTTGTTTTAGCTTTTAAAATCCAAATATCAGTCATTTTCAACTAAACAATTCTTGAATCACACTATGAACGTTTACAGCTTGAGAAAACAGACGTTAAGCAGATTTCTATGGGAAAAAAAAACAAAGTTTTCTTTTGATATTTCTACGATCTTCATAAATATGAAATTCGTAGAAATAACTTCAGAATCAACTGAAGGGTGAGAAAATCACTATTGAACTAACGCGGTTCGTATTGATTTATTCATACAAATACACAAATTAACTGTTAACAGGGTGTCAGGCGTGATAAAGAGGTTGTGCTACGTAAGTAAGGGCAAACAGTTTTCAGAAGGGTGGTTCTTCCGATTTTTTGACATTATTTGCACAATCACCAAGGCTCACACGCAGACACTGTCCTCCCTCTCCCCCCTTTGTCCTTTCCCCACCTAGGGAGGCTTAGACGGTATTTATAGAATATCCTCGTACCGTAAGCTATTCATAAAGGTCCGAGGTAGTGCGTGGTATGATGTATGCGACAGAGGACTGTATAGGGAAGTTCATTATATTATCTCTGGAAAAGCTGTGAAAATGAAACAAAAATAGATTGTGAACATTTTGCAAGATGAATAAAACTTATCCTCATATTTTTAACGTAGTAATGATGTTGGAAGGTACTCAACCACATATTTTTCTTAGCGTTTTTGATATTATTTATAAAATATCCTCGTTGACACGAGAAGCTGTAAATGTTAATGCATATCTATATATATTTAACCCAGATAGATTCGATGGATTTCAATAAGCCATTTCAATATTAAATTCTTCTTTTTTGTGTGCCGTATCAGGTCCTACCGACGTGTCTCTCTGTCTTGCGCTGCCCGGAATAGCTCCTCCACACTTCTAATGCCGGTCTACTCTCGTATATTTCGCATGCTAAGGCATTTGTCTCCTACCAGGCCCTCGGCGATCGTCTATCTTGCCTTTCAATATTAAATGGAGCAAGTGATACATCTCCCTTAGAAGTATATGACCCAGATATGAAATTTTCCTGATTTTTATTAATGTAAGCAGTTCTATATCTGCTATAGCCCGCCTGAGATTTTCTGTATTGATGATCATGTCGGTCCATGGGACTTTGAGCATTCTCCGGTGAAGCCACATTTCAAAAGCCTCTAACCTGTTCATGGTATTTACTTTCAAGGTCCATTTTTCACATCCATACAGCAAGACCGACCACACATAACATTTTAGAATTCTCTGTCATAGTTTTAAGCTGATATTATCATTGCAGAAGAGGGATTTTATTTTAATGAACGCAGTTCTTGCTGCTGCAATTCTGCACCTAACCTCTATATCTGGGTCAAGGTCTCCGTGAGAATACTGCCAAGGTATCTAATTATTAAATATTATCAGTGAACAAGATTATTTTGATTTGGAGAAATCAAAAAATAGGGGTAACATCAATAATAATTTTTTTATATATCGATAGATATCATGAATATTTATGATCATGAATATTCATATTAATGAATGATCAGTGAAGTTATCGGCGTTAGCAGGAAAATTAACTGTAGTGTACCGTAATAGTCTATGATCTGGTACAAAACTTTACCATTGTAGTCTATGGGCACTTAGGGTTACATGGGTTGTGCCGAACGTGACCGAAGTCTTTAGGTTTACAGGAGCTCTTCTTCAGATCAAAACTAAGCCGTTGGAAGGACGTTCGTCATCAGAAGGGTTTTTATAATTACAATAAGATAATAAACAGTCACCGTGTTAGTCTAAACTAAGTCTTTCCATAAAGAATCTTTTAGTTGTAAGAATAATAAGCGCTGCATGTCCAAGTACTTACCATATGAAGATATTCTCTGGAGAGAATATAAAGTACGTAATAAATAACACATATATCATTTTGAATATAGGTATGTAAATTAAGATTTTAATTTTTGACTTTTTGACTAATAACAAAGATTTTTATTTAATTTTTCTATGATAAAAATTATACGACGTTTTCTGAAATTGACGTAGTCCGTTGGTGATCCGCCGACAGTTAGTTCCCCGAAATGATATTTACTACAATATTATAATTTTTTGGTGCATATTTACCAATTACAAACGTAAAATGAAATTCAAAAATACCTTTAATAATTTTTTTACAAAACTTACTTATTTATTACTAAAATTACTGGGTATGAATAATTATGAATATCAAACGCATTAATATTGGGGAATGCAATCCCGGTCTCGCGGGATCTCGATCTCGCGAGATTGCGTGACATTTTTTGGGAACAAACCCGAAGCATAATATGACGAGATCCCGTTCGAGATCGACGGGATCGGGCGGCTGTAGTCAGCGACGCTACACATGTTCACTCGGGGCGCCAGTGATGGGTTGACTGACTGACGGTCGGGCGGGAGTGTCGATCGAAGAAATCAAACTATCCCGACTTTTTACGAATATTAGCGACGGATGACGAGCGGGACAGATAATATAAAACTGTGTCGAGTGAATGAGAAAGATAAATTAGAGTCAGTCATAAAAAAAGAAATGGATCTATTTGAGTGTGGAGGAACAAGGGGGAGATTTTTGCAGTTTGCATATTATTGCTTAGTCACGCTGCTGCCAACCAGTGTTGAGTCGGAGAGGGCATGAGGAACAGTAGGGTACTTTGCAACGGACATTAGATGCCGTTTAGCAGACACACGTAGCACCCTTAATACACTTTGTTTTTTAAGAAGTTACTTTCAAAGTCACCCGTAATTACTTTCTAATCTCCGTAAGCTATATTTAAATTAAAAAAAATGTTAATTATTTGGTAACTAATATTAAAGGATAAACGTTTTTGTTTTCTTTCAAATAATATTTTCTTTTAATTAACGAGATCCCGGAAATTCCGAGATCTCGCGAGATTGTAATTTCTAATCTCGCGAAATTTGCTATCTCGAGTCGAGATTGCATTCCCTAATTTATATACTGTGTCGATTTTATGTATTTATGCGCTGGTGTACACAGTAGGTACATAGACAAGCAGATTTTACCTTGATGCATTTGAATGAAAATAATATGTATTATGCTTTTATTATTCAACGGTACAGCCTCTCTGCACATCCCTTCGGGGCCACTTAGTTACATTTTATGTAATTAGGTATACTGTATTTTCCCTAAACCAATTGCAAATTGTATATAAGTGTGCTGAGGTGCCAACTGTCGGCAAATCAACCAACAAAATGAAAATATAATGTTAACAGCGGCGGATGGTTAAAAAAAATTAAAGAGTGTTAAGTTTAAGACGGGTCCATTGCGCGGGCAAACGCCAGACTATGGCCAGACGTTTGCTTTGACAGTCCCATAACACACATTCAAGGTCATAAATTTTTGTAGTGTTTGAGTTTCCAGTGTTCGGCGTTTGAAGGTCATTTCGGCGCTTGGAGGACTTTCAAAGAATTAATTAGGGTGAAGTTCGCGCAGTTCACACAATTTGACAACTGGTCTGGAATACAGACGTCCACGCGTACGCAATACTTGACGTTTGGCGTATATTGCATGTCCTAAGTTACTATTGAATTTGAGATGCACAGATATTTTAATAGATATTTATTTATTAAGAAAGATTTCCAACTATTATCGATTACTATTGAATTTAGAGTGCGTGAATAATTACGTAGCATCAAAAATAGAATAAATTTAAACTGGTCAATTTCTTTCGTGTCTCTGAAACCAATTTATAAATTAATAGACTTTATTTACAAGTGAGTTCACGAAAGAAATCATCATTCATTACGACAGTGTGTTTATTTAAAATCATAAATAATAATTTTAGGTCCGCGCAGTTGATAACCAAAAAACTTGACGTTTGACGTTTATCGTTTACGTAAATGTTAAAATGCGTTCGATGAGGAAAAGATGCTACACCAGGAAGAAAACACAGACATTTATTTATCAGGAAAGATTTCCGATAAATATCGATTAGGTTTTGCACCAATAACATTATATAATAACGTCATTGTATTGCACGACCTAAAGTTACTAGAATTTAGAGTGCGTTAAAATTTACGTCAAAAACAGAATAATTATAAATATTTGATATTATATTATAATTTTATTACCAAATATTTTGATTATTATATTATATTTATGTATAATCATATTTTAAACTCGTGATTATGCTCGCTCATGGCACATAACCATAAAAGGCCATTCCGTTTTCCCCTCACACGACCGCATCGCGTATCTTTTGTCAAAAAATGAATTCTCCCCCCCGCCAGCCCCCGCCTGCCTTCCCGCTTCACCCGAGATGGGATGTTTAAGTTTTGTTTTTGTTTTGTTATCCGCAGAACACGGGAAGCTCAAACACTACAAAAATTGTCAAACATTTATGACCTTCAATGTTTTGACCTTGACTATCAAAGCAAAAGTCTGGCGTTTTCCCGCCCAATGGACCCGACTTTTGAAAACAACATTCCAAATAATCGAAATGATAGTGATCGAAAAATTAAATAACTGACAAGAAATAAAATTCCATCCCGTCAAAGCTTCTGAGAACCAAAAAACAGCTTAAAAATTCCCAACCAAGTTTGCAAACTTGTACGAGATGATGTCTTAATTTTTTCTTGAAAATCTTTCTAAAATTGAGTCTTGTGCATGAGGTAAAAGGTTTTAAACTTTATAATTAGCATATTGTACTATATATTTTTTTCGATAACAGGTTCAGTTCAGTTGAATATTTGGCAAGGTGATTATTGTTCGGCAATTCAATGGAAGTTAGGCTGTGCGGGCAGAATAGCCTGGAATGGAGGCTCATTCGGTATATTATTTTAAATGTATGGAAATTTCATGCAGAAAGTAATAATTCAAAACGCTACACCCACTTTACACTAAACTTCATGACCGCCCTTGAGGCCAGGGGCCCTCAACATAAAACCAATTAATACACTTAACACATTTAATGTGCGTGTTGTGTTGAATTACCAGAATTAAAATAAATATATATGCATATATGTATAAATATTTTTTTAAATTAACTCCACACAGGAGGCCCTGAGGAAAATAATTTCCCTCAGGGCATATGCCATCTGAGATGCTTCGTAGAGGGTCTTTTTGAGAAGAGGAAGGAATGAACATTGGTGAGACCCGTGTTGTAGAAAGGAGCAAGGAGCCAAGATGTTGATCACAAGAACGAGTCGAAGAAGCGAACCGTTCTCATGTGACAATGTCAACCGCGAACATATGTTGGGCACGCGTTTGGCGTGTTTCCCAACTATGCACCGGTGCCGAAGGGATCAATGACGCTAGTTCCTCGGAGCCACCTTCCAAAGCATTAAAATACCTGTAGAACAAGGATAGCATTCCCAACCGACGCCTGTACTCTAAAGATTGCAATCCGTTTTCCCCGAGTCGGGGGTTTTTTCGGGTATTTTGGGGCTCCAGACCAGAGGTGGCTGCCAAATTCAACCGAGGGGCGCACTTGTGATTTGTACAGGGTTAGCATCTGTGTACTATTAAAGTATCTGCGGGCCCTGTAGAGTACGCCCAATATTTGAGAGGCTAACTTAACTCTGACTTCGATGGAGCCCCCATATCTGAGTTGGTCACTTTGAGTTACACCAAGCATATCATGGAAGGCCTGTTCGGAAGATTGCTTCCATTGAAGGAGACTAGATTTTCATTTCGATCCCTTTTAGACGTTACCATACGTGATTGGGTCTTTGAAACATTTAATTTAACAAGCTTATTTTTCCCCAAGAGAAAACACTTTCGAGGTAACCGTCCATTCTTTGCTTCAAAGCTCTCCGAGCCGTTGGAATTTGTGAGCTCTTTGGTAGCTTGTCAAACAAAAAACTATCGTGGACTGTACTGTCATCCATGTAACAATGAATTGTTGCACATGTCAAAAGGTCATTGATGTTCAACAAAAACAAAGTCGGATACAGAACCGATCCCTCGGACGCCAGCATTTATCGTGTGCGATGAAGAGGTGAAATTATTAATTGTTCATTAAAAATGAATCGGTACGTACATAAAATTTCATGTTTCATTGAAATATTCAGGATTTGTTAAGTCGGATTCATATACTTCTTTCTAAAATAACGGCTAAAATAATAAATGGGTAGCAAGTACATTCGTGAACTTATTGTGAAAAATGCTTTTTCTATTATTATTTTTTGTGGCGCTACGAGCCTTAAAAATGGAAATATTGTGAGAAGACTTTCAAGTAGTGGTAATAATAATGTAGTACAGTTATTTAGTTCATGGACATTTTATACCCCGAAAAGTTACATTTTCAGTACAACGGAACCCGACCATATTATTTTATATTCTGTTTAAAGTGATGTAGGTAGGTACTACCTACCATATTCAAGAATTTTTCCATTCTTATTTTTTGTAAAGAAAGACAAACACTCCCGGGTTACGAATAACCTAACAATAGGTGGCGCTACCTCCTTTTTTAGCCAACGTTTCGGACAGCGTTGCAGTGTCTATCATCAGGGCAGATACGTTAGATGTGTCTACCGGATCTGCCCTGATGATGGACACTGCAACGCTGTCCGAAACGTTGGCTAAAAAGGGAGGTAGCGCAATACGGCATAACACCCCAAAAACTAACAACGAAAATACTTTTTGCCGTGAAAAACTTAAAACGTATAAACCTAACAATATTTGAAAATCTCCTACTACCACCCCAGTAAGCGGAAATTGTTGTTTGTGTTGGAGGAATTGAACACGCGGTACCTGGGTGGGACTCAAACGCGATGCCAACTGAACCACCGACCGGTCATATTTACATTGGCACTATGAATTTAAAAAAAAAAAAAATATTCGGAAGAGACTTTTAACAAATAATGAAATTCTACGCCTTTCAAAAAAGTTATTTTATTTAAGGACCGTATTTTAACCCCAAAAACATATATTTTCAATTTAAAGTAATTTAAATTTTATCTAATAATTTTGTAAAAACAAAGAAATCAGCTTTTTATGTTATTTTATTAGGGATTACATGAAATGTGATTCTCAAAAAATATATGCTTTTAAATTACCCATGCAATATCATTTCATACAGATGAAGAAAGAGAACGGTTACTTCTTAAGTCTGAAATGTATTTTTCTTTAACGTTATGTTCTGTTGTTTTTTTTTTACTTTTATTATTATCAAGATCACTTCTTGTTTGTTACCCCTGCCCGTAGATGGTATCAAACAGTTCTCCAACAAGCGCTCCGTGAAATTTCAATTTTGAGTAAATTATCGCCGGCCAGACGGGCCAAAGGAACACAGCCTGCAGCCATTTAACCTTCCCTGACTTTTGCCTCGAAGTAACCTCGACCCGGTGCTGAAAGGGCAAGCGGTTTGTAATCATGGAATCACGGGTTCAACACCCATCGACTATCAAACCAGTAAATTGCTAATAAATTGCCGAGATTAACAATGTAGGAACCATTATTATGCATTAGGAATATTTCTATTTTGGAACGCTTAGGGTCAGTTGTTTCAACGACCGTCATATTTGATTTTGTTACAAATGGTCAACCAGCGACATTTTTAATATTTTGACAATTTTGAATGGTTCCAGTTACCTATCAATTTTCGGCCCCACAGAGGTATATCAAATTTTGTCGTTGATTGATCTGACAAGCAAAACCGTCATCAAAAATAAGTTCGGTTACCAATAAAAAAAATAATTAATGCACCGGTCGGTTGAACAACTTGCCCATAATAATGATTGGTTGTAAGAGGTAAAGGAAAACCATTGTCATATTACGAAAAAGAAAAGGTTTTTTTAATTCTTGTTCACAACACAATATGTTCCGTTCTCAATCACTGAACAAAGAAAATAAAGCATACAGATAACGCAGAAGAGCAATCGAAAAATTTTATGGATAACTTCGAAGAATATTATCGGTATATTAATACGTGAAGCAAAAACTTTGTACTCTTTTTGCGCGGACGGTGGAGTATGAAATTTCGCAAACTTATGGTTTATATAGAGAAGGAGTGCGCAATGCTAATATTTTTTTTTAAATTATGCAAAAAAAATCTATAAAAAAAATATTATACTCTGGTCGTATTTCGACCACTGGGCGACCACTTGTAATATTAAAATTGTCACTTATCATCAATAATTATTCTGTTGATTTGTATTGGCAGCATCTGCCTATTGCACCCTGAATCTGTTTTACTGGACCTGGAAAGTAGAAATAAAATATAAATATTAAACTTGGCACGTACGTATATTTTCCCGTTCTCTCTCCACCTACCCTGCCTTCTCACTCCCTTCTCCCGCTTCCCCCGTCCCGCGAACCACCCTTCCGCATGCCCCTCCCCCCTCTCGCGTTTCATGCATCCAGTCCCGATACATTCATGTTTCAAACAGCTCGCGTGCCATCTATTGAAATTTTTTTATGCAAAATTTCACATATGTGTATACGCGGGCGTGCGCTTAACAACTCACCAAAGATTCACAGCAATCGGATGAATAGTAAAGGAAATAATTCGAATAGTGTAAGAAATAATTACAGAACGCCAGAGCTCACCATTATATACAGAAGCCATCGCGGGCGTGCGTACAACAATTTGGCAAAGTTTCATCGCAATCCGTTGAATGGTTTGGGGACCGCATAAACACTCGAGCGCTAGTGCGATTTTTAACTTTTCCTCCGATTACTCGTGATTTTTCGCTGATTATTTTAAATATTTTCCGCCGACATTAAAAAATCATACCTCCGAATTTTAATACGGAATAATTGAAAAAACAAATAATGCATCTAGGGAAAATTTGCCTAAAACTGGCAGCAAAGCAATCCGAGGTTTTTTAAATGGTGCCATATTGTGGCAAAAAGCGCTCCAGTAGATAAGGGACAAATAAAGAAACATCCATTTTTATAAAGCGTCACTGATACTGCAATACACTGTATGTCACCTGACAATTGACTAATTGAATTATCTATGGTGAGACTATTTTGGGAAAAAAAATTGAGTTTAATCTGTAGGTTTGTAAATACTGTTCTTAGACGTACGACGTTTTGATACGAAGCGATGTAAAGACCAGACGTAATAAAAGGATACTTGCCCACAAAAAAAAAACCAAAAACTTTTTTTTATATACCTACGACCTATTCAGTACCAACGACGATAGACCCCATCATTAGACGGTCAGCAATAATATACTTAATTTTTTTGTTAAAAATTCTTTACCTTCTTGCTAGATCGTAGTTGCATGAACTACCCCTGAAAACAACATGCTACCTTTTTTCTAAGTACCTTGCAGTAAGGAACACAGCTCACAAGGAATAATTGATCCACCGCCCAGAGCTGTTCGTTTGCTACAAAGTTCTAATTTTACCTATGGGAAATCCGGGTGCATCGTATGATAAATAATATAAAATATAAATGCTTGGCTTAGGGAACACAATGACGCCGTAATAAACATTTTAAAAGAGGAAAACTTGAGTTTCCTTGAATTTATCGGTTTAAAACCGACTTAAATACTACCTACTCAATTACCCATTACGTCAGCTTACCGCAGGGGTAGGCAGTGATTGTATTGCAGAACTCTACAGAACACTTTCTCACATGCCTTGGTTCATCCGTATTCATAAAACTAAACACAATATTTATTTGTTTATTTATAAAATACATGTTACATATTATATAAGACAATTAATTAGATTAGATTTATTAAATCACCATACTAGGCGGCTGCCTGTTTCATGGTGATCAATTAAAGATAGTATCTTTTTAGTGAAGTCTAGTGTAAACACATGGTACTAGTATGTAAATTGGTAAAGTTATAATAAAAAACAGAAAAGAGAAAAAGAAGTGCGTAAAATAAACATGTAAATAAAATAAGCC
The DNA here is from genome assembly GCA_929108145.2 of Limnephilus rhombicus. Taxonomy (NCBI): domain Eukaryota; kingdom Metazoa; phylum Arthropoda; class Insecta; order Trichoptera; family Limnephilidae; genus Limnephilus; species Limnephilus rhombicus. The sequence continues at coordinate 50,086,064 of OV815283.1, forward strand.
TGTAAACATATGGTACTAGTATGTAGTGATGTTGAAAATTGTTAAAGTTAAATAAAGAATAGAAAAGAGAAAAAGAAGCGCATAAGGATAAGATTATGGAAATATTTTTTGTTTTTTTATTTTTTTATTTAATTGAATATAATAACATGTAATACAATATAAGATATGGGTAGTCCCACAAAGCTGTGACAGAACAGCTTGTCTGTAGATTCAACCATTTAATATTATTACATAACACACATTAGCCTAGGTTACAATATTAATACCTAATATAAGATTTATGATAGATAAATATGTTGTTCATTTATTAACCACTTTTTGTCAGTTTATGGCAGGGTTCCTCATTATTTTTTAAATTAATGTTTTGATTTAACATGTTTTAAATCAAGGGTATCGTATATTCGAGCGTTCTGCTACCATACTTATTTGATATTCGTGGTATTTTTAGGCCTTTGTTTTCGGTAAATCTTGTTGTGTGATTATGCACCAATAATTTTTTATACGTGCTTTCTCCCGAATTATCCATAATTATAATGTACCAGAGAAGCCCTTTAATTGGAAGTAGGCCCTCAGATCCATACAGTAATTTTAAGTTGTTTCTTTGTTTTAAATGCTAGGTTTAACAATTTTTTTTAATTATAGCAGTTTGTAAATTTTTAGTGTGTTTACTATTAATTTTACTCGAGTGTCCCCAAGTTCGAATTCCATATCTAAGTATGGATTCGACCATAGAATGATATATAAGTTTGAAAGTGCGTCGAAGCAACACAAATTTTAATTTATAAAAATTACTCGCCAAACATCGGAGCTGGTTACAAATTGTGATCACTTGTTTATCCCATTTAAAGTTATTATCTACGATTATGCCAAGGTACGTTTATTCATTTGTAAATCAATTTTTTCACAGTAGCAAATGTTATCAATTTTTTTATGTATACATTCAAAATTATGTGCAATTATTTTAGGTAAATTCCACATTTTCAGGCTCGGTGATTGTTAACGCAACTATGTATACCTATCTATATACCTTGTTCCATTTCTCTACCCATCCTTTTTTTACCACAATTACCTGTCCCTACTGACAATATTACCTACCGTACAACAATAAAATCAATATGTCAGTCAGTCTGTTAAAAGAAACTGTGCAACGAACACCATTATTCTCTCAGTTTTATATAACATCTACCAGTTTATGGAAGCTTGTGCAGTGAGTGACTTAGTGCTCCCTCAGACCCATAATATTGAGCCAAACATCAACCATAAGGGGTAAGTCAGTTTACTTCCCCATTCATCTGTTTACCATTCCCCATAATTGTGTCAAAGTATTCACAAGCATAACATTTTTTTAAATATATATTGATACAGTCCACTCCACGTGTCGCATTTGCGATACCATTATTTGGTCCAATTACGAGCCTGGATTAAACTGGAAAACATTAAATTCATTACATTCTATAATTATTGTCGCCGTATACATTGGCTGTTTTCTGTGTTAAATACATAATATTTCACTAAACAAGAATTAATTTAAGATGGCAGATAACACCATTTGATTCCAATGTAAAAAATCTAGTACATAATAATAATATGTATACAGATATAGAGAAATTTCATCACTTTATTTCGTTACTCAAGGGAACTGCATTGAATTTGAATAAATCGTTACCGTTAATTGCTGAGAATTACCCAATAGCTTGGAATATTCTGCTGCAAAAGTATGAAGATAGTAGATTATTATTTACTTTTTACGTAGACGAAATGATGAATTTTAAACCATTACCTAATGAATCGATAAATGGATTAACACATATCTTAAACACTTTTCAAGAAAATTTATCTGCTTTGAATGCAATGAAACATGAAAATATATTTAGTAAATTTGTTGCCCACATAATCTTACGATGTTTGGATCAAGACACCAGACGACAATTCGAAACGTCACTTACACGAACACAATTACCGGAGACATCTCAATTATTTGAATTTTTACACAATCAGATTAGAATTTTCGAAGCGTCTAACCCACTTACTGCAAACATACCTAAACCAAAGACGGCGGTTGCGCGAAAATCCTTCTTTGCGGTGAATTCTAGCTCTGAATTGTGCGCTATTTGCAAGGAATCTCACTCAATTTATAAATGTGGAAAATTTCTTGAAATGATGTTTTAATTGTTTAAAGTTTCATCGATTTGGAGATTGCCAATCATAACCTAGTTGTAAAATTTGTAACAAGCGGCACCATTCTATGTTGCATTTTGAAACACCCTCTACGGGTGAAAAAGTGACCACGTCATTGACTGCCGTCACAAAGTCAAACGAAAATGTGAGCAACGCACCCAATGTACTCTTGGGTACAGCGATTGTTCACATGCAAAATAAATTTGGCGCCTACGTTCCTGTACGTATCATCGTAGATAATGGAAGTCAAGTCTCTATTATCACGCAAAGTTGTGCCAAGAGGCTAGGCTTATCTATAAGACTCCGTTAAATGGATTAGGACAGACAGCTGTTAACTCATGCACAGGTATAACCTCATGTGTTATCAAACCTGTCGAACAGCGAGCACCTATGTTATCTGCGACACCCATAGTAATTCAGGAAATTACTTCATGGATGCCATATGTCACACTGGATAAAAATGTTCAATCGCGATTTCTCAATTTACCGTTAGCAAATCCAAGTTTTGATCAGCCGGGTCAAATAGATTTTCTACTCGGCGCCGATTCATATCCCAACATTTTGGATGATCAATCACATATTGTTCGTTGAAACCCTAGTACTTTAAATACAGTCTTTCGATATATTATTCTTGGGAAGGTTGGATGTCAATCGATCGTTTCATCGTCAACGTCACTTTTGACACTGTCCGACATGTCATTAAATGATACAATAAAAAATTTCTGGGAAATTGAAGAGGCTCCCGTCGTTTCTGATTTAAACCCCGACAACACCAAGGCGGAAGAAATGTTTCAGAAGGAGCATTACAGACAAACGGATGGGAGATATGTGGTTCCGATTCTGTTAAAATCGAACAGTCCTCCACCGCAAAATACTTACAACTTGGCCGAATCGCGAATGCGCAAGCTGGAAAAGCGTTTTGATAGGGATGCGACGTTGGCGACTAGTTATAGGGATTTTCTTCATGAATATGAAAGTCTTAGTCACATGAAACGCGCAGCACCCAACTCTGGGGCAATCTTCCCCATCATGCGGTAATCAATGGAAAAGGTAAAATTTGCGTTGTCTTTGATGGGTCTGCGAAGGCCTCCAATATGTCATTAAATGACATGCTATACAGCGGTCCAAAACTACAAACAGAAATAAAATACATGATATTAAATTGTAGATTTCATAAATTTGTATTTACTGCTGACATTTGTAAAATGTACCGGCAAATTTTGATTATTCCCAATCATCGTAAATATCAGCACATCCTTTGGCGCGACTCCCCGAGTGAACCAATGAAAGATTACGAACATCAAACCATAACACTTTTGGCCATTTCGACTTTATGTAAATTGGCTAGGGATGAGAGGGAAACCTATCCTGCCGCTTCAAGGGCGCTGTTAGAGAATTTTTATGTTGATGACTTGGCGACTGGGGCAGATTCCATTGAATCTGCTTGACACCTCAAGGAAGAAATTGTAGCCGTTTTAAAATCAGCCAAACTGGAGCTCAGCAAGTGGGCAAGCAATTGTTCAGAATTACTCGAGCATGTTTCTGAATGTCAACAACAACAGTTGAATTTTAATAAAACTCAATCGAATGTTAAAATATTAGGTGCTTTTTGGAATCCCAAAGAGGATTATTTTTCTTATCACATTTCGATACCCAATTCGGCAGTATGTTCGAAGCGGAATATATTATCAACCCTTGCTCGGATATACGATCCGCTAGGGTGGTTGTCTCCTGTGATCTTCACTGCAAAACGGATTATCCAAGAACATTGGAAATTGAACGTGGACTGGGACACTGAAGTACTACTCCACATCATGTCTACGTGGAACATTTTTGTGGAACTACTTCCATTGCTACAACAGTTACGAATTCCACGATATTACCATACGAATCTAGATAGTCATTGTATTCTCGTAAGTTTTTGCGATGCATCACAACTGGGTTATGCAGCCGTGACATATTTAGTTGTTCAAAACCATAATTCTAGCCACTTGCTTATGGCCAAATCCAAGGTTGCACCTTTAAAGTCATTAACATTCCCTAGATTAGAGTTGTGTGCAGCCGTGCTGCTTTCAAAACTTATAAAATATATATTGTCGTCAGTACATTTTGCCGCGCAAATTGAAAAGGATATCCTCTTCACTGACTTGACAATTGTTTTATCTTGGCTTCAAACGCCACCACATTTATTAAAAACTTTCGTCGCAAACCGTGTTGTTTAGATCCTTGATAACACGCCAAAAGCAATTTGGAAGCATGTTATTTCAGAGGATAACAGTGCTGACTATGGGTCCCGAGGTACCCTTCCTGCTCATTTTGTAGAACATCTATCATGGCTTTCGGGTCCACCGTGGCTCTGTAATCCAGTTGAGGATTGGCCTTCAGCCAGGCTACCATTTATTCCAGCAAGCGAATTGCCAGAAATTCAAACCCCTAAACCTACAGTTTTTAATGTCGAATTAAAATTAAGGGCTCATAAACTCCAACAGCTCGTAAGGCTTTGAAGCAAAGAATGGACGGTTACATCGAGAGTGTTTTCTCTTGGGGTAAAAATAATCTCGTTGAATTTAATGTTTCAAAGACCCAATCTTGTCTGATTACGTCTAAAAGGGATCGCAATGAAAATCTAGTCTCTTTCAACGGAAGCAATCTTCCGAACAGGCCCTCCATTGATATGCATGGTGTAACCCTAAGTGACCAGCTCAGGTATGGGGGCTCCATCGAAGCCAGAGTAAAGTTAGCCTCCCAAAAACTGGGCGTACTGTACAGAGCCCGCAGATACTTTAATAGTACACAACTGATAACTCTGTACAAATCGCAAGTACGCCCCACGGTTGAATTTGGCAGCCACCTCTGGTCTGGAGCTCCAAAATACCTGAAAAATACCCTCGACTCTGTACAGAAACGGGCGATCGTTTGATAGATTCTCCCATCTTAACAGACGGATTGCAATCTTTAGAGCACAGGCGTCGGGTGGGAATGCTATCCTTGTTCTACCGGTATTACAATGGAAGATGCTCCGAGGAACTAGCATCATTGATCCCTTCGGCACCGGTGCATAGTCGGGAAACACGCCAAACGCGTGCCCAACATTTGTACACAGTTGACATTTGTCACATGAGAACGGGTCGTTTCTTCGACTCGTTCTTGTGTTCAACAGCTTGGCTGTGGAATGATTTGCCGGCCTCTGTGTTTCCTCCTTCCTACAACATGGGTCTCTTCAAGACCAATGTTCATTCCTTCCTCTCCTCGAAAAGACCCTCCACACAGCATCCCAGATGACATAGGCCCTGAGGGAAATTATTTTCCTCAGGGCCTCCTGTGTGGAGTTAATGTAAAAAAAAAAAAAAAAAATCATCTTCCATCATAGCGAAGTATTCTTCATTATCAAAATTAAAGAAAGTCATTGCATGGATCCTTAGGTTCAAAACAAATTGTCTTTCTAATGTTTTCAAAATGGCCAAACAGAGCATAGATCACGCGGCACTCACTCTTCAAGAACTGGACAACGCATTCATGAAGATTATAAAACTCGAACAGCAGGCTTATTTTCACAACGATATTATGCTGTTAAGCTCTGACAAAATGTGTTCTTCCGGCTTTCAAAAACTGAAACCTTTTATTGACCCTCACGGTATCCTGAGGGTGGGCGGTTGGCTAACAAATTTTGCACTCCCATCCAATAGTAAGCATCCCATTTTACTTCCTAAGTCTAGTCATTTGACCGGGTTGTTAATTGATTACTACCACCGTGCTTATCTTCACGTCGGACCGCGTACTCTCCAATTTCTTATTCAACGCAAATACTGGATTATGTCCGGTCGTACCGTCATTCGATCTCAGTTATCAAAATGTGTCACATGCCACAAGTTTCGGGCCACTGCACATTCACCTATGATGGCGGATCTGCCGTCCTCTCATGTTCAACCTAGTCGTCCCTTTTCTCGTGTAGGCGTCGGATTTTGGTGGAACTTTTATGCTGAAGGATCATAAATGTCGCGGAGCAAAAACCACTAAGGCTTATTTATGTCTTTTTGTCTGCAAAGCCACCAAAGCCTTGCACCTTGAGGTCGTGTCAGACCTCTCCACGGATGCCTTTCTCGCATCCCTAACCCGATTCATAAATCGACGGGGTTTGTGTTCCGAAGTCTTCAGTGACTGCGGAACAAATTTTGTAGGAACAAAGCGATACCTAACTGGAGTATTTAAATATTTATATTCTTCACCACAACGTGAAGTAATTTCTGACTATCTTGCTCAAAAGGAAATCCTGTGGACATCTAATCCTCCCGCCAGTCCATACTTTGGTGGACTGTGGGAATCCGGAATTAAATCCGTCAAGCATCATTTGGTTCGAGTAGTGGGTGATACTTCCCTAACATTTGAGGAGTTTGCCACACTTCTTACTACCATTGAAGCTATTCTAATTCACGCCCCCTTTGCCCCTTGTCGGTTGATCCAGAAAACGTCGACGCCCTTACACCCGGCCATTTTCTGATAGGAGGATTCCTCTTAGGACTTCCCGAATATAACCTGTCCGCTACTGGATCAAACCGTTTAAGTCGTTGGCAACACATACAAAAGATGTCTCAACACTTTTGGCGACGTTGGAATGTGGAGTATCTTAATACTCTACAACAACGTCCAAAATGGTTGAGAGACAGACCCAATTTAGAGATCGGTCAACTCGTGCTAGTAAAGGATGAACGTCTTCCCCCCATGCGCTGGGCTTTAGGGCGAATTGTTGCCGTACATCCGGGTAAAGATAATATCGTTCGCGTTGCAACTATTAAAACCACTAAAGGTATATTTGTCCGCCCAGCGGTTAAGCTTTGCCCCTTGCCTATAGAATAAGTCATCTGTTAATTCAATACTCAGCATTTTTTTTTATCATAGAGCTATCTATTACTTATTTAATATTTTTTCCTTTTGTTTCCTTTGATAAATACACAGAAGACAGCTGGTGTGCTTACGTCTCACAATATTTTTTTTTTCATAATTTTGCTTATAATTTTGATAAATAACATATTATTCAAGCTATTTTTTGTTATTATTTTTTAAATTTTTTTATTGTTAATTTTTTTCCAAAATTAGGTGGGCGGAAAATGCTGACGCAACTATGTATACCTATCTATATACCTTGTTCCATTTCTCTACCCATCCTTTTTTTCCCACAATTACCTGTCCCTACTGACAATATTACCTACCGAACAACAATAAAATCAATATGTCTGTCAGTCTGTTAAAAGAAACTGTGCAACGAACACCATTATTCTCTCAGTTTTATATAACATCGACCAGTTTATGGAAGCTTGTGCAGTGAGTGACTTAGTGCTCCCTCAGACCCATAATATTGAGCCGAACATCAACCATAAGGGGTAAGTCAGTTTCCTTCCCCATTCATCTGTTTACCATTCCCCATAGTTGTGTCAAAGTATTCACAAGCATAACATTTTTTTAAATATATATTGGTACAGTCTACTCCACGTGTCGCATTTGCGATACCAGTGATCTTATATACATACATTTAGTTTTTTTGACATTAATAATTAGTCCTACATCATGAGACCATTTGAGTAGCTCGCTAAAGTCTCTTTGTAATTCATTAATTGCTATTTCTGGGTTTTTATTTGATACAACTAGTGCAGTATCATCTGCATAAATGAATCTACGGGCTATTTTAAACAGTTTAGACAAGGCAATGACACATATAATGTATAATTTAGGGCCTAAAATTGACTCTTACGGTACTCCTGATTTGATAAATCTAAAATTACTCATTTCATTCAAAATCTTAACATACATTTTTCTATTTGTTAAATAGTTTTTGAAAAATGATGGTAGTTTACCACGGATTCCTATGATTTTATGTAAGTACCTTGATTAATTGTGTGTGGCTCAGTGCATCGAAAGCTTTTGAGAAATCAATAAATAATACCAGTACATGTTTTCTAGAGTTAAGCTGTGAATTTATATAATTAGAAAATTTTTCGAGAAGTTTATCACAGCTTTTTTTTTGAAAGCCATACTGACATTCATCAATAATGCCCAATTTATTTAAATATTAATTCAAATTTATCGATATATATTTTTCTAAGATATTTTCTAATGCGGGTAACAATGAAATAGGCCTATAATTATTTATTACGGTGTGATCTCCATTTTTATAAATGGGCCTTATGATGTTGCATTTTAGTTCAGCTGGAATGATGCTTGTGTCAATAATTCTGTTTATTAGGTGGGTAATCATGGTACTAAGTAATTTTACAAGTATATATATACATATCAATATTATTTTTTTTATATTTATTTTTATATGTGTGCGTGATAATATTATATATTTATATATTCGAGATAAGTCTTGGATCATCGGCTAAAGCAGATCAAACGTCGTCAATTTTATTGAAACTTGTTCATAAGTATGAGCTTTCAATGCTGATTGTCTTTAATTTTAAATGTAATATTCTGATGTTATTTTTTTCTAAACTGCGCCTACTCTCAACACGTAATTTCCCAATGAGACGCGCATATTAGGTACCTACATCCCCAGTATGATGTTATTAATGAAGTAATTGAATTAAATAAAAAATAAAAATATTGTGTTTCACAGATTTATAATGTACGTTGTACAGTATTACGTGATTCAAGGCTATGGAAGAATTTTTCCTCAATTGGCGACTAAAGCCGAATGGGTCGAAAACAGTTGTGACAGCTTTCCATCTCAGTAATTCACAGGCAAACGCAAAACTCTGTGTTCAGTTTGATGGAAAAAATATTTACCATGACCCCCATCCCCGCTATCTTGGAGTAACTTTGGACAGGAGCCTGAATTACCGGAAACACATGGAAACAGTGGGCAAAAAAAAACCAGGACAAGACTAAACTTAGTCAATAAGCTGGCTGGTACTAGCTGGGGATGCGACGCCAACACGCTCAGAACGGCATCCATTGCCCTGGTTTTCTCAGCAGCTGAATACTGTGCTCCAGTATGGGCCAGAAGCGCCCACACTTCCATGGTCGACGTTCAGCTTAATGCCACAATGCGAACCATCAGCGGAACCTTAAAATCGACTCCTCTTCCTTGGCTCCCCGTACTTGCAAATATAACCCCGCCAAATATCAGGCGAGAGATTGCAACACTGAGGGAATACAAGAAGGCGCTGCAAAAAAGCGAAATACCCTTGCACGATGATGTCGTTTCTCACCCGGCATGCCGCTTAAAGTCTCGAAAACCCTTCTGGACGGAAGGAGAAAGACTCCTTCGAACACCTCTCACCCCAGAAGATAGGTGGAAGCTTGAGTGGCAATCAGCCAACGTCAAAAACACCCATCTCGTGCAAGACCCCACTGAGAGACAGCCTGGGTTCTCATTGCCTCGCAAACTCTGGACTGCCATCAATAGGATAAGGTGCTCCCATAGCCGTTGTGCTCATATGATGCATAGATGGGGCCTTAAAGAGTCGGCGACGTGTGAATGCGGTGCGGTGCAGACCACCGAACATGTGGTCAACGAATGCCCGCTCCATTCATTCCCCGGCGGGATTGATGAGGTCCACAGGGCAACGCCTGAGGCCCTAAACTGGCTCGCAGACCTAGATGTCCCCCTCTGACCCCCCACCATACGAAAGAAGAAGACGTGATTCAATATAATATTATAATTAATCATCATCACTCTTGGCTCTATAACCCCTCCTCAAGAGTCTTCTCCACTCATCTCGGTTTTGGGCCAGCTCTCTCCAGTTAAGAAGCTCCAAGATACATATACAGGGTGTTAAGGGACGTACTTGACTTATTTTAACCAGTGATTCCTGACATTATTTGGAGTAAAAAATGTAAATAAAATGTTGGTCTCTGGTGATATTTTTGATGTTTTTTTTTCTACATAAACATTAAAAAATGGTAGTTGTTGAAGAGTTGGAGGAGGGGTAAGGGGTTCGTCGGACACCCGGCTGAGTGACCAGTGACGACATGCGGAAGAAAATTTTTTGTTTGATTTTGAAGAAAAAAATTTTGAAAAAAAAAAGTTTAAAAAAGTCACCGGAGACCGAAAATTTCATGTACATTTTTTACTCGAAATAATGTCAGGAATCACTGGTTAAAGTAAGTCAAGTACGTCTCTTAACACCCTGTATATCTTGAGGACGTTGTCGCTCCATCTTAACCTTGGTCTTCCCAGGCTCCTTCGCCCTATCGGTCTTGAGTTCAGCAGGGACTTTGGTGCTTGATCCTCGGTCATTCTCTCTACATGATCCAGCTACCGAACTTTTCCCAGTTTTATAAATTTTTTGACGTTTAGATACTTAAACAGAGTATATAACTCGTTGTTACAAATCCATTTTCTAAAACCGGTCCGAAGATACGCCTCAAAATTTTCCTTTCAAAAAAGTCCAGTGCTCGCTCATTCCTCTTAGTTAGTAGCCAAGTCTCAGCTGCGTATGTGAGTACTGGTCTGATAAGTGTTTTGTACACTAATATCTTGGTGCTTCTGGACAGCAGTCTGGATTTTATTTGGTTTTGTAGGCGGAAATAACAGCGATTTGCGTTCACTATGCGCTTTTGGATCTCCTCTGTGGTATTATTATCGTTTGTTGTCAGGGAAATTATAATTAATACAATTTTATAATTCTATTCTCTTCAGCCATCAGACTTGGGTCAGTTCATGTGAAGAATCTATGAACTTCAATCTTTTTCTCATTCACAAAAACTGATCCAAATCTCACAGAAAAAGAAATGAATTTTCTCAATACAAGAATCGTCAATGATGATATATTTTAAATAGGTCAGTGGCTGAGTTGGCATCGCGTATGGGTCCCACCCAGGCGTCGCATGTTCTATTCCTCGGATGGCTAAATCCTCCATCACGACACAAGCAACATTTTCTGCTTACTGTAGTGGTAGTAGGAGATTTACAAATATTATCAGGTTATTCGCAAACGAGAATGTTTTTCTTTCTTTTAAAAGATTTAAAAAATATTAATTAATGTAGCATATTAAATATTTTTTTTAACACCCTGATAAGTCTCCTACATGAAATTTATGGAATTACGTGAAATTTAAGAAATTTAATTTATTTATTAAATTTTATTTCTTTAAATTTAAATTTAATTTGAAATTTGGTTTTAGTACGGAAGTATAACATGATAAATAAAATTGTAGTACTCGGTTTCATGACAACTCAACAAAGTGGCATTTCAATACTCATTTGAAAAGTCAGTAAAAGTTATGATTTTTTTTAAATATCCCGCAACCAACCTAACGTAAAGTATTCAACAAAGTTTTTTGTTTCATTACTTTTAATGACTTTTTTTTATTTTTTTGTAAATCAACAGACTATTTACTTCCATTACAATAAAATTAATAACACACATAAAATATAATAATATATTTTCACATAATTTAAAATTATAATAAAAAATTAAGGGTTCTCTACCCGTGGGCTAATATATTTTCAAAAAGAGAACATTATAAATATTAAATAAAGATGAAATAAATTTTTAAAGGAGCGATGAAAATAATTCCCGTAATAACATTTTCCTTCCCAGAACTTCGTCTTCACCACTCTTCGTCACTCTTTCCCTAAAAAGACCTCCTCTTAGCATCACCAAAGATGACATAGGCTCTAAGGGAATTGTTTTTTCTCAAGGCATTCTTCGTAAAGTTAATGCAAATAAAGCAAAAAGCATCAGAATACTAATTCTAAATCTGTTTTAGTTCATCTTGTATCAGGAGCGGATCCAGGATAATTTTCTGGGGGGGGGGGGGGGGCACAATGGGCGGACGGGCAAAAAAATCAACAATTACTGTTAGAAATAAACTTGACGTATAATACTTCAAGTTTATTTTTACAAGTTCAAGTATGTACAGGAAGGTTTATGAAAGCGCCAAAACAATAGAAAAATTAAATGTTTAATAAAGAAAGTTTTCTGTACTGTGATGGAATCTCCACAGTACACAAAAATACCGTCTGGGGGGGCAGGTGCCCCCGTGCCCCCCCCCCCCCCCCCTAAATCCGCCATTGTCTTGTATAATCATGTTTGTGTAGATAAGTACTTGCTGAAAATCAATGTTTGCTTTCTAAAAAATATCAGATATCGGTGACTGCTAGCAACCATTTTCCTCAGGGCCTCCTGTATGCAGTTAATGTAAAAAAAAACCACTAAAACCCTTTTGAAAAAAACAGTAAACCTTTATCAGAGAGTAGAATACACGAGGAATTGCATTAACATTCTAAAAAAGTGCCACTAAATAAACACCCGAATTCATATGCCTCATTCCTGAAGCTCTGGATCCGGCAATCAGTTTTCCTTCTAACTAACTGTGGCAGTTTGCAAAAGTATAAAATTAAATTGACTCCATCTTAATATTATTAGGAAATATCGCACCTGCGTGGTATAGTTGAACATTCTTCAAAATATTTTCATATCTAAAAATACAAATTATATCATTTCACATTTCCAAGTTTTTTTTAAAAAGTAAAACTTCTTTATGCACGCTTGACTTGGGGAGTAAGCTGGTGAATGCGTGACGAGAGCGTTATGAAAATTGTGATCGGGCGAGGCCAACAGAAGTTGAAAGGGAGATATACGTTAGTGAAGTATTAGTTCAGTCGTGTGGTCTAAAGCACACTCGTTTTTTTTACATTAACTCCGCACAGGAGGCCCTGAAGAAAATAAATCCCCTTAGGGCCTATGTCATCTTTGGGGATGCTGTGCTTTCGAATTCTTAGGAAAGGAAGGAGAGGAAGTTCTGGGAAGGAAAAGGGCATAAAGGATGGGTAGGAATCTGAGGGTCAGTGTGCCCAGGAGTTACGGCCCTATGAATTCCCTGAATAATTTAATGAAATTTGATTAAAAATTTTGTCAACAGACGGCTGGTCCATTATTACAGCTGGTTTATCTTCTTCTCATCATTTTATTTCTATAACCAAATCGTCTACCACCGCCCCGGGAACCATTTATTGGATAACCAACACCTCTGCCATACTCGTAGGTCAAGTGGTTTGCTACGTTTGGTGACTTAGCCGGGTTCACGGAGTGAAGTTCGTCCGGGTCTAGGCGGCGGATGCGTCTGTCCACCAGCTAAACGGCAGGCCTGATTGAGAGAGAATGGTTGAAGGAGTCCCTTTGACATCTCCAGCCGTACTCTCTCGGAAAGACGCCGACGAAGAGTGGGAGGGAATTCATAGGGCCGTAACTCCTTCATAGGGCACACTGACCCCCAGATTCCTATCTAACCTTTATACCCTTTTCCTTCCCAGAACTTCCTCTCCTTCTTTTCCTAAGAATTCGAAAGCATAGCATCCCCAAAGATGACATAGGTCCTCAGGGGATTTATTTTCTTCAGGGCTTCCTGTGTGGATCTAATGTAAAAAAAACGAGTGTGCTTTAGACCACACGACTGAACTAAAACTTCACTAACTTATGTCTCCCTCTCAACTTCCGTTGGCCTCGCTCGATCACACTTTTCATAACGCTCTCGTCATGCATTCGCCAGCTTACTCCCCAAGTAAAGCGTGCATAAAGAAGTTTTACTTTAAAAAAAAACTTGGAACTTTTTTTATAAGATTGTAAAGTAGATACCTAAACATCTTTCTAGATTTTTTTTATTATCTCCACATCCATAATTCAGGTCGTATCTAAAGGATTTTTTGGAAGAGGAATATGATCGCACAGACAATATTATGTAGGTACTGCTTTCCTGCAAAAGCCTTTTTCAGTTGTGTCTATGTTACGGCAAGGGAGCGACAGTTCTCTACACAGTATTATTTAACTGCGTAGCCGCGGTTCGCGGCGTTCTTTCGGGAACGGTTTGCGCCCATTTGGACCGCAGGTGGTTTTCTGGAACAAAAGCGTTATAAAAAAAGTTACGACGAGGATGCTTTTCCATATTTCAGGCAAAGTAATGACGAGGAGCATAAAACAGCAATAATTCCGAAAAACTGCCGTGTTTGAATATAAAATAAATTGAGCGTCCTTGGGTTTATATCGAGGAATGTGTTTTTTCCCGGAAAGGGGACTTAAATAATTATCGCTTAAAGGGTGGCAGTGTTACAAGTGATAATAAAACTAAAAGTGATGGACTATTCATTGAAATTGTCTTTGGATACCTTTGCTTGAAATCATTTTGAAATTGGCTGAATTTGTGATAGTAACAGTTGTATTTATTACGGTAATTTATAATGCTAATTTGAGTTTTGTCTTGAAATCCTTCAAACAAAGGACCGAGTCGGATTGTTGAATACTGCAGTAGATTGCCAACATTCCCGGTGCGCGAAGCCAGTGGAACTATAGCATCCCCATTTGGGGTGCCTATTCTGCCTGAAGGAAGAAGGGAAGGGAAGGAGAAGGGTTATAGGAGGGTTGGAAAGTAACTGGTTATTAATATATGTTTGTCAATCACGTCTGTAGTTGCTTTTTAAAAGACTACTCGTTTCTGAATAGTGGGACATTTGTATCTATGTAGGTAAACGCGAAGTATGCAGAGAAGATAGACGTCTACATAACTGTATCATCGCACAAACCCCTTTGCTAACGTCACCTGATGCAAATCCTTATTTCTCCTGACTCTTGAAATAATTTGGATTATCACAGGTAATCTACCGTAAGTAAGAGAAACGCTAATAGGTACAGATAATATCAATGAAGTTATACCACGTATACAACGGTACATTAACGCCACACAGGAGTGTGTCATCTGAGATGCTGTGTGGAGGGACTTTTTGAGGAGAGGAAGGAATAAACATTGGTCTTGAAGAGACCCATGTTGTAGGAAGGAGGAAACACAAAGGCCTTGGCACCCAACAATTTATGACGTGTAACGTGATCAAGTTAGTGCCAGCGAGCAACGAAAGTTTGCAAATAGCGGCGATAGTTGTTGATGCTCGTTGTTACTGCTGATTTGCGTATTGTTTATACCGCAAACATTTTAAGTGATCAGATAATTTTACAGTGAAGTTTACTTAGCGACAGCACTATCTTCGTAATTTGGCAGGCTTGTGCTTTAGTCGGCTTTGTGTACGTTTATAATGACGTTACCATAGTTAAATGTACCCAATTACATACAGGTAAAGGTTCTTGTCGGCGAAACTTAGTGTACCAAGATTCTGTGTCGCTCTGAGATATTCCCCAGCGGCAAGTTTGTTTGATACCAAGTTAGGTTCTACAGATCGGTAGATCATTATTGAACATGGCTGTTTAAATACACGACTAATAGTTGGTAATTTGGGAATCAGTTGACGTGGTCCCAGGCTGCAACAGTTAGCGCAATGGCTTAGGGATGTGGAATAGTTATACCTACCGGATTAGACCCCATATGAATACGGATAATTAACTATAAACGGAAATAATAATGTCTTGATTTGAAGCACAAAATGTCGCCTTAGTTCTTAACTGTCCAAATTACCATTTTTTCGTCATTTCACTGAAACATTATGATAGGTGTTTAAGATAAAGCTATTTTCGTAAAGGTAAAAGTCTCATTAGTTTAAATAATTTCCGTTAAGTGATTAAGTATAATTTTTTATACTTTGTATTATTTTGGCCGAAATAAGATTCCACTGATATTATAATAAAAGATTCCGCTTACTTTATTTTGCCTTTACAAACATGTTAAAACAATCCCAGATCTGATCACGGCACTAATATTTTCAGTTTATGAGTTATGA
Source organism: Limnephilus rhombicus (assembly GCA_929108145.2). Lineage (NCBI taxonomy): Eukaryota > Metazoa > Arthropoda > Insecta > Trichoptera > Limnephilidae > Limnephilus > Limnephilus rhombicus. Next base: position 50,101,905 of record OV815283.1, read on the forward strand.
AATTAGTTACTGATTGTATGTATTTATTTATTATGAATTAACGCCGATTAACGGCTTTTACATGGGAATTGCAATAATTTGAAAGAATATACATATTTAAGAACAAAAAAATTTATATGACAAATTAAAAAGCACATATTGAAGTGACAGTTTAAAGTAAAAATAGTAAGCTATTATTAATACAAACATGAAGAAAAATAAAACCTCATGTATAATGTTTGTACAAGATATTACGAACTAAAAAATTACTACGTAAAGTACGTAGTAATAAATTTAAAAATTCGAGAAATAAACATTGATGAAGAATATAAACATTCAAAGTATATTAGATTATAATCTATCCGAGAAGCGCTGACAAACAGCTTTAATTATACAGGGTGTTAATGGACGTACTTGACTTACTTTAACCAGTGATTCCTGACATTATTTGGAGTAAAAAATGTAAATAAAATTTTGGTCTCCGGTGACATTTTTGTTGTTTTTTTTTTTTTCTACAAAAACTAAAAAAATGGTATTTGTTGAACATTTGGAGGCGGAGATAGGGGTTGTTCGGTTACTCGGCTGAATGAACAGTGATGACATGTGCAAGAAATTTTTTTTGGTTTGATTTTGAAGAAAAAAAATTTGAAAAAGAAAAAAAATAGCCATCAAAAAAATAGTCACCAAAATTTCATTTACATTTTTTACTCCAAATAATGTCAGGAATCACTGGTTAAGTTGTTAAGTAAGTCAAGTACGCCCCTTAACACCCTGTATAATGTTTGTATGTTGATAATCTTTCAATATTTATCACATCATCAACAACATATTTGTTACCAAGTATATGCAGGCGAATTATTATGGCATATAATTCAGCATTAGATCCTGTATTCTTACAATGGTAAGGTAATTTGTGGCGAACTGATCTACTCGGTACATGAAAACATATTAACGACAGAATTTCAGGAGAGTTCAACAAGTTATTAACAATTTTAAATAAATAAAATAAATCATAACAAATTCTTCTTTCTTTTTATGTGTCAAGTTCCAGTAGATGTAAGAGGGAGAAGTAATTAATGTTTTCAATTGATATTCCCAATTTAAAATTAATGTGACATAAGAATTTATGTTGTACACGCTCAAGGGAATATTCATGCGTGCTGTAATATGGATTCCAAATGGTGGAATTAAATTCTAGTTGGCTTCTAATAAGAGAAGTGTATAGTAGTTTGACAGTTTTAAAATTTTTAAAATCCTTCGAAATTCTCAAGATAAATCCCAACATTTGCATAGCTTTACTGGATATATTATTAATAGAAAACTGGGAAAATGTGATATCAATAGAAAATCCACATCTCGCACTAGAGAATTTCTATAAAACTCTGAGAGATCATACTCTAAAAAGTGAAAGTAAAATAATTGTCACTAACAATAAATATAAAAAAATTAAGCCTTGGATAACAGTTGGATTAATTATATCAATTAAACAAAGAGATAAATTATATAGAGAAATGTTTAAATATCAAATAGATTGCCAAAAGAATAATCTCAGAACAATGCCTTATCTGAAAACAAAATATCTAATGTATCGTAACTTACTCAATAGGCTGATACGAAACTGCAAAAAGAAATACTATAGTATACAAATTGAAAATGCTAAAAATAATACTAAAAAAACTTGGAATATTATAAATGAAATTGCCAACAAAAAAAGTATGTTTTCAAATATTGTAAATGAGGTTATAATAAATAATGAAATAATAACTAACAAATCGACCATTGCAGAAAGCTTTAATAACTATTTTACAAATGTAGTAGACGTAGTACTTGAATCATCCGGCATTAATGTTAATGATGCTTATATGGAGACATCTCCTCAATAAGATTCAAATAATGATTCAATTAACTCCATTGAATATTTTTCTCCTGTTACTTTTAATGAAATTGAAAAATATATTGATAACCTAAAACCATCCAACTCTAAGGGAAATGATGGATTATCTTGTGATATGTTAAAAAAATAAAACAACATGTCCTAACTCCATTGCAACATATTTTTAATTTATGCCTCAAAAATGGTCATTTTCCAGAGCAATTTAAAATCTCCACTATAATACCTATTCATAAATCTGGAGATACGAATAAATTAGACAATTATAGACCAATATCTCTTGTTTCAAACCTCTCGAAAATATTCGAAAAATGCATCAAGTTTAGAGTCATTGAACACTTAGAAAAATATAAAATTCTATCGAAAAACCAATACGGCTTTCGTAAAGACCTAAGCACCGAGGATGCGATATATGAACTGACAAAAAAGATATACTCATCTATCGATAGAAAAAAGAAATGTCTTGCCATATTCCTAGATTTAAGAAAAGCTTTCGACACCGTAAATCATAATTTACTCATTACAAAAATAAATCAACTAGGTTTCAAAAAAGACACACTAAAACTACTCTCTAACTATCTTACAGACAGAACACAAAAAACAAAAATTGTGAATAATTACAGTTCAGAGTCAAAGATAAAAAATGGGGTTTCACAGGGAACTGTGCTTGGCCCGATTTTATTCTTAATGTATATTAATGATTTATGTAATTTTGTAATCCCTGGTAAAATTGTTTCTTACGCAGACGACACGGCAATAATAGTGGATGGTAACAATTGGAAAGAAACTTTTTCGAAAGCAACTGATTGTATTTCATTGGTTTCAACGTGGCTAAAATACAACAAACTCGTTTTAAACTAAAGCAAAACATTTTACTTACCTTTTTATAAAACCATTAAAAATAAACCTAAAGACAACCTTAAAATTAGAATCCATAATACTAGTTGCAATCAAGAAATGTGCTTCATGTGCAACGAACTCACTGATGTCGAAAATATAAAATATTTAGGAGTATCAATAGATATAAATCTTAATTGGAAATCACATATTAATCAAATTAAGATATCTGACCTACATATTTTATAGACTTAAGGAAGTACTAAACATTGAAAAATTGAAAATGATCTACTTTTCCCTGGTGCAATCATCAATCACTTATGGCATTATAGGATGGGGTGGTGCACTTGATACATTTATGAAGCCTCTACAAATAATTCAAAAACGCATAATTAAAGTCATATATAACAAAAATAAAACATTCTCGACCAACTTATTATACAAAGAAACTAAAATATTTAATATACGTAAATTATTTATATTACAAACTTTGAAATATGTGTTTAAAAACAAAAATAATTTCGAAATAAATGAAAACAGAACGAGCAAAAGAATAAATAATATATTTTATACCCCACAAACCAATACTAAATTATTACAGACACGTAGCAGTTTTATTGGTCCTCGTACATTTAACCTTCTACCACTACAAACTCAAATGATAAATAAAATGATAAAATATGTAAAAGAGGTAAAATTATGGTTGAATAATGTAGATATTGAAACGCTTTTTCTATAAATATATATAATATATTAATAATATATTATCCATCCTTCTACAACTCATTTGCTGTAACTTCTTAACTGTAGTACAATATGTTTTCTGTTTATTTTATTATTTTTATTTTATAATAACTAAAAAAAAAAAAAAAAATTGTATGTTTTTCTCCATATTTTTATTTTATTTTTATAATAGCTGAAAAAACCCTTTTCACTTATTCTACCTATGTAATACTTATTTTTTTTATACTATCTTTATATTTAATATGTTTTTTTAAGTCTAATTTATACTTTGGGTACTTAGAAATATAGTATTTTATTTTAATATTACCCACACTCAGGCAGTGCCTTAGTGGGTTTTCATTTCTTGCTTATAATTGTTATTATATATTATGTTATTATATAATATTTGCTTTTATACATTATATGAACAAAGAAATGGGAATAAATAAAGTAAAAAAAAAAAATAAAAAAAATAAAAAGTTTAATAAAAGTTAGTTTAGTGTCAAAGGTAATACCGATGTCTCTTATTTCAACAATATGATAAAAAATAATAAAGTGTGATCATTGAGAAAGTAAGTGAACAACAATGGGTTTTTTTTCCTGTGGAATCTCATAACATTATTTTACATTGAGAATTAATTTATTTTTAAAACACCAATCGGAAAAGCAATTAAGATTAGATTGTAGTGACAAACTGTCCTCAATATTATCAATAATTCTGTATAACTTCGTATCATCTATCTGCAAATGATGGACTTATAATTCCCAGATACCTAAATAAATACGGTCAAAGAACTCTAGAATACCTTGTTCCAATAATTTACAACATGTTACCCAACGCAATAAAAAGCTGTGAATTGAGTTTCAGAAGGAAATGAACGCTAAAAAAATGGTTAAGTGAAAGAACTTTTTTGTACTAATTTCTGTTATTTTCCGCTTTTCGTTTATTTCTTTCATTTTCTCTGTTCTGTATTTCTTATAAATTTGACTGACTGACTGACGACAGTAACGACGCATGTCACGGGGGAGGCGTGCGGTGAAGTACAAGTGGCTGAGAGATAGAAATGGTGCCTAATCCTTGTTCATCGATTGTGAGCGATTTTTAATTATATTTTTTTTAAATAAATAATTGCGTATGGAACTAAAGAGCCGCAGCTTCACATCCAAAGAGCCGCATGTGGCTCGCGAGCCGCAGGTTGCTGACCCCTGGTATAGACGATAGAATATATAGATAGGCCGATAGTTTTCAACAACGGATTGATCACCACTTTTAAATATAGTAGTGAAGTAACTTTGTTTCCATATTTGTGGAAAAGATCCTGTAGAGAGTGATTTGTTAAACAGTATATTAAGTGGAACGGATAAACTATCAGCACAATTTTTAAGAAAAATGGAAGGAATTTTGTCAGGTCCAGAGCTTGTTTTGGGTTCAAGGGCTTTAATACAGACTATAATGTCTTAATTTCAATGTGAATTTGAGATAAGTCTAAATTTATATCCGAATTGAAGTGAAGAATTAAATAATCTGGGATATCTGGTTCATACACGTCCTTAAAATAATGAGCAAACCTGTTAACAATTTCTTTAATTTTACTGGAACTATTTTGTCCGTAACGCATATTACCAGAAATACTAACACAATTTTTTTCAATGATTTCGTGTACCTCCAAAAGTATTTTACATCTTGAATTATATTGTTCTCAACCGAATTTTTGTAATTATTGTAACATGATTTTGAAATTTTTTGCAATCCCTTCTAATATTATTAAATGATATATAATTAGATAAAATTCTGTTTGTAGGTACAGGGCCAAATTTTTTTCGATGCAATCCTTGAAAATATTTAGAATGTTATTTTTCATACAAAAATGTACATAGTCTCGCAGAAGATAACGCGACTATTCACTTATTTATATTAGAAAGTATTTTCACCGAAACATTGTATTACGTACTTGTTGACGCAACTATGTATACCTATCTATATACCTTGTTCCATTTCTCTACCCATTCTTTTTTTACCACAATTACCTGTCCCTACTGACAATATTACCTACCGTACAACAATAAAATCAATATGTCAGTCAGTCTGTTAAAAGAAACTGTGCAACGAACACCATTATTCTCTCAGTTTTATATAACATCGACCAGTTTATGGAAGCTTGAGCAGTGAGTAACTTAGTGCTCCCTCAGACCCATAATATTGAGCCGAACATTAACCATAAGGGGTAAGTCAGTTTCCTTCCCCATTCATCTGTTTACCATTCCCCATAGTTGTGTCAAAGTATTCACAAGCATAACATTTTTTTAAATATATTGATATAGTCCACTCCACGTGTCGCATTTGCTATACCATTTGCTATACCAGCACAGATCTGTGAAATATCACGGGACAGTCATAGAGGCGCTATTGCGTACTAATATATTACAATAGAAACGCGTTCCACTAATATCACGTGAGTAGTAGTGCACAAAGACCGGATTCGGCAGATCCTTCGGCATTCAGATGATCGTTTGAAGATAAATTGTTGGATGTCAATTTGGACCAATTGAAGATAAAAAAGCATAAGCAATTTTTTCGCTTCTTGTCTCATATAAATATAATACATCAATGGGGATAGTCCGAATTCCCGACAAATCAGGTCCAAATTTAAAAATGGCAATTAAAATAATTTTTTCTTTACTATAAAATATTGTAGGCACGTAGGTACTCTATCAATTTTCTGGATTCTCCGATGAAACATTTATCTATCCAAATTTTTATTTTATTTTTATTTAGACGTCCAAGGGGATAATAATTAAAAAAATGAAAAGCTAAATTTCTGGAGTTCATTGAACTGGAGTAACAGACAGAGGCACAACCGAAATTACTATTTTTAATTATATGTTTCAAAATGATGACCAGCAAATGGACGGTCAGTGCAATTTTTTGTCTTGTTTTGATATCATTTGAATGGTCTGGTCCCCATATGCCGATTCTATGCAAGTTTCAGCTTTTTATCGAATTATGTTAAATGTCAAAAATTCTAAATGGCAATCACCATCGATTTGAAAGTCAACCAATGTGATGGAATTTAAAACACCCAAAAATGTGAAAACCACAAGCTTCGGGTTAATTTTAGAATGAATTATGAAATTTTATGAGACCACTAATAATAGTCGACACCTAAAGGTTGGCGTTATGGGCGTGAAACACGATGTAGGTAGTAGGTACCTTTATGAATATTGAACACCTGTACCTACAAGGATACTAAGGCATCGCCTATTGGAACCGTCCAGGGACGGCCCAATAATTAATCACCCCAGGGGCAATGCAGTGGCGTCGCCAGAGACGGATTAGGGCCGGGTCGGCCGGGTAAACATGGCGAGATGAGATTGGATACGGCCGGTCCACCAGGAGAGAGAGATGGCAACAGGTTACTTTATTTTTAATGTAAGATCAAAAAAAAAGGAAAATTGTAAATATGTAATATTGTGTCTTTCTACCATCGTTCTATCATTCTAGCATCGTCCTAAATTAACATAGAAAATACCAAATAACAATTGCTGCAGCCTATCGCATTTTAGGACATTAAAAAAAAAGACATAAAATCTATATTATGGAATCTATGACTATCTTCATATTTTTGTATTTCTTGGGCATTAACAAGTGGTTCGCTACGTTTGGTGACTTAGCAGGGGTGTCCGGGTTCATGGGGTGAGATTTGTCCAGATCTTGGCGGCGGATGTGTCTGCCCACCTGCTGCGTGGCGTGCCGGTTCGAGAGAGACTGGTTGAGGGGGGTCATTTGACCTTTCCAGCCGTACTCTCTCGACCCATACCGACTTGCAACGTAGTTGGAGGAATGGATGCATACGTCCGTCACACCTGGACATACTTGCCCCCAGATTCCTACCCACCTCTTTTATCTTTTGCTTCCCAGAACTTCCCATCCTTTCCTTCCTTAAAAAGACCCTCCACACAGCATCGGCTAAGGTGACATAGGCCCTGGGGGAAATTATTTTCCTTGGGGCTTCCTGTTGGGGCTAATGTAAAAAAAAAAACAATTTCTGGAAATTTTGTTATGAAAAGTTTTTCCTTCCATGTACTTTGTTACTTAAATTTTTATTTTTCTGTTACCAGTTTCATCACATTGGTATCATCTACATAGTTTTAACTTTACTAGTGAATGACACGGAATTGTCGAAACCGGTAGCTGAAAAATTCAAATTTAAGTAATAAAATGGTAAAAACTCTTCAAAATAAAAATACATACTTGGTGTTGACAATTTTGCACGATTCCACTTTCTATCAGGTTCCTTTTTACATATATTTATGCTGTTTAAATAAAATATTTTCTGTAATTATAACATTCTATACCAAGAGTACTTCATTTTTTTTGGTTGTAACACCCTAATAATTGTATCCAATATCTAAAGACTAGCTTTTATCACACATAAAACGTAACGTATTTTATGTCCTGGTCTTTTATAAACCTAATATATTATTAAACTTTTACACGAGTACACATTTAAAAAAAAAATATTTTCAATGTTTGATCATTGTACTTCTAATAACAACTGTATCACTTCAGCAATATTATTTTTGCGTACTCATTAATTATAATTTTGTTCTTAATACTACTGATAACCCCCTGTGCATCACTGTATACTTATAATATCATGTATCATTTTAATATAAAAGCTATTTTATGGCGTTTATAAATAATGATTGTAATATTTAATTAAATGGAGACTTTATTAGCGAAATTCAATCGAAAGTCAGGAAACAGAAAAATATATTTGCACCTCTCGGACTCGAACCCAGTACTTTTCGCTTTCCGGGCAAATGCGCATTGGTTAGCTATCTTTCGGTTAAATATCTTTTTATAATTTTTCTGTTTCCAGATTTTCTATTGAGTTTCGCTAATATTGTCTTCATTTAATTAAATATTAAAATTTGAGGTTTTACTCAAAGAGTAAAAAAATAAATAATGATTGCTTTCACCAAAGTAGGTACTCCTGGCACAAAGCGCAGTGCATACAGCTTCGTATTATCGTAGTTCTGAATTTCTAAATGGGCACGCAAGGCGATTTATTGGCAATTTATTGTTTATTCTTCCAGGCAAATCAAGAGGCAGAAAAATAGAAGAGTACAAGACGATGTATGAATGTGGATGAAGCAATTTGTTAGTGCTACGACAAAACTCTTCGTCTAATGCCTGAATGGTTAGTAAGACATTTCCCGTTAGATAACGTTACTAAAAATTGTGCACTCTAATATTGAACACGCATTAATTACAGTACTCGCTCAGGTGTAGAAATATTATTTTAGGCGATACCTTGAATGCAATACCCACCTGCAGTCACCTCTTATCCCGCAAAATGCCCAAAGATACTGGGTGCGTAGCGACTTTATCAGGTACAATCGCTTGCTAATGATTTGCGCTTCTTTTTTTTATCCTAATTTCAAAATATTATTCTACTGTTGAAAGTGCAAAAATTTATCATAATGTTAGCAGAAAAAAATCATCCTGGCGTTTTGCAACGTATCCTCAAATTGATCGATTTTCAATTTTCAATGTAAAGGTTTGCTTAAAAAATGTTTATTTCATTCGTTTTAACTGGCATAAAAGTGAGCCCCACAGCTCAAACACCAATCAATCCTTATTATCCTCTTTGTTTACGTAAAAGATTTCTCGTTTACCCAAAAATGCACTTAAATCCTCTGTATTTAGCGGGCCCACTATAGGAATGTTTACCAAAAACAAATGTTCCTGCAGTATAAATAAACTATGCTAATCCCACCCGTTCGCCCATAGAGCGATTAACACAGAGCGAAATATACAACACGCTTACAGTAAAATCAATAAATTCCCAACGTTTTACCGACAAATCTTCAGCAACGCGATTCCAGCATGTGCGGTTTTGCTTTAGCACGATGAAAGATGTTTTGATGGTTTCCGTATCGATACACTTATTTAATTTGAATCATAAGACAATAAAATAATAGTTTTGCACGGAATCATAATACTTCAAACTCCCATTGCGGTAAGGTTGGGTGTAGATGCAAGAAGGATGAAGGAACAGAAATATGTCAGGGAAAATAAGAAGGGAAGGGATTTAGCTAACTTCAGAGAGCTTCAATATCATTTCTCGATTTAACCTGTAAATACTACATAACAGTGAATTATTTCAGTCCACATAGTACGGGTGCTGCTTGTCTAAATATTGTGATGTTGAGTATGAATAATAAGGGTAAAAACGTAGGTACATTAAAAACACATTAAAAATTTGAACCAGGATTAAATTTAACAAAGGCATCTCCAATTAGATGTGTTGCCTATATTATGTCTGCTTGCAAATCTAATAATATCTAAGTTTCAGTGTTATTCTCGTGTGAACTGCCAGGTAAGAATGGTCATTTAAGGATGTTATCTGCATGTAGGTACGTGATATAAATAACACGTACAACTCTAAATTTTTTCAAAAGAAATTTGCGTAGGTCGTATATATTTAATTTTGCATTATTAATCCAAGAATTTTATTTTATTGAAACACTGGTTATAATCTGTTGTTATAATAGATTGTTTTGAGTTAATAAAAAGATACAGCATTACAACATATATTTGTACATCACTTTTGACGTGATTTTTCACGAAAACGGAGCTACGAAATCCATTAAACCCTACTAATGTAACCATTCAGATTTTTACGTGGGTGAATCTGCTTTATCCAGAAAATTCGTCTTTTAGTGTGTTGACGTATTAAATTGTCAGTAACTTTTCCGTGAAATATCTTTTCTATTGATTTTGAATGTGGAAATTTTTTATGTAGATCCTTACTGGAACATTACGAAAGATTTTTCTAACCACCCGGGGTAGCCACAAGCCCAGCTGAATGAGCAATCTGGCTTGAGTAGCGCTACTCACGAGTAGCCAAGGGTGGTCAACGGCAATATTACAGAATCATCATCTCACGATGGGACTGCGCCACCTCCAGATTGGAATATCATCATTTGGTTCCCTAACCCAGTTGTTTTTTCTCAATTTTTTAGGCCTTCATCACAAAAATTTATTATTAGACGGTCCTCAGTTCTAACATAATACGATAAATTCACGACTAAACGCACGGGCCTCCAATAGCGCCAAAGTATGAAACGCCCAACTCTCAGCGCCCAGAGAGACATCCAGCGAACAGAGGTTCGAAACCTACCAAATCCAAAAAAATTAGTCATTTTTATTTTTGTAAAATCAATATACATTTTTTAAACCAATTTAAAATAAACAGTCAAAAGAAAAGAAAGTGATATCTAGCGACTTTCTAGTTTCACTTCTACTGCGTGTTAATTGCACACTCTGATTTTTTCAATTCAATATTAATATCAACAAATGAGATTTCCCTGCCTATTGTGCACAGTGCTTCAAAATTGCGATCGTGCAAATTCTGTTAAAGACTTGCGACAGGTTGTTCATAGACATTGAACAACTCATCAAATTTCAAACTTACAATTGAAGTTCTGTAAATGTTCTATCCAAGTTCTGTCATTAAATCATCACGGGCCTAATGTTTCACAAAATTCAATTTAAAATAAAATCAACAAACATGTTCGTATTGTACAAGAGAATGTACAAAAAATAATTTAATCAGATTATATCATTGAGGAAGAAGATAATAATAATAATTCAAACGAAAATATGAAAGAGTACGAGACACAGAAAAACAGAAAAAGACAATGGTCGCAACTTGGATTCGAACCCTGACCTCTCGTCTAACCGGGACGTTCGCGTTAACCAATTTCGCTATTGCTACATTCTGTCAAACCATTATATTTGTCAATCTCTTATTTAAAATTTTAGAATTAACAATAATATCATCTTCAACTAATTCTTTTTTCCATATTACAGGCAACTACCATTTTTATTGGAAACAATCATTCTAAGAATTGGTTTGTAACCTGGATAACGTCTATTTATTCATATGAAACTATTGATTTTTTATAAAAGTCTAAATTAATATTCAATTTATTATATTATACTAGCAGACCCGGCCACACGTTGCTGTGGCTAACGAAACACAACGCCATTACTCAATCTTTATAAAATCCCCATCACCCGCATGCCAGCTGCCCGCTGTCCGCTGCCTGAATTGAATATTTGAATTTCTCGGCTTTTCTCTAATATAATTTACATGTTTTATACATATAAACATTCCTCTTCAATCATTTTATCTATTGGTGAAAACCGTATGAAAATCCGTTGCGTAGTTTAAAAGATTAACATACATTTTGAGCGACTTCATTTTATACTATGTAATGTTAGTTAGTGATCGCCCCTGATTATACAATGCTTGCAATGCAACACTGGATATTTGAAAAGGGAAAATCAAATACTTACTCTAGGACATCTATTTTCCAATTTCTTCCATAGAACGAATTTCAAAAGTGACTATAGTACGGCCCGCCAGCCATTTTAAATCGCACAAAAATATGTTTTCTTTAAATTTCTCGGCTTTTATCTAATATAATTTACATGTACTATACGTATAAACATTCCTCTTCAATCACTCTATCTATTGGCGAAAACCGTACGAAAATCCGTTGCGTAGTTTAAAAGATTAACGCGCACATACATTTTGAGCGACTTCATTTTAAACTATGTAATGATGATGATATTATTATGTTTACTTTCCATGTTTCTACTATTTTGTGAAAAAGGTATAATTTAAAAGCATTAAATTCATCGGCATGTATTTAATCCAGTGTTTCGCTAACATCGAACGCGTTGCATTTGCACAGTTCGCGTAGCCGGGGGGATTAGGCTTGTTTATTCTGGCAATATCCGACTGCGGGTCTGGGCTTTGGATGCGGGCTAGTGGCTGGTGGCTAGTAGCTGTAGCTACTGCGTCTGATATCCGCCGGGCGAATTGAATCCCTTGCCTGCCCGTAGAGTGCTGTGCGGCCCTGGACAGCCGACTAGGGATGTGTTCATCGAATAAACATCGACTTTATATATCAATTTAATTCATAACTCAGCCCTTGCCCGCAATATAAATGTATTAAAAATAATATCACAGTTGACACTTACGCATATTTGTTACAAAATTTAGTAGGCGGGTACGGGAGCGGCCACCTCGGGAACCATTTATTGGATAACACAACTCTGCCATAGTTCAATCCAAGTGGTTCGCTGGTTTGGTGACTTAGCAGGAGTGTCCGGATTAATGATTAGGTTTAATTAATTAGGTTTGTCCGGGTCTTGGTTGAAGATGCGTTTTCCTACCAACTGCGTGGCAGGCCTGATCCAGATAGAATGGTCGATGGAGATGTTTTTAGCTCTCCACCAGAGCCCACTCTCCAGCAGGACTCTCTTGCAACGCAGTGAACCTCCTTCCTTCCTAAAAAGACCCTCCACACACCATCCCGTGATCACAAATGATGGCATGGGTTCTGTGGGGAATTATTTTAATCAGAACCTCCTGTGTGTAGCTAATGTAAAAAAATAGGAGTGTGCTTTAGACCACTCAACCGAAGTAAAACTTCTGCTCCATCTATATGATAGGAAGAGAGAAAGAAAGTGTGCGCGCGCACTGCTCTCTGGTGCTCCTACAGTGTGATACAGACAATAGGACTGCACTGTGTAACGTAAATAGCTAAGAGAGAAAGAGAGAAAGAAAATGTCGCACCTCCATCTCTTGCCCCTACAGTAATATACGAAGCGTACTCCCTCTCAACAACCGTTCGCCCCGCTTTTCGTTACTCCCCATGTCAAGCCTGCGTAAGAAATTTTTCTTCAAAAAATGTAGTTGGTCCTATGGTTGGAAAAACTACAGTTGTGATGGAATTTAGAAACTACTTTGCAGTAAACTAAACTTGTAAAAAATTTAATGTTGGAGGACAAGACTCAGAGTACATTCCTTCTACGATCTACCTTATTTATCGATGTTTATGTGGAGGGTGTTTGTTGCATACCCTGCAGGTGAAATACTGTTCCACGCATCCCTTTATTATACAGAACTGTGCTGATCCGAACACAGCTGCATGTTGCACGGTGGTTCACTGCCCTGTTCCCGGTTCCCTGTTCCCTGCTCCTACCCTATCCCTAGTTCCCTGTTCCCAGTATACCACCCAAATCCCCTTTCAAGGCAATCCCAAATTGTGGAAATCATTACTTATAAATGTGTTCCACTGATGTAATTCCTGTAACAACCGGAAATTTTCTGGAAGTATGCGTTGTCAACATTTACAAACAAGCTGGTTTTAAATTAATTAGTAATTTAAATATTTGCGGGTACCATCAGAAATGTAGGTACTCTTATATACCTGAAAGAAAAACCTCTGAAATTTTCCAAAAACGTGCAATCTGGTTGATGGATTCCTTTATCTCATCGGTGGATTGAAAACTTTTGAAAGCAGGTGATAGATAGGAACGCCGTATTAGTTCTACTGGTACTTCATTGACAGGTGCTCTGGAGATCTAATGCAACAATTCAAACAAATTCATTAATGACGATGATAACCCTAATGATCTAAACGAACACATTAAAGACGAAGATAATCCTAATGATCTAAAAGAACAAATTAAAGACGAAGATAACCCTAATGATCTAAACGAACACATTAAAGTCGAAGATAACCCTAATGATCTAAACTAACACATGAAAGAGAACTAGACACAGAAAAATAGAAAAAGATAACGGTTGAAACTGGGAATGGAACCCAGAACCTCTCGTCTAACGGGGATGGGCACCTTTACAATGGGAATAACATTCAAAAGTTATAAAAAGAGAGAGTTGTTCTTAAAAAAAAACGAACAAATTCAATTTAGGAGCGTGTATGGGTAACGCCGCCTCTGGAACCATTTATTCGACCATTTATTGGACTCCGCATGTATTGAACCCCCTCCCATAAATCACCCCAAGTGATTCGCTTCGTTTGGTGTCTCAGCAAGGGTTCCCATGTTCATGAGGTGAGGTTTGTCAAGGTCTTGGCGAGGAGTGACTGGTTGAGGGAGACCTTTTGAACCCTCCAGCAGTATTTTCTCGATCCATCGCCTTGCAGTGGATTCAAATTCCACCCAGATTCCTACCCAATCCTGATACATTTTTCTTTCCTAAAACTTCCTATCGTTCCTTTCCCTGCCCAGAACCTCTACACATCAACTCCAAAGGTGACAGGCCCTGAGAATTTTTTTCCTCAGGGCATCCTGTGTGGAACTAATGTAAAAAAAGTTATCAAATGAGTAACACTCCATACATCTGCCTTATAATCGCACATCAGTTGAATCGATGCCTGCGGCTTATAAGAATGGATCACTGTCGACTTTGCACTAATCAGTGTACCTATATTATGCTCTCACAGCCTGCCATAGCCCCAAATGGTGTACAAGTGGGACCATAGAGAGACGGCGATAGGTGTGTAGACCACTGAACATGATTGGGGTCAACGAATGCCCGCTCCAATCGTTCACCGGCGGGATTGATGAGGTATACAGGGCGACGCCAGAGGTCCTAAACTGGCTCTCAGACCACCCCCAACCATGCAAAAGAAGAAAAAGAAATAATCGGTATTCTTACGTATTTCCTACATCGCAAAACATCTTATATAATACGTACATTATTCAGTAAGTACTCTCACTGCCGTTTTTCATTTATTCCTCTGCATTCAATTGAAACCTTAAATAAATAAGATCAGCGGTAAAATCAGTACTTCGAGGCAATGGATTGCACAATCAGTTAGACCTACCTAGTAAATTCGATGTTTTCTACAGACAGTGCTTGCATCTCTAAACCAGTGTGCATTATAATGGGCGGGTCTGATGGAGGATGATCAACTATCGAGACCGGAAGTCCTTTCCGGAAATGAACCCTGGCTGGCGCGCTTGTTCTGAGGCTAGGGATGCTGGGAAGAGGAGATTATAAGGACTAAACGGTGGATGGTAATGTTGCATGTGCTTTTAAACTCGAAATAATAATTTGAAAAAAAAACCAAATAGGTTGCGGGAAATTTTTAAGCGAGAAAATCAAAAGTAATTTCTGTTTGCTCTTACCTATTCAGACATACCATTTGGAATTATGTTTTCAGATCATCATAATTAAAAAATACAACAATAATACTTCAAAGTGACAACTGTCTGTTTTGTTTACTCCCGCAAAATTAATAAAAAAAATACATAAAAAGTGACAGAAATCATTGAATAAGTGCACTAACTGCTGCTAGTATTTTAGTTCTGTGTTTTAAGTGTCTTATGTATAGTCAAAACCATAAGGTTTTACTCCCATTATACAAAACAAAATCAAAACTAACCAAGCCAAAGAAAAAGTGATATTGTTTATAAGTACAATTCAAATTCAAATTAAATAACTGTTATTTATCCACTCAATTTAATAATTTTTCTCTAATAATGGATAAACAAACAAGAGGCAAAAATACAAACCAGAGTGATCTGAAGCTGAAATCTTTACTCCCAGAACATAAAGAGATTCTTGACATTGTCTTAACAGCTGTCAACAATAAATTTGAAGAAATGAAAAAAGAATTCTTCAAGAAAATGGACGAAGAAAATGCTGAATCTCGAAACTCACGTAATTTCATTAGTAACCAATATGATGATATAAATATTAAAATAGAAAATATTACCAAGCTGGTATCTGAAGTTGAGATGCTTCGGAGAGAAGTAAATGATAAAAACAAGATTATAAAAAGCTTTGAAGTTAGAATCGCGGAACTAGAACAAGCCTCGAAAGAAGATTGCATAGAAATATGTGGAATCCCACAATCAAATGAGGAGCAGCCAGTCTCACTAGTACAACAGGTGGCTGCGGCAGCTGGGATGGTGATTCAGCTACACGACCTGAAGGAGGTGAAACGTATCCAGGACAGACGACCAGGAGCCTACCCGAGAATCCAAGTTAAATTCCACGATAACAACAAACGAGACCAAATATTAAAAATGCGGAAGAATATCGACGCTAAAACCGTGACAACCCTGGGCAGCGAAAAAATCTACATAGGAGAAATCATTTGTCCATACTTTAAAGAACTACTCTGGAAAACTAAACAGAAAGCAAAAGAAACTAAGTATATGTATGTCTGGTTTAGGGAAAACAAAATACTGGTCCGTAAATCACCAAATGAAAAAATTATCTATGTTAAGCATTCAGACGATCTAAATAAACTTATCTAAACGGTACATGGCACTCGCACCACCGGTTGTCAGTTATCTAAAAAGTCAATAAGTACTATAATACTACCAATTATTTAAAAATAGTTTCAACCGATGGTTACGGGTGTCAAACTGTTCTTAAACTTGATATGTAAAAATGGATGCTAAAACTAACTATAGAACCTCAAATTCTAAATTCTATAAAAAAATTGTACAAAATAACCTATTCTCTCTTCAAATTGCACTATTCTTAATTCTCTTAATTATTGTAGTTATTTTAAATAATTTAGTACCGATAACATTTATCCAAATCATTAATCGAACTGATCTATTATCTATATTTCCTAAATCTATCTATTTTCATTTACTCAATTTAATTTTAATTCTTTTAATACTTATATTATACACTTTTATCATATATTATATTATACACCTCTATTACACTTTTATTATAAACTTATATTATACAATTTTACTCGATAAAAATAATTTACTTTGTTCAATTAGAAAAGCTTATTCAATCTACATACAATATTTAACCAAAATTGTAAATCATATTGATCATTTAATTATATTTTCTTTACTTATCTATATTAACTTACTACACTTAATTTTACTTATTTTAATTCTTAAAATTTTGCAATTATGTGATTCCCCTAAAATTCTCATTTCTCAAATTAACTTTCATGATCTTATTTACACCTATTTATATAAATTACCTTTTTATACCAGTATTTTACATTCAAATGTTATTATACTACATGTATTTATTACCCAAATTATTTTAATTATTTTAACATCAAATTTTATTGTTCTAAATGTTTTTACTACCCAAATTATTTTAACTACTTTACCAACAAATCTTATTGTTCAAATTGTTTTTATTACCTAAATTATTTTATTTATTTTAACAACAAATTTTATTGCTCAATTTGTTTTTTTACTCCAAACTATTATAATCGTTTCTTATATTTTAAAAATCGTAATATTTCAATTTTATTTGTCATCTTAGTATTTATTCTCCTAATCGTTTCAGTACCTTCACTTATTTCAACCAACTTCATCCATAAATTTTTAATGTCTTATTATAAGCCTTCCAATCACTCTAAGTATGCAATCCTCTTAAAATTTTCAATTTCTACATTTCTATTTATTCCTATATCTAATGAAATTATTTTTCCTTTTATAAAACATATAATCTATCATTTACATTCCCTAAATTTATCTTTGTTCATTGACTCAATTTAATTTTAATTAATTTAATGCTTATATTACACACTTACACAAATACTCACCAACATGGCTGAAAACATGGAACATATAGACTCGGACAACCAACACTACTGTATAAGTACAAACGACATTAATCTATGGACCAATATCACAAAAGAAAAAAATAAAATCAAAATATTGCACCAAAACATCAGATCGATTAATAAAATTTTTGATGAATTCACTATGTACCTAGAACAACTAGATAATAACTTCGATATAATTGTGCTGACAGAATGCTGGTTGAATGAAAAATATATTCCAAAAACAATTGAACACTACAACACACACCACACAAAAAAACACAAAAATCAAAATGATGGCATAGTCGTATACACTAATGATAAAATAAACACATTCATCCAAGAAATACATATCGTAGACTCCAACTGCATACAAATAACATATGAAAAAGAAACGTGTATTCTTGCAATGTACAGATCTCCATCCAAAAACAATATTACAAATTTCCTAACTGCATTTAATAATACATTAAATGATCTCAACAAATACAAAAATATCATCGTCATTGGAGACCTAAACATAAACACTCTACAAAACGGACACCCACAAAACTTAGAATACCTAACAATATTAGCACAGCATGGACTGGAGCCAACGATAAATGTTCCAACACGAGTCACACACAACACAAAAAGTTGTATAGATCATATAATGATCAAAACAAAACTAAAAACCAAAACAATAGTACTTGAAAGCACTATTACAGATCACTACATGAATATGATAGCAATAGATACCGAAAACACAAAACCTAACCAACATAAAATATTCACAAAAAAAATAATTGACTACACAAACTTAAAAGAAAAACTCAAAAAATAGACTGGAGTACAATATACCAAATAGAGAAGGTCGAAGAGGCCTGGGACAAATTTACAACAATTTTAGCGCAAGAAATAAATAATAACACTACTCTAAAACAAGTAAAACTTACGCACAAAGCAAAAAAAATTAAACTATGGATAACGCAGGGAATATTAAACTGTATTCGTAAACGAGACAGAATTCACAAACAAATTAAACATACGCCATATGACATACAACAACTTAATTACTACAAAAGATATAGAAATATCTGCACGAAAATTATTAGAGTAGCTAAGGAGTTGTATTTTAGAGAAAAACTTAAAAAAGAAGAAAACAATAACCCAAAGGAAATATGGAAAATATTAAAAGAAGTTACATACACACAAAAATTCAAACAAGAAAATACAATCGAACATCTAAACATTAACTCAAAAAAAGTAGACGCCAATACAAATAAAGAAACTATAGCAAATCATGTAAATAACTTCTTCGCAAGTATAGGAAAAGTCTTAGCGAACCGTAAAATTCTCAACACAAACACGACAACACAAACAAACAGTTCAAACATCAATACACAACCGACACAACACAGATTTGCAATAAAAACAACTTCGGAAGAGGAAATTGACAAAATAATAAACACATTAAAAAACCGTATTGCTCCTGGATTAGATGAGATAACGACGGATTGCATTAAGATAATTAAAACAGAAATTTTAAAACCCATAACACACTTAATCAATCTAAGTATAACACACTCCTGCTTCCCTAGTACTCTTAAAAAAGGACTGGTGATCCCTATTTACAAATCCGGAGACAAAATGCAAATAACTAACTATAGACCTATCACTTTGTTAAACTCGCTTTCAAAAATTTTCGAAAGAGTAATAAAAAACCAAATTATAATATACCTGGAAGAAAATAAATTAATCTCGGAAAAACAATATGGATTTAGAGAAAAAATAGGCACAAAAGAAGCTTTGGCCTGTACAATAGACTATATACATAGCAATTTAGATCAAGGGTATAAATGCAAAGCAATATACCTAGATTTAGCTAAAGCTTTCGATTCAATCTGCCACCAAACGCTTTTTAAAAAATTAGAAAACATAGGCATCAAAGGCAAGGAACTCCAACTATTAAAAAGTTATATGAGTAACAGAACACAGCAAGTAAAAATTAACAACCATATTAGCAAGCCACTGCCAATTACATATCGAGTTCCACAAGGAAGCATACTAGGGCCCGTTCTTTTCACTATTTACATTAATGAACTTTGCAGCATGAAAATAGACGGTGAAATAGTTAGTTATGCAGACGACACAGTTTTACTCTTTAAATCTAAGGATTGGAAAAATGCATACAACATAGCGAATTTAGGAATCACGCTAGTGAAATCATGGCTAGACTCAAACATACTTACACTGAACATATCGAAAACAAAATTCACAACGTACAGTATAAATAGCACAGGACAGCCAAAAAATAACACAAACACCATAAAAATACACGAATGTTTAAACACCAACATTTGCGTTTGCCCTCCTCTAGAAAAAAAAGAACAAATAAAGTATCTAGGAATCATAATTGACCATAACCCTAGATGGACACATCACATCCAACAAGTGACAAATAAACTCCTCAAAACGATACACATTTTCCTAAACATAAGAAACATATAAAAAATACAACAAATGAAAACAATATATTTTGCTCTATGTCAGTCTATAATAGAATATGGAATAATTGCTTGGGGAGGAGCAACAAACTCAGCTATCGAACACCTGGAAATTGCGCAGAAAACGATCTTAAAGGTAATACTTAAAAAACATAGACTTACTGATACAGACCAAATATTCAACCGTTGTGACGTACTAGACATACGACAATTATATGTTAAATCGCTACTAAATTACATTTTTGACCAAAAAAACAACCTTCAACAAACACAAAATATCACAAACAGACCAGTTAGACAAGCATACAAAGAAAACTTAAAAACTCCGACGGTAAATACAAGCTTTGGACAAAGACATTACCAATATCACGCTATAAAAGCATTCAACAGTCTAACACTTGAAAATAAAATTGAGGAAAACAAAAATAAATTCCGACACAAAATTACAAAATGGATTAAAGACCAAAATAGACAATACTACCAAAATATCATAGCATAAAATAACAAAACATATAAGTAACACACAAAACCAATATAAAACACAATCACCCACAAACACACAACACGTATTATAAATATCGTTTTTAACCTTATATAATATTATTTATTCTTAATTTTACGTTAATTCTAAATCTCTAATTTTTAAGTTTAATTTATCTTAATCGTATGTTTTTTATTTACTTTTTCCCTTTTTTTCCACCAATATTATGTATATATATATTTATATGTATTGTGTATAATTTTGTATATGAAATGGAGGCCTCAGCACGGGTAAACCACCCAGTGAGGTCAACATCATTGAATTATGTAAAAACATGTAAATAATATTGCATCAAATAAATAAATAAAATTGATTTACCTTTAACAGATAAATTATAAATCTTGCTTTAAGATGCATGTTGATGAATCTGTCAAAAAAATGTTGACTGCATATCTTGTATGGCTCTGGCAAATGCATTTTTTTCAAAATTTGTTTAAATAGGTAGCAAATAAGTTAAAGTCAACATTACACAGGAACGCAGCAAATTTATCGAAACTTTGTGGATAAAACTAGTGAGTTTTGTGGATTTATTCCAACACTATTCCGTAACATATCTTGTATTTTTGAAAACCTGTCCAATCGCTGTATTTTTCAGTTCTTGTTTCTTGTATTTTTATGACTTGTGTAGATATATTTTATGTAATGTAATTTTTTTTTATTTCTATCAAGTTTCAAAATTATCTATCATGTTAAAATTGTACTACCAACATGTTTTTACATGTTTGTAGAACAATTTACTACAATGGACTTTAAATAATTAAATAAATGAAGCTGTTGTATTTGAGGGTATTTGGAATGAAATACCACGGCCTAGTCGAATATTGACATGATCGTGGTGTTTCAAGAAGTTCTGCGGCGAATGTTTGCTCACTGCACGTTGTTTAAAATGACTTTAGTCGTGTTCGGTGACCAGACTGATAAGCCAGGCATATCCACCCCCCCGCCCCATTTCCTCTTCCCCATATTCTTCCCTTCTCCACTACCTTCTGCCTTACGATCATACACTAATTGGGAATGCTGAAGGTTGGGAAGAATCTGGTTTTTTAAATATTGTCACTAAATTCGGCTGTTTAGTTCTGAAACAGCTTAAAACTGAAACCCATTTTCCCAAGTCCATGCATTGTTATTTTTTCCCTTTGTCCCTCTCCTTGAAAGGCCCTACTTATTTACAACAAGAAGAAGAGGATATTGACTACCTACCTGGCACACATACACAATCTTGCCCAAAAATCGAAAATTACCCACATTAGTTCAGTTGAAAAATCGTCGTGAAATCGTTCATACCTCGTTATTGAAATCTCGCTTGAAAGTCGTAAAAATACCCAAAATACCCAAAAAAGTGACGGTAAATTGTGACCAACTTTGTGCCATCATCGTGAAAGAGCAGCCACAACCATGATTGATCATCACATCATATGAATCCAGCAAAGGTAGGGGCTTTCTCCTTTCCAATTGACATTTCCTGTGATTTGACTTTAAAAAATATCGTGTACTATCTTGCATCACACAAATAAAGATTTACAGTCCATCCTCTCTCGATTCACTATATTGTTCGTTGACATCGGCTAAAGCGATTTAAAACAACCCTTCGATTCAAAATGGAGAGCAAAACTTACAACTTAATTCTACTTTAATACTAGCACACGAGTAGAAGATTGGGTTTTTTTATAAAAAAAACATCTTCATTCACTGCAAGTTTATTCAAAACTGTGGAAATGTACTCACCCCTTTTATAAAAAAAGTGGAAAAATCAGTTGCTGAAAGCGAACTACCTTCGTCCAGCCTCGAATTAACGTCCACGTACAAAGTTTTTGCGCTTCATTAAAGCAATTTATTATTCTTTGTGATTCATAATATTTTAAGCGACAAAAAGAATTTTTAAATTAAAAATAAAGCACGATTTCAACGTTGGAGCAAGGTTTCACGAACGCATTTCAAAATATTCGTGCAAGCGAAAACCCTTTGAAGTGGTGCAGACAAGATTTTTTTTTATTCATGGTAATATTTTCTAATTTATAAAACGATATTCTTCTAAATGACTTCTTCCAAATTATTTACAAAGCATACTAAAAAAATTAACACTTCTTATTTTTGTGCCTTGTCCGTTCAACAGACGTTGGCTATCATGTTGGTTATGCTAACTTTGTTTACTGCGGCCCGGAACAGCTCTAACCACTAACCACTGTCTCAGGGTTTTCAGCCATGAGGTTCTCCTTCTTCCAGGGCCTCGTCTTCCGGCAATCTGTCCCTGTATTATGTCCCAGCAAGCTCATGCAACCTTTATCCGCATGAAAAAGATGTTCTTCAGTCATGATCTCAATCTTGGATTACGAATGCGAATGGTCAGATGCTACGTGTTTTTGATATTATTTTATGGAAGCAAGGACGCCTACCGAAGAACTAATTAGGCGACTTGAGGCATTCGAGGTGTGGATCTACAGAAGAATACTTAAAATAAGCTGGATGGAGAGGGCTACGATTGAAAATATTATGGTTCGGGTGAATAAAGAAAAAGAAGTTATTAAAACCTAACACAACGACACAAATTGAATTGGCTAACTAAACAATATGGTTAAAGGGAGGAGGTAATCGGACGTGTCCGTTTGCCTGAACTGGGGATTATTTTTTCTTAACCTTATTGTTTGAAATTTTCAAGTTAAACCTACATATCGAAATTCTTGCTTAAACGGATAAACAATTTCATTTGAATGTCTGGTGATTTGGAGTCAAGAGGTTTTGTTTCAATTGGCAACGACAAAATTATTTAAATATATTTATAATGGTCAGCTTCTTTTAGTGATAAAATCAACTCTAAGGCTCTTAACATAGGTATAAATAACATGACTCATTCAGAACATAGGAGTAGAAGGAAATTGGTAAGAGGGTGGCTGGGTAGTAATTTAATGCGTACATATTTTTGTTCATTAGCTCCAGGCAGGAGGTCCTGATAAAATAATTTCCTTCAATTTCTATGTCATCTTAGGGGATGTAGTTTGAAGTTTTTTTAAAGGAAAGAAAGGAAAGGAAGAACATAAAGATCTAGAGGAAAAAGATTTGATGGTAGGAATCTGAGGGTATAAATGAGTGATTTTAATATTTTTATAAGTCTATAATTTTTTATAAACAAATATTTTTTTATACATAATATTTTGTGCACTCTCCTAATAAAGGAGATGCTTGTGCTTAGGGGCCATCCATAAATTATGTCACACGAATTTCATGACGTTTTACTTCCCCCCCGTCACTTTCACACATCGACACATTTGTGAGACCCCTCCCCCCTAGTGTGACGTCACATATTTTGCAATTTTACATCCAAAAATAATCAAAACAGTAGCTCAAAGTCCCCCCCCCCCCCTCCTCCCCCACTATTAAGGTGTGACGTAATTTATAGATGGCCCATTAGGAGAAGAAACCTTACATATTCTTACTACTATTAGATAAATAACAGAGTAGTTATTAAAATAATATTTTTAATATCCAATGTGTATTTCTAATTCAAAATTAAATTTTACATGGCAATAAGAAAGAAAACTTATTGTTGTATTATTGGCGTTTGAATTCATTCCTCCATAGCTAATGTCATTTCAAGCAACCAACTTTTTGATTTACCGCCGCCCCGGGAACCATTTATTTTAAAAACAACACCTCTGCTATAAGTCCCCCAAGTTGTTCGCTTCGTTTGGTGAGTTAGCAGGAGTGCTCGAGGTCATGGGGTGAGGTTTGTCTAGAACGTGGCGGCGGATGACTTGAAAATACTGAACCCTAATTTCATACCCACCCTCATACATCTTTCCTTCTCAGAGCTTCCTCCACTTCCATGCCTTAAAAAGACCCTCCAAACAACATCCCCAATGATGAAACAGGCCCTTTTACCATGGGAAAAATATTTTTCTTCTGAGCGGAGCTAAAGTTGAAAAAAAAATCGAGTGC
Organism: Limnephilus rhombicus; assembly: GCA_929108145.2. Classification (NCBI taxonomy): domain Eukaryota; kingdom Metazoa; phylum Arthropoda; class Insecta; order Trichoptera; family Limnephilidae; genus Limnephilus; species Limnephilus rhombicus. The sequence continues at coordinate 50,126,728 of OV815283.1, forward strand.
AGTTTACTCGCGGTAGAAGCCAAACTTTACCAAAACAATCTCTGACTAATACTTTAAAAGTGAGGTCATAATCAAACCGACCAATGAGCGCAGACCTAGCACAATTTTCGTTTCATATATCAACCAATAGGAGCCTTTAAAAGTGACATCATCTTCAAAGCGGCCAATGAGCGCAGTTGATGCGTCGCAGGTGCAGTAATCGTCATTTCCGTTTCATCCGAAATCCAAATCACAGTGGGGTTATAGAAGTTAGACTTAAAAAAAAACGGGAACGAGGAAATGAACGCTGACTCACAGACAGGATCAAAAAGGCAGACAAATCCACACAGGTCATTCGTCCCTTCCATCAAGGAAACACTAAAATCAATTGATTCGATCGGCTTAACTCCCAATTGAGTCCCTTCCAAGAAAAAATAATTTAATCCTATTAATTTAAGATTTCAAATTAATCTGGCAGAGATCCTCATTAACCTTAACCAGCAGTATTTTGTTTAACCATCTCTGTCGTAGAATTTGCATTCGCCAACCCGCGCGAACGATCGCAGCCGGGAACCGAACCTGCATCGTTTATTCAGCGAGATTACTTCTCAGTCGGTAACCCAATTAAGAAAACGAGCGATCGGAATTATGGTTGAGTTACGATCGCTACCGGATTCCCCGTTTGATGCTGGGAAATGTACTTCTTTTAACAGTCCTGCAGCGGGCGGTGATAAATAAAATGGTTCGTAATAAGACTGGGTAAACTGTAAATACATATACAGTGTGTAACGTAGTGTATTTTTACATTTCAGGTTGAAGATACCTAGATACTACAATCTGAAATGTTTTGTACTCCGATTTTCTACAGATTCATAACATATTTCCTCTGAACTCTTTAAATACCGAAGTAAGCTCTGAAACACGTTATTTTTAAATTTATTTTTATTTACGTTGAAGAAGAAGATAATTCTTATCTTCTTGGTGTGCCCTATCAGGTCCCCCCGAGGTTGGCGATCGATCTGGAAAATGTCTCTCTGTCTTGCGCTGCCCGGAATTGCTACCCCACACTTCTAATGCCGGTCCACTCTCGTATATTTCTCAGCCAAGACATTTGTCTCCTACCAGGCCCTCGGCGACCCCCTGTCTTGCCTTTCAATACCAATTGGAGCAAGTGATACTTCTCCCCTCGAAGTATGTGACCCAGATATGAAATTTTCCTGACTTATACCAATGTAAGCAGCTTTCTATCTGCTCCAGCCCGCCTGACAATTTCTGTGTTAGTGATCATGTCGGTCCATGGGACCTTGAGCATTCTCCGGTGAAACCACATGTCAAAAGCCTCTAACGTTCATGGTGTTTACCTACAAGGTCCATGTCTCACATCCATACAGCAAGACCGACCACACATAACATTTTAGCATTCTCTGCCTTAGTTTTAAATTGATATTGTCATTGCAGAAGAGGGATTTCATTTTACTGAATGCAGTTCTTGCAGTTCTTGCAACTCTTATAATTTAATTAAATATTAAAGAGAATAGAACATAGACATATAAATGAAAACGGTCGCAAGAAGACGAACTCAGAACCTCTCGTTTTACCGGGAAAAACATCTTTAATAATTCGGCTCTGAGACCTCTTATTTTTACGTCATATTTGTCAATCTCATATTTAAAATTTCACAATTAACAATATTATCTTTGACATTTTTTTCATATTATTGGCAGCTGTTTTCAGAGTGCAGTGTTCAAACAACTGGTTTGTAATCTAGATAGTGTCTCTGATATATGTATTGATTGGAAGAACCTTCAAAAGTTATAAAAAGAGTCCAACCACTCTTCGATTCCTTCAGCTTAACTACGCACATCAAATTATCTTAGTGATAATATAAAAAATATATAAAACAAAATTTTCACTTAGAAAATCGTACCTTGTGGATGGGTGAAAAATGTACTCTACAAAATGAAGCAAGTTCTTTGTTTAAAACCACTTTATTTTAATTTAAATTCGTCGACTGGTTTCGGTTTTATTCAACCTTCTTGAGGACAATAAACATGTAAACTAATTATAGTAGAGAGGAAGATTTAGAGATAAACATAATAGAACGAGATAGCGTATGAAAAGGAGATAACAAAAGAGGCTGGTTGGTGGAGGGGCTGGGGGAGGGGCAAAGGGAGGGTGGTTTTACACAGAGGGAGAAAGGGAACAACCTTAAAAACGGAATGTCGGTTAATTTTAACCGTTTTTTTTAAATTTGGCAATCATTTTTCTTAGATTGTAATATCCCTAATACTTCTAAATTATGAGGCGTATAATTCAGGCTAATTAGAACCTTTAGAGATTTTAAAATCAAAGAAAAATAATTATTATAAGCAATAATCAGCCTGAAACACTCATCCACATTGAAAAAATCTTCCGAGAAAAAATACATGACGCCAACGGGACTCACGGGGACGCTCAGTTGGGAGAGCAGCTGACCGGCAATCAGAAGGGCACGGGTTCATGTCCCGTTGGCGTCATGTATTTTTTCTCGGAAGATTTTTTCAATGTGGATGAGTGTTTCAGGCTGATAATTATTGCTTATAATAATTGTTACCCTTTGTGCTATGCATACAAATCTTGTCTTAAAACGTTAGATTAACAATTAAAAATAATAAAGAAAAATAATTGCCAAATTTTAAACAAAGAGTTAGAATTAACCTACAGTTCAATTTTAAAGTTGTTTCCTTTCTCCCTATGTAATTCCCACCCTCCCCACCCGCCCCCTACCCCTGCACCTACCAGTCTCTGGTGTTCAGATGCTCTCTCTTTCTATTACGTTTACCTCTTAATCTTCCTCTGTACTATAATTCAGTTTACATGTTTATTGTCCTGAAGAAGGTTGGGTACAACTAAAACCAGTCAACGAACATAAATTTAAATAAACTGGTTTTAAAGAACTTGCTTAATTTTGTATAATGTCAAGCCTCAAAATATTTGTTTTCTTCGATAATAAATAATTTCTCTTCTTCACAATAAAACATTGTCTTTAATTAGATTAGATGTTTTTATTCGGGAACTGTAGGCCAACGTCCTCTCTGTTATGCCCTCAACATCTTTATGATAGTACTAGGGTAGGCTGAAAAGTACTGCACACATTTATTCTGGTGACGACCTCAAGAGAGGAAATGTAGAAAGAGCTCACGCTGCGGTGAAAGACTTCTTTGGGATGAGAGTTGGAAAGGGTAATGAAATAGAAGGAGAAGACGGCAAAATACTTTTCGAAAATCACCAAATAGGAGAGAGATGGAAAAGATATCTCGAAATGCTGTACAATGGAAAGGGAAATAATGACAACGAAACATTGATAGAAAGAGAAAATGAGGTAGACGCAGATGATTTGGGAGATCCAATCACTAGAGAAGAGTTTGACCTCGCACTGAAAAATCTCAAAAACGGGAAAGCACCCGGAATCGATGACGTTCCGGCTGAACTAATTAAGCCAGCAGGAAAAGGAACTATAGATGGCCTGTTTAAAATGATACAGACAATGTATAAGACTGGAAAGATACCAGAGGATTTCGAGAAATGCCTAATTGTCGCATTACCAAAGAAGGTGGGCACGACGAAATGTGAACAACACAGAACTCTTAGCCTTATATCCCATGCCTCAAAAATATTGACTAATATCATTCTAAAAAGAATCGAACCAAAAGTAGAGAACATCCTTTCCGGAGACCAGTTTGGCTTTAGAAGAGGTGTAGGAACCAGAGAAGCAATATTGTCGCTACGAATACTACTAGAAAAAAGATTAAAAAGAAACCAAAACACATTCATCGCATTCATAGACCTGGAGAAGGCTTTCGACAAAGTAGAATGGAAAAGACTCTTCGAGATTCTGAAGAGAATTGACATCAAATATAGAGATAGAAGAATAATCCAGGCGCTATACAAGAATGAGGCCGCTATAATTAGATGTGACAATGATACAAAAGAAGCCAGTATAAGACAAGGGGTGAGACAGGGATGCTCTCTGTCACCTGTTCTTTTTAACGCATATATACAAAGTGCGATTGATGACTTGAGGGAGAGAATGAGTCACAGAAAAGGTGTAAAGATACACGGGCAAAAGGTGGATATGATAAGGTTTGCTGACGATATTGCTTTGGTTGCTGAAAGCGAAGAAGAACTGCAAGAGGCCTTAACAACCATGCAAAGCATTCTTCAAAATAATTACAACATGAGGATAAATAAAGACAAAACAAAGATGCTGACTGTAGGCCGAACGCAACATCAGATGAGAGTAGAGATGTCAGGAGTTCCACTAAAGAACACCAAGGAGTTTGTGTACCTCGGGAGCAAAATAACATGGGACGGTCGGTCTAAGAGCGAGGTCGACAGCCGTATACACCAGGCTAGGCTTGCATTCAATAAAAGGTCGAAAATAATAGAATCGAATAATATATACCTGAAACTGAGAATACTCCTCATCAAGACCTATGTATGGAGTATCTTGATGTACGGCTGCGAAACATGGTGCTTATCCGAAAGAGATAAATGGAGACTAGAGGCTTTTGAGATGTGGTCCTATAGAAGACTACTAGGAATTTCCTGGAGAGACCACATCACAAATGAGGAGGTTCTCCAAAGAATCGAAGGAGGAAGGCACCTGCTCAGGACCTTGTCCGAAAGGCGCGCAAGATGGATCGGCCATGCAATAAGACAAGAAGGCCTCTTGCATGCCATAATGGAGGGTATGACCGAGGGGACAAACGCTAGGGGACGCCCACGCCGAGAGTACCTGGAGGACCTGCTGGTGGACGTGCGCTGCTTATCATATGCAGAATTCAAAAGAGCCGCACAAGACAGGGAAGAGTGGAAGAAACGAATAGATGAAATTGCTGCAAACCAATCCCAGGATTGAAACCAGAGAGAGAGAGACCTCAAACTTGCGCGAATGCATAGAGGAGGAATGTCACTTCCATATTCCACCTCGTGCGCTTCTGAAGGTCATTTTGTTCACGCTGAACAAGCATGTGTGCATTACTTTTAGCCTACCCTCGTAGAAACCTAACTGCTTGATAAATCTGTAAACTTTATGAACTACTAGCTCTGTAATACTAAAAATGTGTTTTTGATATTTTAAAATTGGTGAATTTACTAACACTAGATCCGGCCATGCGGTTTTGACTCGTGTCAAAGTGCAAATAAATTGAACGTGAAATTGCACGAGAAATCTAATCAAGAGATCTTAACATCTTCTTGTAAGTTACAACTGAGTGCACCATAAGCAACAGCTTAATCGAGGCCAGGCGAGACTTTGCACTACCCGGTAATAACAATAAATAACATGTAAATAAATTATTGCAGTGGATTTTACACTGCAATTTAAAATTATTTACCTGCTTATGTGCATAAATTAATATTATTAGTGTAATAATTTTTCTCACAAGTTTTGAGTTATTCAAAATGTTGTTTGTTTAGTAAGTCAAAATAGTTCATTAAAAAAATATATGTCATTAAATTTTGAAAAATGTTTTTAGAACTCATTTCAAATCGCATACCTATGTATTTTTACCACACCCTATTACTTTTTTTTAATAAATAATTCAAAAATACCAACCGTTTTCGGTTCAGCTTGAACCTTCCTCAAGGCTTCAAAATAAATACATTCTAAAATTAATACTGAATTAATAATAGTAAATCAGGAACTTTTAGTCCAGTAGGAGAAAATTAAATTCGTATTTATTTTGTTTTATTGGTTTATACCACACATTATTAATTTTGCAAGCGAATATTTGCATTTCTATGTTATACTTTATTTTACTTACTGTTTCAGGCATGTAGGTATTACTATTATTCAATTTTAATCATCGTATTAGTACTTTGCTTATTTGCACTAACCTTTATTATAGGTAGCTCTGCTGTTTTCTTACTATAATAACTATATGTATCGTGTTATATTTAAAAACTGTAGTTAATTATGAAAAAATAAAATCTTATGGGGGGGTATATTAGGTCCTTACATATGAAATTGGTGTTTTGTATGGGAGGAACAAAAAGTCGATTTTTTTTTAATATAATATATTTATTTAATCAAAGTATGTACCATTGCTATCTATGCACTTTTGCCATCTCATTGTTAGGTAGTTCATCGATCCATTTACTAAAAAAACCATTCGGACGGGAATCAATAAAATCTTTGAAGGCGGTTTGGACTGCCCCATCGGAGTTGAATTTTTTCTCGTGCAAGAAGTTATCCAAATTTCGAAAAAAATGGTAATCTGTTGGGGCAAGGTCCAGAGAGTACGGTGAATGTCTTAGACATTCCAATTGAAGCTCCTCTCATTTGGTAGCCGTCTATTGTGATTTGCTTCACTCAATTCGTGAGGTACCCACCTTTCAAGCTTTTTCACCTTCCCAATTTGCTTCAAGTGGATTAAAACAGTTGTATCACTAACACCGCAGCCTGCAGCTAACTTGGACGTGGTTTGCGATGGATCTGCTTCCACAATAGCCTTCAATTCTTCATTATTAACTTTGGTCTCCGGCCGTCCACGGGGCTTGTTCTGCAGAATTTTCAGAATTTTCAGAAATTTCCAGAAAGAAAACGTTGGAACCAAAAACGCACTTTGTTTTCTTATGCGGCACCGTCGCCATACACATCATTAATCCTTCGAGCCATCTCTGCAGCACTGGTGCCACGGTGGAACTCGTACTCGTAAATAACGCGATATTTCAAGTTTCCATTTTGTAAACTAAGTGACGCAAAGAAAAAAAACAATTAAGGAAAAAAACAAATGAATTATAATTTTCGAAACACAAATACGTGAGTAAATACCCGTATAAATTTGAATTTGGAATTCCTAACCAAAGAGAAGATATTTGAGATCAAAGTTGCCAGTACGGCAAAACGCCAATTTCATGTGTAAGGACCTAATATTTCTTGAACTTTCCAAAGATAAAACATTAATAACATCATTACAAATAAGATAAATTACTGAGTAAAATTCTAAACATGGCGTAGATAATTTTAAGCACCTTTTTCCCTGATTGATTTACATTTTATCAACACGAAACTTATAGAAAACTGAAAAAATGTGATTCAGCAGGTAATGGTTAAATGGGTGACCAGACAATTCAGAATGAAACCAACTCAGAAGAACCTCAGAAAGGTCATTAAGAGTGATGATAAAAAAATATAAAAAATTGGTTAAGCAGGTTAAGTTAGGTTAGGGTTACAGGCTATTTTAAAAATATTTTTTCGTAGCTTTCAATGACCTTTCTGAGGAGTTTCTTAGTTGGTTTCATTCTGAGTTGCCATGGAACCAAACGTTGAGATTTTAATTATTTCTTTCCCCAAAGTATTTTTTACGAAATCTCTGATTTGTCCGCTGCTTTATTTTCATAGCTTTGCACATCCTTAATTCTCTGTAACCCAAAATACTGGTTAAATTAGGTCCAAATACGTATCAATTACTGGCTCAAGTAAGATAAATTTATATTACGACGCCATTAGGGCGGTGTAATTGGGAGGTAAATCCACACGGGCATAATCGAATCCCAGTACTGTGGATTGTATATTATACTCGTAGGTAGGTATTATTCGGCCCGCACCGTAGACGGACACTCATGCAGTAGCGTGCGTACATGAACACATCTTCTAATTGAAAACCTTGGACCAATAATCGTCCGGTTTCATTCACTGTGATTGGTAGAATAATGGATTCAACCAAATTTAAAATATTCTCGTGTCAATCTGTAATTTCATCGTATTAGCGATGGTAACAGTACGTGGACACAGATTTATATCAACCCACTAATACAATTATATGAGTCATTCGCAGGGTAACTCAGAACCCGCGAGATGTATATATAGTTTGCGCCACCGCGTTGGAGACTCTCTACGAAGGCGCACTGGTCTCCCCGCGGCTACTGGAACTCTCCTAGCTTTCATTGTCTCTATCTAACATTACCCATAGGCTTTTAATATAATAATTTTTTTTTGCAAAAGTTATACAATAGTCCGAACTGCTCCCAGCTGTCCAGAGCCAGTAGAACTAGGGTATTCCCGATTTGGGGTTGAGGGGAAACGAAAGAAGAAAGAGGACGGTTTTGAAATATCTGGTATATCAGATCTGGCCACTTGGCAACATGGCTTAATCCATTTCAAGCTACAGAGTTTCGATGCTAGATTTTTGGATCTCTGTGCTCTGTACAAACGATAAGAAAACTCCAGTTTAATTATATAATACTAGCTTGTTCTCGGCATTCGTTGCAATGACATATTCAAAGAAATACGTTGTTTCTCCCTTAATCATCTTTTCCGTGCGTCCCCGTTCCCCTCCCACGTTCCCTTCCTAGCTAGCTTTATAAATTATAGACTATATGTTATTCTGATGTATGAGCTATTTTATCGAAAAGTTTCAAATCCGTTCAGTAGTTTTTGCGTGAAAGAGAAACAAACACACATACATCCATACAAACTTTTGCGTTTATAATATTATAGTTTAGTAAGATAATTAATGTCAAATCAAAATAACATGTCAAATCATCCTGCTTCTCATAAACATTCTGCTTATCATTCAATGGTACACCGGCTAGTAAAAATCTCTCTATCGTCTGTTAATTTCGCGATTGAACTTTCAAAAATTAAACAAATTGCTCTAAATAATGGTTATTCCACAAATTTAATTGATAAAATCCTAAATAAGCAACTTAAACTCATTTCAACTAATACATTTTTATGTGGTACACCTGAAAATAATAATAAAATAATAAATCCCGTTGAATGGCGCAGAATTTTATATATATCCAATTTTTACTCACTTAGTACAAAAAACTTACCTGTCCACATTAAACCCGCGTTCTATACTGATAACAATTTAGGTAAATTACTAAAAAACACTAAAGATAGAGATCGTAAATTAAGCCACTCAGGCATTTACCAACTATCTTGCAATGATTGTCCTTCGTTCTACATAGGTAAAACAACTAGAAATGTAAACATTTGAATCACCGAACATTTAAGATGCTTAAATAATAATAATTTTTCAGAGTTTGCTAATCACCTAATTTCTACAGATCACACTTTTAATAAGGACACAGGGGTTAAAATTCTTCACCGTAACAATAAAAGCAAAAAATTCGATAATTTAGAAGCACTAGAAATCAGAAAATCCCTAAATAATAATGAATAACCAAATTAATTTATCTTTCAGTCCCATTCTAAATATTTTTCCAATTAACCGCTCTGTTCTTTCCGGAAATCCCGCAATTACCCCACCCCTTTGCTCACCTCCCACTCAAACACCTAACATTCTGTATCATAGTTTAGTTATAATATTCTCCTGACGAAGGAAGGGTGCTTCTGAAACCGGTAGAGTGTTTTAAAATAAAAGTGGTCTTAAACAAATTTATGTGTTTTTTTATTGTAGATAATTAATGGTTTAAAACCTACTTTATTTAATAATGCCCACGTTACAATAATATAAAATGTTTTACCAAGTACACAAAACAATGTTAGACATTTGAAAATTACGTTTGGAAAAGAAGACGTTAAGTAAATTCAATAAGACGACTTCCGTAGTCCAGTGGGTAAGACACTTGACTCACAATCCGGAGGTCGCGGGTTCGAACCCGGTATGCGCAAATAAATTTTATTTGATTAATTTGTGTTATTTCACAATTAATTCATTTAAAATAATATATAGTATATTTGCGGCATGTTCCAGAGTGGAAGATACTATCAGTATCGCCCTGGTGTAAGACCACCATTCAGAATTGAAACGTTGCTTGAAAATGGCTTTAGCCGTGTTTAGTGACCAGATCTGAATAGCCAGGTGCTTCCCAACCTTCCTCTTCCCCACCTCCTTCCCCTCCCCACTACCTTAAGCCTCACAACATACCCCAATTGGGGATGCCATAGTCTCACTGGCTCCAGATGGGAGCAGTTGAGATTCTTGTGCGGTATTCACTTTAAAAAAAAAAAAAAAAATAAGACTTAATTACATAGTTGGTGGATTTAAAATCATAACTTGAGTCGCGAGTTCGGGAGCGGGTAGGTGCCTTCCTAGCTCGTAACTCAACAGTATTTTCCTTGCGGTCAGCCGTTTCATGAGAGATTTACGAGTTCGCGTCTATGAACATTGAGCATCTTATTTTTTGTTTTACTTTATTTTAAACTTTGGTTTACTTATCGAAGTGCACGGTGTGAAATTTTCTTAGCTGCAGATAACAGCGACTGCTCGGCTAATGCGTGATTTATGAAAGGTTTCAGATTAAGAAAATGTTCTCCTGCTTTTCCTGGTTTCCGGGTAGCTTTCCGGTTTGCCGAACATTGCTATAACAGCGGTTTTTATATTAAAAATGTCGATATTGAGAGATTTGATGAGACTTTTATATTTGTGGCGATAAAAATGGGATCTCCTAGGCGTGCGCAATATAGTGGTATATTAAATAATACAAAACCACCCAAAGCTCCGTCGTAATCACTCTCCTTCCCATAAACGGTTTAGGTAGGTTGTGAATGGGCAGAGAAAGGAGTGACACTAGAATATAATAATATATAATATATATATATATATATATATATATATATATATATATATATATATATATATATATATATATATATATTATTATATTCTATAAAAAATATATATAAATATATAAATATATATATATATATATATATACACCCGTGAAAACCTTAATCATAGCATATATATATATATATATATATATATATATATATATATATATGTTATGATCAAGGTTTTCACGGGTGTAAGATGTAGAACAATTTTCTCGGTTTACCTGCGTAACGTAGTCCTTAAAAGGACTTTTTAACTCCTGACGTTTCGGACAGATCACACTGTCCATCTTCAGAGGCCTTATGTCTTGAGTTTTTGTCTCAAACTGATAGCTTTCGCATGTCTGTTCGGTCCAAAAGCTAAAACTCTTTTGGACCGAACAGACATGCGAAAGCTATCAGTTTGAGACAAAAACTCAAGACATAAGGCCTCTGAAGATGGACAGTGTGATCTGTCCGAAACGTCAGGAGTTAAAAAGTCCTTTTAAGGACTTCGTTACGCGGGTAAACCGAGAAAATTGTTCTACATATATATATATATATATATATATATATTTTATTTTTTTTATGAAATCAACCACTCAAGCGAAGCAACCCAAATTCGGGTAGCTTTAGGTAGGTAGGTGATTTTTATTTATTTGTTTATTTAACGCCCAAAGAGCTTTTAAATGTTTGGTAGTACAATTAATTCATGACAGTTAGGTAATTCAATGGAATTTTTAAACATACCATTTTCGGTTGTGATATTGTCTGCGTCTCTGGCTCAATGAACTCTAAATTTCTAGAACTCGAATTTGCTTTGAATTAAAGTTTCATTTTTTTTTTACATGACCTCCACACAGGAAGTTGATGAAAATAGTTTTCCTCAGGGCCTATGGCATCTCGGGATGCTGTGTAGAGGGTTTTTTAAGGAAAGGAAAGAGAGGAGAGTTCCAGGAAGGAAAAGGGTTTAAAGGGTGGGTAGGAATCTGGGGTTCAGTGTGTCCTGGTCATCCGCCTCCAAGGCCTAGACAAACCTCACGCCATGAACCAGGGAACCCCTGCTAAATCACCATACGTAGCGAACCACTTGGGTTGACCTATGGCGTTGGTTAGGTGTTCGTTATCCAATAAAGGTTCCCGGGGCGGCGGTACCCGTTCCCGCCTCCCAAATTAAATACAATATTACTATTACTGCTAGTTGATATCGCTACAGAATTTGATTGTATCACATTCTAGGTCAGAATAATACATATTCATGAAGATTAAATGAATATTACTTGTGAATGAATTATATTCTGCGTTTTATAAATTTTAAATTAAATATCCCAATAGAAGACTTGAAATATAATTTATTATTAAATGTTTTACAAATACACACACTAGAAGACAGAAGTAAAATAAACAACTTAACATTTTTATTCAAAATACTTAACTCTAAATTTGACTGTTGCGAAGTACTGCAACTCATAAACTTACCAATACCGACAGTAACTACACGACAAAATACATTATTCTACTGTAGCATTCATAAGCGGAACTACATTGCCCACTCTCCGATACAACGATTTCACACTATGGGAAATCAGTACTTAGGTGATATTGACATATTTAACATAAACTTGGCGAAATTTGTTGATCTTGTAAAAAACTTATTCCAAAACTATTCCTAAACCTATCTATTTTTCTGAAAACCTATGTAATCGCTGTATTTTTGTATTTTTATGACTTGTGTGCTTTTTTATCAAATTTTATTTTTATTATTTCTGTATATGTTAAATAATCTGTCATGAATTATTTGTGCTACCAAAATGTAAAAGCCCAATGGGCGTTAAATAAATAAATAAATAATAATTACTTGCGTGGCAACTTTCCCTTATCCTTCTCCTTTCCTTACCCGTCCCATCCCAAATACCTATTTTTCAGTCCATTTAAGTACAGTAATAATCACATTTATTTTATTTTTGTGTTATAGGTTAATAATTTTTATTATATTGTTATTATAATTTTATTTAAATTGCTGGTTGGTTCTGTTTTTTTTTAATATTCTAGTTTACATTATTTTTTTTTTTTTTAAAGAAAGACAAACATTCTCGGGTTACGAATAACCCAACAATGTTTGAAAATCTCCTACTACCACCACAGAAAGCCGAAAATGTTGCTTGTGTTGTGATGGAGGACTTAGCCAGCCGAGGAATTGAACACGCGACGCCCGGGTGGGATCCAAGCGCTATGCCCACTCAACCACTGACCAGTCAAAAAGTTAGTTAGTTTTATGTTTTTAAATACATCTCCGTGATCGTCAATAATTGTCTTTTTTTGTCATCCTCTTAAGTATATTATATTACTAAAACTGTTTATGTTCCTTAAATAAATAAAAATAAATATTCCACCCCTGGATTATCATTTGGTTACATTTTGTATAGATTTCGAATTCAAACACGCTTGGGTAAGTCCAAAATATACATTTTTACTTCTTCAAATTTTGCAAATTCACTTTGTGGCACCATTTTATTAATGAAATAATTAAAACAATTTGTTGTTACCACAATAAACTTTATTTAAAAGTCAACATGTTTCAAGAACGATGTTCTCTTCATCAGGACATATAATGTACTAAAACTAAATGATCGTACATAGAAGACAGGCGTGGGTAGAAATGGAAGTGGTGTGGGAGGAGAGAGGTGGAAAGGGGAGGAGCTTAGAAGATCAACAAGGGGGAGGGGGGGAGAGGTGGAAAGGGGGGGTGCTTAGAAGAACGAAGACAAAAATTACAATGGAAATATGTTTTTTAAAACTAAATGTCTTCTATGTACGATCATTTAGTTTTAGTACATTATATGTCCTGATGAAGAGAACATCGTTCTTGAAACATGTTGACATTAATAAAGTTTATTGTGGTAAAAACAAAGTGTTTTTTAAACATTTTTAGTTTTATCCAAATATGCTTTGGTAAATTTTATTTTAGAATTCAAATTGAACAATTGAGCGAAAAAAAAGTGAAAAATATATAATAATTAATCTGTCTTTGAAATATATACATCTGGTAATATACAATGTATGAAAATGAGAAATGTATATTATACATTTCTCGGGGTTTGATGGAATTGGGTGGAAGTATATCTCGTAGGACAACAACGGATGGGAAGGAAAAGGATTACCAATCACTTACCACTGTACCTCTCACTATACATCTCAGCGAAGAAGCACACAACAATATCAATCATTATATTGTATAAAGGAAGAAAAACATGTCTAATAATAAAAACATTTGTTTTTTTTTAAACCAAGACCATGTATCTGGATGGACTTATGCTGCATTTCATTATAACCGCCTTCCCTTGCGAAAAAAAACGTCATGTAAGTAAGTTAACATTTACTAATCGTTAAAAAGTAACCCATATTTTTTATGTGCATACCGGACAAGAGTCCCAATTGTTCCAACCGCCTGGAGCCAGTGACACTATGGCATCCCAAATAGTGGTATATTGTGAGGCTGACGATAGAGGATAGGGAAGCGGCAGGTGGACAATACAAATTGATCTGTCGTCAAGCATGGAGATCTTTTTTAAATGCTTCCAGCAAACCACACCACACCACAAATTCAAACAAGAACTGGTCGTCGATAAGATGGCCATCAAATATGAGTATGAACATCCGAAATATAAATACATTTTGAAATTATTCACTTTTTTTATCCCAAGATATATATTTTTTATCATTTTCTAGGAAAATATACAGACACGTTCGATATTATAAATCTTCAAATGAAAGCATTAAAATGTTAATTATCTGTTTCCAAGGCCTCCGCGTACGATTCTTCCGTTTATCTTACGACCGGTGCTTTATTTTATTACTTTCACGTTCGCGCCATTTACTTTGCAACAATTTATATTTCAGTCGAAGAAAGCAACTTTAAAAAATACGTGATTAATTGAGGGTGGATTTACTTACCAACATTTTAAATTTTCCAACTCTTACACAACTATTCAAATATATATGTTTTTTCCAGTGTATGTATCATCGCGAAGAAATGATTTTGAAATTTTATCAACTGAAAATATGAGTGTTTATAATATTCAAAAAATTTTGGAGGGTATGGGTACCATCGCCCCGGGAACCATTTATTACATAACCAACATCCTTGCCATAGGTAATCCCAAGTTTGGTGACTTAGCAGGGGTGCCCGGGTACGCGGGGCGAGGTTTATCTAGGTCTTGGCGGTCAATTTGTTTAATTATAGTTGATTTGTAAGAAGTTTACAGAATTTTGTTATTTTTTAATTGAAATATATTTTTTTATAATTACTTTGGTTTTATTTAAAGTACAAACCCATAAACTAATTATTCAACTACATTTAAACTGTGTGAGTATGATAATATATCAAATATAGGTACCTACACTTTTAAACTTCAGTACGTCTTTAACGCAGATAAAAATAAGATTAATATTTAATTAAATGAAGGCAACACTAGCGAAACACAATCGAAAATCTGCAGACATAAAAATCAAAAAAAGATATCGGCACCTCTGGAACTCGAACCCAGGACCTTCTGCTTTCATTTCAACAGCTCTACCAACTGAGCTGAGGTGTCTATATTCAATTCGGTCACTTCTAACTGTATCATACTTCGACTAATCTTTTTCTTAACGAACTGCTATCTTTATAAATGATTGCAAGATTCAAACCGGAACTAAATTCTATCTAGATAGGGTCTGGATATTTTAGAGCTGTTGCCATGAAAGCAGAAGGGCCTGAGTTCGAGTCCCAGTGCCTATAACTTTTTTCTGATTTTTCTCTCTCGAGATTTTTGATTGAGTTTCGCTAGTATTGTCTTCACTTAATTAAATATTACAATTTGAAGTTTTACTGATTAAGTTAAAAAAATAAGATTATTATCTTTCTAAGATTAACTTTGAAATAATACATCGTGATCGCAGCATCTAAGATTCATTATGGCTAACTATAAAATCATAGTTTGATTAACGATCATCTGTGATTTCCAATAAATAGAAATCTGCAACCTATTACGGGTAGATACGTTTCCCGACAAGTTGCGTTCTTTGTTCCGCCCGCGGTAATAAGCCA
The DNA here is from genome assembly GCA_929108145.2 of Limnephilus rhombicus. Lineage (NCBI taxonomy): Eukaryota > Metazoa > Arthropoda > Insecta > Trichoptera > Limnephilidae > Limnephilus > Limnephilus rhombicus. Next base: position 50,142,345 of record OV815283.1, read on the forward strand.
TAAATCACCATCACATTCCCCGCAACTAGACGGCGAGAACAGGCTACAGCCCGCGCTAATCATAAAACATTTAATCTGATCCATTAATATCCTCGGAGCCTTCAAACTCACACAACATCGTGTGAAAAATAACCCGCCTGCAGTACCGAGCGCCGGAGTGCAGCCAAAACTTTTCGCAGATCATGCGATCAGCATCGGCTAGTCCCGGCTAGCCTAAGCTCCCATGTAAAAGCTTCGGTAGTTCGTTCTTATGGAATTGCAAGGTTATATCTGCCATTTGTTTGAAACTGAGAGTTTGAACCCGACGTTTGAAACACTATGGACGGGTTGTTTCACAGATTTTTAAAGTCAAACTTCTTTAGCATCGTGGTGATTTGAAACTCAACAAACGACACTAAAAAGAGACAAACATCTATCTACAAGATTTAGCCTACGAGAGAATGAGATAGTATAATCGTTCTTCCGCTTTCCACCTAGTCTACTAAAGTTTCCTGGAGGTTTCACTTCTACCGCGTGTGAATTGCACACTCAATTTTTGGTTTTAATTTATCCCCATAGGTGTGAGACCCTGTAAAAATAATCCCCGAGGGCCTACGTCGTCTTTAGGGATGCTATGTTGTCATGAAGTGCTTTCTTGAATTTTAACTTCCCACCCCTATATGATTATTTCCGTCATCAGGTACTAAATATTTAATAATAGTTGTCAAAAGCTTGCAACATTGGCTAGATCTTCTGATTGGCTAAGAATTCGGTGGGAGGAGCATGGCGGTCAGCCAGGGGGCTGCGATCTGCTGGCTTCTGGGGGGTTCTTCTGGTTTTAACTGCGCTATGGGTCGGTCTTTTGCATTTTGGCCGGGGCCGCCTAGATCCTTTTGGTTTCAGCGTTTGTTGGAACACGTTATTTAAAATATAGTTAAGTTTTATATAGCTAAATCAACTCAGTGGTGTTTCCGGACGAGGTTCTCTGCCCAGATGAAACCCGAGACGGGTTAACGTACGTACAACTTATATTATTATGTGTTATCATTCAACCCGTTTATTATATTTTAGAATCATTAACCTTGAGTTCACAAAGAGATTAAAAGCTTTTCCTAGAAGCGTCGAGTCATTAATAAATTCACAAATTATTTAAAAGCGACAAGAGATCTTCTAATTTATTAAACCCTATCTTTATTCAATAAATGAAGCGACGATCGTTTTGAATCAAATCCGATCGAATTGAGAACACAATATCCCTGAGAAGAGCTAGCCGAGGTTTGTATTATAATTTGGTTTTGGTAAGTATTTAAATTGAACCATTGTTGTTGAGTCTTGATCATTGTGTTATTTAATTTCAAATTTGTTATAAGTTCGTAATCAGGCGGTTCGAGCCCGTCGATACGTAACAATGTGGAGAGGAAGTTCTGGGATGGAAAAAGGTGTGAGTGGTGGTTGGTCTAGAAGTGACTGACGTATAAATCCATCACCCACTGCGGTGCAAGGCTATGGGTCGAGAAAATCCGTCTGGAAAGGTCTAGGTTAGAGATTTGTTATCAAAATCCTTCAACAAATCTCTCCCGATACGGCCCGCCACGCAGTAGTTGGGCAAACGCTTTGGCTGCCAAGACCTAGACAAACCTCACCACCATGAACCCGGGCACCTCTATTAAGTCACCAAACGTAGCGAACCACTCAGGGTGACCTATGTGAGTTATCCAATAAATGGTTCCTGGGGCTGCGGTACACATTCCTGCCTCCCAAATTGAATTGAACAAATCGTCACCATTTTGAAGTTGAAATTATGAAAGCCGTCTTCAAGTTCCGTGAAACAACCGGTCCATGATGAAATAATAACAAAATTTTCACAGAATTTGATTTTTTAATAATTATTTTTTAATTGATAAACTAACGTTTAAGACAAAATTTGTATGCATAGCACAAAGGGTAACAATTATTATAAGCAATAATTATCAGCCTGAAACACTCATCTTCATTGAAAAAATCTTCCGAGAAATCTTGCCGCCAACGGGACTTGAACCTCAGAAGGACACGGGTTCAAGTCCCGTTGGCGGCAAGTATCTTTTCTCGGAAGATTTTTTCAATATAGATGAGTGTTTCAGGCTGATATTATTGCTTATAATAATTGTTACCCTTTGTGCTATGCATACAAATCTTGTCTTAAACGTTAGTTTATCAATTAAAAAATAATAATTAATATTTAACAAGTTAAAGTATTTCTCAAAAAATGTAGACATGATTTTTCTCGACGCCACCTAGCGAGAGATTTAACACTAATAATGTCTCTCTCACATAAATAAAGTTGGTTGTTTTCAGGTGGAAAAATGTAATAAACAGTAATTGTTGAATGAAACACTAGTATATATTGAATTATTTGGCGGGTATTATATAAGCCGCCATAGCTCAGTGGTCAGAGCACCTGACCGGCAATCAGAAGGACACGTGTTCAAGTGGCGGTAAGTATCTTTTCTCGGAAGATTTTTTCAATGTAGATGAGTGTTTCAGGCTGATAATTATTGCTTATGATAATTGTTACCCTTCGATTTTTTACTTTTAAATTTGATGAATTGGTGAAATTCCGCCATACCACCCGTCCTGGAAATTTACGAAAAAGAGAAAATAAACAAGGTTTTGTATTTGCATAATTATCTCTTTCTTGAACATTCTGTGCAAAAAACACCAGTTACCTACTTATTTTCCGCGTTATTTTTTCTCATCTGTTTTTATTTTATGAACCTATGTATCGTTACTTAGTCTAATTTCTTTTTCTCAATATTTGTCTAATTTCTTGTCAGTTATTTCAAAATAATAATAAACCGGTCAGTGGCTGAGTGGGCATCGCGTTTAGGTTCCATCCGGGCGTCGCGTGTTCGATTCCTCGACTGGCTAAGTCCTCCATCACGACAAAAGCAACATTTTCCGCTTAGTGTGATGGTAGTAGGATATTTTCAAACATTGTTGGGTTATTCCTAACCCGGGAATGTTTGTCTTCCTTCAAAAAAAAAAAACATTTATACATCAATAGATTTTTACAATTTTTTCATTTAGTCATTGATTCTGTAGGCAAAAAGGTCACTGCTGAGTTACACTTACAGGATTTCTCCTGAAATGTAGCTGGTTTTCAGCAGTGCATCTAATAATGTCACTTACAGACAGTTCAACTACTATCTTTTGACGCATGTCACACATTAGTAAAGTTGATCACATGCCTTTTTAATTTGTAATCTTCTCAGTGATATTTTGATGTACAACCATTTTACGTAGAATATGAAAAAATCAATAAAAAGCGGATAAATGGATTTTTTTTAGAGTAAACTAGTAAAAACTAGAAAAAGTCAATTTTTACCAATACGTCAGATAGAACCTGATTGTCCCAGGGGCACGAGTTGGCATAAATCCTATCCGAGCACGTGACTCGGCGAAAGTGTGCGATTTCGTAAATGACAAGGAATAATATAGTGTCGGCGTGATAGAGTTCTTCGTATTATGCATTGTGATTATTTCGGTTTGATACATCTAATCGCGTAGTAAATTGATATTTTTTAGAAGAATCCAGAAAATTTTTCAGAAGAGTGAAATTGTTACGCTCTTCGTTAGTACATATATAGAAATAATTATTTTTGCGCGCATGATTTGATCAGGATTTTTTTTATGTTTGACAAGAACTTTGCGTGACTAATAGTCGATACCAATCTCCGTTCTACATAGATTCAAAACTTTATTGATCCAGTGTCTTAAATAAAAAAATGCAATACCTACATACCGACAAAAATAAACCACTTTATTTAAAATCCAAAGCTCCAAAGAATGTTAGTCTATGGAGATTTACAAAATATGATAACAAGGAAAAGAATGAAAAAAACTAGGCTAATTTTACGAGTTTGCCGATCGATTTTTAGCTTTAACGACTTCGATGAGGATAATCGAGAAATGGTTAGTCTAGGATGCAGTCGAATTCCAGTAAAATCTTATGTTAGGTATTTTTGTTTAATTCACTTAATTGTTACTTAAAAAACACTTAAAAATAAATATTTTCATACCTAGCGGCTATCTCATATGATCGAATTATATAAAAAATGAGAAATTAAATAAACCTAATAAATAAGTAGTTTTGCAAGTATTGACCAACTATACATACACTTACAATTTGTATATGGGTGTACATATGTGTATGTATATATCTATATGTATGTTAAAATTAAAAATAAATAAAAAACTTTCTACTACAACACATAAATAATTGTCACACATAATCAATATATATATTATAAAAGAACATCCAAAAAAGCGTGCGGAACGCAAAAACTCAGAAACGAGTGCCGGTACGATCAAGAGAGTTATATGGTATGGTAGATCTTTATCCCCCCTAGGGAATAAGGGTATTCGTTTTTACCTAAAGGGCTTGCTTTTGAATATATAAGGGCTGGAAGTTCTAAGAAGACTCTAGAAATTTCAAGAAGAGTCTAGAAGATTCCGGAAACTTCTAGAAAATTCGATAAAACTCTGGAATGTTCTGGAAGAAGTGGAGAAGTATGCCAGCGAGTCTAGAAGGTTCCGGAAAGTTCAAGAAGGTTCTATAAAGCTGTAGAAAGTTCTGAAAGGAGTGAAGGAGTGTGTCGGTGTGTCTAGAAGGTTCCATAAAGCTGTAGGAAGTCCTAGAAGGTTAGATAGGGCTGTACAAAGTTCTGGAAAGAGTGGCGACGTATGTTGGTGAGTCTAGAAGGTTCCGAAAAGTTCTAGAAGGTTTGATAAAGCTGAAGGAAGTTCTAGAAGGTTCGATAGGGCTGTACAAAGTTCTGAAAGGAGTGGCGGAGTATGTCGGTGAGTCTAAAGGGTTCCGGAAACTTCTAGATAGTTCTATAAGGCTGTAAAAAGTTCTGAAAGGAGTAGAGAAGTGTGTTGGTGTGTCTAGAAGATTCCGGAAAATTCTAGAAGATTCCACAATGCTGTTGAAGTTCTAGAAGGTTCTATAGGACTGTTCAAAGTTCGGAAGTAGTGGCGGAGTATGTCGGCGAGTGTAGATGGAAAGTTCTAGAAGGTTATATTAATATTTAACAAGTTTAAGTATTTCCCCAATAAATGCAGACATAATTTGTCACGACGCCACCTAGCGAGGGATTTAACACTAACAATGTCTTCCTCGCAAAAATAAAGTTGGTTGTTTTCAGGTGGAAAAAATATAACAAGCAGTAATTGTTGAATGAAACACTAGTATATATTGAATTATTTGGCGGGTATTTGATAAGCCGCCATAGCTCAGTGGTCAGAGCATTCGACCGGCAATCGGAAGGACACGGGTTCAAGTCCCGTTGGCGGCAAGTATCTTTTCTCGGAAGATTTTTCAATGTAAATGAGTGTTTCAGGCTGACAATTATTGCTTGTAATAATTGTTACCCTTTGTGCAATGCATACAAATCTTGTCTAAACGTTAGTTTATAAATTAAAAAATAATAATTAATATTTAACAAGTTTAAGTATTTCCCCAATAAATGCAGACATAATACGTCTCGACGCCACCTAGCGAGGGATTTAACACTAACAATGTCTTTCTCGCAAAAATAAAGTTGGTTGTTTTCAGGTGAAAAAAATATAACAAGCAGTAATTGTTGAATGAAACACTAGTATATATTGAATTATTTGGCGGGTATTTGATAAGCCGCCATAGCTCAGTGGTCAGAGCATTCGACCGGCAATCGGAAGGACACGGGTTCAAGTCCCGTTGGCGGCAAGTATCTTTTCTCGGAAGATTTTTCAATGTAAATGAGTGTTTCAGGCTGACAATTATTGCTTGTAATAAAGGTTTGAAAAAGCTGTAGAAAGTTTTAGAAGGTTCCATAAGGTTGTAGAGAGTTCTGAAAGGAGTGGAGGAGTGTGTCGGTGTGTCTAGAGGGTCCCGGAAAATTCTTGCAGGTTCCATAAAGCTGTAGGAAGTTCTAGAAGATTCAATAGGGCTGTACAAAATTCTGGAAGGAGTGGCGGAGTATGTAGGTGAGTCTAGAAGGTTCGATAAAATTGTAGAAAGTTCTGTAAGGAGTGGCGGAGTAAGTCAGTGAGTCTAGAAGGTTGCAAAATGTTCTAGAAGGTTCGACAAAGTTGTACAAAGTTCTGAAAGGAATGGTGGAATATGACAGTGGGTTTAGAAATTTCCGGAATGTTCTACAAGGTTCGATAAAACTGTAAAAATTTCTGGTGAGTGTAGAAAGTTCCGAAATAAAGTATTTTTAATTTCGATAAAGCTCTAGAAATTTCAGGAAGGAGTGGCGGAGTACGTCGGTGAGTTTACAAAGTTCCTGAGTTCTAGACGGTTCGATAAAGCTATAGAAAGTTCTGGAAGGAATGGCGGATTACGTCAGTGAATCAAGAAGATTCTGAAAAGTTCTAGAAGGTTCGACAAAGCTCTAGAAAGTTCTGAAAGGAGCGATGGAGTATGTCGGTGAGTAGAAGGTTTTAGATAGTTCTGAAAGGTTACCTAATGCTCTAGGATGTTATGGAAGGAGAAAGTTCAAGAAGCTTTCAGAAATGAGTGGCGGAGAGCGTCAGTGATTCAAGAAGGTTCTGGAAAGTTCTAGAAGTTTGGATAATTATATTATTAAAAACATAATTTGCATGCCACTTTAGCTCAAAGACTAGTCCCGGTGCGATAACGGGGGTTATATTGTGTGGTAGCCCTCTATCCTCCATCCATGAAGAAAGTTCCCATTCTTACCTGAAGGGCGTGCTTTTAAAGATATAAGGGCTGGAAATTTGGCCCTGTTGAAATTTCTAGAACAGTTCAAAAAATTCCAGAGTATTCTTGAGCATTCCACCACATTCCAGAACATCTCTGAACATTCTGGAATGTTAGAGAATAGGAGGAAACTTCGGGAACATATCGGAACAGCCCAGATCATTATGGAACATTCCAGAACACTCCTGAATATAGTGGAATGATCTGGAACATTATTCTGGAACATTTGAAGTTTTTTTTTCTATGGGGCTACCCATAAGGGGTATATAAAGCAAGATCCGTCGTGGATTCGAACGTCAATTCAATCTCACATCAACTCCATGAGCGATGTCGGACACCCCAGTCAGAGTATTTGAGAGCATTCCACATCGTTCCAGAACATCCTGGAACCTTCTGGAAAATTGTGGAATGTTCAAGAATAGGGAATCGGGAACATCAATGTGACAACATTCCAGAAGACTCTCGAATGTTTTCCGAGCGAAGCCGGGTAACCCAGCTAGTCATAAAAAAACACGTAAACACCTCAGCACAGGTTCTCCTAGTGAGGTGTTCACGAAACATACAACAATACCTATGCACAGTTTCACCTTCACAAACCTACCTTACACCCAACATAATTAAATTTTAAAATATATTAGATAAAAATGTTTTCAAAATTTATCTATAAGGTATGTAAAAATGTTAATAATTAGGTAAATACTGTAATACATAGAAATAAATAAATAAATATTATATATTAAATCAAGCCCACGTGCTGCCCAGAAAATGTGATGGTTCACTGATAATCGCTCACTCTGATAATATATTAGATATAGATATAGGTAAGAAATATTTTTAAATGAGTTTTATAGATTTTATAGTCTTTAGTAAGTTATTATGAAGTCATTTTAGGCATTACAATTTACCAATGCTGCACACGAACACACTGGACAACCAGCCGCCCTTGGAAGATACATATATTAAAGCACTTCAACAAATAAATTGTCTGCAATTTGCAGTCGTAGCATTATTTATCACATCTTAATTACCTGGTACACTTAAGAAAACTCGTGTTTCCCCCAACTAAAAAGTGTAATGCATACTATTTGATTTATAAATCCACTGCCGCACGATCTCAGACCGTGTAGAGAAGCTTAATAAACTCTAACAACCTGTCAGTCAGTTGTAAGTATAAATTGCCATATAAATCTTGGCTTACACAAAAAAGTACAGAAGTTCGTGATAGTCCCGCGAATCCCCATAGTGAAGTATCCCAGTTATATGCTCTCAACACGATATGATTACGAGTAAGCTGCTTGTAATTATATTATGTGTGCTAAAGATATAAGGCACTCACAAGGTACTTAGTAGAAGTTATGGAGGAGATATCAACTTAGATCATGAAGATACTTAGTTTCTGGTATACTACCAAAGGAGCTGCTCTAAATTATTCTGATAGAATAGGTATGACATAAAATATTTACGTGATTCGGTAGTACTCAAATATGGTATTTAAAATCATCTTTAGTAAATTTATCTGTAGGTATTTTTCTATTTCAAAACACATTCTCAAAGTCTTTGTAACAGTTTCTGGTTAAACGGCGGGAAATTTAACACCCTTTCCTAATTTTTAATTCGAAAAATATATTTCCAAAATAAAAATTAAGAAACTGTAGGACTCAACAAGAAATGCAGGCATAATAATGCGATCTGCTTGGATATGTGATGCATATTTGGGGTCGGTACTTGGAGCGTTTAGGGGAAACTCAAACCGTCGGGTTAGATATTTTTCAAGCCGTAGTTGACAGCTCTTCTTATTCTCTGCAATAAATCAATGAGGGGTTCCACAAGGATCTGTATTGCCACCAATGTTGTTATTGTGGCATAACAACAATCTCCTTGAATGTACTCCGATTCATTGCTACGCTGACGACAGCATCGTTTACGAAGGTTATCGTTTTGTTAAGCCCCTTTCCACGTAAGATGCCCGGCCGTTGGAGACAAAACGGCCGGCCGGCCGGCGTAGTGCAGCGGTAAGGCGCTTGACTCGCATATCGAAGGTCGCGGGATCGAATCCCGGCGTGGCAAATAAATTTTATTTGATTAATTTGTGTATTTCACAATTTATTCATTGAAAATAATATGTAGTATATTTGCGGCACGTTCCAGAGTGTAAGATACTCTCAGTGTCGCCCTGGTGAAGACCACCATTCAGAATTGAAACGTTATCTGAAATGGCTTTAGCCGTGTTTGGTGACGAGATCTGAATAGCCAGGTACTTCCCCACCTTCCTCTTCACTATCTCCTTCCCGTCCCCACTACCCAGCCTCACAACATACCCTAATTGGAGATGCCATAGTCTCACTGGCTACAGACAAGAGCAGTTGGGACTCTTGTGCGGTATTCATGTAAAAAAAAAAAAAAAACGTTGACCAAAACCTTCAGAATCTGTAAAAATCTCAAGTACCTACGCCCAAAAATTGAATTTGGAAGCCATCCCATCCCACAACACTTTTTTTGTGTTAAGTCGGCTCGTGTTTGGAACGTGCTCCAGTTTTTCCTTCTTCAGATAACCCAGGCCTCTTCAAGACCCTCATCAATTCACTTCCTACTGCTCTTATTCCCTTAACCCGCTTCACATTTCTACATAACCGGGTGGTGACGAAGTGCCCCTACCTTTATACATGCAGAAATGGGAGCTCTTGAAAAATGAAAAATGATCATCATAAACATAAATTTAAACAATAATTTTTAGGAACCATGTATTATGATAAATTTCAGCGCAAGTACAATTTTTTTTGTAATTTTCTCCTGACGCAGAGAGGGTGCTTCCGAAACCGGTAGAGCGTGAACAAAATTAAAGTGGTCTATAACAAATTTATGTGTTTTTATTGCAAAAACAACAACAGTTAGTGCCAGACGTCAAGTTTAATTTTGCTCCGTAAAAATAGTACAAAAATACGCAAAAAAGTTTATTTTGATCATTAAAAACTGGTGTAGCAGTGCATCACTGTGCTGCGGTAATTCTGGGGCTAATATTATGTACGTACTGAACCATTTTCATAAGAGAAACTGATTTTATAAAGTCAAATAACTGTGATTTTGAATAACTTGTATGGTTTACCTACATATGATATATTTATGCTACCTTTCAATAGAGGGCAGTAAATACCTACATACAGTAATAAAATTAATTAAGTTACTCTTCTGATCAACAGATGGCAATGCATGCGTAATCTGCAAAAAGAAAATATTTTAATACAACTATTGCCCAATAGATGGTGATAGTTATAAAAATTAAAATAATATTTATTTATTTTTATTAAATAAAAGTTAATAATTTAAAATGACTTCCCTAACTCCAGAAGAGAGGTTAAAAAATGCAAAAAATTTAATGAAAAATTTTAATAAGACATTAACATCTAACATCTTGTCAAAGGATCAAAAAACCTCCCTAATTGAGGCAATGTGGGAAATGTTGAACCATATTGAAGCCATGGTTCAAGAATACAATGCACCAACTACCAAAGAAGGGGAGGGACTCGACAGATTGTATCAGTCATTATATAAAATTGATAAGAACATTGAAGATTTAAAATTAAATATTGAGTCTAAATCGTATGCTGAAATTACGAAGTATGGTAAATCTATTGAAGAACCAAGTAAATGTAAAAAACATGAACCTGTCATCATTATTAAGCCGAAAGATAAGGATCAAAAAAATATAGTAACAAAAGATGAAATAAAACAAAACATAGATCCTGTTAATTTTGGTGTTACTGGAATTAGAAATTTTAAACAAGGGGCAGTAATAGTGGAGTGCAAGAACGTAGCTGCAATACAAAAGATGGAGGAGCAAATAATTTCAAAGATAGGTGACAAATATGATGTAAAAATCCCTCAAGAAAAAAATCCATCTGTCAAAATTATAGGCTTAACCGAAAAATATTCTTTTGAAGAAATGGAAAGGAAAATTAAATGTCAAAATGAGTTTATTTTTGAACAGCACTCAAAAATAAAAGTAACATTTGTAAAAGAAACAAAAATCTACGAAATCAAACAAGCTACACCATATATGCTGACGTTGACGGAAAGACATACCACAGGATGTTAAAAGAAGAAAAAATAAATATTGGATGGGACAGATGCAGGGTTTTTGATAATTTAAATATCATGAGATGTTTTAAATGTAATGGGTTTAATCACAAGGCTATAGATTGCAGAAACCTAAAATCTTGTTCAAAATGCGCAAAACATCATGATGTTAAAGATTGCACCGATGAGGATATTCAGTGCATCAATTGTATAATGACTAGCAATAGATTAGGACTGAAACTAAATAGTGGTCACTCAGCCATGAGCAAGGAATGCCCAATTTATAAAAGAAAACTAGAAGCAAAAATGAGCAGAATCTCTTTTTTATAAAAAAAAGTTACGAGAAAGATGAAATTATGTACCTGAATATACAAAGCATCATGGCACATTACGAAGAGGTAAAAATACTTTTAGAGGAGAAGAAACCTTTTATGCTTATGATGAGTGAAACACATGTTACTGAAGATATTCAAGATAGTGAAATTAGATTTGAACATTATAATACCATCCGTTGCGACTCACATAGTCGACATACAGGAGGAGTTATGATTCTCTTAAGCAATAAAATTCCATATGAAGTAATATCAAACAATCAATTTGAAAAACATTGTTGGATCTTAGCCATCACCATTAAATCAGGAACCAAGAAAGGTGTATATACTGTAATTTATAGATCACCAAACACAAGCAAGTGCGACTTTTTAACATATTTTCAAAGATGGTGCATGGAAAATTTACAAGATGAAAATATAAACGTTATAGCTGGAGATTTTAATATAAATGTTAAAGCAAATGCAGACATATACACAAAAAAACTGAAATCTATTATACAAGCTGCAGGGATGAAACAATTAGTCAAAGATTTTACACGAATTACAAATATCTCAAAAACGACGATTGATCTGGTAATCTCAAATAAATTCAACTTAAATATTAATGTATTAGATAATCCTAAAATTACCGACCATAACATCATTCAAATTCTAATAAATGACAGAGAAAAGTGCAACTCCAATAACGAAACACAAATAACAACATTTAAAAATTACAAAAAATACAATAAGGAAATTTTCATTCAATCCTTAGAGACTATTAATTGGAATGGAATAAATCAAATGGAATATAACCAAAAAGCTGACCAGATGATATTTAACTTAAAAAAATCTATTGATAAAGTTGTTCCAGAACAGAAGATACATAAAAGAAACAGTAATAAATGGTACACAAGCGAACTACGTAATATGCAGCACGATAGAGATGCATTTTACAAAAGAGCATGCCTTACTAATAGTATTACGGATTGGGATAACTACAAAAAAGCGAGAAACAAATACTCCAAAGACATAAAAAGAACGCATAATGAGTACATAAAAAATAAAATAAACTCAGAAGAAGGGGATCCCAAAAAAATTTGGAAAAGCATAAAAGAATTACTACATGGCGAAAACAAAGACGACATAAAAATTGTAAACTTTCCAAAAGAGATAAACGAAGAAAACATGGCTAATAACTTTAATAAATATTTTATTGAAAGTATCATTCAAATTAACAAATTAATACCCAACATTGCTGTTAATCCCACAAGTGATAATATCGACCCAAACAAAGAATCATTGGTCTTCAGAAAAATAAATGCAGAATATTTATTTAACATTTTAAACAAAATAAAATCAAAGAATAGTTCTGATGGATTAACTATTTGTAAAATAAGAGATGCTTTTCCAGTAATTGGATCTACTCTATTAAATATTATCAATGAGACGATTGAAGAAGGAAAATTTCCACAGTCATGGAAACTATCTACTATTATACCGGTTCCAAAGGTTAAAAATACCAGAAAATGTGAAGAATTTCGACCAATCAACACCTTACCAAAATATGAGCAGATTCTTGAAGTTATAATAAAAGAACAAATTTTGCAATATCTAGATAAACACGATATTTTATACCAAGAGCAATCAGGGTTCAGATCTAATAACTCATGTGAAACAGCATTAAACGTAATTGTCGAAGAATGGAAGGAAGGAATGAATAATAATAAAATTATCTTAGCAATATTTTTGGATTTTCAAAGGGCATTCGAAACTATAGATCGAGACATACTAATAAGAAAGCTTAAAGAAATTGGTTTCTCATCTGTAGCCATTAAATTAATACAAGAGTATTTGAGAGACAGAAAGCAGGTAACAAAAATAAATAATCAATTTTCAAAACCAATGGAAAATAAGTTAGGAGTACCACAGGGATCGGTCCTTGGACCTCTATTGTTCATACTCTATATTAATGACATGGTGAAAATATTTTCAAAATGCAAAGTACGACTATTTGCCGATGATACACTAATATACCTAATTGGAGATAACTATGAAGAACTAATACACATTTTAAATAATGAACTAAATGATGTATCAAGATGGCTAAAAATAAATAAGCTTAAATACAAAAAAAAAACAAAATGTATGGTGATTGGATACAAGAAGACATCCAGTGAAAGCAAAATTAAAATTGATGGTGAAATTATTGAAAATGTTACTGAAATGAAATACTTAGGAGTTATATTAGATTCGAAACTAAACTTCAATAGACATGCTGAATACACCCAAAAGAAAATTGGCAAAAAGATATCTTTTTTTGGAAGAATTCGGCCAAAAATTTCTAGAAAAACAGCAATCACCATATACAATTCAATTATTGCTCCACACTTCAACTACTGCTCAAGTATACTTTTCCTATGTAACGAAAGAGAACAAAATAAGTTACAAATTCTCCAAAACAGGGCAATGAGAATAATTCTTCGACGAAACAGATTTTCAAAAATTATTAAAATGTTAAAGGAACTAAATTGGTTGACCGTGAAACAGATGCTGACCTTGAACACGATGGTATTTATTCACAAAATATTGAACAACACGTTACCAAAATACTTCTCAAATAAAATTTTATACAATAAAGACATTCACAGATATAACACAAGGACGTGCAAGGAAATTAGGCTACAAAAAAAGGACAAAGCGAATACGCAGAACAGTCTACTGTACAAGGGAATGAAGTTGTATAACACACTACCAGAAACTTTAAAGTCCACACCAATTGCAAAGTTCAAGATGTATTGTAGGAGCTACATAAAACTTGAAAAAATATAGTGAATATGAAATATTATTATCAATTAGAAATTTGTAAACTTAAATGTACAAATTACTAAAATAAAATTATTATTCTTATTATTATAAAAAAATTGTATTCTTTGGGCACACGGATAAGCCCAAAATAAATTTCTATCGGTATATATCTGCAGTGGTTTCAATTACGAGGTAATAGGTACATAGTAGGTGCCAACATTAAAAATTAAACAACTTTGTGAAGTAATTAAATATAATAAATAAAAAGAGAATATTACTTGTAGGTGAAACGCTAGGTCAGAAATAAAAATTTCTGTTAAAAAACTTTAGACATTAATGGTTGTGAAACACGTTACGAGATCTTATCAAATCAGTGTGGAACGAAGGTCACCTTTGTATTAGTTTATTTTGTTAATTTATTATCCATTTTACCTACCATTTTCATGTTAGAAAATAATTTTAACTACCCTGTCACAGGTTTAACCCTGACAAGGGAAAGATGTTGATATTTTGCAATATAAACACATAAATTTGTTTTATACCTTTCCATTTTAACACATTAGTCTACCGGTTCTAGAAGTGCCCTTCTTTCACTGGAGGACTAGAGGAACCGATTGAAATCAATTGTGTTTATATAATAATTAGGGCTAACCACAAACAAAGTAAATGCCTTTTTCGAATAGTTTAAGTTTTTATATATTTTTTACATCTCTACCCAGAACGCACCGAGGAAAAAAAATCCCTCAATGTCTATGTTATCTTTGGGGATGTGTTGTGGAGGATCTTTTTAGGAAAGAGAGGAAGTTCTGCGTAGGAAAAAAGGTATGAGGGATATTTTTTTTTTTTTTTTTACATGAACTCCACACAGGAGGCCCTGAGGAAAATAATTTCCCTCAGGGCCTATGTCATCTTTGAGGATGCTGTGTGGAGGGTTTTTTTTAAGGAAAGGGAGGAGAGGAGAGTTCTGGGAAGGAAAAGGGTTTAAGGGGTGGGTAGGAATCTGGGGTTCAGTAGGTCCTGGTCATCCGCCTCCAAGACCTAGACAAACCTCACCCCATGAACCCGGGCACCCCTGCTAAATCACCAAGCGTAGCGAACCACTTGGGGTGACCTATGACAGAGGTGTTGGTTATCCAATAAAGGTTCCCGGGGCGGCGGTACCCATTCCCGCCTCCCAAATTGTATGTTTGATATGTAGGAATCTGGGGGTCAATTCAGGAGTGGGAAAAGTCTCCCCCAACCAGTATCTCCGGATCTGGCCCACCACGCAGTAGGTTTAAACAAAACAAACCGCGAAAGAGAACAGTTGCTCATAAATAACATCAGAATTTTCCTGTCTTTGAAAAATAAAGCCGAATACTAGCACCCAGTCTAATAAAGATTGCATCAAACTGTGGAAGAGGACGTCAAATTTATTACTAGAGCCAATCCACGCCAACATTCTCAAGATGGAATAACCGCTCCCCATGATGTTTTATTTTCATTTTCATTATATTTATTTTATTTCAGTCGTTCATAATCTATGTCATTTTTCTACTCAACTCAACACATACATCAACACAACTTATTCATATCTATCCAATTTAAAATATGTGGGTTTTTCAGTAAGAACATACTAACATGGAAAATCAATCGTTGTAATTTAAATTATTTTTCTGTGATGCACTTATTAATAGTGCCATCTGTTTTTACCAATGTATTATCTAGTGATGGCAGGTCTGTCTTCATTGTTTTATAATAACTCTAGCAGACCCGGCCACACGTTGCTGCGGCTAACGAAACCTTTATAACCAACGCCATCTGTTAAATCAAATCCACACCACGCTGCCCGCTGCCCACTGCCCATAGCCCGCTGCCGTTTGGCCAGGTATATTATGTATTTCAACTAATTTACACAAAACATTGACAAATTAAATACCGAAAAACCTTTCTCATGAATCACTCTATCTATTGGGGAAAACCGCACGAAAATCCGTTGCGTAGTTGAAATGATCTAAGCGCACATACATCGTGAGCGACTCCATTTTATACTTAGTAAAGATAAAGAAGATAAAGATAGTCTACGTTCAAGTAGGTACGATCAAGGGCGGATTTTTGACGGTACCCCCCAGACGGTATTTTTGTGTACTATGGAGATTCCATCACAGTACAGAAAACTGCCTTTATTAAACATTTAATTTTTCTAAGGTTTTGACACTTTCATAAACCTTCCTATATATATTATTTTTAACATGAATACCGCACAAGAACTGCTCCCGTCTGGAGCCAGTGGGACTATGACATCCCCAATTGGGGTATGTTGTGAGGCTGAAGGTAATGGGGAAGGGAAGGAGATGGGGAAGAGGGAGGTGGGGAAATACCTGGCAATTCAGATCTGGTCACCAAACACGGCTAACGCCATTTCAAGCAACGTTTTAATTCTGAATGGTAGTTTTACACCAGGGCGATACTGAGAGTATCTTCCACTCTGGAACGTGCCTCAAATATACTATATATTATTTTAAATGAGTAAATTGTGAAATAACACAAATTAATCAAATACAATTTATTTGCCACGCCGGGATTCAATCCCGCGACCTTCGGAGTGCTAGTCAATAGCCTTACCTCTGGACTACTTGAACTTGAAAAAATCCTAACAGTAATTGTTGATTTTTTGCCCATCCGCCCCTTGTGCCCCCCCCCAGAAAAAAAATCCTAACAGTAATTGTTGATTTTTTGCCCATCCGCCCCTTGTGCCCCCCCCCCCCCAGAAAAAAAATCCTAACAGTAATTGTTGATTTTTTGCCCATCCGCCCCTTGTGCCCCCCCCCAGAAAAAAAATCCTAACAGTAATTGTTGATTTTTTGCCCATCCGCCCCTTGTGCCCCCCCCCCAGAAAAAAAATCCTTACAGTAATTGTTGATTTTTTGCCCATCCGCCCCTTGTGCCCCTCCCCCCAGAAAAAAAATCCTAACAGTAATTGTTGATTTTTTGCCCATCCGCCCCTTGTGCCCCCCCCCACAAAAAAAATCCTAACAGTAATTGTTGATTTTTTGGCCCATCCGCCCATTGTGCCCCCACCCCCAGAAAGAAATCCTGGATCCGCCCTTGGGTACGATTCATTATTAACCTGGTTATGAAAGTAGTTAAAGCGTTTGAAAGTTTGAAAAATTTCCAGTTGAAAGTTCAAAAGTTTGAAATCTTGACCGTTTGAAAGTAGGAAAATTCTAAAGTGTGAACATCTGGCAGTTTAAATGTGTGTTGAAACACCCAAAAACAATTTCGCGGATCTCGTAAAGCTACAAAAAGTAATACTTCGATTGTGAAATCGAAATGTTATGTAAATAATTGAACAAATTGAAAACCCTTTAAACTAGTCTGCGTGAAAATTAACAATTGCGTACAAAGTATGTACAAATAATGCCCATAAATATTTGCAGTGCTTGCTATGGAACCGCATTCATTCGTTAATTATTTTATGTCGGATAAAATTCCGCGCACGCCAGACCGACGCAATTCATTTTCACAATTATCAATTAATAATACCTACGTGCTTAGAGCTATTCCCAACCGCATTGTTAAAAAATATTGAAAATGAATAAGTACTCTTATTACCGTGTTTTTAAATTCCATTTGTATCAACCAAAAATATTTTTCATACCCCTTCGGATCATATCATAATAAAAAGAAAAACTACACTATTATAAAAAAATGATTGAGGTAGTGCACAGAGCACAACATCCCAAATTGTCGGTAGCTGATTTAAAATGTATTGCGTTATACAGTGCTAAATTTGGAGAATGAAAGGCAACTAAGAAAAGTAGAAGAATCGATATTAATGGGAAAAAGAAAAATAAGTTTTTGACGTGTGTAATTCAAATTAAGTGAAAATGACTCTACGTGTAATTTTCAGTCTACGTGTAATTTCGACCTTTTATGTGGTTAAAAATTATTCTGGCAGAGCAATATTGATACACCAGGGATGTCGAAAGTGAAAAAAAAAATCGATATATCGATGTATCGATATTATTAAAATATCAATATCGACGTCGATATATCGAGGAAAAAATATCGATATATCGGTCAAATTTTCAAAAAATTTTGCGTTTTTAAAATAATAGTGTATTCTGATCAATATTATCAATAGTAATTTTTATACACAAATTTTTTGTACAAAAATTTTAATAAAAATGAAAGTATTTTTATCAGTATTCATTTTTATTAGGTAATAATTACAAAAATATCAAAAAATAAAAAGCTGTCTTCTAACTTATTTGTAAACTAAGACGTAAACAAAGTTTGTATGCGTCTCAGTAACATTATATTGGCGTATTAATCTGTCAAAAAGGACTTCGTGTTTGGAACAAGGTATAGTCAATAATCATAGACAATTGGGAACCAACACATAGGAGTGGCTTAGAAAAAAATGGCTAAAAAAGCATACATTTCTATGTATGTACCTACACATATGAGATAGTATTAGTGATCACAAATGCAAAGACAATAAATTTGTAAGCTTTTAATAGTTAAAATTTCAACCGCCAGATGTCATGACCCAACACAGTTACTTTTTTCCGTTCGTTTCTATACGATTTTGGATTCTAGTGACTTTAGTTACACAAATTTAAAAAAATATATCGTTTTTGATACAATTTTCAATATTGGATATTTTGTATCGATATATCGGCTAAATATATCGATGTATTGAATTAAAAATACATCGATACTTTTTCAACAAGCCTATGATACACACATAAATTCTCGACCATGTAATTTCTTTGCGTAACGATTTCAGTGACACAGATTATGTTGCATGTCGGAAAAGTGTTATTATTTGGTCATCATTGGAACCAATACCCATAAAAAGTAATTTGTAGTTGTGTTCCATCAGCACTTTGTATGCTTGGTGCGCTTTATCATTTTGTTCGTATCATCGTAATAATTTGTTTACAGATAATAAATAAAGCAGGATGAGACATTTGTCATAATAATACAGTTACATACCTTAATGGAGTTATGCAGCTACTAACCGAAACAAAACTTTAATGAATAAGCAATTGATGCAGGTTTAGTGGAATTACTGTCATCATTTCTATAAGTTATAATCTAGGTGAAATACAGAAAAATAATCCTATTGTTCTTTATCGACAAGTCATCAAGCAAAAGTCATTTCTTTTCCACGTGTTCTTCCCGCCTTCATTCTCGAGCAAATATCAGTACGGTCGTGCGCGTATTCGGCAATGTCGTGCATTATTATTTTAATCTTGATTTTTGGTTCTGGATGTGTTCTTACTTTTGCCAATATTCATATCCAGAAAGCAGTGAACAAACCTTTTCCGGAACTTGAATGGCTGATGAATAAGATCTGGAACGACAATGCTTACTCCAGAGATCTCATAGTCATATTTTACCAGACCTCAGCGCATCATGGTGAAAACTTCAAGAGTACTTCATTAATTACCAAAGATATCCCTTTCTTAAGTGGGAAGCCAACCCGAGTGTATGATTCCATACAATTTGAAAGACTTTTGTATGAAAACTTTATTCCCGATAACTTGCAAAATTCTGATGTTATATTTCTAGCTGATTTTGAGGATACAACAATGAGAAATCCGTTTATTAGATACGAGTCGTGTTTCTTTATATGCGTATCCCCCCTCGATACGCGCCTTGGATTCTCCGGTGTTATTAACGGTGTTGCAATTCTAGACCAGAAAGACATGGTACATGTGTTGGATTTCCGACCATATGCAAATTGTTACCTCTCTCAATCCAGATACGATTTTAGATTTTCACGGCCAAAAATTATTTTGTTATTAGTTTTTGGGGTATTATGCCGTGTTACGCTACCTCCTTCTTTAGCCAACGTTTCAACGTCCATCATCAGGGCAGATGTGTAATAGTTAGGGGTGATGTTTGTACTTATCTACTTAGGAGCGATACCGTGTCGCCAGCTCCACTCCTCTACGAGCTGGCGCTACAATATACTTCAACATGTTTTTTTGCGTTTAGCCTTGATGTAACCGTCAATTACCGGTACCAAGAACTTTTGAGTTTAGCTCCGTCATCTCTAAAAATATTTATAGGATTTTTGTGAATTTCAATTGCCTCCGTAATCAGGCGTGCTCTATGAGTTTTCGGTCTTCCCAGGACTTCAGGAACAAATCCAAAGTAATGGCCGGTTTCAATTAAATGTTCGGCGATTGCCGATTTGTCAGGGTGGCCATGTTTACATGCTCGAAAGTGTTCCGATATCCTTTTGGAGATCGTCCGCTCTGTCTGACCCACGTAGACCTTATCACATCCGGAACAGCTGAGTTTATATACTCCATCTGTTTCCAGAGGTAACTTGGTCTTTGCAGGCCTCAAAAAGTCTCGTATTTTTGTCGTGGTTCCGAAGACAGTCTTGATGCTTTCTTTTTTCAATAGCCTGGCAATTCTGTCTGTCACATTGTGAATGTAAGGCAGGAAAGGGCAGCCCTTTTGACTCTTATTCAATTCTGTCTTCGTTTGGTGCAGATTTAGCTCTTATGATTTGCCTTGTCTGCCTTACCGGGTAACCGTTACGCTCCAGTGCATCGGTCAGTTTTGTAAGTTCTGCTCCGATTTTTGTTTCTTCACATATTCTGGTCGCTCGGGTCACCAATGTATGGATAAGTCCTCTCTTCTGCGCTGGGTGGTGATGGGAATCAGCATGTAGATACCGATTTGTATGAGTTGGTTTTCTATACACTGTGTGTCCTTGACTAGCATCTTCTTTTCGCATCATCTCCACATCTAGAAAGGGTAGGATCTTTGAATCATTTTCCAGCTCCATTGTGAACTTAATTTTAACGTGGAGTGAGTTGAGATGGTCCAGAAATTCGTTCAGTTTCTCTGTTCCATGAGGCCAGATTGCGAAGACATCGTCGACATACCGCCACCATACTTTGGGAACAGCCGAAGCTGTGTCGAGTGCCACTTCCTCAAACTTCTCCATAAAGAAGTTGGCGAGTATTTGCGACAACGGACTGCCCATCGCAACTCCTTCCACATGTTCAAAAAGTTCACCCTGGAATGCAAAATATCCCGTTTTAAGGCAGTGTTCAAAAAGTTAACAAATGTCTTCCTCTCTCTGAGCATTGTCATGGAGGCACATTTGTGAAAAGGGACACAACGTCAAAACTGAAGAAAATATCTCCTTTCTCAGTCTTAACCTTCTTATGCTTACTGATCAAATCTGTGGAATCCTTAATCCAAGATTCAGTTTTCCCAGTTTGCATCTGCAATAATCTTGAGAGGTATTGAGAAAGTTTGTACGTCGTCGGTGCACCAATAGCACTGACGATGGGTCTCATCGGGATATCCTTTTTATGAATTTTTGGAAGACTGTATAGGGCAGGAATTCTGGAGGCTTTTACAAAAAGCCCAGATCGATCCTCTTTCCTGATACTGGAAGCTTTTACTAACTCCCTTGTCTTCAGGTCAATTTTGTTAGTGGGATTGTTTTTAATTTTTTTGTAGGTGCCGGCATCGCACAAGAGGTCTTTCATCTTTTTAATGTAGTCCACCATATCAATCACGACAATGGCGTTTCCTTTGTCGGCTGGCAGAACCAAGATATCCTCGTTGGCGCGCAATTCTTATAGGGCCGCAAACTCTCCCTTTGTTATAATTGGGCGGGGTATTTCAGCCGTTTTTAAAATATGGCAAGTCTCTTGTCGTATGTTCTCTGCTTGCGACTTTGACATTTTGTGGACTTTCATCATTGTACGTAGTGCTGTTTCTACACCACATACGATAGATTCCACCGGTATTTTTTGGGGGGCAACTGCGTAGTTCATCCCCTTAGCAAGCACTGAGGTTGCATCTGGACTCAACGCTAGGCTCGAAATGTTAATAACAACTTTATTTTGATCCAGTTGTTTACAAAGTTGGTTGAGCCTCTCAAACTTATGTTTTTGTCTCTCAATCCAATTTCCGATCGGAGTCAAAATTTCACATAAAAGAAGTAATGTTATCAAAAAACATCCCATTCAAACGCAAGCCTCAACCAAACTTAAATGAAGAATATAAAGTAGAAATGGTTATAGATTTGATGCCTTATCGCTTTAGTTCAGTAAACATTACGATGGAAGAGTTTAAAAACAATCCAGTATCCAAATTACTGTCCACGATATCGGAATTTTATAATACCACCATAATACCTTCGTGGATTCTCCGCCAGGGAACACACCTTTTGTCTATGGATGGCAACTTCGTTTGTCGTCAGAAACCGCATGAAGCTCTGCTCTATTTGGGAACAGAAAATATTAAGTGGTTGATTGTCAACACACCGAATTCATTGTTGAATTTGAAGACCGTCATGCAGATATCTGCTTCAATTGGCGGTGTTTTGGGCGTTGTGCTTGTATTTGGAAATATGCAAAATCGTTTTTTGTTTAATCCAAAAGTACCGTTTGTTAAATTACTGATACTTGCATGGTCCATATTGGTTGAGCGTACAAAGATGGCTGCGACAAATTTCTCCTTCGCAAAGCGGATGCGCGTGTGCGTGTGCCAAATTAAATAAGGTTCACTAAATAACTGCCCAAAATAAGGAAGGTTAAAAAAGGATGCCAAAAACTCACCAAACTGCATTTCATAGTCCGTTTCAGGTTTTTATAGTCCACTTTAGGCCGCTGGTTTTAGTGTCTAAAGGGTTCACAATTCACAATACATAAACACGGCATTCTCCACAGCCGCGGCGGGAAAACTTAAATTAATGTATCGGCGGGCGTTTTCACGGGCAAATACATGTGGCGAATACATGCCGGCGGAACAATATACAATATCGGCGGGCAAATCAATCCAAACATCTACAATGAACACAACAGCGGGTCTTGCTTTCACAGCGGGCAAACAATAATCACGATGGATTCACACGAGGTGCCAGCAAACCATACACACTTCGTGAGGCGGGAAACAAACAACAATTAACTTCCGCGCAGTTACAGGCGGTTCACAGTTTTTGTGTGTGACAATACTTCGATGCAAGTAAAGCGAACAAGCTGATTGTCACTGCACCTTGTTTTTTGGCAATTTATAGGTAGGAAATAAGGGAACAAGGGAATAAGCAGTTATTCAGCTTCTTATCATAGACAAGATGATTTTAATTGAAACTGGCGCCACCATCCCCCCCGCCTTGAAAGGGTCCCCCTTTCCAAACCGCACTGTGATAGCACTATCGTAAATAAACAAATATAACCAAATAATAATCCTAAATTTCCTAAGCTATGTTTAACTAAATCTAACAAATAATAACCCATTACTGAGTCGGCAAAGGGTAAAGCCTCACAACCGGCCGAATATATGTACCCGACGCTGTTTTAACGCGAGCAACACGAATTACTTCATCCTTTGCGGGGAAAACTTCGACAATTACTCCTAGCGGCCAATGCAATGGAGGAGCGTTTTCGGTCCCCACAATTACTACTAAGCCGACCTTGACAGGGTTAGCGGGAGTATTCCATTTGGGACGTACTTGCAAGGTATGCAAATAATCCAACCTCCAACGTTTCCAGAACGATTGAATCAATTTATCGAGCAAGTCATGACGCGATAGAAGGTTCAAATTATCCTCCTCGATGGTCATGGCTGGCAGGTGTTTCAGCGGGGTAGTCGTTAAGAAATGAGCGGGGGTTAACGCGAGAATTTCAGATGGGTCTGAAGAGAGCGTCCTACATAATGGCCTTGTATTTAGAATGTTTTCTACCTGCGCGAGCACTGTAGTTGTCTCCTCGAATGACAGAATCTGATCTCCTATTACGCGAAAAAGATGAGTCTTCATACTTTTGATATTTGCCTCCCAATTTCCACCAAAATGTGGCGCGATTGGCGCATTTAGATGCCAATTTATTCTATTATTGGCCAAAACACTTGCGAATTCTTCACCAAAATGTGAAGATGTTGAAAATGCGTGCAATTCATTTAACTTTCGTTTAGCTCCTACAAAGTTAGTTCCGTTGTCTGAATATAAATTTGACACGGGACCACGGCGGGAAAGAAAGCGTTTAAATGCATTCAAAAAACATTCGGTACTTAGACTTGATGCTAATTCAAGGTGTATTGCTCTCGTTGTTAAACACACAAATAAGCAAATATATGCCTTTTGCGAACGAATTCCACGTTCACGTGACATGGTTACCTTTAAAGGCCCAGCAAAGTCTATGCCGACGTGCGTAAATGGCTTTACAGATGGAGTGACACGACAATCCTTATGGTCGGCCATTAAAGGTGCGATTGTTTTAGGGTGTAGCCGAAAACATGAATTGCACTTATGTACGCGATTTCTAATTAAACTACGGGCCGATAGAATCCAATATTTCTGCCTTAAAATAGACATTAATAATGCGGGACCCGAGTGGCAATGAATTTGATGATAATGATCAACCAATAAATTCAAAATGTGATCCTTTCGAGGAAGGACTATAGGGTGTTTTTGATCATAATCTAAATCTCACAAGTCCGTCGTGCAAGAACGGCTTCAAGCGTTGAAATACAGGTTTACACGTTTTTCCTTGTTTAATATACATAAACTCATGGAAAAAATAAGCCAATTCGCGAAATACTCTGAGTTCTACAAACTCAAAATCCAATCCACTTATGTGTCGTCGATACGGCACCTTAAGAAATCTAAATATATAAAACAAACAACGTAATAATTCATTCCACGATGAAAAGCGTTTTGACAAATTGAGTATTTCATACTCCTCTAAACTAGAAGTCACTACTAACGACGTAGTCTTTAGTTCGGGCGGTTGCTTCACCATGGTGACGTCATAAGCGGTAATAGGCCACTGCTTGGGCCTCAAATTGATCCATGGCGAATCATGGATCCATAGCGGGTAATCCAAAGGTTTTAGTTGCGGATTATCATGCGTGGAATTAATCATGCTACTGTTGATGTTGCGGTGGTCACTCTCGGGCGGTGAGTGCAAACATTGGTGCGTTTCCGGCGGTGAGTCGGAAATGGGTGGCGGCCGACGGGAGGCCTCTTCCAGTTTAGCTTCCTCGGATTTGCCCATGGCGGGGGAGAGGGGTATCGTGGTGATCTTACCCTCTCGTGCGTGCATTCTAACTTCATGGTGCGGTATTATACAAGATGGCGTTTGATCCTCCTTATTTGGTGCGATAGGAGACAAATTATCCTTTTCCAAATATTCACTTATAGTATTATTACTCATGTAAGCGTCTCTTAATTTAGGAGAGTCTTCCAATTTGCGTTCGAGGCATAAACGTTTATTTGCTATTGCAAACGAATCCCCAAGTGCTGAAGCATCTCGCTTAAATGGTAAGGCTCCAAAATACCTTCCATTTACACATTCACAATCTTCAGGACCTTTAGATGGTGCGTTTACCTCTTCTAATTTCCAAAATCTTTTGAGACGAATATCTTCTGATTCGCTCATCACAGCGCAACAAGATACGGTAGCATTTTTCTCAACTCGGGTTGGTGCTGTTCCCAAATTAACGTATCCTAAAACCGTTTCTAAAGCGTGCAGATTATGCCTATGCGAAGGTTCCTTGACCCTTTTTGACAACAGGAGATGCGGGAAGAGCTGAGCTCCTATCAACATATCAATTTCTCCTGGTTCTCCAAACGATCCGTCTGCCAAGGGTAAGTTATTCAAGGATGACAATGAAGGTACGTCTACTTTGGCGGTAGGTAAACGTTCTGTCACCTTGTCCACTATCAACGAAGTTACATTGTAATTTATTGCCCGATTAAAACGAGAATAAATTTTGGCATTAATCGAACCTCTAATGGGTTTTGAAGACCCTCCAATTCCCTTAACTGTGGAACAAGACGGGCGTTGATATTCAAAGAAACCCAATTTTCTGCAACAATCACGAGTAATGAAATTGCTTTGAGATGCGCTATCTAATAAACATCTAATAACATGTTCATTACCTTGCGAGTCCATAATACCTACTTGTGAGGTAGCCAACAAAACTGTACAATGTGCGTTGCGATTATAAGGTCGAACAGTTGAAAACGTACATAAAGCCACATCAGGATTCGAGCTGCCTTCCTTTGGATCAATTGTTTGATCAGCGGTCTGGTTTTCCTTTCTATTGGCGTTCCAAGAATCTGACTGCCTTCTGCGTGACTCGCCCTGTTCCTCAAAATGTAACATCGTATGATGAAATTTGTTATTACATGTATGACAACTTTCGTTTGAATTGCAAGCTCTAGCCCTATGTTTATCACTAAGGCATCTAAAACAAAATCCTTTACCCTTGACAAAGTTGAATCTTTCCTTAATACTTAATTTTTTAAATTCCTGACATTTATACAAATGTCCGTGCGGTTTTTTACAAAGTAAACATTTAATAAACGGCCGATTTTCGGTTGTATCCAAATCGCTACCAGCGCTTAAAAATGCTTGCGTAGATTTTTGTGATCTCTTTGACGTCTCAATGTTTGCAGACGATTTCCTTGTTGAGCCTGTTCGCTGCAAGATTTTGATTTGCTCACGAACAAATTTCACTAGATCTTCAAACGAGGGAAAATCCGTTTCACGATAAATTCTTTCGAAATCCTTCACGGAATCCAAATCAAGTTTTTTCAATGCAATATGAAGAAAAATGAAGTCACACAAATTTTCCAAATTTACATTTTTGACTGCAGCCACCGCAGACGCAAAATTATCAACAAACGATTCCAAATTATTGATATTAGCTTCTGAAAACGACTTGAAATTCAAAATTTGATCAAGGTAAGCGGAAGAGATAACGCGTTTATCATTATATTTCTCGATTAAAGAATCAAATATTATGTCATAGTTTTCAGGTGACAACACAATACCCGAAAATGATGTTTGTACTTGTTTACTAATTTTCCCCAATAAATAATACAATTTTTCCGAATTTGAAAGGGACTCATTATTGTGCACTGTATTAACAAAACTAGAATAAAAAATGGGCCAGCTTTTTAGATCTCCACCAAAAAACACCAAATCAATGGCCGGGAGTTTTGGTTTTTTACAATTTTTATTTTGTAAATCTAATTGCGGTTTTCTCTCTTGAATCAACAAAAGTGCGCGTTTTATTTTACAGTACATGTCTTCAAATTCTAACCAACTTTCAAATTTTGGGGTGTAATCTGGATCAATTTCCAAATTAATGACATTAATTTGCTGATGTGTTTCTTCATATTTATTTCTAGTCGAATCCAACGTATCAATTAGCGATACAAATTCCTCTTGAATATTTGCGTCTGAAATCCCCTTTGAAAGTTCAAATAATTTTTTAATACGTCCGTTTAATGCCTCACGCTGAGACGTCATCCATTTCAATTTCTTTTCCTTTGCAGATGCCATAATGCAATAATAAATAATCTATCAAAAAAAAGAAAGAGAAAATTAAATTATATTTATTTATTTTAAAACTATTCGGTACGCGCGGTTAACACCTAGCTCCGTAATAGCAAGGTTAACAGCTTTTTTTTATTTTTTTTTTTATTATTATTAAGTTAAAAGAAACATAGTATTTCGCTTTCTTAACTTAAATACAGAGCATATATATATATAGTACAGTAATAAGAATAATATTTTTAATTTTGTTCCAACATTTTGAGTTTAAATAGTTTTTTTTTAAAGGTTTTTATGTTATTTTCCGTTTTTAGGCTATCTGGAAGGAGATTATATATATGAACTCCCTCGTGACCAATACTTCTCTTGCCACTTTCAGTCTTGACAGTATTTGTGTACAATTTATTGTGTTGTCTAGTATAATGTTCGTGTACTTGTGATGTTTTTATAAATGTTGTGTTTGTGTGTATAAGTCCATTTTGTATTTTGTAGATTAAAAGACATATGTTATATTCGTACAATGTTCTTATTTTCAAAAGGTTCATTTCCTGGTATAGTTTTTTTGTGGGAGTGTCTGGGTTATAGTTGAAGAGTTTTTTAATAACTTTGTTCTGTATTATTTGTAAGTCGTTTAAGTACGTAATGTGTGTGTTTCCCCATATTTCTATTAAATAATTTAGGTGGGACTGGATTAAGCTAAAGTATAAGCCCCTCTTTACCTCTGTTGGTAGAAGATGAGCAATTCTACCAAATACACCAATTAATGGGATGATTTTTGTTTTTAGTTTTTCTACGTGTTGTTTAAATGTTAAATGTTTATCAATATATAAGCCCAGGTATTTTTCGCTATCTAGGATATGTAGGTCTCTTTCTTCTATTTGTAATGGTTTATGCGATGGTATTATTCTTTTAGGTGAGCTTAAGATCATGTAACCGGTTTTATTAATATTTATTGTTAATATATTTTGTATTAGCCAATCGTTTAGTACATTAAGATCCGTTTGAGATTGTTCTAATAGACTTTCTAAGTTTTTGCCGAAGTAAAAAATTGCCGTGTCATCTGCGTATAAGAAAATTTCACCATGTAGTTTTAGCTGACAGATGTCATTTATGTATATTTGGAATAAAAGTGGCCCCAGTATTGATCCTTGTGGAACTCCGTAGTTTATACTCTCGAGTTGACTGTTTTTATCTCCTATGTTAACACATTGTTTTCTGTTGGACAGATAGGATTTTATTAGTTTGATAGCTGGACCGGTTACACCTGTTTTTTCTATTTTTTTAATCAGTATTTCATGACTTACGGTGTCAAAGGCTTTTTGAAGGTCTACGAGAATTGCTATGACATAGTTTTTATTATCTATGCTAGTTCTAAGTTTATTTATGAGATCATTAGTTGCAGAGAGAGTATTACATTTTTTTCTGAAACCGTATTGTTTGGCATATAGAAATGATTTTTTTTTTCAGAAAGTTGTCTAGCCTATCGTATATTACTCTTTCATATATTTTTGATAGAATCGGTAGGACAGAAATGGGCCTATAGTTAGATGTTTGAGTTTTCAAGCTCCCTTTATATATTGGAATAACCCTTGCAATTTTACAACTGTCTGGAAATTGACCTTCTTTCAGGCTCAGGTTAATCAGTTTAGTTAGTGTAGGAGTTAGTAGTGGGGCAAGTTTTTGTACTGTTGTACATTTTAGTTGATCATGTCCAGCACTCGCGTTTGATTTTAGGGATTTTATGATAGCTAATATTTCGGGTTCAGTTGTGGGTTGCAAGTATATTGATTCCGCACTTTCATACTTTAATGTAACTTTATCATCCAGTTTATGTCTGTATTTATTGATTATATTATCAGCCAAAGAAGCGCCAATATTACAAAAGTAGTTATTAAAGTATTCGCATATCTTGATGTCTTCTGTGATGATTTCATTACCGTTCTTTAATTTTGTACATGGTTTACTTTGCGTGTTTGTTTGGTTCTTGATGATGCTGTTTATTACGTTCCAAGTCTATTTGGTATTATTTTCACATTTTTTAAATAGGCTGCTGTAGTATTGTTTTTTTAAGTTCCGTTTTTTTATAGTTATGTCGTTACGTATTTTAGTAAATTCTGTTTTTAGTAATAAGTTACAGGGTTGTTTTTTAATTTTTAGGTGCAGTTTATTTCTTTTTTTAATCATTTTTAATAAGTCCTTTGTTATCCAATCAGGAAGAGAGGTTTTATTTGTTTTTATTGTTATTGAACTGTTGCAATTAATTTTGTTTATCAGATAGTTTACAAAGTTATTGTAGTTCAGTTCCGAGTCCTCATTATTGTTTATAGAAAAGGGGTTTTGTCGGATATCCTCCTCTAGTTTATCATAATCAATTTTTGTATATTTGTAAGAGGATTTTTGCGAGTTTTTTTTAGTGTACGTATGAAGTATGTCAAGAATCAGTAGGTTGTGATCAGATATTGAGGTGTCACAGTTTGTTATA
The DNA here is from genome assembly GCA_929108145.2 of Limnephilus rhombicus. Lineage (NCBI taxonomy): Eukaryota > Metazoa > Arthropoda > Insecta > Trichoptera > Limnephilidae > Limnephilus > Limnephilus rhombicus. The sequence goes on from OV815283.1 coordinate 50,172,057, forward strand.
GTATACGAAAGGTTTACGTCTGAGATGATGTGATCAATAATGGTGTTGGTGTTTTCTGTAATACGTGTTGCGTGTAATTTGTTTATTTTGTTCATTATAGTGAAATCGTTTGACTTAATGATTTCTTTGTATTTACAAGTATGTGTGTTTGTGGAATCAAGTAAGTTGATATTGAAATCCTAGCTACTTTATTCAGTGCCGGGCGACGGCGCTGTGTGAAAATGGCTACAATAATAATTAATTACGTTCAAATTTGGTACGGGGCGAAATACCTGGCGTACCTATTACAAATAAAATTGTAGCCGAAATTAAATACAATAGCGGTTAAGAATAATGTACCTACGTATTATCAATTAGTACAAATGCAATAAGGAGCGACACGCCTAGCACTGGCTATCCACTATAATAATTAATAATTACGTACAAATGCGGTAGGTACCAGCGCATTGGCCACAAATAACGAATTTCTAATATTTTCACCCTACAAATATAGGTGAATGCGTTTACTATAATTTTAAGGTACCAGCTTAATACAAAATGCGAATAGAATTGCGGTTGTACAATGTACCTACCTACATATTACCATCTACTTAGTACTAATGCAGTACGGGCACTCTGACAAATACGATTTGCGCAGAGATTTATTACTATTTATTATAGCGTCACAAATGTATCTACGAATTTGGTTATATCTATTTATTTTCAAGGCCATCAATATACACGAACAAAATACGAATGACCAATGGTTGTCACAGTAAATTATACCAACGAATTTAACGTATCAGGCTCGAAAAGGCCAATGATACGAACAAATTTAAAGGCATCCGGCCTCGAAATTAGGACCAATGGTTGAGCGTACAAAGATGGCTGCGACAAATTTCTCCTTCGCAAAGCGGATGCGTGTGCGTGTGCCAAATTAAATAAGGTTCACTAAATAACTGCCCAAAATAAGGAAGGTTAAAAAAGGATGCCAAAAACTCACCAAACTGCACTTCATAGTCCGTTTCAGGTTTTTATAGTCCACTTTAGGCCGCTGGTTTTAGTGTCTAAAGGGTTCACAATTCACAATACATAAACACGGCATTCTCCACAGCCGCGGCGGGAAAACTTAAATTAATGTATCGGCGGGCGTTTTCACGGGCAAATACATGTGGCGAATACATGCCGGCGGAACAATATACAATATCGGCGGGCAAATCAATCCAAACATCTACAATGAACACAACAGCGGGTCTTGCTTTCACAGCGGGCAAACAATAATCACGATGGATTCACACTAGGTGCCAGCAAACCATACACACTTCGTGAGGCGGGAAACAAACAACAATTAACTTCCGCGCAGTTACAGGCGGTTCACAGTTTTTGTGTGTGACAATACTTCGATGCAAGTAAAGCAAACAAGCTGATTGTCACTGCACCTTGTTTTTTGGCAATTTATAGGTAGGAAATAATGGAACAAGGGAATAAGCAGTTATTCAGCTTCTTATCATAGACAAGATGATTTTAATTGAAACTGGCGCCACCACATATTTTTATCAATGTTTGTTCCTCGACAGCCAAATAAAGTAATGCTGAGGATTTTATTTTTAACTTGGACGATTTCTTAATCAGTTCTGATAACGTGTTACTACATGAAGTATTTTAAAACATTGGCTTTTCCTACAAACAGAAGGGTCAATACACAGAAGGAGTCGATAGAATCAGATATTCGTATTCTGGTCCTGTCAATAGGATACGCTAATATGGCATTTAATAAAAACTATATTGAAAACTCAGTCTTTGTACATAAGACCGTTTGATATCCATTTCCAAAACTTGAATGACACATCCTATTTCGACAGAATCGGTCATATAATGGAGTCGAAGGAAGAGACTGCTCTACTTCTAGACTACCAGCAGGCTGTTCAAGTTCTCTCGAAGTTTTCTGACTCTACGTACTACTTCTTACCAGAGAAGGTAGCAACATATACAATATTTGCTCTCGGCCTGAGATCAGATAAGTATTTAAAGTTAATGAGGAAGAAGGTGGCAGAATTGGCGGCAACAGGGATTTTGCCACATTTTATGAAAGCCCCTGATCTGAGAAAGGAGCACGGATCACTGGTCTCGAGTATCCCCCTGCACTCCATGCTGAATGTGTATATTTTGCTGGTGTTTTGTATTACGATATCTTGCGTGGTTTTTGTTGTAGAATTCGTCGTTTTTATTGCTTCGACGGAAGGGGACCGCAATTAATTTTGAAATGTTTTTAAAGTACAAAATTTTTTAAAGATTTAGAATCTTCGACGCAATTGTTTTTATACCTGAATAATATTATGCACAATGGAATAATGAAAGAACAAACATAGATAGCCCACAGATATGTAAACGACCTTACTTAAACAACCGAAAGGGTAAGAACCACCAACAGAATCCACATGGGGAGCTTTTTGAGAAAGACTTAAAACCCCGAAGTCTAAAGTTTGATTGAACCGGTTGGATCGATGTTATTAGTTGGTACTCAAGGGTACACCGCAGCATGCTTTATACTTTGTAAAAATAAAAATAAATGTCGTCGGTCGCTTTGTTTGCAACTTAAACCGAAAAGAAATTGATAAACGTAGGAAAAACAGGCTCACGAAACGAAAAAAATCAGTCACATAATGCTACCAAAATAATCAAATAGTGATTAATTTATGATCGTAGTACCCCGCAAGCACGTTAAATATTTATAATATAAAGCCAAATCTCGGTCAAAATTCCCTTTTCATTTCTCATGCATGATATTTTATTTACTTTTATTCGTTAGACTGTGTAAAGATGGTTCAACCGCGTTACAGCCGTTTCAAATTGGTTAGACGGTTGGGAGGTTGGATGGTGTTTGAATTCTCTGGCGATACAATCATTCAACTAGACACACTCCTTACCAAATTTACGCTCAGCTCAGTCAGATTGACACTTGCTTGACTTACTTATAGTGACTTACTACTAAATTTAAAGGATGATGAGTTTATTTATTCACAAATGACGAGTATAATAAATGGAAACGTATACCTTCGCGTCACGCAGCTATCTTGGAAATGCTCCCACCTACGATGGCGTTAGCATACATACTGGATAATTGGTCTTGATTTCGGTAGTGTCAATTCATTATTTATGATTTTTCTATTCTTATTCTGATTTTTAGGTGTTTTTTTTTTTGCCTGCTGTTTTTAAAATAATTCAACTACATAAATGTAATTGTAATCTCAGTGTTATAAAGATAAAAAGAAACCTTTAATGGAAAAATATATTATGTTTGTAATATTTAAATAAATGAAGACAATATAAGCGAAACTCAATCGAAAATCTGGAAACAGAAAAATCAGAAAAACATATTGACACCTCTGGGACTCGAACCCAGGACCTCTTGCTTTCCGGGCAAACGCGCTAACCACTGCGCCACGGTGTCGATATGAAATTCGGTCATTATTAACTGTACCATACTTCGACTAAGAACCACCTACATTATCTTCATTTTCTTTAACGCATATATTATTGGCAACTATCTTTATGTATGATTGCAAGATTCAAACCCGAACTAAATGCTCTCTAGATAGTGTCTGGATAAATCTTTATCCGTTTTATTTAATATGCGACATCTATCGACTTTTCTGCAAGTCTAGGAAGAATATTTTTATTTTTTAACTTAATGAGTAAAACCTCAAATTGTAATATTTAAATAAATGAAGACAATATAAGCGAAACTCAATCGAAAATCTGGAAACAGAAAAATCAGAAAAACATATTGACACCTCTGGGACTCGAACCCAGGACCTCTTGCTTTCCGGGCAAACGCGCTAACCACTGCGCCACGGTGTCGATATGAAATTCGGTCATGTTTAACTGTACCATACTTCGACTAAGAACCACCTACATTATCTTCATTTTCTTTAACGCATATATTATTGGCAGTTAGCGCGTTTGCCCGGAAAGCAAGAGGTCCTGGGTTCGTGTCCCAGAGGTGTCAATATGTTTTTCTGATTTTTCTGTTTCCAGATTTTCGATTGAGTTTCGCTTATATTGTCTTCATTTATTTAAATATTACAATTTGAGGTTTTACTCATTAAGTTAAAAAATAAAAATATTCATCCCAGACTTGCAGAAAAGTCGATAGATGTCGCATATTAAATAAAACGGATAAAGATTTATCCAGACACTATCTAGAGAGCATTTAGTTCGGGTTTGAATCTTGCAATCATACATAAAGATAGTTGCCAATAATATATGCGTTAAAGAAAATGAAGATAATGTAGGTGGTTCTTAGTCGAAGTATGGTACAGTTAAACATGACCGAATTTCATATCGACACCGTGGCGCAGTGGTTAGCGCGTTTGCCCGGAAAGCAAGAGGTCCTGGGTTCGAGTCCCAGAGGTGTCAATATGTTTTTCTGATTTTTCTGTTTCCAGATTTTCGATTGAGTTTCGCTTATATTGTCTTCATTTATTTAAATATTACAATTTGAGGTTTTACTCATTAAGTTAAAAAATAAAAATATTATGTTTGTATTAATCTATTCGTTGCGAAATCAGTTTATTAATTTTTGGGGATCGCTGGCAACGGTTAATATGCACTTTTTTTTAAAAAACCTTTTGATTCACCTTAATTACATTAAAAGGCAACTATTTGCATTGGGGGAAGTGGAAAATATTTCATTCTAAATTTCATTACGTAAAATTAAAATTAGCTTTCGTCTTGTGAGATTGTACGCCAGAATCACAAACCATGTTACACAAACCTAGCGTAGCCGCTAAACTACTTAAAAACTGGGATGTTTTTCTTGCCTTGACGCGAGTAGGCGTTATAAAGGGGCACTTTCTTTTGTTTCACAAACCATGTTACACAAAAATATTTTCCACTTCCCCCAATGCAAATAGTTGTCTTTTAATGTATTTAAGGTGAATCAAAAGATTTTTTCAAAAAAAAGTGCGTATTAACCGTTGCCAGCGATCCCCAAAATTTACCATCAGTTTTAAACAACATTTTATGAGAATGTGATTTAAAAAAAAGGCAAATAAACGTTGACTCACTTTATGGCTTCGGTTAGGTTCAAAGACCCAAAGAATAGAACAACCCGCATCGGTAATGTGCAATTATTGTGCAATAATCCAGAACTAAATGTTCGACTTGGGACAAGATGGCGTAGGACAACGAGCCTTTAAGTGAACAAATTAAAATATCTAGGTTCCTATTTGGGTATCATTTCAGAACATTCTCAATATACGTCTTCAGCTCTACCTCGCGTCCATGAGAGATGGGTTTGAAAGATTTTGACAAGAAACGTTACTTAAAATGATTTTCACCATGTTTAGTTACCACATCATTGTTCATCATAGATAATAATTCACTCAATTATTTTGAACAAGCTCGTCCCACTTGGTACACCTACATGGCGACCTATTTAGATGGATTAAGTCCATTAGCAACCGTCATCAGATAACCTTATACATCGTTGTCTTCTCAAAGAGTATCAAGGTAATATCTGGTGTCCCCCAAGGATCCCACCTCGATCCGCTCGTGTTCTTCTTTTAGGTATACACAGCGATAGTGGATCATTGTTTAAAAATTCCGAGTTTGAACTTTTGAACATTTTCAAAGTATTTCGTTCTCTCTCTGACTGTAAAGCATTACAAAGTGATTTGGACGGGCTTTGCAAGAATTGTAAAGGTAAAACCAAAGATATTGAAATATAAGTAGATGTGCTATATGCTGTTTTTTCTACGTGGGTCTGCGCTTCCGGGTGTCGCCGATATTGTTTACCAATTAGCAAATAAACTAAAATACCAAATAATTAACGAATAAACCAAACGAACGTTAAACTAAATGAACGAATTCTTTCCTTATTCAAAATATATTTTTAACCAATATTAATAAACATTTTCAAAAAATCAACGAAATGAACAAATTCTTTTTGGATAAGTTTTAAGATTTTCACGGCCAAAAGCATTTTCGTTATTTGTTTTTGGGGTGTTATGCCGTGTTGCGCTACCTCCTTCTTTAGCCAACGTTTCGGACATCGTTGCAGTGTCTGATGATGGACACTGCAACGATGTCCGAAACGTTGGCTAAAGAAGGAGGTAGCGCAACACGGCATAACACCCCAAAAACAAATAACGAAAATTCTTTTTGTATGAAAACTACGCTAATTAGCGCGTAGCCCGGCGACAGTTGCGCGGACACCAAAGCATATCTCTTCTGTTTTTGAATATCTTTGGGTACAACCAAAGTTACAAATCTCCAGACGGCAGCAGCTGGGACACTTGTGAGGTATTCATATAAAAAAGAATAAAAAATAAAACTGCTGGAGCCAGTGAGACTACGGCTACCCCAATTGGGGTAGGTATGTTGTGATGCTGAAGGTAGTGGGCAAGAGGAAGGTGGGGAAGTTTCAGGCTATTCAGATCTTGTCACCAAATATGACAAAAAATCATTTCAAGCAACGTTTAAATTCTGAATGGTGCTTTTAAACAAGGGTTATACTGAGAGTATCATCCAATCTCGATTAAATTGTAAATAATTTTAGACAAAATTTACTCCCGCACGCCGGGATTTTATCCTGCGACCTCCGGGTGGCTACATTTTTTTACAAAATTACAAATAATTATGCCGTCTATTAGACATTTATAATATTTGATTAAATTAAGACAATATTAACTAGAAACTCAATCAAAAATCTGGAAACAGAAAAATCAGAAAAAAAATATTGGCACCTCTGGGACTCGAACCTTCGGCTTTCCGGGCCGCGACTCTGCCAACTGAGCGCTTGGATTAAATATTACAATTTGAGGTTTTACTTATTAAGTAAAAAAATATATAAATAAAATATTTGGGTTGCATTCTATAGAGAATAGTAATTAAAAATAGTTTTTCAAACATCACAACCAGCAGATGTTTTTTTTACAATGAACTAAAATAACAATGAAAATAATGGATACTTATTTAGTTTGGTTATATCTTACATTTTACAACATATTTTGATAATGTTGGCCTCACTGGGTGCCTTATCCGTGCTGAGACACCCATTTTACAGTACTAACATCGGTTACGCTGAAAATTGACCTCCCGAAATGGTACTTAACATATAATTATAATTTTTTGTGCATTTTTTACCAATATCAAAATACCCTTAATAATAAGTTTATATGAATATCAAACGAATTTATACCCAGTTTGGATTTTTTTATAAATAAGCGCTGGTATCATCGATATATTAACTACTACTTGGTCGAAGGCTGGTATAAATAGAGAAGCAGATTTTTCCTTTATGCATTTGAATGAAAATATGTTTCATATTTTTTTTATTCAGCGGTACATCTTCTCTGCCCATCCCTTCTGGATCAATTAGTTAAATTTTGTATAATTAGGTATACTTTCCCTAAACCTACTGAACATTGTATATAAGTACGCCGGGGGGCCAATTGTCGGCGGATGAACTGTCATGGAACCCAAAAATCAATAAGATTTTAGAAAATAAATTTATGTAAAATACATGAAGGCGGTAATGAAAAATATCACGAGTTACGATTGTGTATAATGATTTAGGTACTTGTATTCTTTTGCGATATAAAAGTTTTGTAATATTGCCTTTTTTGTTATTTAATCTATCTTTTAATTTTGAATCTGAATTTTTGTTCTTGAATCTAAGCTTTATGTTTTAAGTAAAATATCACAACATTTAAAAGGAAAATAATGAATAAATCGAAAAAAAATATCGTTGTCACCACACCTCATTAAAAATTAGGTATTGTGTGTCTAATCTCCACGGGACACCCTATACAAAAACATAGGTACATACATATAATATACATAAGTCCACGGCCTCAACTGACAAAGGGATGAAATGCATCATTAATTTTGGCTTATGCCTGTCCATTACACTTTGATAACCGCCCCAGGCTCATGCCGTACCAGAGCCTACCCGCTACACTCCCCCCCCCCCACTCCCTTTACACCTACCTAATACAGAATACTGTACACCGCGGGCTTTGTTAACCGACAACCCTATGAATGAGTCAACTGACGTTTATGCCCACTAAACAAATAATCCTTGAAGAGTTAACTAACCGATAAAAAAAAACACTAAAATTACCAGTTTACAAGTCCTTTCGCTTCCTGTACCCCAGACGATTTGACGACGCTTGAACCTCCGACAGTTGATACGTTGAAAGCTGATCCCCTGACATTCGACCCTGACAATTTATCACTGACATTTGATCCCTCTCAAGTTGTCCCCGGACAGTTGATCCCCTGAAAATTGATCACTGAGATTTGATTCCTCTCAAGTTGTCCCCGAACAGTTGATCCCCTGACAATTGATCACTGACATTTGATTCCTCTCCAGTTGTCCCCGGACAGTTGATCCCCTGACAATTAATCACTGACATTTGATCCATATTATGTTGTCTCCGAACAGTTGATCCCCTGACAATTGATCACCTGACATTTGATCCCTCTAAATTTGTCATGGACAGTTGATCCCCTGACAATTGTTCACTGACATTTGATCCCTCTGAAGTTGTCCCCGGATAGTTGATTCCCTGAAAATTGATCACTGACATTGGATCCCTCTCAAGTTGTCCCCGGACAGTTGACCCCATGACAATTGATCACTGACATTCGATCTCTCTCAAGTTGTCCCGGACAGTTGATCCCCTGACAATTGATCACTGATATTTGATCCCTCTTAAGTTGTCCCCCGACAGTTGATCCCCCGGAAAGTTTATCCCTTGGACGACACTTGATTCCCCAAAAGATTACTTCCTTTGTACTTCCTCCTATATGTCAAATTTTATTATTCGGCGGTATGTATGGAAGGAGGGTATGGGTACCGCCGCTCCGGGAACCATTTATTGGATAACCAACTAACTCTGCCATATTCATGTAACTAACTATTCTAACGACATCTATGGAAGGATGCTGAAACTATGTGAGAATGCATGGTGAGTACCCGCCATTTATAAACCACATGAATTTGCTCACTTAGATGCGCTACGAAAGTCTTCAATCTAAGAGGAACGGGGCCCTTACCGTAAAAGCATTTAAAATGATAAACTGTTTTATTGACAGCCGATACCTTCTGGAAAGCTATTAATTGTTCGGATCGAACAACTACCGCTAGGGTCGACACCACAACCTGCTACGTATTCCACATAGCAGAACGGATGTAATGGCCGAGCATAGCATGACAAAAGGTACGGTGCTGCTACATAATATCTTTAGGTCCCGAGACATTTTCAACATTTAAAATTATTTACTTATTAACACCTTGAAGGCTTTAACATGTATACATTATTATAGGTAGCAATTCAACTGCTTAATGATTCTGCATTGAGCATCGACATCTTCAGTGTTACCTATAGAGAGTTCAGTAACTATCTTTTGACAAACGTCTTTTTTTTCTTCTTTAAAATTTTGTAATCTTCTCCGTAATAATTTGGTGTATAACTGTTTTATGGAGAACCTGAAAAAAAAAAAAAAAATAATTAGGTACAATACATGCAGTTTCATTACTATATAAAGTTGTACAAAGGAGTTCAATAAGTGTATGTATAATAAAATTGAAAAAAAAGTACTTAATGTAGTATGAAAGTAGTTACAAAGCGATATGTAGTAACTTTGTTTGATATTAGACATTATAAACATTTTATAAACATGGATTGGTTGCAAAGCAAGTTCGTAATTAGTAATTAGCAAATGGATGTTTTGCAGAACTTGGCCAAATTTTTATTAATTTAGTGATGAAAGGTACACATGAAAAAAGCATGAAAGATATAATAGGTACAGTACAGGTACGTAATTACACTATCATGGAAATTTGTATAAATTAGTTCAATAAGTTTATTACATTTTTATTTTATTTATCAACAGAAATAAACAGTACATTAGATAAATTGTTTAAAAAAAAATATAATTAATAAGTTTATTTTTTGGTGGGTACCTATTATGTGTTTTATTGTTGTAGTGTCTTATTTATGGTATGCATATTAAGTAATTACCGGGTGACGTATGTAGTGGGAGGGTGTGTATGTGTGTGTATGTGTGTATTTATGTATGTATGCGCATTGAACAATTAATATTATTGACATGATGCTCTTTTAAAATTTGGGCAGTGAATCGGAGAAAATGTCGATGTTAGAATTTAGATCAATATTATTGAACATATATGAAGAGCGCGATTGATTGGCGAATTACTTTCTGCATTTGTCTTGTAATTAAGCGTGTGGAATAGTTCTGTATGGCATGTACGTCTAAATGGTATGTTAAAATTAACTAGGGAAAGAAGTTCGGTACAGTCAATGTTATTATTTAAAATTTTGTGCATAAATGTCAAATCATATAATATTATAATAGTGTAATAACGAGAGTACAAAAAGTAAGTAGAAAATAGATAGGAGTGGAGCTGGCAACACGGTATTGCTTCGAAGTACTTAAGCACACATTTCACCACTAACATTTACACATCTGCCCTGATGATGGACATTTTAACGCTGTCCGAAACGTTGGCTAAAGGAGGAGGTAGCGGAACACGACATAACACCACAAAAACGAATAACGAAAATACTTTTGGCCGTGAAAATCTAAAATCATATCTGACTGAATTTTAGTTTGTACACTGATTGGTGACGGTAAAAATCTAAAATATTTGATGTTATTACTATTTTTAGATAGGCTTGTAAAACACTTCATATTACAATATCATCAAGAATCGTTACTTGTCTGCTTCCAATGTGCTTTACTTTACTCCTATCTAAAATTGACTTCCATAGTATCACTGGCCCCGGGCCGAGTGGATTTTAAGAGTGGTTTTCACATTTAAAAAATACGTGTATAATAAACATATCATTTAAAGCCACTATTCTCGCTGTAATATATTTGTGAAGTTAAGTAACACCTCCCAGCCTCCGAGACTTGTAGCCGGTGGCAACTTCTAGCACTGTATCTAATGGAAATCCTTGCCTTTTGCATAAATCTCAATTTCGCAGTTTGCAAATATGACGTCCTCCAGTTGATTTATGTGCATTTAGTCTGCAGTTATTCCTTATAATGGGAGTAAGAAAACCGGGAATCGGAATACCTCTGCCGTTGGCCAGCGAAATGAAGCCAGTTTTTGAAATAAAAAAAATCATAAGCATGAAGGCTAATAATGCAGATGTGTGTTGATAAGACAAACAGGTTTTAGGAATAAATCAATGTGGAACGTTATTAAAATGTGTGCAGTTCACACGCGGTAGAAGTGAAGCTGTCAGAAAACTAAACTTCGATAGAATGAGACGAAAGCATAGTATCAGGAGTAGGATAATTGTAGATAGGGTTTATTTATTATTATTATTTATTTTTTTTTATTTATTATGGAAAATCAACAGATATTTTACACTTATAATAATAATATTAATAATTATACATTATATTCAATGACAGATTTTCACACAATTAAAATTATAAATAAAAAGTAATACAAAAAAGTAAGGGTCCTGTACCCGTAAGAACTTAACAAAAATATAAAAATAATGAAAATTATTAAAAAAAAAGATATAAAAAAACACAATATAAACTAATATAATCTGCTTACTAAATGCTTATAACATTGTTACTATGTTTAAACATTATTTGGTCATTTTATTCTTCGAAGGAAGGAAAAGGAGGCCGATATGTTACGAAGCATTGCACAAAGAGGTCACCGATTATCTTTCAGATTCTCTCGCAGGCTAAATCATATAGATGAAGGTGTTTGTCTCTTTTTAGTGTTGCTCGTTTCCGTTTCATAGTGTTTCAAATCACAACGGTGCCAAAGAAGTTTTCAAGGGAATCAGATACTTGATTCGGGCCACGTCAAGAGTCAGAGTAACAGAATAGCATGTGTGAGACGATGTGTGAATGTGAACGAAGCAAGGAGTATGTGCCAAGACCGAGTTGTTTAGTGTGCCGTTCTCTCTACCTACCCTTGCGGGGAAACGGCGTGATGGTTAGTTAGTTAGTGAAGGATGATTTTCACCTTTCCTGTACATTTATATGGTCATCTTATTAATATTTGTGGTTTCTCCCTCGGAGTCGCTAGATGTCGTTTTCTTTCGCCTTTTCACTTTGGAGTGGTTTGAAGATCGGATATTAAAAAAAAAAAAAACGTTCATTTTTTGGATGTAATAGGATTCGAACCTAGGTCATCTGAATGTCTGGCTACAGGATTCTGGCGCTTTATGCCACTGGACTACGGGAGGCCTGCCTGAGACCGAGAATTTATCGTATTATACAGGGTGTCCGGGGGTTAAGTGCATTAACTTCGGGAGATGATTCTACATGATAGTAAAAGTAAAAAAGATGAATAACTTTTTACGAAATTCCAACTTTTAGGGGTAGTTTTGATGTAAAAAGATAAAATTAGTCCGGCGTATACGACCAGATTTATTATTTTCCGCTGTTACGATACGGGCCAATCACAATCGACTCGGGCGCCCGGCAGGCTCTCAACAAGTAAGATGGTACCTCACACTAAGGTTTTTTAGTAAGTACGTCTTTTTGTATGGGAAAAAAAAAGTTGGAATTTCGAAAAAGTTGTTAATCTTTTTTACTCCTACCATCATGTCGAATCACCTCCCGAAGTTAATGCACTTTACCCCCGGACACCCTGTATTACAACCGAGTACCAGTTGAATAATAAATTTTAGTGCTTCCGTTTCACGGAGTTTCAAATCACAACGATGCTATAGAAGTTTCACTTCAAAACGTTTATTTATTTTATTTTATAGGATTCGAACCCAGGTCACTGATGGTTAGTTAGTTTGTGAAGGATGATTTTCTACATATTTTTGCCATCAATTCCAGTGCACATTTTCCTATACAGTTGGTCATCATATTAATATTTATGGTTCTTTTTTCGGAGTCGCTAGATGTCGATTTATTTTGTCTGTTCATTTTGGTGTGGTCTGAAGATTGGATATTGATTTTTCAAAAATAAAAAGGTTTGTTTTTTTTTTGGATTTTATAGGATTCGAACCCAGGTCGCCTCAATGTCTGGCCACTACTTTCGTTACGCGCCTTAGGCTGCTGGACTATGGCAGGCTTGTGTGAGATCGAGGATTTACTGTATTATATTTGAACCGAATACCCGTGAAATACTAAATTTTAGTTACGTGTTTCCGTTTCAAAAGAATTTCAAATCGCTAACGGGGCTAAGGAAGTTTTCACTTCAAAAAAATGTTTATCGATACGGTTAGATCGCAGCCCATGTAAGCGATACGAAGAAGGTTAAAAGAGGTTAAAATCACAATAAAAAAGAGGACGGGTTGCCGGCACTAAAATTGAAAATCCATTAAGTTAATCAAGCACTTGAGGCACATCACTTCAACGTTGGAATAACGATAATCTGATAGAATGTGAACGAAGCACGTAGTTTTCTGTGAACGTATCAAGTTAGAGATGTTAAAATTACATGGTAAGTAAACAGGTGGGATAGAGATGATAATAAGTAAGTATGTTAAATAGCAAAATATAAAACTGACTGACGATAATCGAACCCATTATGTCATAATTATATTGTAGTCAAACGGGTTCACCATGGTGTAAATCACAGGCTACCTTCGCACATTTATAAAATGATTTTATTTAATATTAATTTAATAGCTAGGTCTTTTTGTTATTGTTTCATGAAATTTATAACTGAGACACAAATATTAAGGATTTTTATTCCGTTATTATATGTATTTTACTCATTATTCCATTACAAGGACATTAGTGTGATTCAAACCATAACATCACAAACTGTTAGCCGGGTTCAGAATCAAATTCATCAAACGTAAATCGAACGTAACGCGACTAGCGGAGCCATCTGTTTTCAGAACTGTAAGCAAAAAATATATTACATGAAAATACTACCTAACCGATAACACATTATTATTATTGAAATTTGTCGTAGGAAGCAAAAATACAGTCAATCAATCATATCATTTCGCTAAAGAAGTAGGTAGGCAGAGATTGGACCGTTACACAACTCTATCTTACTCAAAACATTTAATTTAAGAAACGGGTATGGGTACCTTCGACCCAGGACCATTTATCGGATAACCAATACCCCCGCCATAGTGGCTCGCTACATTTGGTTTCTCAGAAGGAATGCCTGGGTTCCAGGGATGAGGTGAGGTCTTGGTGAGTCGGATCGGGAGAGACTGATCGAGGGAGAGCTTTTGAACTTCCAAAAGTCCTTTCTGCCGGACCTATACTCGCCCGCCGTGGGAGGGATGAATTCGTATGTCATCACTCCTGAACACATTGACCCCCGGATTCTTACCCACCCCTCACACTTTTTCCATCCGAGAATATTTCGTGAGGGATTTTTTTTCCTCAAGGCCTCCTGTATGGAGCTAATGTAAAAAGAAACATATCACTGTCTGCTTCATTCGCATCTATACATCGTCTGATACAAACCTATTATTCGAGATGACCCCTTGAATTGATTGTGCTTCACCTACCCTCCTAGGATGTTTCCGAAATTTTATTCCCTTTACCATTCAACTGCTCCATAACCGGCTGCTAAAAGGCGTACATGACTTACTTTGCTCGGATACCTGTGATTTCTAAGGTTATTTGGAATGAATGTGTCATTTTGGTCTCCGGTGACTTTTTTTGTTTTTTTTTCTTGTTTTTTTTCCTTCAAAATAATAAAAAAATATATATTCTTCCACTTGACGTCACTGGTCACACAGCCGAATAACCGCCTAACCTCTAACGCCAACCCAATGGTCCAAAACCTACTGATTTTATTTTTATTTTTAGTTGAAAGCATCAAAATCGTCGCTGGAGACCTAATTTTCATTCACATTTTTTACTTCAAATAAAGTACGTCCCTTAACACCCTGCATATTCTCCTGACACTACTTTTTCCTCCCATCCACCCTGCACATCCAAAATATCTAGGCTTTATCCCATTCTTTAAATTGTTCATTCCTACTTCAAATTTTCATTCATAATACGTTCAAAATAATCTTGTAGATATATATTTAGGTGCACAGTACTATGTTGTTTCACAATGTTTGTATTGTGAGTTTTTCTTTCGTTCTGCTTGAATTTTTTTGGGTTTTTATCGTACGTAAGAGATTTAGTCATGCAAAAAATTGTCCTGACAGTTGATTTGCATAACAAACGCACGTGTTTCTGAAAAGGATTTTTAAGGACAGGGCCATTGTATGGTAATACCACAGAATAGCCATCAGCGAACATAAAAACAAAAGCTTAGAATACATTATTACTTTATCATAACGTGCATCTATAAGATAGTTGTGGTACCTACCTAGTAGGAGAGGAGGTGGTCACTACTTAAATACATGTATAGTGGTAGGAATACTTTATATTATTACTTTCAAGAGTTCCAACTGATAGGAGAGTGTGGTGAAGCCAAAGGAATCGGGGAGAAGACAATTTTTTTTACTTTTTTTTTATTGTACAACAGATTTTTATCCAATTACTGTACAATTTTCTCATTTTGACAGTCAGGAAGATGATTATTATACAAAAAAATCTTAAGGCTATCTAAAGAAGAGTTATATATATCTAGTGTTTCCGATATTTCGTTCAACAGCACCATTCCTCTTGTCATGCTGTGCTGTGCTAGAACATCTGTTCTGCCGTATGGTATTTTGAACAAGTCGTGTCGACGACTACGGCTGAAATTTTCAGGCACGTATAAGCCATAACATTCCAAGAGGAATGGGCTGTCAATACGATTATGGATTATGTTAAAACTAAGAATTGCAAGATTTGCATAACGTCTAGTTTCCAAGCTAAATCTATTTGTTGCCTCAAGTAATTCCATATGGTGCATGAACCTCGGGTACGTTCCATTCATCCGCATATAGACATACCTAAGGAGCTTTTTCTGAATTTGTTCTAGCATATTAATATATTTCGCTTGGTGCGGAGTCCACACACCACTGGCATACTCCAGCTTACTTCTTATGACTCTATCAAACATGGCTATCATTGCATCTGGGTTATCAAATTGCTTACATATTTTGATGATGAAACCCAGGAGTTTGTAGCATGCTGGAGTGAGCCGTGATATATGATCCGAGAATGTCAGTTTGGGATCAAAGACGATACCGAGATCTTTAAAGCTATTGACTCGGCATAATGTTTTCCCTTTAATGTTGTATTAGTCATTAAGATGAAACCACGCGAAATAATGCAAAATCATACATAATGTATTTTTGTTTAGAAAATTTGATCGCTTACAGCTATTATAGATGCTTCAATTAAACACTGCCTGTAGAACATATTTTGGCCTTTAAAAATATCTGTCTTATTTTTTAAAGTATTAAAAATAAAGTATTAGGTCTATAAAAACACTTTTAAGTGCAAACTCTCCTACTGATAAACCCCTTTTCGGATATGATGTTATTGTTTAATATGGCAAATTCAGTTTCTTTTATAATAATCGCAAAAAAAATGATATTTACGCCCGAACTTCACAAAATAAAATAAAATATGCATTTTCTCGTTGTTATTTTTGACAGCAATCAATACGGTCGGCACTCGACGAATTTGGATTTTTAAAGTGAACCTTATGCCATCGGCGTAAGAACCATGCACTTGGCATACCCATTTCGTATCAGTTACGCCCCGTTTGCGATGGGGAATAGACGTCCTAAATTCGTTGTCGCCTGGTACCGTGAAATCAATTTTAAATTTCTTTAATTATTATTTTTTAATTTATAAACTAACGTTTAGACAAGATTTTTATGCATAGCACAAAGGGTAACAATTATTACAAGCAAATTTTGTCAGCCTGAAACACTCATTTACATTGAAAAATCTTCCGAGAAAAGATACTTGCCGCCAACGGGACTTGAACCCGTGTCCTTCCGGTCGAATGCTCTGACCACTGAGCTATGGGGGCTTATCAAATACCCGCCAAATAATTCAATATATACTAGTGTTTCATTCAACAATTACTGCTTGTTATATTTTTTCCACCTGAAAACAACCAACTTTATTTTTCAAGGGTTCAAGTCCCGTTGGCGGCAAGTATCTTTTCTCGGAAGATTTTTCAATGTAAATGAGTGTTTCAGGCTGACAATTATTGCTTGTAATAATTGTTACCCTTTGTGCTATGCATAAAAATCTTGTCTAAACGTTAGTTTATAAATTAAAAAATAATAATTAATATTTAACAAGTTTAAGTATTTCCCCAATAAATGCAGACATAATTTGTCTCGACGCCACCTAGCGAGGGATTTAACACTAACAATGTCTTCCTCGCAAAAATAAAGTTGGTTGTTTTCAGGTGGAAAAAATATAACAAGCAGTAATTGTTGAATGAAACACTAGTATATATTGAATTATTTGGCGGGTATTTGATAAGCCCCCATAGCTCAGTGGTCAGAGCATTCGACCGGCAATCGGAAGGACACGGGTTCAAGTCCCGTTGGCGGCAAGTATCTTTTCTCGGAAGATTTTTCAATGTAAATGAGTGTTTCAGGCTGACAATTATTGCTTGTAATAATTTAAATTTCTTTGTTATTACAATAAACAATGCGTAAAAAAGGAGTTAAAGTTTTTCACATGACTTTACGAAATCAATCTGTAAAAAACAATAATTCTCAAATATCTTTTCCAACCTTTCCAAAAGCTTTTTCTCAAGTATTTTTAAACACCTCCCAAAAAGAGGCGTGGATTCCGAATTCGATTTTTTCCTGGACTATTGGATCACCTTACATACGGTTATACCAGTCCCAGCGAGCGATCGTGCGTAGCGTCATCGTTCTAGTGTATTGTGTCTTTTTTCGTTGAGAAGAAAGAGGACGAAAGTTGATGACGTCCGTATGAGCTCTCGTTGGGACTAGTTTAAAGCAATAATTTCAACCAACGCACAACGTTTCAAATCGATAAAAGCAATCGAACCACATGTCGATTTCTTTCCATTGACTTACAAGATATTAAACCCTCTTTTTAATTTGGAACTCATATACGTCTCGTATAAATTATTGTGGCTCCTTTCCTATCACGGATATAAATACGATCTAAATGTTGTTAGAAAGATAAAATACCACGCTTTTTATTCAAATCTAAAAGTTCACCACAAAATAATTAAATTGTACACTTTTATAAAAGCAAAATTTCCAGCCACAATTTAAAAATATTTATAAAGCTTTGTAAAAAAAAAAGCCTAATGAAATGTGTGTGTATGTTTCTTTTTCATTATTGGTAATTTTATTTTGAAAAACGTAAGGTGATTCATTTTTTAAATTTTTGTTTTGTTTGCATTAAAAAAAAATCTAAAATTATGTTTATTTTGAATTATCTATAATCTATAACTACTAATTTTATAAATGTGAAAGTGCGTATGTTTGTTTGTTACGCTTTCACGCCTAAACCAATAAACCGATTTTAAAAATTCTTTAACAAATAGAAAGCTACATCATATGCGAGTAAAATAGGCTGTATACAATGGTAAGCTCTGGCGATACGAAATTATAAGTATTAACATATTATATTTATCATACCTTTTCTGTCCCTAACAAAATTGCTAACGTCAGAAGAAAAGCAAAACATTTGTTTTGCTCATTTCATTGTCTTGGTAACTATGATGATATATATGGGAGAAATTTTATTTCAGACGTCGTAGTTAATAAAAATTAATCTCCGAAATGTTTGTATGCGCATAACTTCCGAACGACTGCACCAAATTGGATGATTAGTTTTTTTTTATGTTCGTCATTCACGGTTTGAATAACTGAAATTTGTACACAAAATTTGCATTAGATGGCACGTGAGCTGTTTGAAAACTGAATGTACCGGGACTGAATGGGGAAAAGGGGAGAAGAACTCGGGTAGGCGATTCGCGCGAAGAGGGGGGGGGAGAACCTGGGAGGGGGAGGGGAACTCGGGAGGTGGGTTCGCGGGAGTGGAGTGGAGTGGAGTGTGTAAAGTGAAGGTGGAGGAGGCGGAGTGGAATCGCGAGAGGCGAAAGGGAACGGGGAGGTGGAAAAGGAATGGAACGAATAGGAAAGGGCAGGCAGGGAGAAACAATTTCTTTATTTAATGGTATAGCAACGCATGCCGGGTAACAGCTAGTATTGTATAATTGAAAGCGTATTTTATTACCGTTCCAAATCTGTTTTTAGTTTTGGGATGCCTTCGTAAAGAATCCATTTATTTGGATTTTATTGAAAACCGTAAATATTTTGACCTTCCGACACAATGGACCCGAAGTCTGAGGGGTTAAAACTTTGCGTCATAATTGGGTACCTACCAGCCTAAGAAAATAATTTAGAATGAAAAAAACCGTGGGATTCCTAATTTAAAAAATAAAAATCTCAACTATAAAATAAGGAGATCCCAAGAAATGCAATTTGGGAGTTTTTGGTGATCTAAAAGTCAGACCATTATTTGCTTAAATTTCTTACGCGTAATTGTGATACGACATCCTTATGAAATTTGCATAATAGCGTAATAAGAACTCAGGCAAGTGTAAGACAGGTAGAGCGCGTACTCATAATAATTACGTAATATGTGTAGCAATTTTGTGTTATTTCACTAAAATAACTTTCTTAAATTTAAAAATAATCCTAAAACAGTGTTTCTTACGAGTCCTTACAAAATAATGACAAAATAATATGAAACCAAGAATATACGCTAATGCCAAGAGACCAAAATAATAAAAATGCTGTTTTGGTACAGGACAATTAATCGTTAACATTAAAACTAAAATACAGAATAAAATAGGAGGCAGTTCAGAAATAAAAAAATAAAAAAACATAAAAGTACGTTAAAAAGGAAACCAAAACCAAACAATTACCGGAAACTAGAGAATGTGGTTTATTACAGTGTAAATAAAAGAAGTTAAGATTCATGAATGGTTTGAGCTTTTTAATAATTTAATTTTTAAAGCCCGTTTATATTCAACCAAGTTCTAGATATTAGTTAGAGCTGAGGGAAATTTCTCCAAATGAGCGGGCCAGTTACATGAAGAGATCGATCAAATTAAATGGCTCGTTTTGACCTAGAAAGTTCCATTAAACGATAAGTAAGATCTGCCGACCTTAGAGTAAACTGTCTATGGTTTAAGTTTTGTCGGATACATCGTTCCAATATTCAGGCTGGCACCATTCCTAGCAATGCTTTGAAGGTCATTACACGGATCATGAACTCTATTTTTCAGGACATCGAAGCCAATGAAGGCGATCCCTTTGAAGCGGGGTTATACAATAATACTTAGATTCACCAAAAATAATTCTCTTACTTCTTAAACCACTGGAGCGACAGCGCATTTTAAAACTTTTTCCTCAGTTAGCTCGATATTTTCAGGAGATCATTTTTTAAATTTTTCGCCAAAATTAAAAAAAATCATCCCTTCGAATTTTAACATAGAGACATAAAAACTTATTATAGTGCTTAATAGCCAATGAATTAACCTGTATTTTACCGTTTGTCTCATATTTTTAGAATTTATTTAAAAAGAATATGATAAAATCGTTAAGTTTGTAACCGCGGGAATCCTGCGAGGTTGTCACTTTGAAACTGGCGTGAGAGGTACTTATTCGAATCAACGTAGAATATTTTCAATTTCTGTACATTGTCTGCGGTGTACTTGATAATGAAATGTGCATATCTATGGAAAAGGGACTTAATTTTAACCGTAAACAGGTGATCAGAAAATTTTTCTTGAAAAATTTTTTTTTTATAGTTAAGTTTGGATTTGCAACATCTATGATCATAATAGATAAAACAATTCAATAGCTTCACTATATTAATGAAATAATTAAAAATACTTTGTTTTTACCACGATAATCTTTAAAAAAATGTATATATAATGTCCTGATGAAGAGAACATCGTTTTCGAGAGATGTTGATTTTTTTTACATAAAGATTATTGTGGTAAAAACAAAGTGTTTTTAATTATTTCATTAATAAAATGGTGCCACAAAGTGTATTTGCAAAATTTGAAGAAGCTTCACTTTAATTCCAAAATAACAAAGTAGGAGCTACAAATATTTTGAATTTTTTTGCCGAATCAATGAGTTAATTGCCTGTTTTATCCGAAATGCAATCGGAGACATTTAAAATGGCGCCAATATATGGCAAAAATCGCTCCAGCGGTTAATTGTTCTAGAACCAAAATATACTAAGTACATGGCGACATTGGTTCCCATTCAAACCTACTTGGACGACATTTTTGATACAATATACCATAATTACAGAAAAAACAAAAAAATGGTCATGAAAATAAAACCGTTCTGTGCAAGAGGTGCGTCACAATCTCACAATCCAATAATGCAGACGTATGCATTTATAAACAAATAATACACACATATTTTTATATTAGTCTAACGTGAGCTCGCTTTCCGACCTCCAGGCTTCTGATTTACTTAACTTAGTCAAGAAACAGTATTTATCAGGTAATGTTGCAGTACGTTTTAAAAAAATACGTGGAAACTAACTAACAAATTTCGTAAATTAAAAATACGATAAACATCCATGACAAGTTTTAATTACAAGTTATATCGAATACGAATTAAAAACGGAGCGAGCACGCGACCTGCGAATTCTACTTGCGTCATGCCATGGTTATTAGTTATTATTATAGCAGTTGGTTAACTAAATTCTGTAAAGTTTGTTGCTTTTCCAACTGTTGGCTAATAATGACCAAGTTAAAACCTAGTGCCTGAAAAATGCTTCAGAACCGCCAGTGAATTATGGATATTATTATCGACACGAGACAAATTAATTTTGTTCTTATTAAAAGTGATTTAACCATCATGCCATTCTACTGCAGATAGCTCAATTCATTCACCTTCATTTTCTTCTGTTTTACATAGTCACTACATTCGAAGTGGTCAGTGGTTGAGTGGGCATAGCGCTTGGGTCCCACCCGAGCGTCGCGTGTTCGATTCCTCGGCTGGCTAAATCCTCCATCACAACACAAGCAACATTTTCGGCTTTCTGTGGTGGTAGTAGGAGATTTTCAAACATTGTTGGGTTATTCGTAACCCGGGAATGTTTGTCTTTCTTTTAAAAAAAAAAAAAAAAATGACCCGACTTACTTGATCACCCTATGTTTTCCTCGGCATTTTCGACTTTTATTTTCTTCATCTTTCACGTGACCGTCACCATGGCTGATAGATAAGAAGTTTTAACCTTCAAAATTGATCATTTAGGTCACCTGGACTTTCTTAAAAATTTTAAATGCTTGTTGAATATTCTTTTATTCGCCCATGGTTTTGGGCGACACCTCCACTGATGGAATGTATGCGTGTGCGTGGAGTCCGTGGGGCTCAACCGTAGTAGTTACCTTTGTAGTTACATTCAATTTTCTTTAGATCTCTCGATGTGTGTGTGTCAGATCATTATGCGCCTAGCTACTTCGTGAAGTGCCTCAGGCGCATCATCATCTGCCTGATTTTAGGATTTGCCTGCGACATGTGCATAGAAAAGCTTTCAAATATTTCTATTTTTGAGAGTGATAATTCATGGTGGAATTCCATTATAATATATTATAATAAAACGAATATAAAACTTTATTTCATTCGACCGTAACCCAGTTTTGTATCCAGTGTAATTTTCATAATAATTTCGATATTAAAATATGTAATTAGTTTAGACCATTCCAACTCCAATGTAAACACGTATCCCTTCAAAAAGCAATAAAAAATACCATACTTCATAAATATAATAACGATTTGACAATAAAATTAGGTCATTAGTAACTCATATTACTTGTAAGGTTTTTCCCTAATCATTATTGAAGTGAGCTGCAAACCCAATGTAATTAGCTTACTGGAATTACCAAAATATTTGGAAATTCGATAATCTAAAAGGACTTTGCAACAAATATAATTATCATAATTGATTAAAATCCTTGTAGACCACCCCTCTCCCCCTCCCCAATATGTTGTGTATATAAACCGTAGACTAAGAAATATTTGTACCAGTCTGAAGATGGCTCTAACGAGCTGAAACCGGTTACGGTCGAATAAAATTAAGTGGAATAAATAGTTTTATATTAGTTTTATTATAATATATTTCAAAGCTTTGTTGTTCATCAAAACAACATTCAGAATCGAAAAGTTGCTTGAAATGGCTTTGACCAGATCTGAATAGCTGGGTATCTCCCACTTTCCTTTCCTCCATCTCCTTTCCATTCCAACTTGCTTTTACTCATCTCCTTCCTCTCCCCATAACTTACATCCTCACAACATACCCCAATTGGAAATTCCATAGACTTCCAATTCCATTCACCAGCTTACTCCCCAAGTCAAGCGTGCGTAAGAAAGTTTTTCTTCAAAAATCATTTGCCTACATCTTTTGGCCAATTTAAAAGATTACATCACTTGGCAAGTTGTTAATGTCGGCTAATTTATTCATGTAGATTCTAGTACCCTTGAGTTGGATTAAGAATTGTTGCTGCATCTATTGGTAGGGGAGGGGGATGTGGTTATATCTGTGAGAGGTTTATTAGAACAAACAACCAACGAACGCTCATAAGCCCTTTCGAATTTCAATTCGCACCACCACCGTCACAACCTGTGACAACATTTTGAATTAAAAAATAGGCAATCTATCTAAGCGCAGCGCCTCGCGTTTGCAGGGCTGTCAAGAAGGAGAATTCGCATCGTGATAATTTATTATTTCCGCTCATTTGTTTTATTCTCGTACTTCAAAACAAAATGCCGTTTTGAAGAGTTTAAAATTTCTTTGTTTTAATCTCGTTCTATTTTCCACGCTGTTTAAGAATTTTATCTCCGAAATCATTTATCACATTTCGAGAACAATTTTGAAATATTTTAACGTAACCCTTCAACCTAAACAGGTGTTAAAGTGTGCTGAAATAGACTCATTTCGAGAACAATTTTAAAAAATTTTAACCTAACCCTTCAACCTTTAAGGTGACAGAGACAGAGACAGAGACAGAGACATAGACAGAGACAGAGACAGAGACAGAGACAGAGACAGAGACAGAGACAGAGACAGAGACAGAGACAGAGACAGAGACAGAGACAGAGACAGAGACAGAGACAGAGACAGAGACAGAGACAGAGACAGAGACAGAGACAGAGACAGAGACAGAGACAGAGACAGAGACAGAGACAGAGACAGAGACAGAGACAGAGACAGAGACAGAGACAGAGATAGAGATAGAGATAGAGATAGAGATAGAGATAGAGATAGAGATGTAACTCTCTTTGTGTCTCTTGTGTCTCGGATGTCTCTTGAGTTTCTTGCCTCTCTTCCTAATATTTTTTTAAGTAAATACCTTTTTTATCTTTTTGTAAATATTATGTATCCTTTGCTTCAGATGTTTTTTTTTAGTTTGTGTACCCGTTTTTATATTTCCTAAGTTTTTTCACTGGGTTGTACTCACGTCAATGAAAACATCTGTAAAGAAAAGTATAATTAAATAAAAATATAACGTTTTTTTTCTGTGGTCAACATGGTTTTAGAAAACATAGGACATTAGGCTCCCTCAAATTCACATAGACAACGTTTTGCCAGTCGTTTTCAGTCCAATCCCAAAAGACGGGCGATCTTGCAACCCTGAGAACACAGTTTGTTTCCACCTTCTTAAGATTTAATATCGCCCCCGAAAATCGTGCGGGATTTTTTTGGGTCCCCGAGAGTGAGGAGGAGGAGAGAGGGGCAGAGGAAGAATGGAGCGCGGTCCCACAAAGCCGTAATGGCGACGGGCTTTCCATATTTATGGCAGAACACAGCTTGAACCGGGCGTAAATAATAATGCGATAGATTTACAGCCGGGCGCACTTTTGATCTATCGTCGCCATCGGTCGTTTTAGACACTTTTTGTATCCGGGACGGAGTTACGAAAGGACACTGGAAGGAAGGCCTAAGCCGGATCAATAGGAGGCTTACAAAACTGACTCCATATATTACTTTCTTTGGAATTCAGCGGCGGGTGGCTATCTTTTGCGCTTTTTTTACTGTACCCGAATATAATTTATTCGTCCTCTTCTGGTGTCCTTTTCTATTGGGGGTTTACTTTAATTAAGTACGTTCTATTGGGGGTTCACTATAATTAAGTACATCCATTGGCAACTTTAGTTGCAGATTACATTAGTAATAAGCAACAGTTGCTTGCGTCAAAATCCATTACGTAGGTGTGAACACGAGACAATGCGACACTTTTTGCAAACTTTTTGAATTTGTATAGTTTTGAAGTAGTTGCTAACTGTTGCCGCAACTAAACTTACTCGTGTGCCGGGATCTTATACCTACTCACCGTGGACTGCAGTCCAGAAAATCGAACGAAACTGTACTCGTTTAATATTAAAATTATTAATTCACTCTAAATCTATTAATCATAGTCCTTAGGCAATCAGCCAACGACTAACGTAAGCATTTCTTTCCATAAATTTAATGGATAGTCGGGTTATTATTCACCCCCTTATAAATCTGGTAAAGTTATGCGAGGGAGGCTAGGCAAAAACTAAACCTAGATCTCCGAAGATACATATATAAGAAAGGGGCTCCTTGTGACACATTTCGGAAGGAACTGATAATTCCATTTCTTTATTTTCTCTGGTAATTAAAATTAGTCTTTCTAAGATATGACGTGTTCTTCAACATCTTATCGTTCTAGTTTCCAATTTTGCAGTCCGTTAGTAATTATAAACTATGCATAATTAATTTATTAATAATTAATCTATGCATATTAATTTATTGATGCTGATTTTGTATCTAAATATTTAAAACGGCTTGATTCCGGAACTGGGACAGATGGTATCCTACCACTGTTCATTACCGAGTGTGTAAATTATTTGTCACTTCCACTATCTTTACTGTTTAATATATCACTTAAAACTGGTACATTTCCAGATATATGGAAAAGAGCCTACATCACACCAATTCATAAATCGGGAACTAAGTGTGAAGGAGATAATTATAGACCCATTTCCAAGCTCTGCATTTTTTAAAGGTGTTCGAAACATAGTCTATGACCAGTTATTTATTCCCTGTAGTAGAATTCGATCAATGAATTTCAGCATGGATTGTTTGCAGGTCGCTCTGTTGCTACAAATCTTATAACATTTATAAATTTCTTATCTGCCTGTATGGATAAACGTGTGCAAGTGGATATAATCTATACCGACTATAGCAAAATCTTTGAAAAGATCAAACACAGCGTCCTGCTTAGAAAACTTGCTAATCATGGTATTCATGGAGATATCCTTCGTTGGTTACCTTCATACGTGATAAACAGGTTCCAGGCTGTGACAGAGGATGGATTTTCCTCCATCACTTCAAGTGTGTCTCAAGGGTCCATTTTGGATCCTTTGCTTTTCTCCGAATAGAATCGAATAGAACTTACATAGAATGTGAAAAATAACCTTAAAAATTTTATATATTGTTGAAATTTTTTTAAACAACCTGACTGCAGGAATAGGTATTCCATTTTTCAAACACAAAAAAATCACCTTCAAAAAATGACGTGGAAGTCGATTTAAATTTTTTCTAACGGGAACGTTTTCAAGATAATGGTGGTTGAAATTAACCAATTAAAAAAAATATTAGTGGTGTTAATAAATTTAAAGCTTCATTGCAGGTACGCACGTCACACATCATCAGTTCACAAAAGACAGGAAACATATTAGAAACATTTTACTCTCAATTAATTTTATTTTATCGAAGTATACCAAAGTCCAACCGACCGCTCTGTGTCATGAAAGTGATGTCATGTCCAAAAGCATGTTTGTCAACAATGGACGAAAATAGTATTTTGGTAGTCTTTCACTATCCTCGCCAGTATAAATAAATAATATGATGACGTTTTTGAATATCAAATATCTGCTCAAATCTCTTCCAAAATAGTGATTATTAGTGTTTTCGGCTATATTTAGGTTTCCGGGTCATAAAAATATCCTGTTGTGTAATTTGAGCCTAATACATCATGACAAAGATCGTCGATCGCACCAACTGAGTGACGCCGTAAAAAGGAATATCACACATACTTCCTTTTATAAGAAAACAAAGGAAGAAGGCGAAAAAGAGAAAGCTTTCATTTGAAAAAGGTGTAATCCAAAATAAGACCACAATGAAGATCCTGTAGGTCCTACGTAACTACTGCCGCAAATGTGAACGTTTTGTTTAATTAACCAACAAGTCATTTGTTGATGAGAAGCCGTAAACGTACTACATTCTACATAAAAATAATTACATTATGAAGGGTGTATATTAGGGAGGGTTTAGGTTCAACCCCCCCACCCCCCCATCACTATTAGTAGGAAACCAGAGAAAAGTAACAACATACAACCTATATTAGAAAAATGAAACAATACAACTTTGTATAAACCACTTGTATAATGCGTAAATCCTACCGGTTTCGGAACAAACGTTCTTTCTTCATGGAAAGCTTATACTAATTTGACAGTTTCGAACAATGTTTTATTATGATATTGGTGGAGCCGTCCACCAATAGTCCACCGTTCAGTCCACCGTCTAGTTTTATTATGGTAGGGGTGGAGCAACGGCTCCACCCCTACCATAATAAAACATTGTTCGAAACTGTCAAATTAGTATAAGCTTTCCCTGAAGAAGGAACGTTTGTTCCGAAACCGGTAGGATTTACGCATTATACAAGTGGTTTATACAAAGTTGTATTGTTTCATTTTTCTATAATGGATAACCACAAAGTGATAGCTACATTAAAAAATATACAACTATATTATTTGCATCATCTTTTTTCACAAGTTGTGGTTATTAGAGGTCCCAAAAACCTTCTTACAGATCCTCCCCCCCCCCCTCTTTTCTCCCCAACAGGGTTGTCTCCACTTCACTACGTAACCGATGAATATTTGTTTTAACATAGAAAACTCATAAATAAAACAAATAAATTTTAAAGTTTCGACAGCTTAAAAAGAAATAGCCCAGTTGAAAAAATAATTTCCTCCACAAAAAAATCCGAAAAATATTAAAAACACTTCTCGGTCCCCCTACCACGGTCGATTGATAAAGATTGATAGGGAGAAATATAAGTATAGTACAGGTATAAAATAAACAACAGTTGACGTTAAATACATTAAGAACACTTAGTCATTGAAAGAACTGTGTTTCATGAGACATTTGTCTTGAAATTTTTGCTCTATTTTAAGTACCGTAATCGTGTTTAATTAAATATTTTCATAAAATATGAATACGCCAATTAGTTTTGTTGTAATATTAGCGCGCTCACTCTAACATTAATATTTACATGGGTGAAATGCATATCCAGCCAATGTGGGGGATTTTAATAAAAATGCACTTTCTAGATGAGAAAAGTGTGGAAAAGTTGAATAAAAAAGAAATTAAGGTGCGCTTGGCAAAATTGAGGGAGATACAGCCGTTTAAAGAATGAATAAAATGACACTTCGTGAACTTATACTACGCCATTTTGTTACTATTATGTTGGTATCTCAGACTTGCTATTCGAAGGTTGATACGATTGTAGCCAACTTCGTGTGATATATAATAAGGCGCGTAATTATGAAAAAACAGAATTAATAATGGTCACAAACCATGTTACACAAACCTGGCGTAGCCGCTAAACTACTTGAAAACTGGGATGTTTTTCTTGCGTTGACGCGAGTAGGCGTTATAAGGGGGCACAAACCATGTTACATAAACCATGTTACGCAAACCTAGCATAGCCGCTAAACTATTTGAAAACTGGGATGTTTTTCTTGCGTTGACGCGAGTAGGCGTTATAAAGGGGCACAAACCATGTTACACAAACCATGTTTAGCGTAGTCTTAGGTTAGGTTACTTTAATTTGGAAGGTGATAAACAGTTTAAAAAATCGTTAAAAAAAAGTCCGCTAGAAAAATTTCATAATTACGCGTCTCATCTATCACATGAAGTCGGCTACAATCGTATCAATCTTCGTTAATAGCAAGTCTGAGATACCAACATAATAGTAACAAAATGGCGTAGTATAAGTTCCCGAAGTGTCATTTTATTCATTCTTTAAACAGCTGTATCTCCCTCAATTTTGCCAAGCTCACCTTAATTTCTTTTTTATTCAACTTTTCCACACTTTTCTCATCTAGAAAGTGCATTTTTATTAAAACCCCCCACATTGGCGGGATCTGCATTCCTCCCATTTACACACATGTATTCAAAGTTATTATTTATAATTATTTTTCTGTTTGAACCCTAACTACGAAGACTTAACAGGGGGACACTGAGTATACGAAAATCCAACTTAAATCCTAAACGTGGCCTATTCTATTAGGTTCTCTTAACTGAGGATAAGATGTTGGTTCATTTTTTAGGCTAAATTTTATTCAAATTAATACATAACTTCGTATTAACCACTTAATTATTTACAAAAACCGACATGTTTCGTCAGCAAAGCTAACTTCTTCGGGGTTTTGACAGAACTAATTTTAAAAATAGACATACATAGATAATAAAGAAAAATAATTGACATAAACAATAATAAAATTTGAAAGAAAATAATGTGTAGGAGACAAGGGGCAATATAGAAAAATTAAAAAATTTAAAAGGAGAATAGATTTAATAATGGGTCATTTAAAAACAATATTTGATTATTAATAATATTTAAATTTGCATTAACACTCTTTCTAATCTCTAAAATTTCTAATTTATCCAACTAAATGCCTTTGACATAACAATGTATTAATTCTATTCCACTGTTAAAATTAAAGGTATGATTAATTTCTATTTAATGGTTGGCAAACTCCGAGAAACTATTATTATTTAGAGCTTTCATGTGCTCTTTAATTCTTATTTTTAAGTTTCTCGAAGTTTTACCCATATAAAAGAAATCACAATCATTACATTTCAATTAATAAATTCCAATTTTTTTCATTTTTGAATCTTTATCTTTATTATTTACAATGTAATTTTTAAGTCTATTAGTTGCATAAAATACAGGAATAATTTCATTAGGTACATTCTTTTTTATTGAATTAGAAATTTTATTATTAAACTACATCATTTTCCTCCATTTTTTCTCTTCTTTATCCTTTTGTACAGGGTAGATGTATGATCTAAGAAAATTATTCTTGTATTTTTTATTAAGAATTTTTTCAATTACATTGGAATTATAACCATTATTGATTGCAATTTGTTTAATAATATTGAGTTCTTTTGAAAAATTATTTATCGGTCTAATTTGAATTTATTTAATATTATACAATTTATTTATAGAGAAAAAATATTTATTTATTTTTATTTATTTATATTTATTTACGCCCTAGTGGGGTTTCGCATGAAAATTTTACAAATTGATTACAGTAATTAAACATATAAATTCAGTTGTAGTAATCGTAAGAAACCGACAAAAATTTATTATTTATTTATTTAAAGTTAGTTCAAAGTTTTTCTCCCACCACAATTTATTTATAGAGAGAAGATATTTATTAATTTTTATTTATTTATATTTATTTACGCCCTAGTGGGGTTTCGCACGAAAATTTTACAAATTGATTACAGTAATTAAACATATAAATGCAGTTGTAGTAATCGTAAGAAACCGAAACAAATGTATTATTTATATTTAATTACATACGTAATAAAATTTAGTGCAGATTAGCAAAGTTCTAATACGATGATTCAGTATGATAAAATTTTCAAAAAGTGTGTAAAAAAAGTATATCATAAGAAACTTTATCATAAAAAAGTAAGCTTTTACTGACGATATTAATTATGTGAGTTATAAAACCATTCTTATTTATCTTTGTGTGCCCTATCCGGTCCCCCCGACGTTGGCGATCACTCTCGAAAATGTCTCTCTGTCTTGCGCTGCCCGGAATAGCTCCTCCACACTTCTAATGCCGGTCCACTCTCGTATATTTCGCAGCCAAGACATTTGTCTCCTACCAGGCCCTCGGCGACCCTCTATCTTGCCTTTCAACAAAACAGAATAAATAATAATGTAATTAACTCGTAAGGATTAGAATATTATATCAGAGATTTAAAAGAAATTAAATAGAATGAGTTGTTGCTCTGTAAAACTAATACAATTTAGAAAAAAAAACATATTTATATAATCAATAATAAGACCTGAAATAAAACAAAGTATAATGTATAAGAGCTAGTTAAGGGGTATAATACGAGTGCAATTATATGTGTACACTGCAAAGAGAATAAAAAGAAATTGTTCCGTTCAATATCGGCATATACTTCAAAACAATTATTATCTATATTTGATTTGTTTTAATTATTAAGTTTCAATTATTATCTATATTACTTATCTATTTTATCTATCTTATTGTTTTAGGACATTGTTCTTTCCGTCATTATATTACGCGAGTAGACCTTCCTTTACGCTTCGGAATTCGTCTAAGAAAATAACGTTCTCAAGAAATGGGTTGAAATATTTCATTAGATTTTTTTTGTATACCTTGGTGAAAAGTGGGCTCTTTTTGATAAATTACTCTCAAAGAGATGATCGCCCAATGCCCCAAATTCTCCGAATGGTACGGACCAGCCCAAAGTTCGTTTCTCCCACGGTTTGTTCGACACCGCCGTAAGCCGAGCATCCTTCCTCATATTTGTGGAGGCTCCATGAAAAAGGAATCAGGATAAAACAAAAGCAATTTGCTCAACTTTCCCGAACATACGAGGTCCAGGGGAGAGAGTTCCTCTGGGGCAGATAGATATGAGCTACATCGGAAATAATTCACCTGCTTCTGATACGTTCGAGATGATGTAACTTGAATTATTTTCACTAGTTTGTTTAAATTCGAATAGCATGATTGATTCTATGTGGTTTGCTGAGGGAAGCTAACGTAGTTTTATTCAATGGAAAAGTAAAATATGGTCTCTGTGATCGAGGGGTAAGGCTCTCAACTAGCAATCCGAAGGTTGCGAGTTCAAATCCTGGTTTCCGCAAGTACATTTTATTTGATTGATTTGTGTCATTTCACAATTTAATCATTTATAATAATATAACGAACATTTGCAGCGAATGCGAGACACTTGCTTGAAACATTGCTTAAAATGGTATTAGCCATATTTGGTGACCAGATCTGAATAGCCTGGACCTTTTCCATTTTGGTCTTCCCCACTTCCTTCCCCTCCCTTCTACCTTCATACTCACAACATACCCCAATTGCGGAAACCATAGTCTCGCTAGTTCTTTCCGGGAATTGGGGAAACCATAGTCTCACTAGTTCTTTTTCATTGAAATCTTTAATATTTACGGGTGTATTTGCAATTGCAATCACTTACTTGTTATTGGAGGCGTTGCCTTGCAACGCAGTGGGAGGGATGGATTCATACGTCTGTCCTGGACCCACTGGCCCCGAAATTACTACCCACCCTTCATACTTTATATTTCCCAGACCTTCCTCTCCTTCATTTCCTTTAAAAGACCCTCCACACAGTATACCCAATTACATAGGCCCTGAAGTAAAATATTTTCCTCAGGACCTTCTGTGTGGAGCTATTGTAAAAAAATGATGAAACCCGGCAAAATTAATGACCCACACACGTAACAAATTGGAGAATTTTTCAATTCGAATTTTTGTTTTTAAGATAGTGCCAAGTATGTGTAATGTGTAATCAAACGAAGATTTATTTTTCAATTGACTTTGAATCTTCTGTTACGCTCCCACCGTTACCTAAAGAGTTTACAGATGCTGAACTCTGTAAACTTTTGATAATTAAATTTAGAAAAAAAATCTATCAGCGAAGCCTTACATTTCAAAAGTCAGGCATTCGGAAACACACTCATATTATTATTTGAGGTCACCTTGTCAAGCTTTGGAACTTCAAAGTGTAACCCATTTCACTCTAAACCACCGGATGCATTGGCGACAATATCGTTTCAGACAATAATTTAGAAGCGTTCTTGACTTCCTGAGCAAAATAAACTGGCAGTGTAAGAACATAATATCATAAAGAATAACTAATTTAGAAATTTAAAAAAATATATTGTGATGTGTTTTGATTATTTTATTCTGCGTTGCCCTTTCTCCTTTTTTAGCTTAAAGTGGATACTGTTAGAATCTCCGAAACTTTGTGAAAGAGATGTAGTAACCCAAGACGATGTAATAACGCAATAAATAAATACGGTTATACTTTTTACAATGAAAATCTCAAAAGATATCCAAATAAATGTTGTATTTCAAGCAACACAAGCCATCTTTGTTGATTTGTAATTGCTCTTCGCTGAGTTAGGAACCAACAATATCTGTGTTCAAAGTGGTTATAAATGTCTTGGCAAAGTGGTTATACAATTGTGAAGGAGATAGATAAAGGTGATCCAATAGTTCAGGAAAAAATCTAAATCGGAATCCACGCCCCTTTTTGGGTGGGATTTAAAAATACTTGACAAGACTTGAGAAAAAGTTTTTGGTTAGGTTGTAAAAGGTATTTGCGAGTTGTTTTCTACAGGTTGATTTTGTAAAGGCCTGCAAATATTAACTCCTTTCTTACGCACTGTTTATTATAATAACAACGAAATTTAAAATTTGTTCAAGGGACGTCTATACCCCATCACAGATGGGGAGGAACTGATACAAAATAGGCGTGGCAAGCGTGTAGTCCTTTGGTGGACGGCACAACGTTCACATTAAAAATCCAAATTCGTGGAGTGCCAGCCGTATTGATCGATGTAAAAAAATAACAACGTGAAAATGAATGTATTATTTTATTTTGTGAAGTTCGGGCGTAAATATAATTATTTGGGATTATTTTGAAAAAAAAAATAATTTGCCACATTATACAACAAAACCATATCCAAAAAAGGGTATATAAGTAGGAGAGTTTTCAGTTGAAAGTTTTTTTTTTTAAACCTAATCCTTTTTTTTTCTAGGCTTATTAAAAGATTTTTTCAAAGGCCAAGACATGTTCTACGCGCAGTATTTAATTGAAGCATCTACGAGTATAATACTTCTAAGAGATCGAATTTTCAAAACAAAAATACACGATTTTGTGTGATTTTGCATTATTTCGCATGGCTTCATCTTAAGGGCCATTAACGACCATCTCGACGCAGGTATATTCTGGTGAGACAGGCAAAAAAAAACAATGTACGAATACTTTTTATAGATAAATAAATAAATAAAATTAAAAACTAACCAGCGGCCGATAGTTCATATTTCGTCGAAATATGTTCTTACAATCGTACAGGGCGACCTCCGTAGTACAGTGGGTAAGACTCTTGACTCACAATCCGGAGGTCACGGGTTCGAACCCGGCATGCGCAAATAAATTTTATTTGATTAATTTGTGTTATTTCACAATTAATTCATTTAAAATAATGTATAGTATATTTGCGGCATGTTCCAGAGTGGAAGATACTATCAGTATCGCCCTGGTGTAAGACCACCATTCAGAATTGAAACGTTGCTTGAAAATGGCTTTAGCCGTGTTTGGTGACCAGATCTGAATAGCCAGGTACTTCCCAACCTTCCTCTTCCCCACCTCCTTCCCCTCCCCACTACCTTCAGCCTCACAACATACCCCAATTGGGGATGCCATAGTCTCACTGGCTCCAGACGGGAGCAGTTGAGATTCTTGTGCGGTATTCACTGTAAAAAAAAAAGGGCGGTTCCAATGAGAAAGATTAATTATTCTCCGTACCAACTTTTTAAAATAATAACTCAATATCGATTTTATTTCATTAAAAATGTGCTTTAATTTATACCTACCTTCACAAATGCTGAAAGGCGTGATGATAAAACTATTAAAATTATATACTTTTAATAATCATTTTTTGATCATAATATTTACAATTTTTCAATAATGTCTAAGCAAAATAAGAAAAGTAGGACCGTAAATAAATAGACAAACTGAAGTATTTTCGTCACAAAACATGAGTGCGGATCTTTTTTAAATGATTTTATTTGAACTAAAATTAAAATTCTGAAACAGCTTTCCCAGATAATTTATTGATTTATTTCACTGCATAATTATACGTTTTGAAATGTGTGTTGTATAATAAAAAAAATTGTTTGAAAATTTAACAAATCCGCCAACGACCTACGGTAAAACCTTATTGTTCTAAAAATAAACATATTTTTTCATAGACATGGACATATTAAAACATATCTTTACTAGATAAAAGAACATTGAAATCCATTTATAAATTTTTTGTGCAAAAGAGTCAATAGATACGTCTAAAATTTGATTTAATAATGACATATTTCCGGTTTTGTCTGGTTATTCCCTCTTTTAGCTAAAAAATCATGAATGTCTTTAAAATCCACCCATCTCAAAACAATGTCTAACATCTAAGAAACGTCAAAATAATATGGATTTTATTTTTTCCCTTCAGTCATGTAGCATAAATTCATCATATTTTAAGCTTTCAATTCAACACTTGGTCATAATAATTAAGAATTCCCCATCAAAGTAAGTAATTGAATCCGCAATAAGCCGACAGGCAAGGAAATAATTCCGTTCGGAAAATCTAAGGGTCTCCTCTTGGAGAAAATGCCGCCACACCAACTGCGGATGCTGCTTCAAAGAGAATTTCACCTTTCCTTTCATAAACTTTCAAATGCCGGAGCTATTGATACAAGAGTTTCACAAGCGGTTGCTGCAACACTTTAACGAGTGTATTGCACGTGCAACCTTTCAATAACTTTGCCTATATTGAGGAAGTTTTTCAATGATTTAAATAAAGTTTTGTAATACTTTATGGTCATGCTAATGATAGTTATAATATTTGTACTTAAAAAAAGTCCCTGGTTGTTCAAAAACATTCTTTCTGGGATCAATGAAAAGTTGTTATAAATCGTATCTTTCAGTTAAGTGATATTAATTAACAAAACGTATCAAAGAACACTCTCATCTAAATTTAAATCATATGCTGCAGCGCAATAGCTGACTTATCAAATAATATTATCAAACGAGTCTAAGGATAAAAAAAATGCATTAGTTGACAAATAATAAAACGACATGATATGACTGAATTCATCCAAATAATGCCATTTTTTGGGTTCATGGGGTGAGGTTTGTCTAAGTCTTGACGGTGGATACGTTTGCCCACTGTGATATGCTGAATGATCTCTCTCTCAGGGTTCTCTCGGCTCATCGTCTTGCACCGGAGTGAGAGGAATGGATTCATACGAACGACACTCTTGGACACATTGACTCCCAGATTCCAACCCTCTCTTCATACTTTTTCCACCCAGATCTTCATATTATTCTTTTCCCTAAAAATACCCTCATATACACAAGATGACATAGGCCTTAAGGGATTTTATTTCGTCATGGCCTGTGTAGGGAATGTAAAAAAAAGTCACGTGACATTTTGATACATAATATCGATTTTCTACAACTCTGGGGGTTTTGTATGCATATAATATATTATGTATGATTAATTTGGTTTATTATAGTTTTCTCGCCAAGTTTGAACCAACGACATCTGGCCCTAAACCCAAGAACCTTACTGCTCCTCCACAAAGGTCAACGAACATAGTGAAAGCGACGATAAAAAGTGTTAAACACATTTTTATTACCCGTATGCTTTTAAAGATTTAACGGCTGTCAAAAAAATGTTTGAAAACATTTTCCCGTTAAGGTCAATGGATTGGGCTATTGTAACCCGAGCATTGTTATAGTCAGCACACACGACCGACGCGCGACGACCGTCGACCGATGGACGGCCGTACGCAATCATATCAAACAATGAAGGCCGTAAAACCCCAAAGGTAAACGACACTAAGATACCCGGGTTATATCGCATAATTTGGGTGATTTATTCTTGTGCTCGCATTCATATTCCGACATTGATTCAGTGAGCACTAGGCTGTGCGTTGCGGCAAACAGAAGGCAGTCAAATCGATCAGAGAAATTAATAAAATAATTGGGGCGACGGATTATCCATCGAGGTTTATTTTGAGGCTGAAAATGATAAGGAAGGAGTTGGGGAGAGATAGGTAGGAAAGTCTAAAACCTTTCCAGCGTAAAACTGATATTGAACGAACAATAACTATTAAAACATTAGCGTTCATTTGTAAATTATAATATGAGTACCTATAATTTTTTTCACAAATTTCACTTAAGGGAAACGGCTGCAGATACTTTTTTTAATAAAAACTTTATTTTTGAATTGAGGCCAAAATACAAAATACCAAACTGAAAAATATTTATTTAAACAAAAGACATCTGTCTTTTGTTTAAATAAATAATAAGTACGATGTGTGCTACTTTATTTATGTATGTTTTAAATTTTAAAATGTAGGTCACTAAACAAATTCTACTATAGAAATATGATGAAACATAAAACAAAAAAATTAAAGTGTTGAAAAAGCATTTTAATAGGCGTAAATGCAAACGACGATGATTTACGTTGTTAAAATCAAATTTGTCATTTATTAATTAAAATTTGTAGGTACCCAAAAATGCGTTTTTTATGGTGTAGTTTTATTTTTTTTAAATTTATTATTCATTATATTGCCTCAGTAGGTAGGGTAAAAATAAAAAAAAAAACAATAGCACATATCCGTACTAGACATTTGAAATAAATTTTGATTCGAAAATACTTATTCGGTTTGATTCCAAGTCCAAAATCATATTTTATGTAAAAAAGACCCCATTCCTCTCCGTATTGTAAAATAGATCGTCATTAAATGGATTGTTTTAAATCAATAACACGTTGGGCGCCAAATTTTATTGGGTAGGTTAAAATTTTTAGTTGCGATTCTAAGAGAGCTACTACGAGCTTAAAGTTTGAACCATTTTGTGAAGAAAGATGGGATGGGAAGGATCTGGTAACTAAAGATATAACTCAAACGATTTCAAGAAAAATATCGTTTCTTAATGAGAGTTTTAATTACCACCCTGGAATGAATTAAATGGAAAATGGAGCATTTATGTACATAACGAATGCATGTGTTATATTTGTATTTACCAACGCCGGGTTTTGAAGAAGTGAAGTTTTGCCACAGATTTCTTCGTTTAGCCCATTGTCATGTCTGCTTACGGCAGAAGGGCACATCTTGATCTTTCTATGTCAAACGTCCAAACTATAAAAGTTATCAATGCCGTAAAAAGCAATGTTAAGTTTTAACGCATGGTCGTTAAATATTCGGGTCTCGCGTTTGTCCAGTTTTACGGCCCATTCTTGTGTCACGTAGCGAATTTTCTTCGAAGACGTATTTATTATTTATTTATATTGAGATACGGTTTTTTATTTGACGCTTCAGTTATTATTAATATGAAAGATACATCCAGATCACAAAGATTTCAGACGAAGGAGATTTATAATTTTACATTGTTGCAGGTTTTTTTTCAAATGTGCTTTGTGAATTCGAAACGTTGCGTTGTGTCCTGTCAAATTAATATAATTTAAAATGGTTTATGAATACACCACTTATATTGCTTTTGATTGTAATAATGCCTTCTTTAGAAGTAGCAAAAAAGTGTAAACACAACTGTGCTAAAGAAAATATATCGTCTTCGAATACTAGGAAGTGGGTAGAGTGGGCGGACCGCGTATTCTGTTATTCTGAATCTTGTCATGGCCCGACTCAAGTATCTGGTTCACTTGATCGTGCCACGTCTTCCTCCAGCATCTCCGATTTTTTCTATACTTCTTTCTTTGTTCATTTTCTCCAGCCGGACTCTCTCGACCCAACGACCTGTGGGAGAATGGATTCGTTCGTCTATCACTCGTGGACACATTGATCCCAGATCCCTACCCATCACTCACATCTTTTCCTTCCCAGAAATAAATTCTCCTAAAAAAACCCTGCATACAGAATTCCTAAAGATGTCAAATGCCTTCGAGGTTTTTTTTCCTTTGGACTTCCTGTGTGGAGCTAATGTAAAAAAATCGCTATACATCCATCCATCTAAGCATTCCTTTCTGAAACTTCATCATTATGTTTCTATCAGCCTCGCACTCTTTGCGGATCTCCATTTCTCATACACGATTTTCTACTCGTTTTTATTTTCAGTCTATTTTCATCTTTCCTCTGCCAGTTTTATGCCTAACTGCCATACATCATCACTACATTGTGGACTGTTAGCTTCGCTTCTTTGGACATTTTTATGTTAGCGCCAACCGCGTTCTGTCCCCCATTAATGGAGTTAGTCGCATTTATCCTGTGATATTCCATGATATACCTACATCCTTATATCTGTGATACACCTTGATATATCTATATCTCCATCTGTGATTATATCATGACATACCTATATCTGTATGTGTGATACACCTTGATATATCTATATCTGCATGTGTGATTATACCATGACATACTTATATCTGTATCTATATATGTATATACCATGATGTACCTTACCATGATATATCTTATGGTATGTCTGTGAAAAACCATGATATACCTTATCTATATCTGCCATTGTGATTTACCACGATACACCTATATCTGTATCTGTGATACATCATGATATTCTTATATCTTTACCTGCGATATACCATGACATACCTGTATCTGTATCTGTGATACGCCTTGATATATCTATGTCTGTATCTATGATATACCTTGATATACCTATATCTGTATCTGTGATATGCCTTTATATATGTATATCTGCATCTGTGATTATACCACGATATTATACCTATATCTGTATCAGTGATACACCATGATATACCTTAACTGCTACTGTGATATACCATGACGTTCCTATTTTATTATATTTTACATATCTCTATCTGCGATATATCATGATATACCTTTATCTGATATACCATGATATCTGTATCTGTGAGTTACCATGATACACCTATATCTGTTTCTGTGAAATAACATGGTATACCTATATTTGTATCTGTGTTATACCATAGTATACCTATATCTGTAACTGTGATATACCTATACATGGTAATATACCATGATATACTTGTATCTGTGATATACCGTGATGTATCTATATTTGTATCTGTGTTACACCTTGATATATCTATACCTGCATCTGTGATATACCATGGTATACCTTATCTGATATTGTGATGTACCATGATATACCTATATCTGAATCTATGATATATCATGATATTCCTGTATTTAGGTAGTTTTGCCAGCTTTCTTCTGAACATAATATTATAATCCCCGTATTAAAGATTATTATTAATTCATTCCGAATAACCCAATAAACTTATTTTCAAAAAAGATATCCGTTTTCACCAGTCGAAATTTCCGGGAAGGTTTAACCCTACCTCCTCCCCCCTTTCCAGGAAAGGGCGTGTTTATTCCCAGGGGAGAGATAAAATGCAAGCGAAATTAGGCCTCAGGCCTCAAGGCTTCCTGGTATTACATGTACGGTTCATAAAATTGATACGTAAAATTATGTTTTATTTGGACATGTTTTAAAATACTCAACATTTCGATACATTACAATAAAATTCTAATAAAATAAATTCGTAATTAATTTACCAACTTAATTTTTTTGGTCACTATCTCTAAACGGGAGGAAAATAATTTTAATTATTTTTAATTGATAAACTAACGACAAGACAAGATTTTCATGCACAGTATAAATCAATAATTATCAGCCTGAAACACTCATCTACATTGAAAAAATAATAATTGTTACCCTTTGTGCTATGCAAAAAAATCTTGCCTTTAAACGTTAGTTTATCAATTAAAAATAATAATTAATATTTGACAAGTCAAAGTATTTCACCAAAATATATATAGTTTTCTACTAAACTCAATCATAGAGCTTACGTGATGCGATATAAGAGCGTAGTGTACTAAATGTGTGAAAAGACGTGAGGTATCTCCTACTATAGTACCTGTTTATGGGTAGGTACCACACTTACCAGCAAAGCTTCAATGAGTCCAGGAACTAGAGCGAGTTACCATAAGTCACACTGATTATTAGGGTGTGGCTATTATTTCCACGTTTGATTCAAAAACGCCTGACATCTCAAACGTTGCTTCTTAAAAAGAAATTCGATTTGCATTTAAAATTATTTAAAAAAAATGATTATTAGCTCGCTAAAACGCATTAAAAAACAGAACAAAAAACCTAAAAGACTTATTTTTAATTTATGGTTACAATATATTTTTTTAATAACTTAACCTTTTAACGTTTTTTGGTTATTTAAAACTGCGTATACTTGACAAAAATGAAAAAAAAATTCAAGTTTATGAATATACATAAGAACGTCTACAAAAGTACTGATTTTATCCAAAAAAATGTTATTTCCCATTTTATATTTTTAACAAAAACATCACATATTAAGGAAAAAACGCGTTCTTTATGCTGCAGTTATGAAAAAATAAGTTTCCTACAAAATATAAAATATGATAAATAAAAAGAAAACACTTTGTTTACGTCACTTTATTATTTCTTCCGTCTACCGAAACCGGTAGACGGAAGAAATAATAAAGTGACGTAAACAAAGTGTTTTCCTTTTATTTATTTAAAATGTCAAGTCACAATGTGTATGCTTCTTTTGAAAAAAAAAAAATATATATATTTTTAAAATATGAGCTAATTGTGAACACTAATTTAATTTATTTTTTACCTTTTCGAATAGCTACAGATCATACGCAACTTTTGAGACCCAGGGCGTTTAAATATTAAGCATTTTTTTCTTTCTATAGGGAGCGAGACAAGCCAATGGGTAGGAGACTATGTATTATTTTCAATTTTTTTTTTTTTTTTAATGACGGTAACCCGGGCGTTTATTGTAATAATAATATCGTATACAAACAAGTTAGTAGCCCGCCTCACTAGACTAAGCCTGTTCCGAGGCGGGAACATATAAACATAAACTTAGATCCTTTTTGCCGTATTAGATTAGATTTGGTTCTTACATTAAATTTGACAAGATTCTTACCCGGAAGGGATACGCTCTTGTAGTAACCATTTACTGCTTCGAAACCCACCAACGCGAATGTGTTTCACTGCTCTTTGGAGACCTTTTGTTAATGAAAATTCATGAATAATTTCTTAGCCCTTCCAAAATACTATATTATCATTCTATGTTTTGACTTTCTTGTCTAAATTAAGACAAAAAAAAATGAATACAATATTCTATATTGATGTTATAAAATTTTCGAATTTGAGCGGATTTAGATACATCAAACATCTAAACAAAATAAATAAATATAAATATTTTACATGGACATATGAATATATCTGGACCTGCCCTAAGTGATAAAAACGTATTATTTCCCCCTCCCCATGGAGCCGGTTATAGCTCCGCCTTGGAGCCAGCCGGGCTTACGAGAGCATCGCTTGAATCTAAAAAATGTGACGTCATCATTCTTGCCCTGAGCAGCGCGCTGGTCACATCGCACATTTTTCGAACAAAAGTGAGAGCTTGCGCTATTCATTATGCCCTAATATATGTGAACGTAGCGAATGTGGGCGTTTCTCCAGTGAGTTACAGGGGTAAGTAAATTATGAAACATTTGTAAAAGTGTCTCAACTAAACACGGCAACAAAATATTCCCGTGTGAAAAAGGGCGAACTTTTTTTTGCCGATTTCGACTACGCAAATATGATAATAACGTGGCGGGCAATTCGCGCTCCCATGTAAAAAGGTCTATTCGTTAAAAAGCAGTTTTGCTTTTAAGAACTTAATGGTGATATTATAATGCGAGAAGCCTATATACTGTCAGATTGATTTTTTAACAAATCACAGTCATCTTCCCATATTCACCCTCCATAATTTGGTTTTACCCCTCATCTGTAACTTCTGGTCTATTAAATTTGGATGTCTATGATATTTTATAAATAAATAATTATTTAAAAAAAAAAGAAATTGATAAAAAAAAGATCTTTTGTACTATACTTGTATAGTTCCAATTTTAAAAATTAAAGGTTTAGAAAAACAATCGCGAACTCTCATGCACTTTCAACCGAAATATGTTTTTTTTTTTATAATTGGATTCAAACACTTCTGATATTGCGAAATTATTTTTGTTTAATCTTAGTTTTATGGCAGGCTTGGTCGAGGGATAAGGCTCTTGATTTGCAATCCGAAGGTCGCGGGATTGAATCCCGTCATGGGCAAATATATATTTTAATTGACTAATTTGTGTTTTTTAACAATTAATTCATTTTAAAATACTGTACAGAATATTTGCGGCGCGTTCTAGAGTGGAAGACACTCTCAGTATCGCCCTGGTGACCACCATTCAGAAGAAACGTTGCCTGAAATGGCTTTAGTCATATTTGTTGACCAGATTTCAATAGCCAGGTTCTTCTCCACCTTCCTCTTCCTCTTCCCCAACTCCTTCCCCTTCCCACTACCATGAGTCTCAAAATATACCCCAATTGGGGATGCCGTAGTTTCACTGGCTCCAGACGGGCTGGGATGGGGTATTTATATTTTTAAAAGGCTGTTAATTCACAGCGGGCAGTTTTAAAATAACTTACATCATTCTTTGGTGAATAATTTGCTGCACTGGTGTTGTTGGCGTTGACCCGTGAAAAAACATGTTGGACCCATGAAAAAACTAATTTGTTTAAATTTTTAATTCTTTAGCTGATTTTAGCATCATTTTGTTTGTCCTTT
Organism: Limnephilus rhombicus; assembly: GCA_929108145.2. Taxonomy (NCBI): domain Eukaryota; kingdom Metazoa; phylum Arthropoda; class Insecta; order Trichoptera; family Limnephilidae; genus Limnephilus; species Limnephilus rhombicus. The sequence goes on from OV815283.1 coordinate 50,215,480, forward strand.
TTTCCTGTAATTTTCACGTCCCTTCCTCATTTTCCACTGAACGTTTCCCCAGGTAAGCGTTCGCCCGAGACTAGCTCCTACTTTTTTCTTTCACCTTTGTCTTGAAAATTGACAGCCGAATGACACCTTTGCTGTTTCTTCTTTATCTTTTGAATAGCCTTTCTTAGTTCTCCAGAAAGTGGGAGAAACTGAACTTTCCGAACCAATTGAACTTTCCCATCATTTATGTAACAAATATAAACCTTAAACATAAAAATTTCGTGTCACGGTGTTTGTGGTCGCACTCCTCCGAAACGGCTTGACCGATTTTTATGAAATTTTTTACGTATATTTGGTAGGTAAGAAAATAGGTTTTAAAGTATATTATATACCGCTAGGTGATTAGGGTGTCCCTACACAGAAAAAATTCAATATTTGGCCAATTTAAAAAAAAAAAAAATTTTGTCATCAAAAAACACCAATAACCCCAAATTTTAACCCTCCTACCCCCAACCTCCCATTTTTTAATCGCGATTTAAGTATTTTTGTATGAACAAATTTGACCGTCTTTCGTATTTCAAACGGAACGAAATTATTTATGTTGTTGAATGACAGATGGCGCTACGTACACCTCATCGAACTTTCATCCACACATGCGCAAGACATTCACGCGAAGGGTCGCGTCATTTTTGATATTATTTCATTCGGCATCATGTTTTCGCGTGGGCAAACTATCGAGCTTATTTGTGTTGGCTACAGACGGACTGACAAAAAATAACGTACACTCAATTGCTCTTCGAAATTAATATTGTTTTTATTTATTTCATTTTCCTACTTTAGTTGGTGTTTTTTTGCTTTTATCGGCGGTCATCGTCTACAGCGCTCCAATCCTCTTTCTGTCATAGATCTTATCCCCACACACTTACAATACTTTCGTAATTTTTTTTTAACAACCAAAATATTCATTAGAAATAATTTGTATTGCTGAACAACGTTTGTCGGGTCAGCTAGTATATTATAATTTCAAATCAGTACGGGGTAACTGTTCTGGTGAAATGAATAGGTAAATATTTTGCATCGAACAATTTTTGAGCAAGAATTATAATTGTAAATATGATTTGCTGAAGTTTTTGTTTGTTTGTATTGCTGTCCTAAATGGAAGAAACTCATATCGCCCTGGTGCAAGACCACAATTCAGAATTGAAACGTTGCTTGAAATGACCTAATATTTGGTGACTAGATCTAAATAGCCAGTTACTTTCCCCACCTGCCTCTTCCCCATTTCCTGATTCTCTCCCTAACTTCAGCCTCATTGGAGACGCATTATTCTCACTGTCTCCGATGGTTGAGATCGGTTGAGATTCTCGTGCGGTATTACGGTAAAAAAAAACAGAGTGTTCATTTCACACGCGGTAGAAGTGAAACCTTCAGAAAAATAAATCAGACAAGAGTGGGGAGACTATGAAGCACTACACAAAGAGGAAACCGATAGGCTCCGAAGCACCGCATAAAGAGGATAACGATTATATATTATCTCGTTCTCACGAAGACTAAATCCTATAGATTTATGTGTGTCTCTTTTAGTGACGCAAGTTTTCGTTTCATCGAGTTTTAAATCACAACGGTGTTAAAGAAGACTTCCAAAAATCTTGAAAACATTAAAAATGGTTCTGCCTCTGAAAGCTCCGTTGAATTTTTTTCTATTACAAGCGTGGATAGTAAGACATAAGAACGTGTTACAACTGTATTATTAGTAACATTAACGTAAGTCTAAATTCATTTTTCCTTATAGCAAGTTTAACAATATGTTTTCTTGCTTTTGTTTCTAAATTCGAAAAACCTATATTATTATAAGTAATTTTATATTTACCTTCAAGTAAAGGTCTTTTAAAGCGGCATCCACTTTACAAGCACAACCATCACACCGTTTCACATAAATAAACATACAGTAGGTAACTAAAAACTACATGCAGTGGAGTAACTAGTGATTGCCGTTCCCGGCGCACTGAAATATTAAAGCAGGAAGCATCTGCCTACCCCTGCGGAGAGATGACTGCGGCGTCTTCAGTCTTCAGCTGCACACGGGCCGGGCCCGCGGGACGCTAAAGGAAATATCGCTGGAAATATGACGCCAGTTGTGGCAGGGTTGCTGCATAGAACTGAAAAACAGGTTTTCCAAAAACACACGAAAAATGCCTTTATTTAGGGAATCGATAGAAATATATGAAAATCTGGTAATTATCGAAGAAAATCAAAAAAATTGATATTTACTCAATTTTTATTAGTTTTTTAAACAATTAATAATAAAAACTAAAACATCGAGTGTTTACTTGTATTTTGACAATTTTATGAAAAAGACTTTTTCCAATGAAAGAAATTCTTTACAGAAAGGAATTTACAAATTTTGTAATGCCACCGTTTGATGGCATTTTTTTGTTGCTACAGGATTCATATTCAAACGAAATAATGTGAGATTTACAGGAATACTCCTCATATATTCTGTGGTAAAACGAAGACGATTCTCAATAACTGTAAAACAGATCGGAAATATCTACGGGTTGGGAAATCTTCATCATATTCCACTCAGGAAGTAACTTTCATCCAAGTTTTCACCCTTTTTTTTACATTAACTCCACACAGGAGACCCTGAGGAAAATGATTTCCCTCAGGGCCCATGTCATCTGGGATGCTGTGTGAAGGGCTATCTTCTACTCATATACCTACGACACTTTGGCTTCTGCGATTTCTCTCTCCCACTATTTATAGTTGTATCTTCAAGACCTCGGTTCACGTTCTCCTCTCTGTAATGGAAAGCAAGCCCCAAAGTGTCCTGTTGGGAAAGAATAATCGGACGTACAAATCGGTACCATAAAATGGAGTGACTTTATCAATTTTCAACTTTGAAACTAAATAACTTTGCATCGGGAAATTTTATCACCCTATGCGCGTCATATTTATTGCACTCGTTTAAACTATCGAGAAACACGTGCTCGGGGAGTCAAAAAACACCGGTCTCCTTTCGGAGAGGAGCAAAATTGATACACTTATTAAAACAATTGGCCAATCGCAAAAAACTTGTAAAAGGAATGCTTTTTTTAATATTCAAATAATTACATTATATATATCGACTTCGGTTTGGTAAAACCTTTCAAGCCACATAACGAAAACTTCACAGAAGACTGTTAAAACGAATATCTATAAATTCTTCTATAGTATTAAATTAAATTTGGTCTGTAATATTAAAAACACCTAAATGATAAAAAATAATTTAACCAAGTTAAACTTTGAAGCCTATATTCCATTCTACATGAAACCACTGAAAGTAACGTCCCCAAAAAATGTGGCTTGTTATAAAATTACCAAAACAGTCGATACATGATATGTATTTGATATTGGCCAAATATTAAACGGAAACAAGTCTGAAAAATCATAATACGGACAATATGATGGGTAACATTAATTTAAACAACAATAAAAAATAATAAAAATGTTTGACTCCATAAAAGAGTTTAAAAACCTGTTTGTAAATATCAAAGTATTCCCGGTACGCAGTTTTAACGTCTCTGCCCACTACACCGTTCCATACTATGACCGTAACCGTAGCGGCGCATGCAAAAAAATATTCTTTGTATCGATCAGTATGAAACGCTGCCCACTAGCCCGTTCCGTCACCGACCAACACCATCGCATACCATGACCGGACTGACGGCGAATTCTCGATGACAATATTTTGCAGTTGCCGGTCCGCCCTATGCATGGCACGCGACGCTATTAGAACGGGGATCATACGTGTATGATCCCCGTTTTAACCGCGTTGCCACTCCGTCAGTTCGTGATTTGTGTTCATTTTTGGTGTTTATATCCAGGTATTTTAATGATATGACACTATGCTTCTCCTGACGCGTCAGTCCGACACGAAAACACAGGCGAAATGATATAACGGGCACCGTACACCTATTGAACGGTGATCGTGCGGACACTAACCGCGGTGTACACGGGTATCATACGGTTACTATACCCGTTACGTACGGGTATAATACGGTGTTTAGCACGTTCTAGTGGGCATAGTAGGGCGTAGCGTGTTTATTTCGTGGCTGATACGTATCATAGTACGGTCATGGTATGGAACGGTGAAGTGGGCAGAGACCTTTAGACAAACATTTTTGAATTTGTGTCCATTTAAAACTGAAGAGACTAATTTAAAAACAAGGGCTTGCATTTGAGATAATGTGAAAATTTTGGTGAAAACCTCTGGAATTTAACATTCTGGCTTACGTATTTAGATACGCGCAAAAACAAAATATTGATTATCTCAAAACCACACTTACTTGTTGCACTTTAATATAGGGCCATCGATATATCCATTAAGTGACTTCATAAAAAGATACGTAGTTATTATAATCATTGAGGAAATGATAAAATTTATTTAGATTTCTCTCTGATTGAACATACTTAAAAAAACAGTTCCACAATAATTCAACCTTCAATTCGTTTGAATATAATAATTAGGAAGCAACTAATTTGACACTTATTTTCAAAGCGTCATTGCAAATACCCCGAAAAAAATCGTTGAAAAGGAGCGTTTAATTTTTTAATGATAGCGAGATTGATGCACAACAAAATGATTCAAAACTCACCCAGTATTTCAGAAACTTAGTTTATTTAACTAACTTTATTGCCTTTCAATTTCGAATACCTGACAACCTTTTCCAACCCTTGTATATTTTCCCGCCAAATACTGTTTGCAAGGAAATAGTGTAGCTGCAAGTAGCCATGTGTACTTGCAACAAACGCGACGGTACATACGCGCTGAGCACAAACTTGGGGGTAAACTTTCAAGGAATGAGGTGGGCAAGATTTCCGGCGATGAATTGAACGCCGGAAAGCACTTAACATTCAATTATATTATTCAGCGGGAATAAATGTACCCGTACGTATGTAAACTACTTACACTTAGTTAACTCAGGTTATTTTAGGGTTACCTTCTTGGTAAAACGTAGAGTTTGCTTTTTGAATTCCACCCGACACGTCGCAAACAAATTATTTATTTCCAAGGTTTGACGCAAAGCTTATAAAAAATAGGTTTTCTCTCTACTGGATTAAAATCAAAGACGTTTTCTTCTTAATTTTGAAGAATTTACTCTTATTTTATTTTTAAGCTTTAGTGATTTTAAGAATTCATTTAAATTTTCCTACAGAAAACTGTTTCTGAGTTAGACTCGGCAATCGTTGCGTGACTGGTAAGAAAATCTCTATATATATATAATGATTTTTTTATATTCTTGAATAAAACAAAGGCGTAATTGTGTTTCCCTGTGAAAACAAAAGATTTATTAACAATACGTATTTACAACTCTTAAAAATTACATTATCGGTTAACAAAAGATTCACTTACCTGTGAAAATAAAAGAAACAACATTTAAAGCCCTTATTTCAGGTTTCTTTATATTAAGAGATAATATTTTCAGGAATTTTTAATGCAATAATTCTGACAGTTATATTTTCATAACTCTACACTCTTGTTCAGCTGTCAGCAGTGACATCTAGTGGGCCACTAACTAACTCAGTACTAAATCAGTGACGCAGCAAATACAAGCTTAAGGAAAGCGCTCATAAGTGGTTTTCTTTAAATATACCTATATAAAAATCAAAATATGTATGTTTCTGGGTTTGTATGCATGTGAGATGCCTATGCGTTACTAAACCATTCATCCGATTACAATGAAACTTTGGGGATTTGATGTGCGCATGCACGCGATGGTTTTTACATACAAAAGTGAGTTCTAGCATCATGAAATTATGCGTTGCTAACCGTTCATCCGATTGCGATGAATCTTTGGGGATTCGATGTGTACGTGCCCGCGATGGGGTCTGTGTATAAGAGTTAGTTCTGGCATCATGAAATTATGCGTTGCTAACCGTTCATCCGATTGCGATGAAACTTTTGTGAGATGTTGTGTTGTGATTTTGTGAGATGTTGTAGCAAGGTTTCTATATATATTGGTGAGCTCTGGCATTATGAAAATTGTATAAAAATTTTAATAGTTGGCTCGCGAGCTGTTTGAAAACTGATTGTACCGGGACTGAATGTATGGAATGCGGGAGAGGGGAGGGGAACTCGGAAGGAGGGTTCGCGGGACGGGGGAAGCGGGAGAGAGGAGTGGGGAATGGGAAAGCGTAGTGGGAACGCGTGAGGGGAAGGGAATGCGGGAGAGGAAGAGGAGGCGGAAGGGGAACGGGACGAGTGGGAAAAGACACGCAGGGAAAAACAATATCTTTATTGAGTGGCATAGCAACGCAAGCCGGGAACTCGCTAGTGCATTAATTCAAGTTTATATTTGACCGGTCAGTGATTGAGTAGGCATTGCGATTGGATCGTGTGTTCGATTCCTCGGCTTCTAAGTCTTCCATCACGACACAAGCAAAAGCATCCGCTTATTGCGGTGGCAGTAGGATACTTGTAAACAATGTCGGGTTATTAGTGACCCGGGAATGTTTTTAGTATATCTTTAAAAAATATGTTAGTAAAATGAAATCGTTAAATCGGATTGCAAAAATATCGATATTAATTTCGTAAAGAAAATTTTTTTCTATATATATATAAATATACACTACGACTTATTTTTAGGAACACTAAAAATAAGTCTTATTAAACTGAACTCATAAACTTAGGAATATCCACAGTAACAACCCGACAAAATATACTATTCTACTGCAGCATTCATAAGCGTAGGTAACTACATTGCCCACTCTCCAAAACAACGATTTCACATTTTGGGAAATCAGTACTTAAGTGATGTTAACTTATTAATATTAATTTGGCGAGTTTTGTGGATAGGTAATGTAAAATATTTATTACAACACTATTCCTAAACCCATCTGTTTTTTTTGTAAACCTCTCAAATCAATGTACTTTTCAGTTTCTGTTTCATGTATTTTAACGACTTTTGTGCATTTTTTTATCTAATGTAATTTTATATTTATTTTCTTTCTAAAATTTCAAAATTATATGTCATTAAAATTTTACTACCAATGTAAAAGTCCCCTTGTGCGTTAAATAAAAAATAAATATATAGATAAAAGACAAATAAGCTTTTTTTATTTAAATTAATAAATTTTCTTCGTTTTTACCACTTTTCTTGTTACAAAACCAACATGTTTCGTGAGCAATGCTCACTTCTTCAGGGTTTTTTATAGATACCTGTTGGTTTTGTAAACAAGAAAAGTGGTAAAAACGAAGTAATTTATTAATTTAAATCAAAATGGTGCCACAAAATAAGTTTGCTGTGTTAGAAGAAATAAGCTTTATCTACTCGTATATCTATCTACCCAAGAGTCACTTAACGTACATAATACTACACACAAAGATGATTCCCTCCATCCGACCCCAGTAATAAGACAACCCGAATTAATGCTCATACCTTAATACCGTTGGCAAAGTACGTAATTACTCTATTGAAACGTACCTAAACTAATTTAAGTGCTTGATCCGTCAGACGCAGAGTTAAGTTTTCAACAGAACACGCTGTATTTTGATATGATTAATATATAAGTTTGCTTATTACGGCGGAGTTCACAGCCACGCAAAATGACGGGAAGACGGAGAGGAAACTCAAATATCTAGTTCGTTCGTAGAGAAAGGGGAATTATTTTCTTTGACGGCTATTCTTTTTTGAACTTGTTAACAATAACACTGTCTAAACACACTAATATACTAAAAAAACTGAATTTTATAGTCAGTCTAATTGAAAACAAAACGTTAACTATCAAAAACTTGTCAAATGCTTTTTTAAGTTTTTTCGTTGCGATTAAACATATCTGCTGCTTCTGCATACTGATTTCCTAATGCGAGGTATAACGGAGATGGTATTGATGTTAATGTTGAAATGAAAAATATATTTAGTTCGTGTGACTTTATTGGGAACATAAAATGAAAACAATTGCATTAATTTTTTGTCATTTGTAATAGAATTTTAAATTAATTTCCCTTCTCCGTGATAAGAATTTTGCTACAATTACTTCATAGGAAATCAATATAACTATCGTCTTCGAAGAAAAGTTCTCTTCGGCCATTTCAAAGCCGACATCTTTACTTTAATTCACCAAAAATTTTAACTATTACGTAAAAATCAATTTTCATTAAAGAAAAGATAATACTAATAAATCTAAATGAATTATGAGACAGAATAAGAGATATATCGAATATCGAACCAAGGATTCATCAGGGACAAGGTCTCTCACCACTCGGCCATTTCGACCTAATTTTTGTCGATTCCATTTTCCGAATTCAGAATAAACAGCACTATCTTCAAACAATTATCTAATTTTTTAAACTGGTACCTTTGATTAGGTGTCTCATGTAAACAAAAATCGGATATGTTTATAATACAATATGATTAAAAATACAATAGTTTCAGCAGATTTCCACGGAAATCTCCTGAGATCGATCATATCTTGTATTTCACACAGTATGTACAAGTACAATTTATATATATGGATACAAGTATATTTCACACAATATGTACACGTTAATAGTTATAGTCCTCTCCCAGACTAGGCACATCCGGTGTTCCTCAAGGATCCCATTTGGGACCACTACTCTTTGTTATATTCATAAATGATCTCACGGCCAACATTTTGGTAAATGTTTATTATATGCAGTAGATTTAAAAAAAAATCATCCCGTAAATTCACAAGAAGACTGCAAAACTTTACAAAAAGACCTACTTATGTTATCTCAATAGTGTATAGATAATGCCATGGAATTAAATATTAGCATTTAATATCATCTGGTTCACGAAAAATGTCCATAATATTGATTACCCTTTACGATCCGAGATGAAATCCTAAAGCGAGTAGACTCCATTAGAGATCTGGGAATCTTACTTGACACGAAGCTAACATTCAGAAACCATTAGCAACCCATTGTCAATCAAGCCAATAGAAAGTTCGGTTTTATCACTAGAATCAATAAATAGTTCGAGAACCTCAGTAGCTTCAGAATCTTGTACTACCCATATATAAGAAGTATTTTAGAGTACGGCTCCGTGAGTTGGTCCCCATACTATGCAATTCATAGCAGCAAAGTGGAGACTGTTAAAAAAAATTCTTAAAAATTCTATCTTACATCGGAGTACCTACATCGGAATCTAGAGAACTATGCTGAAAGACTTACTCACTTCAGAGAAGTCTCATTCGCCAAAAGAAGACACATTTCAGATATAATCTCTTTGTTTAAAATCATAAACGACGTGTATGATTCTTTTTTAATTAATCAAATTAATCCTTATATAAGGCCGAAATTCACGAGAAAACTTGAAACCTTTTGGATCGATACTTACCGTAGTAATACTAGTTTTTTTCAAACAAACCTCAGGAATGACTCGATTATACAATAAATATTGCGAATATGACTTCGATATATTTTCAAATTCAATTATTTCCTTCAGAAGGAACTTGTACTTACATATCCCCGATGATCTCCACACTCAGAGCTACAATATGTGTTTAAATGTATATAATGTATTGATGATGACTTAGAGCTTTTGTATATGTGTACATTTATATGTGTGCATGTATGTAAGAACATGTATGCATGTGTATGTATGTACGTGTGTATGTGTGGAGTGAGCACACATATTCATATACATGCGTGTACATGTACACGTAAGTGTGTATGTATGTGTTTTCTAATATTTGATCCTTCTTATTTTATACACACAGACGTAATTTAATTTAGTATTGTGTAAACATATTAATGAGAATGTTGATGAAAAAAAAATAGAGCACACATTAAACATATTAATGTTGAATGTGTGCTCACCTTTAATTGGAATTATTGCCGTAACCATGTTCAATTTGTAAGCTTAATGTAATAATTATATGTGGTGTATTCTGTTGGTGAGCCTACAAACCAAATTAAAAGATAATATTAAAATAAAAGTTAGACATTTGTAATCATTTAAAAAGACAGTTGACATAAATATTGGAAAATTAGTTGAAGATAGTTTTGTTAACTATGAAATTGAAATATGCGATCGACAAACACGACCTAATGTAACTTCTTATTTTTCTTATTGTCTTTTTCTGTTTTGTATTTTTTTTAAATATTAACTCCATCTTCGATGTTTAATATTATGTTAATGGATATACTCGTATCTTTCAAAAGTAAAAAAAAGATGTTTCAATAAAATTGAAAAATGATTTTTTGTTCAAGTAATAAAACGACTCTAACGTGAGCTCTCCCAGAAAAAATTACCCAGTCTTTTTCAAGTCTTTTTTAGGTCTTCACAATCAGCTCTTCGCAATATTTGAAATTTAACAAGACGCAAAGTTGTTATTGCAAAAAAGCTTTGTGTCGATTCGAGTAAAACAGTACAAGTTGCAAAATAACTTGGATCGATTATACAATTGGTGTAACATAAATGGTTTATTTTTAAACATTAACAAATGTCAATCTGTATCTTATTCTCGAAATAAAAATCCAATACTCTTTCAATATCACATTAACAATGTGAATGTTTCTACAGTAACATTACTAAAATATTTGGGTGTCGTTTTTGATAACAAGATGACATTTATCCCCCACATTGATGCAATCACGAATAAAGCACTTAAACATATCTCGATTTTGTGTTAAGATCGCCCAAAGATCTAATGTATACAAACACACTCAAAACGCTATACATAACACTAGTTCGAAGCATTCTTGAGTATAATTCCTCTCTCTGGTCGCCTTTATACAATGTATATTCACACAAAATTGAAAGAGTACAACATAGATTTTTAAGGCATATAAATTATAAACTACACATTCCAATACAAAATTTAAATTATAATTATTTGATGCAATTGCTCAAATTACCTGAATTATCACAGCGAAGAAAAATCTGTGATGTTTTATTATTATTTAAAATCATCAACTGGTATTTGGATAGCCCTGAACTAGTGAATATGATAAATTATCAAGTACCTACCCAACAATCATAACACTAGACTTCATGCTCCATTTAACATAGTTGCTTCTCGCACTAATTTCTTGTTTAACTCTTGTCTTCAGAGATTGCATCGTGTGGGGAATGAAACTTGCTCTATTGACATATTTAAAAAAAAAATCACATTCTTTTAAAAAACGTATATGTATGCACATGCAAAAATCCTTAAATGTTCCAGATTGTTAATAGTAACAAATTTAATACCCACTGCTCTGTAACTACTTTAACAGTACCTAATAACTTCTTTATATATGTAATTGCTGTGTACCTTTTATTTTATTTTTTCAAAATAATAACTCTTAATAACAAACTTATGTACATACATAATAGCACAAAAAAAATTTTAAATTACAAGAAATTGGAAAAAGGTGGAATTTATTATAATTTTTATCGGTCTTGTTTTCCTTCCAGATCTACACAAGTTAATATGGCTCTACCTATAATGTAACTATATGGTTTTACAACACACACATATCAGGAATCTCATTTATAGAGCATGTCAACAATTATCCTTCCTTTGCCAGTTCAATGCCTTACTTTTCAATTTGGGAGGCGGGTATGGGAGCCGCCGCCCCAGGAACGATTTATTGGATAACCAACACTTCTTCCAAAGGTCACCCCAAGTAGTTAGCTACGTTTCGTGACTTAGTAGGGGTGCCCGGGTTCGTGGGTAGAGATTTGTCCAGGTTTTGGCGACGGATGCATCTGCCTACCAACTGCATGGCAAGCCGGATCGGGAGAGAATGGTTGAGGGGGTCCTTTTGACTTCTCCAGCTGTACTCTCTCGGAACATTGCCTTACACCACAGTGGAAGAGATGGATTCATACGTCCGTCACTCCTGGACACAATGACACCCAGATTCCTACCCATCCCTTATATCCTTTTCCTTCTCAGAACTTCCTAACCTTCCTTTCCTAAAAAACCCTCCACACATCATCCCAAGGATGACATAGGCCCTGAGGGGAATTATTTTCCTCAGGGCCTCCTGTGTGGAGCTATTGTAAAAAAAGCACTGCATTGTCAGTCTTAATCAAGTCTTCCACGAAGAGATTATTTGATAGAAATAAAATGAAATTAAATAAATATTTATTACTTCAGAACTAATGTGGCATGACCCTACAAATAACCCAAAACCCATAAAACTAAACAAAAAACATCCCCCGTCATCTGATTGTCTACAATCGTAACATTTTGTCGTTAATTTTAAGGAAATACGCAGAAAGGGATTAAAAAATGACTCTGGTTTGAGGATCAGGTGGTCGGTCGGCCGAACTTTCCGATGTGGTTCCTTATTTTTTTTGTGGCTCTTTTTTTAATGAAAACGGTATGTCAAGCAACCCAAGTTTTTTTGCTGCAAGATAATTAATATTGTCATCTCTGTTTTCAAACATTTCAAATTAATGCACTAGAAAGCGACGACAAACGTATTATGATGTCAACTTTGAGAAGTAAAATAGTCTCTACAGATAGGCCAAAGGTTTTAACGTTTTATTTTACATCTCTTTTTGTCATACTTAACTAAAAGGAGGTAATATTGGACGTAGGTTAATGAGGTTGGAATGAATTAATGTTTTGTCTTCTCTGTTATTCCCATAGAAATTTAAAATTTGTTGTCTCATCTGACATAGAAATGTGTCGACTTTTAGGATATTTTTTATTATTTTATACAGAATCGTCACAATTTTTAAAATATTTTTTACGGATGCAAAAATATATTTTTTAAGAATACCTAAAATGTTGATTTAATGATTGGAGAATTTGAGTTATTGATCTTTTAAAGAGGGTTTTAAACTATAATCGCATCGTGGATCCGGGAGTGTTAACCGCTAAAAAAATGTTTTACACCTCTGCCAACCATGTAAATCATGTTTTGTGTAATATTGTGACAATAATTTCTGAAACTACTGTAGCCTGGCCCAAATACGAATATGCTGGTTGAACTACATTGTTAACAATTCACTTATCGAATACTCATACCTACTTGTGTTGTGCCAACTTATGTCTGAGATGCTCTGTTTATTATTTTATGTACCATATGCTTGTTGATTCTACATACTTGAACCGGTCACTAACTTAAGCAGATATATGCGTTAGAAATACGACAGCAGTCAATTACATTAAGCATGTTTATACGTCAACGCGTGTGTCTCCATAGAAATCGTTCTAACTCCGTTTTTCTTTTAGTGACATTCCTAAAACAAAGTTTAAAAGGTCGATAGTAGATCAAGCTATACATCCCTATTCAAATTGTCCATAGAAATACATAACAAGAATATTCTGTCATTCGCGCAGTCTGACAAATAATTTCACCCGCCAAATTTCCTACGGGCCGCTCAACCGCGCTCGACATTGTTAATTTTTATTAAATATTTTTATATGAAATGATAAAAAAGTGAGGTGACAAAAGTGTTTATTATACATTATACAACAGAATAAGTATTGTTGTTTACATAATCTGTGATTTTAGTACCCTTTTCACATAAAAACATCACGTGAGTCATTTTTTTAATGTTTGCATTCTAAATTTAAATATTTACAAATATTAATATTTATTTGTAACTAGCTGGTCCCGGCATGCGTTGCTATGCCATTGTTTATGCCAAAGAAATTGTTTGTCCCTGAGTGTCCTTTCCCATTCGTAACATTCCCCTTCCGCCTCCCCTTCTTCTCCTGCGTCCTCTTCCCCTCTCGCGTTCACACTCCGTCACCTCCACCTTCCCTCTCCCCACTCCACTCCCACCCCCCTTCCCCCGTCCCGCGAACCCCCCTCCCAAGTTCCCCTCCCCCCTCCCAGGTCCCCCTCCCCCCTCCCGCATTCCCCTTCCACCTTCCCCGCCTTCTCTCTTCCCTTTCCCGCTCCCTCGTCCCGCCGACCCTCCTCCCGCGTTCCATATATTCAATCCCAGTACATTCAGTTTTTAAACAGCCCGCGTGCCACATTTTACAATTTTTATTCAAATTTCATTTTTTCATGTATATTAAATTTGGTACCTAATATAGGTACCTATTTAAAATATCTAAAATTCATGATTCGATTCAAACTATTAGGGGAGTACCTACTTTAAATAATTTATCAACTTAAAGATTTTCAAAAATAGAATCCTTATTTTACAATCATTGTTTTGCAAAATGTCATTCTCAAACATGCGAACTATCAAACGTGCGATTGTCGGTTAGTAATAGGTTTTCTGAAATTATCCAATTTTCTGCGTAATTTTCTAAATTTTTCTCTTCGTAAAAACCATCCTCGTACTTCAAGGAATATTCTAAAAAAAGAATTAGCGAATTCGGTTCAGCTGATCTCGAGATTTGCCCTTAGCAACACATTTAACGACTCATTTTTATATATAAGATATAATAAATGCAAAAGCTTATTTTATAACCTTTCTGAAACAGTTTTTACTATTCGGCTACGTTCAGAAATGTTTCGTTTATAGAGCTTTAATTGTGAAGCGGTAATAACACAAAGTTTTCGTAAAATTTCATTTCGTTTGAGACATCACAAGTGAATATTCGCGAAAATTCGGAGGGATTTACATACTTGTTATAATGCTCCTGTACAATTTACCTTACATGTAAAAGCCATCAAGGCGTAAACAAATAAATAAATAAATATAAGTTTTAAACATAATAAAACCATTCAAAACAATAACTTTTATTCTCATTTTTATAATGAGGTGATTTACTCCAAGCATCGTGAGAAGATACACCGACCACTGCCTGCTGCAAAACATCACGAGAAACTTGTTTATATACGCTGCACTAAAGAGTATTCTGTAGGGCCTACTGGAAGGACTGGCATTACCAACCCTCTGCGAACTACACCCCTTCACGGCCTTCCCCTTACCATTCCCTTCACAACCTCCCACCCCCACCCTCCGCTTACACAATTATTGTGAACTGCAACGGAAGACAAGAACAGAACTTATTCTGGGTGACCATTAACTCACATTTTCAAATTTATTTATGTAAATGCAAATTGATGATGGAAACCTTTAACTTCTGTATATAATCTTATATATAAAAATCTCGTGTCACGGTGTTTGTGGTCGCACTCCTCCGAAGCAGCTTGACCGATTTTTATAAAAATTTTTACGTGTATTTGGCAGGTATGAGAATAGGTTTTAAAGTATATTTCATACCCCTAGGTGATTAGGGTGCCACTATCCAGAAAACTAATCAATGTTTTTGACAATTTATTTTTTTATTATTTTTTTTATTTTTTTTATTTGGCATCAAGAAATAATTATTACCCCAAATTTTAAACCTCCTACCCCCACCCTCCCAATTTTTAATCGCAATTTTTTTATTTTTTTTTATGAACAAATTTAACCGTCTTTCGTATTTCAAACAGAACGACATTATTTATGTTGTTGAATGACAGATCTGTCCGTCCGCCACATCGAACTTTCATCCACAGTTGGGCAAGATATTCACGAGAAGCGTCGCGTCATTTTGATATTTCGTTCAGCATCATGTTCTCGCGTGGGCAGACCATCGAGCTTATTTGTGTTAGCTAAAGACGGACTGACAAAAAATATCACACACTCAATTGCTCTGTTGTTGATATTATTTTTATTTATTTCATTTTCCTACTTTAGTTGGTATTTTTTGCTTTTATCGGCGGTCATCGTCTACACCACTCCATTCCTCTTTCTGACATAGATCCTATCCCCACACACTTACAATACATTCGTAATTTTTTAATTAACAACCAAAATATTCACTAGAAATAATTTATATGGCAGAACAACGTTTATATAAATTTTGATAGGTATACCCTCGATTACTAAAGTTCCTTGAACGGAGTTGAGCTCGCGTCCATAAAAGTATGTTGCGAATTTTTTGTTGTAACATATTTTATATGTAACATTTTTTAAATTTCAAATCAGGAATAATGCAATTTTTGCAAAAAAAGCATTACAAATTTTAATGATATTTCTTTTATCAAACTTTCTCCAGGCCGTTATGTACCATAATATTGAAAAAAAAAAATGCTAATAACGGTGTCCAAATAAACACGACAATTTTACACTTGAAAGAATCTTCATTTCACCATGGTCAAAGTTAACTACCTAGTTAAAATAAGGCTTGCTTGAATAATCAAGTGAATGCCGGAGATTTTCGAAAACGAAAACGGAACACACAAACAAATTTACAGACAGTTGAAAATGCCAAGTAATCGATTTAAATTTTTTTTTAAGAAAGACAAACATTTCCGGGTTACTAACAACCCATCAATGTTTGAAAATCTCCTACTATCTCCACGCTAAGCGGAAAATGTTGCTTGTGCCGTGATGGAGGACTTAGATTAGAACTTTGACGGCCGGCGTGATCTATTGCGGCGTGGGCAAATGAATTTTATTTGATTAATTGGTGTTATTTCACGATTAATTCATTTATAATAATATATACCTAGTATATTTGCCCCACGTTCCAGAGTGAAAGATACTCTTAGTATCACCCTGGTGTAAAACCATCATTCAGAATTGAAACGTTGCTTGAAATAACTTAAGCCATATTTGGTGACCAGATCTGAATAGCCAGATACTTTCCTACCTTCCTCTCCCCATCTCCTTTTCTTTCCCACTACCTTCAGCCTCACAACGTACTCCAATTGGAGATGCAATAGACTCACTGGCTCCAGATGGGAGCAGCTGGGACTCTTGTGAGGTATTCATATAAAAAGAAATAAAAACAGCCAGCCGTGGAATCGTACACGCGACGCCCGGGCGGGACCCAAACGCGACGCCCACTCAGCTACTGACCAGTCAATTAACAGTTAAAATAGGGCTTCGTTGCACTCCGTTAATCATTCGGAATTCCAACTGCCAGAGCAAAAGGGGTGATTTAAAGTAGCGTAACGAAAAAGGAATAGTAAAGTGAAATTAATCTGACCCGTTAATGACTGATATGAACAACGCTTCAGTTCCTCCATTCAGGTGCCAGGGGTTCAATTTTTCAGCTGGCTTAGTCCTCCGTCATTGCTCAACACAAGCCATGCACACCGCCTTTTCTCTTATCTGTGGCCTTTAACAAAGACAGTAGGAGTTTAGCAAATATTATTGTCAGGTGATTCGTAACCCAGGAATGTTCGTCTTTACAAAAAAAGGTATGGTTATTCAGATGTGGTTTTATTATAAGCAATAATTATCAGCCTGAAACACTCATCTACATTAAAAAAATCTTCCGAGAAAAGATACTTGCCGCCAACGGGACTTGAACCCGTGTCCTTCTGATTGCCGGTCAGGTGCTCTGACCACTGAGCTATGGCGGCTTATCCAATACCCGCCAAATAATTCAATATATACTAATGTTTTATTCAACAATTACTGCTTATTATATTTTTTCCCACCTGAAAACAACCAACTTTATTATGGTTTTATTACCGGTCTGCGTTGGTTCTGTTTTTTGCCATTCCAATCTGCAATCTAATAAGTGGACTTTCAACAAGACCATACTGGGAGTCTACCATTGTGGAAGTGGTTTATGAAAACAAATAATTAGATAGAAGCACGTATACAATACTAATAAAAGTATTGTCACACACGAGGATCCACGAAAACCTTGGGAAAGATTAGTGAAATACGGTTGTAAGGAAGATCCTGCACATCGCGGCATTCTGAGTTGTCCGGTCAACCTGTGTTACAATACTCTATTAATACTATTTTTTTTATTTCGCATTTTTTATTGGCATTAGCTACATGACGTGAATGGTGAAATATCACTCAGAATCGAAATGTTGTTTGGTATGACTTCAGGTATGTTTAGTGATAAGATCTCAATTGTCAGATATTAGAGGGCCTACCTCTTTCACATGTCCTTCCGTTCCCATTCAACCTCATAATCTTCCCCATTTGGGGATGTTTCACTGGGAACCTAATAACAGATGTCAACTAGGAATCGGCGTCCAACCTTCTCCGAACAGTCGGGAGAAGTTGCGACTCTTTTGAGGTATTCGCATTTTAAAAAATGGATTGTGGCAGTATTGTTGAAAGTTTTGTGCTCAAAATGTGCCGGTCTTGATTTTTCAATTGACTTACTTACTTTGATTTTCTCTTCAGTTTTCACAATTCGGATATCTTGTGGTAAAATATTCAACCCGTATTATTACTTTAGCAAACAGGGAGGCGGTATGGGTACCGCCGCCCCGGGAACTATTTATTGAATAACCAAGACGTCTACCGCAGGTCACCCTAAGTAGTTCGCTACGTTTGATGACTTGACGGGGCCGTCTTGGCGGTGGATACATTTGCCTACCTATAGCGTTGCGGTCTAGATCGACGGAGACTCGTTAAGGGAGACTATTTCTTTTCTCAAGCCGGACTCTGCCGACCCATCGCAGTGGAAGGGTGAATTCATACGTCAGGCCTTTATCTTTAATATTTAGAGAGAAAATCAGAAAAACCGACTCCAGACTCTAATTTTTAGTAATGAAAATAATTTCAATAGTTAGATTTTATATACCCGCCTTTGGTTATTTACAAGGGTATTTATTTCTACCGAAATCATTTAAATAAATTCGTATAACGGGCAATCAATTGGAGTTGTTTCAAGAACTTGGCTGAAAATCAAAGCCCGGCTAAAATAATTTAAAAAAAAACCCAAAATACAAACAACCATATTATACTCACTGTATATATCCGACATACTTTAATTTTACCCATAATTCAGCGATATTATTGCTGCTATCCGTTTAAAATGATACTCGAAACTCAAAGTATTTCAAATCCGATTTAACAAACCCAATTTTCCCGGAAGGCCGCTGATACGTATGGTGAACTTATCCGAAGTGAGTAGAGGCTAAAATGCGTGTCATTTTAATGAGAGGCGTTTTACACTGGCAGCTCGTATGCACCAGAAGAACGAGTATTTCCACTCATCTGGCTTAAACCTGAAATTCTACTGAAACTCCGGTGTTGTCCTCAGGTCCGTGTTGTCCTCACTCGTAGTGAGTTCTTGTGAAATATTGTAGGCTTGCCTGGGAGAGACCTGACATCAAGATCGCCATTGTTTCGTGTTTTGGAGTGGACTCGTCCCTAAAAATGTTCTGAAGGGCTGACTTTAATAATTATTATAATTACTGCTGTAGAGTTTTAGGAAAATATTATTCACAATTTCTTGTTCATTGTTTGTGGACATACCGTCTGGAAAATTTTTATGAATACTTGATGTGTAGATATGATTTTAGATTTTCACGACCAAAAGTATTTTTGTTATTTATTTTTGGGGTGTTATGCCGTGTTGCGCTACGTCCTCCTTTAGCCAACGTCTCGAACAGCGTTAGAGTGTCCATCATAAAATTGGATTAAACTTGATGTTTAATCCAATATTGTAATTACAATGTCCAATCCATACTATACTATCCATATCCTTATAAATGCGAAAATGCGTTTGTTTGTTCGTTACGCTTTCACGCTTAAACCTCTAAACTAATTTTAAAATTCTTTCACCGACGGTATATAATGGAAAGCTCTGGCGTTATGAAATTTGTATAAATGAAAATGTGTGTATTTCACATTTGTTTTAGCGGCAGGGAGGAAAGGGGGAAGGTGGGGTTTGCGGAGAGGGATGAGACGACGGAGGGGGAAGGCGGAGAAGGTGGAGGGGAAAGGACATGCAGGGACAATCAATTTATTTCTTTGAATGGCATTGCAACACATGCCGGCTTCCAGCTAGTAATATTATAAGTGCAAAAGTGCGTGTGTTTGCTTTGTTCCCGGTATGTTTTGTTTGAAATTGTTTCTCCCTGCGTGTCCTTTCCCATTCTTCTTCCTTCCCTCTCTCCACTCTTCCGCCTTCCCTCTCTCCACTCCCCTCGCCTGCTTCCCCAGTCCCGTGAACCCCCCTCCAGAGTTCCTCTCCCCACTCCCGAGTTCCCCTCCGCCCTCCCGAGTACCCCCCCTCACGCGACCGCCCCTTCCGAGTTCACCCCCCCCCCCCCTCCCGTGTTCCCATCCCATCTTCCGGGTTCCCCCCCTTCCCGCATTCAATTCATTCAGCCCCGGTACATTCGTTTTAAAAAAAACTCGCGTGCCACCTATTCCAATTTTTTTATATAAATTTCATAATTCCAGAGCTCACCAGTATGTATATAGAAACCTTCGCGGGCGTGCGGAAGTTATGCGCGTACATACATTTAGGCGATTCATTTTTATTTGTATATATACCTACACGTAGATTAAATTAATAAAGCTGAATCAATAAATAAATAATATAAAAATATCTGACATGAATTTATTATGCGGTTATAAACTGGGTTATAAAAACAATAAGAGTCTGTTTAAGAGGAATATAAACCCTAGAAATATTTAGAATCTCATGGCTGCAAAATTTAAAAATCGAGCGTCTTTTTGCACGAGGCAAGTAAGCTCAAAGGTGGTTTTTATTTATTTTGTGCATAAGTTTATAAAAACGAAAAAAAGTTACAACATGAAAAAGCTCAAAAATAGTCTTAGCCATAAAGGGGTATTTTTTAAAAATTGTTTCTTGTATTGCTTCGTAGTTAAGTCATGAAAAACATTTTTTTTTGGTGGTTTACGCTTATATTTTTTGTTACGTAAATAATAATTTTATTGTAATTCCAATACATAGAAAAGCTAGTAAAAACTTCGATTTATCCGTAGCATATTTTTTGATGTTCATACTGATGAATCAAAATAGTATCTAACTAGGATTTCACGTGTATATTCATCTTAAACACACGTTTTTAGAGAAAACTATTCACCAAACAATATAAAAAAACTCAGTATTAATAATAAGATGAATGAATCCAAAAAGTGATACTAACTTGTTTTTTTTTTTAATTTTATTTTTATTTTATTTTAAATACATAAACGGCTATACTGCCTTTTATAAATAAACATATAATAGAGTACAAAATAATATATAATAGAGTAAGAAAAATAATATCATTACAGAATAGTAGTTTTAAACTTTAAAAAAACATACAATTATTTTGTGTATCACAACAAAAAATAACAAAAAAGAACAATGAGAAATATCACATTTCATTTCAACATGTCCATATTGCGTATATAAAGTTACATTATGGAAAAATAATTTTTGAGTGCATGTTTATATTGCGCTAATTTTAAGAAATAAATGTCGCCGATGTTAGCATATTCATTTCCCAAAATGTGTAATCGACTGATTGGTGAGTAATAATGTGATAATGTATGTGTGTTATTATAGTAGAACGGTAGAGTCAGTCTATTGTTAGCGCGACCAGGGCAATGAAATCGTATTAGTTCTATTAAATCAGGGGTATCCAGGACCGAGTGAATTATTTTATATAATATTAATAGATCACAGATTTTTCTGCGATCTGATAAATTTACGAGATTAGTCCAGTTTAATAACAAATTATAGTCCACGGATTCTCTTGGAATACCTAATTTAAAATTAATATACCTAAGGAATCTATGCTGTACTTTTTCAATCGCTTGAATATGGATATTGTAATGTGGAGCCCAAATCGTAGAATTATATTCTAAAATGCTTCTCACTAGCGTTATGTATAAAATGCGAATAGTATCAATGTTACAAAATTGTTTTGTTATTCTAATAATAAATCCTAAAATCTTCATTGATCTATTAATAATATTATTTATATGGCTAATAAATGTAAGTTTTGAGTTAAAAATAGTACCTAGATCATTTATTGTTTCTACTGAGTTTAATTTAATTTTGTCAAGATTGTATTCATAAATGATCGATTTCTTTATTTTATAAAATCTTATTATTTGACATTTACTAATGTTAAGTGCCAGTTTATTGCATATACACCAATTAAACAAGTTGTTTAAATTTTTTTGTAAAATTATGCAATCAGAAACATTTTTAATTTTTTTTATATAATTTTAAATCATCAGCAAATAACAGGATATCAACATCGGAAAAAACGTCTACAATGTCATTAATAAATAAAATAAACAGTATTGGTCCTAAATGGGAGCCCTGTGGCACACCGCTAGTGGCAGAAAAGGTATTCGATATTACGTCATTTAACTTTACAAACAGTTGCCTATTTGTTAAATAACTCTCTACCGATTTAAGAAAGTTCCCGGTTATACCCATACTCCTTAATTTATTTATCAATATTTTAGATGTGATTTGAGATTTTCATGGCTATCGTTATTAATTTTGAGGTATTATGTCGTGTTGCGCTACCTCCTTCTTTAGATAAAGAGAGAATAACATTGTTCATCAGGGCAGATATGTAATAATAAAGCATGATAAATTTAAATTATAAAATTTCTAGAAAACACAAAGCACCTGAATATTTTTTTAGCCTTGGTTTTCTAGTTGCTTTACAGTATACGAAATATGTTTTTTTTTTTACCTTACGTAATATACATTTGAAACTCATTATCAGTGTTTTCCCCTACGCACCGATGTATTTCCATACACATAACTCACAGTAAGTTCCTTGCTGCATAAAAAAACACTCCCTCCCCCCCCTCCCTTCCCTCCCCATAGAGACCGAGGTATTTGCATTCCGGGCCTAACGCATGCGACACTTTCAACCCCCATTCATTCCATTTCCACCTGACGATACCTCCTCTTGAGCTATGTGAAGTGGGCTCCGCATAAAGTTGACCTGGTTCCAACGAAAGCCTACATCCTATACTAAAGCCTCTATTCATTCGGGGCTTTACACTGGGCGCATTGTAATCTAGGGTAATATTAGATGATACTCGTAGCAGATTAAACCTAAAGTTGTATGCCGATAATTCCATCACCACAAACGAAATTTTTAAGTGACGAATAGCCTTTTTCTATAAACTACGTACAATTTTTTTTTCAAATATAATTTGGTAACATCAATAGCCCCACTTTAACCACCTTTAGTAAAATTTAAACAATTATGAATAAGATATGATTTCAGATTTCACGGCCAAAAGTATTTTCGTTATTTATTTTTGGGGTGTCTACCCTTACGATGGACACTGTAACGCTGTACAAAAAGTTGGCTAAAGAAGATAGCGCAACTTGGCATAACACCCCAAAAATAAATAACGAAAATTATGAATAATTTTCGACAATTTACTAGGAAATCAATAATTACTGCTCTCAGCGTAAGAGTTCATTGTGAGGCAGGCACATCACAAATTGTAAAAAAAAAAAAAATACTAGCTAACCCGGCAACGCGTTGCTGTGGCTAACGAAACACAACGCCATCTACTGGATTGTTACCCAACCTTTTAACTCACACCGCCATCTGTTAATTTGCACACAAATCAAATCCACACCGCCCACTTGCCAGTGTGATATGTAACAAATGCCGAATGAAATGTCAAAATGACGCGACGCTTCTTGTGAATGACTTGTGCATGTGTGGATGAAAGTTCGATGAGGCGGACGTAGCGCCATCTGTCATTCAACAACATAAATAATCGTTATTTGAAATACGAACGACAGTTACATTTGTTCATACAAAAAATGGGAGGGTGGGGGTAGGAGGGTGAAAATTTGGGGTATAGGTATTTTGTAATGCCAAAAAAAAAATAGAAAAAAAAAATTCTCAAAAAAATATAAAATCTTTTCTGGATAAGGACACCCTCATCACCTAGCGGTATGAAATATACTTTACGACCTATTCTCATACCTAACAAATAAACATGAAAAAAAATCATAAAAATCGGTCCAGCCGTTTTGGAGGAGTAAGACCACAAACACTATGACACAAGATTTGTATAAATGTAGATAGTATATTTCGATTTGAATCCATGGACAATCAACCAAACTCTTACCTCTTTGGCATAGAGCTCTAAACCAGGTATCGTAATCTATCCAATACAACTATGTCTTCTCCAGTTTTACCCCCATCACCAACACTAAAGCCTCCGCACTTACGCAACGCAGGAGAGCTCCTGTTCAGGCACAATTGCGAGAGTCTATCAGGGAAACAAAAGGTTCCACCACGCGTTACAAGTAGAGTAGACCTATTTTAGAAATATTCACTCAAAGCGTACCTACGGTTTCCTAGTTTTATAGACTTCAATGACGAGCATATTAAAAAGCGCATTTTTTACCCGTTGCAATAATAATAACAAAAGATAGAAATATACGCATGACACATAATATCACGAAGATTAGAATGTTTTATATACTGAAAATCCTATCTTGACGAACGGATTTCAATATGTATACATGACGTATGACATATAACCTAGGTTAGAATTTTTCAAATAATGCCTACATCACAAAGGTTAGAATGTTTCAAAGAATGAAAATCTTATCTCGACAAACGAATTTCAATCGTTAGAGCACAGGCACCGGGTAGGAATGTTGTATTGTTCCACAGATATTTCAAAATAAGATGCTCCAAGGAACTAGTGTCATATATTCCTTCATCACCGGTGCAAAGTGCGCCCAACATTTGTGTACAGTTGACTGGTTGTATGCATATACAACAGCTCGGCTGTGTAACGGTGTGTCTGTGATTCCTCCATTCAATCACATAGGTCTCTTGAAGACCCAGGTTCACCGCATCTTTCCGTGTTTTCAATTAAAAGTTGGTGTTCGTATTTTTCTTTCATGATTTGAATTTTTTATATAAGTGCTGTTAAACGGAGTATGTTCACTTACATTACAGCCTAGTTTAAGGATCTGGCAAAATTTTGGTAAATGCAAAAGATCGATTTATTAACAACTGTTAGAGATTGGTTTTTTGGTGGCAGAAGAATTTCAATGAAAACAATCTTCCTTCAATGGCGAAATTCAATTTATTTAATTCACTTTATAAAGCACATGTTACAATAACCTTTTCCCGACCCGACAAGCACTGAAATTGGTTACTAGACCATTTACTAGTTTATTCTAGCTGTTTCCAAGAGATAAGAGAGGCTTTTTACCTAAAACGCACATTATTTTTAACATAAATCCTTACACAAACAAACAATAAAAGTTATTACAAGCAATAATTGTCAGCCTGAAACACTCATTTACATTGAAAAATCTTCCGAGAAAAGATACTTGCCGCCAACGGGACTTGAACCCGTGTCCTTCCGATTGCCGGTCGAATGCTCTGACCACTGAGCTATGGGGGCTTATCAAATACCCGCCAAATAATTCAATATATACTAATGTTTCATTCAACAATTACTGCTTGTTATGTTTTTTCCACCTGAAAACAACCAACTTTATTTTTGCGAGGAAGACATTGTTAGTGTTAAATCCCTCGCTAGGTGGCGTCGAGACAAATTATGTCTGCATTTATTGGGGAAATACTTAAACTTGTTAAATATTAATTATTATTTTTTAATTTATAAACTAACGTTTAGACAAGATTTTTATGCATAGCACAAAGTTCACGGGTTCAAGTCCCGTTGGCGGCAAGTATCTTTTCTCGGAAGATTTTTCAATGTAAATGAGTGTTTCAGGCTGACAATTATTGCTTGTAATAATTGTTACCCTTTGTGCTATGCATAAAAATCTTGTCTAAACGTTAGTTTATAAATTAAAAAATAATAAACAATAAAAGCTACACATGTCAGCCTGTCAATGTAATACGGGGATACACAGAAATCTGCTTTATCGACTATCATTAATCAGTGAAACCCTTTATTGCAAGCATGGAATCTGCAATTAATAAACAAGCTTAGAAATGTTACGCTAGAGGTCAGTAACCTTCGCTTTTTAAACAACAACGGAAGTCCTTTTATGAGAAATTATATTAAAACAGAGTAGTATTTGTCGGTTCGGTATTAAAAATGAATATTTGAAGTGCTAGCATTATCATTTCCGTTCCGTTTGTTATGTGGCGAGATTAATCATGTAGTTATTATGCTATAAATATTAGGTGCACACACACCGCAAACTCTCGTATCTGGCATAATGGTGTGTAATGTGGGTCGTGCGTGTCGGGGCTCAAAACGTTGTAAGCTGTAAAGGAAATTAAAGAGCGCCAGGCCTGTAAATCACCGGCAAGAAGAATAGCAGTCATTCTGTATGCATGTTACAAGCTGAAGACTGCACCCAGGATTGTGGAGCAGAGCATTAAGCTCCTTGGCTCCGGACTCGGAGATCACAATGAAATGAAGATACTCTTTTTATTAATATTTTACATGAAGCTGCTTTTGTTAACCCTGGATAGCTAACAATTTAATTATACCTTAATGAGCTAAGCATTCGACTTTTTGAGAAACATTTTTGAAGGTTCATTATTTTTATGTTTTTTATTTTATAGTAAAATAAAGAATGATGTGGTTACAATTGAAAACAACAAAATAAGAAAAACGTTTTCTTTTTCAAGTTTTAAAAACTAAATATCTTCTTCTTCTTATGCCCTGTCCGTTCAACGGACGTTGGCTATTATGTTGGGTATGCAGATTTTGTTTACTGCGGCCCGCAACAGCTCTACAGTAATCCGGCCAAACCACTGTCTCAGGTTTTTCAGGCATGAGGTTCTCCTTCTTCCAGGGCCCCGTCTTCCGGCAATCTTTCCCTGTCTTCCATTTTGTTTCCCTTCTAGTTTCCCTTTCCATTATGAGATGTAAGATCTCATACTTCTCTGGATGTCTCATCTCATATTCAAGTTTTCGGATTTTTATAGTTTTAATAACTTCTTTTTCTTGTTTTAATAACACTGTCCATCCAGCTTATTTTAAGTATTCTTTTATAGGTCCACATCTCGAATGCCTCAAGTCGCCTAATTAGTTCTTCAGTAAGCATCCATGCTTCCATTCCATAAAATTATATCGAAAACACGTAGCACCTGACCATTCGCATTCGTAATCCAAGGTCATGACTGAAGAACATCTTTTTCATGCGGATAAAGGTTGCACGAGCTTGCTCAATGCGACATTTGATTTCAACCGAAGGATCCCATCTATTATTTACATTGCAGCCCAAGTATATACAATAATATACCTTCTCTAGTTTTGTTCCAACGATATAAAGATTTTAAACCAATGCGTTATTTTTGCTTATGAGCATATATTTTGTTTTAATTATATTCAGTTCCAGCCGAAAATTCTTACAAGTCTTCACCACTACTTGATTCAGCAAAAGTTGTAGATCCTCAATGTTACTTGTTAGAAGTACCGAATTATCTGCATAACGCAGGTTGTTCAAAATCTTTCCATCAATAACAAGTCCTTGAGTAGCTTCTTGCAGAGCTTCTTAATTAGACATGTAAAATGATACTTATTTTTGAGATAAATTTAATTTTCAATTTCATGTTTCAAAAATAATAATTACGGAATTGTATTATTATTATATATTTATTTATTCGTATGTATAGGTACATTTATTATGGTGTTCTTTATTTGTGTATTATGTTTAATATGTAGCTACATTGGGGTATAGAATGTTATGTATAATAATATATGTATATATATAGTGTGTAACAGCATGTACCCGAAGAATTTGAACCAGCGATTCCTGAACATATTTGGAGTACTAAAAGTAGAAATCATTTTGCTGTGCGATAATATTTTTTTTAAATATTTTTTTTTCAATCACATTCCTATACATCGCGGCGGGATCACGTAATAAGCACGCTGTTTCATATGTTACCTTGCTGCTGGAAAGAGACGGAATGCTTATCGCGTGACCCGCTAGGCTATTTTGGGACGTGTGATCGATAAATATATTAGGAATTGCTTTTTTAAAATCCTTCGGGTATGTACCGCTGAGCTAATGCGTGTAAATGTGAAACCCAGTAAAAATAAATATTTTTGAGAAAAATAGTCTTGTTTTATTTTACAACGTGAAAATAAAATATACAAAATCCACTACGACCATCGAATTACTTAAATGTTTTTTTTTTAACTTATTTCAAGTTAGACAAAATTATAGAAGTAATCAACCGGCAAAATGAAGAGCAATCAGTAGGTTTCTCAAAAAAAAAAACTTATCAAGTAAATATAAAGATAACCGCCATCGGCATGCTTAGACTGGCGACCATTCAGTTGACACGTGATGGCTGTAAATACTCTCGGTCGAAGCATTCAAGAGACGGGTAGATTTGCATTTGATGCTCGTTATTTTGACGTACGTAGCCATCTTGGGTTAAAGCAAGCGATAAACTGTTGGCCTATTATTATTCCTAATTTTTCAGAAATTATAAAGCATCGAACTTCTTTCTTTAACCGAATTTTAAATTCATTTGCCTTTCTGGAGTCTAGGAGTGGAAAGTAATTGACATTAGTCACAATTCATAGAATTTTCTATTAGAAATAAACTTCAAAAAATCTATATACATAAAAATCTAAATATGCATGCTTGGGTATTCATAGATACCTATAGGAGTAAGTATATGAGATGTCTGTGTATTGCTATATTAAGCATAGGAAGTGTTTTTAAACCCTCACGAAGGTTTTTGGATTATTACAATCACCTGAAAAGTTTTATAGATATTTTAAATCGGTACCTTATACCTACGCTAGGTACAATTTTAGTGGATTGTTCTTATAATAAACAAAAATGAATATTTTTAATACCTACTTACCTACACCTATACGAAAAATGAAAATTTGAATTAAAAAATTATAATAGGTGGCACGTGAGCTTTTTGAAAACTGAATGTACTGGGACTGAATAGGGAAGGCGTGAAAGGTGGAAAGGGAACGCGGGAGGGGAAGGGGATGCGGGAGGGGAATGGAGACGCACGGGAAAGGACATCCAGGGAGAAACAATTTACTTATTTATATACAGCGGTGCAACGCACGCCGGGAATCAGCTGGTATTTTATATATTATTATCCTCTTAACTTTTAGTGTGCAAAGGTTTTTCGAGAAGTAAAAATAATCTGCTTTAAGGGGTGGGAAAAGGGGATGGGGTTAGGTCTTTGAAATTTCAAGTTAACAGTGACCTTTCTCTTGTTGTGAAGGTTAGTGTGCGCAATTTCATTAATCACCGAAAAAACGTAGAATTTTGTACAAAATTATTTATTTATTTATTTATTAATCAATAACGCCCTTATGGGCTTTTACATACATTTTCATTTTTTTTATTTTAGTGCATACAGGTGTGTTTAGATGACAAAGAAAACTTAAATAGATTTTTCACATGATACATAAAGTAAAGCTGGTAAGTAAAAAGTATAAGCATTATGCCATAAAGAGAAAAAAAACTTTTTTAGAGCTGCAAACAGCATAATATTTGTATATAACAAATATTAATAATGTATGGGTTCTTAATATCGACTTATACCACACTAAAAGTAATATTCAAAACGATTCCATTTTAATCATGGATACTCTTCTTCATATAAACAGGGTGTTAAGGGCCGTACTTATTGGACACTCCGTCGTATAACCTCCCAACCCCCAATCCAACCCTAACTGTCTAATACTTGCCGATTTTTAAAGTTCTTAATGAAAAAAAAAAATAAAAAAAAACAACAAAAATGTCGCCGGAGACCATAATTTCTTGTTCATTTCTTACTCCA
The DNA here is from genome assembly GCA_929108145.2 of Limnephilus rhombicus. NCBI lineage: Eukaryota > Metazoa > Arthropoda > Insecta > Trichoptera > Limnephilidae > Limnephilus > Limnephilus rhombicus. The sequence continues at coordinate 50,244,854 of OV815283.1, forward strand.
TACAATGTCAGAAATCACTATTTTGGTTAGTCAAGAACGTCGCTTAACACCCTGTATGAAGATAGATTGATCGATATAGATACATATTTTTAGTGTTTTAAACCGGTATTCATGCCAATTATTTCGATAAAAAAATTCTCACACAGACTTAATTCCTAGCTTCCATTGTAAATATGCCATTGGTTTCGTTAGCAACACACCAAAAACTTTTTATCAAAGAGCATTAAGACATTCATAAAAAGCAGGTGGATGTATACACCTCCGCAGGTATCTATATTTACTAAGCCCCGAGAAAGCTCCTAATACAGATAAACCTATCTAGTTAGTTCGCTATTCAATCCTGTAGGTACCATATAATATTATGCGGCCTGATAAGCCCTGATAACCTCCCTTAACAAGTAGAAGCCTCCCAGGAATGCAGGGGAAATGCAGGCATATTAAATTCAATATTTAAAAAACTGTAATTATTTAAAAAAGGGTTATACCGTAACTTCTGTTTAAAATGTGAAACCACTCATAATATTGGTACTGAACATATTTGACCCTAATGAATATGCTTTGAAGTAGATACTTATAATATTAACTGTAATACAATCAAAAATTCACGGCGTCTCTTAGAGTTGTCTTTCCAATTCTTCTTTTTTACTTTAGTTTAATTAATGTACAGAACATTCAGAGGGTTAGCGTACAAAAGCAAAGAAATAACAAGAAATTCATAGCAACCGGCCAATAACAGTGTACAAAATTACGTAAACGTAAAACGTAGCTATGTAAAACACAACATAAACCTAATTAAGAGAAAAAAGAGCAAGTTTGAATTAGTAGTAGAAAGACCGGGTACTGCTCCATACCTATAAAGACCACGACCGTCACTTTGACGGCTGATCATTTTTTTCAAATACGGAGGCGGGTATGAGTACCGTCACCCCGGGAACCATTTATTGGATAACCAACTCCTCTACCATAGAACACCCCAAGTGGTTTGCTACGTTTGGTGACTTAGCAGGGGTTCCCGGGTTCATTGGGTGAGGTTTGTCTAGATCTAGATGGCGAAACGTTTATCTACCTACTGCGTAGCGGACCGGGTCGTGAGACACTGATTGAGGGAGAAATAATCTAGTCCTATCCAGCGGGACTCTCTCGACCCATCGTCTTGCACCACAGTGGGAGGATGGATTCATTCGTCCGTCACTTATGGATACATTTACCAATTTTTCCTATTCACCCCTCATACCCTTTAGCTTCCTAGAATATCCTCTTCTTCCTTTCTCTAAATACACCCTCCACCCAGCATCCCCAAAGATGACATAGGTCCTGAGAGTTTTTTTTCCTCCGGGCCTCCTGAAATAAAAACATGTGAGTGCAAAATGCTTTAATTTTTTGTACAAGCATGAGTTATGTTTGTACAATATCGTAAAATCATATCGTTTCATATCGTTTGTATATTATAAAATCGAATGCACGTTTCGCAAACGGGTTTCTTTCAATTATCAAAAGTGTCGCTTATTTGGGTTTGGGAAAGGAAGAAAAAAAAGTTCTCATAAGGAAATGAGGTGTGAGAGGTGGTTAGGAATCTGGGGGTCAGTGTACACAAGATTGGCGGACGTACGAATCTATCCCTAGCATTGCGGTGAGAGAGAGAGGGGTCAAAAGACCTCCCTCAACTAGTTTTCCTGATCTGGCCTGCCACACAGTTATTGGCAGACGTATCCGCCGCCAAGATCCGGACAAACCAAACTTCATGAACCCGGCGTCCCTGCTAAGTCACCAAATACAGTAATCCTCATGGGGTTACCTGTGGCATAGGTGTTGTTATCCAATAAATTGTTCTGTCAGTTCTTCAGGAGCTAATACAGCTGGACTAACTCTGGTATTTGTAGGTACACAATGTCTTTAGTTCTCAAACAAGCAATAAAATAGATTTGGGCAAGAGATGTATTTTTTGTGGTATTTTATAAATAATGTACAAATCAACGTTCAAAAAAGGTGTTGTAAACTTGGTTGAAGTAGGTTGTAAACTATCTCAGCATAATGGTCCAAACCGACATATTGACGGCGGCGGTCTTTGTAGGTATAATTCAATATATCTCAAAAATAAATAAGACTTGTACCTGTTTTTTTCATCGGAGTTGTTAAATCGTAAATCATGAAATGTCAAAAAAAAAATCAAAATAATACAATAATTTTTAAGCCTTTTAACGTTAAATCACTTCGGGCAGCCGTCAAAATGAAGGCTCCGGTCTTTCTAGTGTTAAGTAAACTGGAAGATTTTTTTTTTTTAATGTTCTGGGGGATATCGCTAAACATGTCAGTAAGCTTGCTACTACACCGGTTGTTATACAGCGGATGTTCTTTGGTAAGGGATATGAAAAGTTTCAGGGCTTCTTGGTTTACGGTGATTGAAAAAACTTTTTCTACCTTAAGATTCGCGGGCGGTACTTTTTACGCTAATTCAGATTTGCAGTGGAAATGCAATTGTAAAAGGGTCAGTTCGCACTAGACGAAATAAATATTGGTGCAAATAAGAATTTTCTCTAAGTGGTAAAATAAATACTTTGGAGTTTGTAAAAATCTGACGTATTTGTCGGTATTTTTTTCATTCCTGCAAACTGGGCGGATTAGATTTAGATGAATCGCATAGGCTTACATATCTAACGGTGAATTAGATTTATATTTCCCTCTCACTCGGAACATAGATAAAACATATCGACTAGAAACTCTGCAAATAACTTTCAATAAATTACTTTTATTTTCTTTTTGCCTAGAACATCCGCTTGCTCGGGTTTCCTCTACCGAGAAATACACGGAGCTGCCACCGTAAAGCTCCTAATAAGCGGCGAAGGCTGTTGCGGTATACAAGACGAGTTAATACCAAAGGGAAGGCTCTATTCAATACGTAAGGTAAAGTGTTCACTGTCCTTCACTTTACATATTGCCGTGCAGCGTTGGCAGTGCGTGTTTAATCGCGCGTCCGTCTTATCTCTAGTAGTAAATACAGCACGGTTAAATTTTTTAACATTACAAGAATTACATTACATTGTAATGAATATAAAATTATGTAATATCATCACAAAGCATTTGGATTGCTTGCAGCCATTTGTAACTTCGGCCAAACATCTTCAACTGAGAAATTTTGCAGTGATGAAGGAAATTGGGAAACGCAATGAAAATGGAAAGAAGAAGATTGGGCATCAGGATGTTAGCTAACTATATCTTTGATTAAGCCCCACTATGAAATATGATTCTTCTACTTAAACAAATCACCCAAAGTCCAGGTCAACATCAATTTATTATATTTACAAATACAAAAAAAAATATTTACCTTGATATCTTTTATTTGCACTTCGTCGAATTTTGAGCTGTTAAGCAATGAAATAAAGTTTTAAACGGTTTTCGAACCCACGCCGTTTTCCCGCCCATGTTATTCATTGTAATGTTTTTCAGAATTTTTTTCGTTTTACTTTTCAGTCTTAATAAAATAAAATAAAATTAGCCTTTATTGCTGTTAAACTTTTAAAACATTTTTCTAATCTAATTATAATTTTTTTTTAATATTATTTTAAATTGTCAGCGTTCGGGTCATTATTTTAGAAACAGCTTGTCTTTCGACATTTAATTTTCGACTAAAGATTTCCATTTTTCTATTGGTCCTCGTATATTTAATATTCTACAAAAACAAATTCAAAATACACAATAATAATTAATGAATGGTAGAATGGTACAGATATTGAAAGACATTTCCTAAAATTTTATTTCATAAAAATTAATGAATTAATAAATGGTACAGATATTGAAAGACATTTCCTATATTCATACTTTATTTAAATCTTTACGTATCACTTTTAACCAATACTACCATAACCTCAAAACTAAAATTATGCATGGTGTTAAGGAAAGTACTTGATTTACTTAAATTGGTGATTCCTGAAATTTTTTGTAATAAAAAATATAAACAAATTTTTTGTGTCCGGTTTTTCTTTTGTTTGTCTTTGTGTATTCCGAATCGCACAAAAAAAATCTTTCTCGTGTCATGTTATTATCGGTCACTCAGCCGAGTAACTGCCCAAGCCTTCTCGTCCCTAACTGTCATAACTTTAACCTAGTGTTAAAAAAATTTCACGGCAGATCAAAATTTTATTTACATTTTTTACTCTAATTAATGTTAAATCGACGATTAAGTCGACGATTAAGACGAGTAAGTCACGTCCCTTAACCATTTATACTTACTTGTAACTATACTTTTAAAAAATCATGAAACTTCAATGTTTCACTTTATCACTACAATAATATACATACATATCTTTATTTTTACACTGTAACTTTATAATTTTCATTTTATGCTTAGATACGTGTTGATGCATTGTTGCTTCGTTTACCCACAAACAGTCAACGCCTATGTGGGTTCCCATTACTTACTTTTTATATTTAGGGAACTTACTTTGTACTTACTTTTGCATTACTTAATTACGCATGTCTTATGTTTATATTTCTGTCAGATAGTATATTTTAAAAGCGTTTAAATAAATAAAAAAATAAGGTTTGTAGAAAATAATGGGAAGATAAAAAGAAAAATTAAAAAAATATCATAAATTACCGTATTGAATAAAGAATGAGGAATGCAAAAGATGAAAATAATTTTGAATTTATTTCCGTTCTCTGATTTAACTTAAATATTTTTATTGAACTCCGTGCGTAAATTTTTTATAACCCGCGAGCAATCGCGCTGTGAGCATTTCCCTCACGGCGAATTTAAAATTTGCGCCATTTATTCAATAATGTGCACAGATACCTCGTTCGCCCAATAGCTAAGTTTTATATTTCCCCCATCCCGCGCATAATGATTTTTTGGTCTTTGGGTTTACCGGTCCCTCAGTAGAGGTGGTTTGTACGCCCGGTCCCGTCGAGCAGCATTTTGCTCATCGCGCGTGTCGACCTAAGAATTATTTTTTAGTTTTTTCCAGAACGTTTTAGTTTGAGGTATGTACAGATCATGATTTTACTTTGTGTGACATATGTAAAGCTCGTGCATATGATGGAGATTGATATTTTGTTATTCATTCATTATTTTTTTTTATTTGAAGTTATTTTTTTGTTTCGTTTAGGTTTTAAAGTGCAGTTACGAAATGCCAATTTAGTTCCTATATTTGTTATTAAAATATTATCTACAGTGTAACAAAATATTATGCATTAAAAATAAATCTTTGAATTGATTTTACATGATCGTTTTATTATACATTAATAATAATATAAATAAACATGCTACAATTTATGTGCTTTTTAGCTAAGTATTTACAAAAATTCTCTATTCGCAAGTGCTCGTGTGAGTTTTAAACACGCGAGTGCTCCTGGGTTAAAGTTGTTCTAAAATATAACTTTATTTTTTTTAGTTTGAACCAAAATTGATTAAGTTCTTCTGACGCATGTGACAGAATGCTGGTTTATTAGATCTGTAGGAATGTCAAAGAACAATCGCCTTCTGGGGTGAACTCTTTAAGAACGAATTTGGCTAAATCATACTAGTTTCTTGAAGTTTTTTGTATTAGATAATTATAAAATGCGGAAGTTCACGTAGTAATAATATGAAACTACATAATTTTAGTAAAAATGGTCATAAAAAAAAATAATTAGTTACGAATAACTGTTGTTTTACTTTTTCTCGCAGACACGTCATATTAGATAGTGTGAAAATTTATATCCAAATGATTACTGGAAAGTAACAACCTAACAACTCATTGGATGTCAAACGCACTGGCGTATCCACTGAGATTAGAAGTGGGATATAACTTCCCAAGGCATCGCCCATATGGGCTACAGGCAACACCAAACGACTCGAATCGTACCAAAATGTCACACTTAGAAAATTTACAAAAAGTCCCTGGTTTGTCCGGAATTCAATCATTAACTCCGATACAAATATCCCACCCCTGAAAAAACATACGGTAGAATTGGCCAAATCCTTCTTTGCAAACTTCCTTTACATACAAACCCCAGTATAGCTTGTCTCGGGCGTCTAAGACCCGACGAAAATCCGACCTTCCCCTATCCCATCTCCATTACCTTCCCCCCTTGAAGTGTGTACTCAAATAAAAAATACAAAACGCAACCAAAAATACAAAAAATATAGTATTACAAAAAAAAAATCAACACAAATCAAAACTCATACATAAATCATAAATACATACAGACCAAAAAAAAAATAATAACAATACAAAAAATAAAGTATTAAAGCCCTATAAGTTGCTATAGGCAGCCCACACTTCGGGTAGAAAAACCATCCCCCAGGTACATTTACACCCTCAGTTCTCGAGAAATAGAGATTGAGTTCTCTGCACCTCGGTAAAATCCAATACGATACTACCAAGTCTATGTTCTTTGAAGTACTGTTGTGAAGTGTTATTTCTAATCCCTACTAGGCACTGGGCCCCGGGCAGAAGGTGATTGACTCCTTTGTTTCGTAACTAATCTAAGCTGAAGAAAGTCCATCCTATTTTCAACAATTTGCATGAGCTAAGGGAACAACAGGTGTTTGAAGTTGATGGCGCTAGTGTAGGGTGAGCTGAGAAATGCACAAAAAACTTCAAGAAATCGTTGATCAGCATTATTAACATGGGGATAACATAATAATAAATAATTATTATTGGATCGTTATGATCGTAGCGCCGTTTTTGTGGAAAACCATAGCATTGGCGCTTTTCAACATAATTTATTTAACAATTATTACAAGCAATAATTGTCAGCCTGAAACACTCATTTACATTGAAAAATCTTCCGAGAAAAGATACTTGCCGCCAACGGGACTTGAACCCGTGTCCTTCCGATTGCCGGTCGAATGCTCTGACCACTGAGCTATGGCGGCTTATCAAATACCCGCCAAATAATTCAATATATACTAGTGTTTCATTCAACAATTACTGCTTGTTATATTTTTTCCACCTGAAAACAACCAACTTTATTTTTGCGAGGAAGACATTGTTAGTGTTAAATCCCTCGCTAGGTGGCGTCGAGACAAATTATGTCTGCATTTATTGGGGAAATACTTAAACTTGTTAAATATTAATTATTATTTTTTAATTTATAAACTAACGTTTAGACAAGATTTTTATGCATAGCACAAAGGGTAACAATTATTACAAGCAATAATTGTCAGCCTGAAACACTCATTTACATTGAAAAATCTTCCGAGAAAAGATACTTGCCGCCAACGGGACTTGAACCCGTGTCCTTCCGATTGCCGGTCGAATGCTCTGACCGCTGAGCTATGGCGGCTTATCAAATACCCGCCAAATAATTCAATATATACTAGTGTTTCATTCAACAATTACTGCTTGTTATATTTTTTCCACCTGAAAACAACCAACTTTATTTTTGCGAGGAAGACATTGTTAGTGTTAAATCCCTCGCTAGGTGGCGTCGAGACAAATTATGTCTGCATTTATTGGGGAAATACTTAAACTTGTTAAATATTAATTATTATTTTTTAATTTATAAACTAACGTTTAGACAAGATTTTTATGCATAGCACAAAGGGTAACAATTATTACAAGCAATAATTGTCAGCCTGAAACACTCATTTACATTGAAAAATCTTCCGAGAAAAGATACTTGCCGCCAACGGGACTTGAACCCGTGTCCTTCCGATGAAGGATTTTTGCGAAATCCTTCATCGGAAGGACACGGGTTCAAGTCCCGTTGGCGGCAAGTATCTTTTCTCGGAAGATTTTTCAATGTAAATGAGTGTTTCAGGCTGACAATTATTGCTTGTAATAATTGTTACCCTTTGTGCTATGCATAAAAATCTTGTCTAAACGTTAGTTTATAAATTAAAAAATAATAATTAATATTTAACAAGTTTAAGTATTTCCCCAATAAATGCAGACATAATTTGTCTCGACGCCACCTAGCGAGGGATTTAACACTAACAATGTCTTCCTCGCAAAAATAAAGTTGGTTGTTTTCAGGTGGAAAAAATATAACAAGCAGTAATTGTTGAATGAAACACTAGTATATATTGAATTATTTGGCGGGTATTTGATAAGCCGCCATAGCTCAGTGGTCAGAGCATTCGACCGGCAATCGGAAGGACACGGGTTCAAGTCCCGTTGGCGGCAAGTATCTTTTCTCGGAAGATTTTTCAATGTAAATGAGTGTTTCAGGCTGACAATTATTGCTTGTAATAATTGTTACCCTTTGTGCTATGCATAAAAATCTTGTCTAAACGTTAGTTTATAAATTAAAAAATAATAAATAATTTATTTAGGCTATAACTTATCACTTATGACTAATTACTTACAGCTAAGATTTGTTAGTAATTAAATTTCAACAAAGATTTATAACTAGTGACTTTCATTAGGTACTTCTGAAACTAGTGATTTATGACAGGATGACTAGATTTTTATGACCGAATGATTTGATTTTTAGATTTGTTTTTCAAAAATACAATTTTGTGAAATCCTTCATCGGAAGGACACGGGTTCAAGTCCCGTTGGCGGCAAGTATCTTTTCTCGGAAGATTTTTCAATGTAAATGAGTGTTTCAGGCTGACAATTATTGCTTGTAATAATTGTTACCCTTTGTGCTATGCATAAAAATCTTGTCTAAACGTTAGTTTATAAATTAAAAAATAATAATTAATATTTAACAAGTTTAAGTATTTCCCCAATAAATGCAGACATAATTTGTCTCGACGCCACCTAGCGAGGGATTTAACACTAACAATGTCTTCCTCGCAAAAATAAAGTTGGTTGTTTTCAGGTGGAAAAAATATAACAAGCAGTAATTGTTGAATGAAACACTAGTATATATTGAATTATTTGGCGGGTATTTGATAAGCCGCCATAGCTCAGTGGTCAGAGCATTCGACCGGCAATCGGAAGGACACGGGTTCAAGTCCCGTTGGCGGCAAGTATCTTTTCTCGGAAGATTTTTCAATGTAAATGAGTGTTTCAGGCTGACAATTATTGCTTGTAATAATTGTTACCCTTTGTGCTATGCATAAAAATCTTGTCTAAACGTTAGTTTATAAATTAAAAAATAATAAATAATTTATTTAGGCTATAACTTATCACTTATGACTAATTACTTACAGCTAAGATTTGTTAGTAATTAAATTTCAACAAAGATTTATAACTAGTGACTTTCATTAGGTACTTCTGAAACTAGTGATTTATGACAGGATGACTAGATTTTTATGACCGAATGATTTGATTTTTAGATTTGTTTTTCAAAAATACAATTTTGTTTACAATTTCACTTTAATACGTTTGACAAGATTCAAATTCCATTCAAATTTGAAGACCATTAATTCGGCAACTAATACCAGTTAAAATATTTAATATCTTGAACGGACGCCGTTAATCGCCGATCTTCGGTCAGTTTTCTTCTTTTTAGGTCGGTTTTTCATTGTTGAGGATCGTGACACCTACTCTAATTTCCGTGGTAGACAAGACTCCTCCATTTCTGGCGTCTCTGTGCTGCGTAGAGAGCTGCAGATACGTACTGGATGCCAGTGACACTTGGTCAATCCAGCGCATTGGTGAACTTCCTACTTCCTTGCCTTTTCTGCCTTTGTTGAGTACGCTCAGTTAGAGTCTTCAGTTCTAGAGGCAAGAAACATGTTCAAAGTGTCTTAAAATAAATACATTGTAGACAGTCGAGGGCACCCATCACTTTCCCGAACCGTTTTAAGGACCAGATGGGTCCCTCTGTCGGTTCTCACATCAGGACTCTACATTTGTTTTTAAAACGAAGCTACTATAAAATACACACGGCGCAACATATATTTATACATACCAAAATCTTTTAAGTGTTCTCATCCGAGGCAGTTTGTTTCTATTCTTGAAGCTAGCGGAGAGATAGTATTTATATAGATAAGTATAAATTAGAAAGTAAAAGCAATTTACAAATAAAAGCAATTCAAAATATGTTCCCATGGCAGCGTGCAACACAAAAACGGTATCTAGAGCTTCTGGCAAGCCACAGGCAGTCCCGAGGATAGACCTTCAAATCGTCACCGGCAGCGTAGTGGCCAGATGTGATCACTATGAAGATGGTGGGATAGTGGAGAAGAGACTTCTGTAGAACCCAGGGGACTAAGTAACTCTTTCCAGCCGACAAGACCGCAAGAGAACTGGAGATCAGGGTCAAGGGGAACCCCCGCTTTCACTGCTACCGCTACATCAGGGGTGGCGCAGTGGACAGTGCAGGAAACTAAGAGCTTGTAGAAGGAAGCGTGCTGGGCCCATACATTGTAGGCAGTGAAAATAAGTCGAAAGCTTATTTTGGATGCCTGACTCTTCCAGTTTTGGATACATCTCTGTCTGGCTGGGGCAGTTTTCCCCAGCACTCCACGTCGAGGGCATCTAACGGATTTCTGTTGTTGGCTCTAAGTGTCCATATTTCCATACCTCATAGAAATATAGGGACAAAACAGGCGAGTCTCATCTTGGTGGTCTTCATTATGCCTACGTCACTCCATATCGTTTGCATTTTACTCATGGCGTCTTTTGTTAAGCAAATTCTTCTTATCATTTCTATCTCACAACCTTTATCGTCATTTGTAGATGAAATTAGGTAAATAATCGTACGCCTTTTCTACGACAGCATTATTTGTTCTTACTAAGGATTTTTTCCTGTCAATCTCCATTAGTTTTATTTTTGTTTAGTTGATCAGTAAACCTAAATTATGGCTTTTTCCTCTATTTTAGCAAGGAGCTTGTTAATTTTAGAAGAAGCGATAAGGGCAGTATCATCAATTTTAGCATGTGAACCAATTTTGATCAGCTGTCTGGGAAAACAGTAACGTTGATGTAGGTGTCCTTGAATTTTACGTAACGAACACAGTTAACGATAATTGCATATCTTCAGTTACACTTGCTTCTTAAATGAAGCAAAGTTTTTAAAGATATAAATGTCGGCAAAGGTAAGACTACAAAGGAAAAAAAAGTTTTTTAAACTTTATATTGAACAGGTACAGCAGTCGTCATAACATTTTCCGTGGTAATCTAATATTGATCTGCCGGTCAGCGGGCGGGTGGGAGAGAGGGTAGGGGTGGGTTGGATTGTGGGTGTGGGGGTAGCGACCACCCCCAGGCCATTGATTGCGAGCAACATGACAACACTACTGCATTATGTAAATTTAATTTGTCAAATGGCCAGAGCTGCGTGATAGCCGCCATTTTTTTACCCAATAAATAACCCGCGCTGAATAAATAAAATTAATAAAATCAAAACGTGCAAAACAGATCGCAAAATGGTCATTCAAATGGGATAAAATTCATATTCATTCACGTGGTCACAAAACCTATGAATGTTCAAATGAATTCATTTTCATTTTTATTATGCAGGTAGGTACTGCAAAAACACACTTCGAGCGTGCATCAATAATCACAAATGTACGTTAGAATCGTGATTCTTGCTTGTGTAGTAGTACGTATGATGTATCGTTGGACTCAAAGTGGTTGGACTACTACGAGATAAGAGGGGACTGCGATCAGGTGTTCCAAAATATTTAGAGCCAATTTGAAACACAAAGAGTAAGTACAAATACGTTCAAACAAAGCATACAAGAACTTTCAAATGATTTACTTATTCTAACGTCAAATGATATTAAAAAAATGAAACAATACAACTTTGTATAAACCACTTATATGATGTGCAAATCCGACCGGTTTCGGAACAAACGTTCCTTCGTTAACCACAAAGTAATAGCTACATTCAAAAATATCAAATGATATTATTTAGGCAAGCCAAAAAGTAAATCAGATAACGTTGAAGATGTGGCTTGAAAACTTTTGGCATTTAAATAGAATGTGCCATACCAGATAAATAATGTAAAAATTATTTTGGAACAATCATGCACAGCTGATTTTGCCATACTGCTAAATCATTATTAGATAGACATCTCCAAATAAGTTTTGAGATAATGACGAAAGCTATAATGTTAAGTTTTCTAGTTAAGTTTCAAACCAATTATGGATTATCAATAGTTATAATTATTATCAACAAGCTAATTAACTTGGGCCAAAGATGGCGCCAGTAATTTCAGGTGTCGCTGATGTATGATCATTTTTTAACTTTATCCCTTCCCAATGTGCAAAGGAATAATAACTATAAAAAGTCTATCCTAGCTAAAAATTACCATCACTTAACGTCGTTAACTTGTAACTTTAAAAATCTATAATATAAAAATGAATCGCTAAATTTGTTGGTAAGCGCAAATCTCGAGAGCGCCTGAACCGATTTCGCTAATTCTTTTTTTAGAATATTCCTTGAAGTTCGAGGATGGTTCTTACGGAGAGAAAAAATAAGAAAATTGCGCAGAAAATTAGATAATAACAGAAAACATCGCACGTTTGACAGTTCGCGTGTTAGAGAATGACATTTTGCAAAACAATGAATGATTATGCAAACAGGATTCTATTTTTGAAAAGTTAAATAATTTATTTAAAGTAGGTACTCCCCTAATACTTTGAATGGAATCAAGAATTTTAGATATTTTAAATAGGTATCTATGTTAGGTACCAAACTTAATATACATGAAAAATGGAAATTTGAATAAAAATTGTAAAAGGTGGCACGCGGGCTGTTTAAGAACTGAATGTACTGGGATTGAATATATGGAACGCGGGAGGAGGGTTGGCGGGACGAGGGAGCGGTAAAGGGAAGAGGGAAGGCGGGGAAGGTGGAAGGGGACCGCGGGAACGGGGAGGGGGACCTGGGAGGGGGAGGGGGGTTCGCGGGACGGTGAAGGGGGGGGGGGAGTGGAGTAGAGAGAGGGAAGGTGGAGGTGACGGAGTGGGAAAGCGAGAGGGGAAGAGGACGCACGAGAAGAAGGGGAGGCGGAAGGGGAACGGGACGATGGGAAAGGACACTCAGGGAGAAACAATTTCTTTATTAAGTGGCATAGCGACGCATGCCGGAACCAGCTAGTATAACAATAAAAATGATGGATTCAATTTCTCAAAGGGTGCTTTATTTAAAAAAACAACACAACCACGTCTTCTTCTCTCAAGTCCTAACTTTTTATACTAACGATAACATCGGGAGGCATAATGATCCGGTACATTAGAATGATAATTTGAAATATCCAACTAGTGACCCAGCAAATATCAAAATTTTATTTGATTCACTGAAAGTTTTTCTGCACATAATATTCTTGTAGTGTTTGGGAGTAATCTGAGTAGTGTACCAGATAGAGAGTACACTTTTAATTATTGTAACTACGTGCTTAACTAAACACTTTGATTATTCCGGGATGTCTGACAATAGGCCACTTGCACCACATTTAAAAAAAAATCCGGTTTAGGCAAATATTCTAAGACATCATGTATTTTTTTTTAATCGTATTTTTCAAATCCTGGGAATTTTTTGAAAATTTCAATCCGAAAAATCAGACCATCTTTTATAAACCGGAAAGACGGGACATAATTTTATAGGTGTGAAAAAACGATAATTACATAGCCGAAAATCGTTTGAAAAAAAAAACGTTTTCCACATGAACGGAACAGGAGAATAACGAGGCACACCAAAAGTATTACATCTCATAAATATTTTTTTCCTTGATCCATCTTATTGATCATAAATCATTATAATGTACAACGTCTGTATTAATAAATCCAATGTAATATACTTGTACTTGTAAATTATATTAATATTAAGAATATTATAAAACTTGATTTTTTTAAAATCAGCACCATAATCATTATAACTCTAAAACACTTACCGACATTTAAAATGTACGGGGTTTTCTTCACAACATCTGTCAAAAAGTCAAACCAAATGATAAGTTCGCAGAGAACAAACAATAAATCTAGCGAACGAATTCAAAAATTCGCATAAAATCAAAGTGATGCCATATAAAAAAAAAAAATCAGTGTGGAATTTTACAAAATTAATAGGAACATTTTCGGAGACGGAACATTTTCATGTAGTGACGTCACGAGCCCAAATAATGGATTGATTTATTTAAAAATAAAAAAAACTGTACATTTCTAAAAAAATGTTACTAACATTTTCGTAATCTTAGTAAAATGATCTATCCACATGATTTTTTCCAAGTCGTTATGAAATCCATGCAAGTGGCCTATTAACTGGACGATCGATTTTATAAACATTTAATCGCTAAATTAATTACTAGCGGCTTAATTCCTTGTGAATTGCTGTAGATATTAAAAGAAGAGTTTTTAACATCTGTATGAAAAATAAAATATATTTTTACTTATGCCTTCATGCACATCCTCAAGAATTTCTTCAATACAACTTTCATAAATAAATTAAGAAAGTAACACGGGTGCTCGCTAAAAGAATAAATATTGTGCCATTCTGGCTCCTGGATGTAACTAGCGTGTTAAGAAGCTTAACGGATTTTTGAGGTGAGATCTGATGGGAGATTATAATAACGAATGAGTTGTAGAAAACTTAATGAACTTAATGATGGTTTTTATACTTAAAAGTGAGATTAATTCCTGTGGAGAATTTCAGATTCGAGGTTATTTCCACTTCTTGCCTTCCATGACAAAACACTGAACAGTCTCGCAGTCTTGTAGCAAAGTTTGCCATTCTATCAAGTTTCCCAGAAATTCTCAACAGCCGGCAGCCGGTGGAATTGCAATCGCCATCTCCCCCTTAACCCATTATCTCCGGTAATAATTATTGCGTATACAAGTTAAGAAGTTGGCAGAAAGTGGTAACGAATTTCCATCACAACGGGCGCAAACCTCGTTACAAAGCTATCGCTGGAATTGTTTCTCCTCCGATCGACACAATGACGCTTCGGAGCCCTTTTCAGTACAACCCTTCTACATCCCCCCTTTCCTTTTACAGGGCCGAATTGATTCCTTAATAATTCCCAATGCGCCATTTCAATTTTTATTTTTCAAAGTAAACTTATGAGAGGAACGGCTGCGCAGCCTTTTTCAAGCAACACCTAATTTTGAATTGGGTCCAAAAGACTCAACACAAATATTTTATTTTTTATCGGAAGGTGTGGCAAATGGATATTGGATTGTATTATAGAAGATTAAAAGTATTTTATTATTTTTGTTTCAAATTATAAAATTAACAATTTCATGAGCGTGTCGTTAAAACGTTCGTTCAAAAACACCTCTTTTCTCTATTGAATAATTGGAGTGTTTATAAATTCCAATTAATACGATTATTTGAATTGCATTAGGAAACTATCAAATAGGATCGAGGTTAGTTGAGATTACAAATTACTTTATTATTTCTTATAAAAAAAATTATTAATTTTTTTTTCCAAATAGTATATTTTTTTGTATATATATAAAATGGAATAATGTATATATTTTATGTGCCGGTCTCAATTTAAAAAAAAGGTAAATGTCAAAAGAACCCGTTGACAAACTGACATCAATCAGTTTAACGGGACTTAACTTAAAAATGTAAACTGTAAATAAATAATAAAGGAATTTTATGAATAAAAAAAAAAAAAAAAAAATTCAAACAAGAAAAAAATAAGTTTATCGTAGTGTTTATTTAAAACACAATGAATATTTCATAATTAAAAGAATTTCTTTGTTTTAATCACTTTTTAAAATCAATACTTTTTAGTAAACCCTGAAGAAGACGGCGCGGAGTCGATCTCGAAACATGTCGGTTTTATAGACATTAAAAAGTGGTTAAAACAAAGAAATTTTTTTAACTTTAAATCAAAATGGCGATGCTCTCTTCCTCAGGGTTTACTAAAAACTTTTTAGTAAACCCTGAGGTTTTGTAAATACTTTTTAGTAAACACTGAGGAAGATAGCATCGTCGATCTCGAAACATGTCGGTTTTATGGACATTAAAAAGTGGTTAAAACAAAGAAATTCTTTTAATTTTGAATTAAAATGGTGCCATAAAATAAATTTGCTGTATTTGAAGAAGACAATGAATATTTAACTAGACCAGACAATATATTCTATAGGACGCTCTAAGTTATTCTAGTCTAGCCGTCTACCATAGGCTTTCGGCTAATATCGAAACCGTTCGTACATTAGAGACGAACTACGATAGATGATACTCTTCTAAAATGTTGCTGAACCTGAATACGGTGATATTTATTATAAAATAATAAATAACATTAATTTTACCAAAATACTTATCAAATAAAATTATATATTCAACAAGGACATTCACAGACATAACACAAGGACGTGCAAGGAAATCAGGCTTCAAAAAAAGGACAAGGCGAATACACAGAACAGTTTACTGTACAAAGACCAAAATATCATAGCATTGAGGATTAAAGACCAAAATAGACAATACTACCAAAATATCATAGCATAAAATAACAAAACATATAAGTAACACACAAAACCAATATAAAACACAATCACCCACAAACACACAACACGTATTAAAAATATCGTTTTTAACCTTATATAATATTATTTATTCTTAATTTTACGTTAATTCTAAATCTCTAATTTTTAAGTTTAATTTATCTTAATCGTATGTTTTTTATTTACTTTTTTCCTTTTTTTCACCAATATTATGTATATATATATTTATATGTATTGTGTATAATTTTGTATATGAAATGGAGGCCTCAGCACGGGTAAACCACCCAGTGAGGCCAACATCATTGAATTATGTAAAAAATGTAAATAATATTGCATCAAATAAATAAATAAATAAAGGGATAAAGTTATACAACACGCTACCAGAAACTTCAAAGTCGACACCAAATATATTCAAATACAAAAGAGATATGCTATGGTTTCCCCCCAACTGTCGGCGTACTACGACCTAATTAGAGTAGTTTGCATACGAAAAGAATTTGTTCATTTCGTTGATTTTTTGAAAATGTGCATTAGTATTGGTTTACAATATAGTTTGTATTCGGAAAGAATTCGTTCATTTAGTTTAACGTTCGTTTGGTTTATTTGTTAATTATTCGTTCATTTAGTTTATTTGTAAATTGGTAAACAATATCGGCGACACCCGGAAAAGAAGTCCCACCTAGTAAAAACTGCAGATAGCACATCTCATTTCAATATCTTTGGTCGACACCAATTGGAAAGTTCAAGATGTATTGCAGGAGCTATATAAAACTACGTAAAATTTTGTTCGCAGTGTGAAATATTATAATTAATTAGAAATTTTGTAAACTTAAATTTACAAATTACTAAAATAAAAATTAATAAAGAAAATAAAATTCTACCTAACTGAAATTACATGACTCATTTACACACCACAATTACAATATGCTGCCAGTATGCCCCTGCATTCACATCCTTCCAAAGTTGCAGCCACATCATACAGAATACATCCAAAGAGATCGATGCTAGAATTCTGATTAGGCGGTTTTATCTGGATTGTTCTATGGTGAGTTGAAGGTTGGCATGCTAACATTGCTAACCCTGTTGATTTGTTTTCTCACTTTGGTTGTTTACTGCTTTCATCTTAGTTAGATTCACGTGAGATATACACAGCTGTCGGAACACTCAAGGCTCTACAAAAATTGAACAATGCTTTTAATAGGATGAATCGAAATGAATGCCCCGAAATATTGTCATTATTCTCCAGTTTGGTTAATACATTTTTAGCCTTCATCGCTTACCGTTCATTTAGAAGGCTTATGATAACCAATAACTATTACAAATGTATGTACCTACTTGTACTAATGGTGTAAAAATATTACCTTTCTTCGAAAATACAGTATACCCACTATGCTGCAAATCAAAATACATAAAAAAGTTCATAGGTATTCCAAAAAGCTGTCACAAAACAGTTGTTCTATAGGTTCTAACAAATTAAAATTTCCTAACTCTAAGGCCCTCCGTTCATGGAGAAACTTACAAACTACATAATAGAGAACTCCAGTCCATTTTTTTTAATGAATAATGACCTTCTGACTTAAATAACTGCATTTTTTTGTAGAGTTTGTTTTAATGGTTAAAATAATTTTCAAAGTTTTAATTTTTCGAAAAACACCACTCGTGTAATGAATCGTGTGACGTCATCACTCCTGAAAAGTTTTTCAACGGGTGTTCATTTTGTATGACAGTTATACATAGTTATCATTAACCATTCAATAATACCAACTTGACGCTGTGTTTTGACGAGAGGTTTAAAAATGCACTTTTTAATATTTTTTTAAGAACTCTGCGTTTAATATTATGTAATAAAACTTGTTTATTTAGAAACAGGGTTCATTGGTCTATATGAACATATTTTTTTAAAGCCGTAATATTTTTGGCTGGAGTTCCTTATTGTGACGCAACCACAAGTACCCTGCTGATATACCACTGCGGATTTTTCCAAAATCAATCCATTCCTTCTCCACTAAATAATAATAATAATAATAACTTATATCATTGATGTAGCTATTCCAAATTCTTGTAATATTCAAAAAACTGTTTCTGAAAAAATAAGAAAATACACAGATTTAGGAAATGAGATTAAAAGAATTTGGCATTCTCAGACTATAAAAATATTGCCATTTGTTATTTCGACTACTGGCATTATACCTAGATCTCTCATTCAAAATTTAGGCATATTAGATTTGTCAAAGAATTTATATATAAAAATGCAAAAATCAGTCATTTTAAATACATGTAGGATTACAAAAGATTTTTTAAATATTTATATTGAGGGATCAGTAGGATTTATAGGTTCAATTAGGAATTCCACAGAGCCGAACCCTCTGATATGAAAATATCTGGAGTCGGTGAATCATTTTCCCATTTGGTCTCTGGTAGGTTGACATATTGTTCTTGTATTGTTTTGTATTTATAATACTTATATAGTGCAATTGCATAGCGTGGATTGACCAGATGATCATTTGGGAAGTGTGTGAAAGGGTTTAGTTTTTCCTGTGGGGAAAATTAAACCCGGACATTTAAATCTGGTGCGTAAAAATTACAATAGTTGGTCGTTACAATATTACAATAAACTCAAATTTAATTTGTATTAGTAAGGTAACTTAGATTATGTTAGTAATATAAGTATATGTTTTAAAAATATTTATGAATTAACAAGAACCCCGGTTTGGGTAAAGGCCTCCTCCAAAGATGCCCATTTTTGTCAGTCTTGTGCTATGGAGTACCTGTTTATATCAGTTGATCCTTTCTGTAGCAAAGTATAACGGTGTTGTGTTCTTCTATTTTGTTGCCCTGTCGTCTAACTTCCGAAATTCCCACAATATCTTACTTAATTTTACTTAAACATTCTTCCAGTTCTAATATTCGGTCGTATGATGACAGAGTGTTGACGTTGTATGTTATAATTTTTAATTCCAACTCCGCTAAATAATTTCTTATATATTCTGGTAAACACGCATTTTTTCCACTTCCGGAACAAATCTAACATTACTTCCATGTTCCGACGACATTTCTGTGAAACGTCAAACCAATAAGTATCAGACACAAATGATGCGACGCGTTGCGTGCGACTGGCACTGTCGATATTGTGATACTGATTGGAAACCGACAGACGTCGCGTAGCGCCGTGTACGGGCACCAGCAAAATCGTACGGGGGGTACTTAGGCCCTCCGTTCATGGAGATACTTACAATCTACGTAATTGTGACGAAACCACAAGTACCCTGCTGATATACCACTTTTTAATGCTAGTCTCCGTACACGGCGCTATCCGAAATGTACTGAACTTGGTCATTTTTCACGTGCAGCCGTGGAGTTAAAACGCTGTCATGCGATGTCATATGACTTTTTTCCAACATCAATCCATGCCTTCTCACTAAATCGTTTCTTACGTATTCTGGTAAAGTATAGTTATGTAAACATGCATTTTTTCCACTTCCAGAACAAATCTAACATTACTTTCATGTTCCAACGCCATTTCTGTCAAACGTCAAACGAATAAGTATCAGACAAAAATGATGCGACTGTCGCGTGCGATCAGCACTGTCGGTATCGTGATACTGATTGGAAGCCGACGGCCACCGCGTAGCGCCGTGTAGCTTGAATTGAGTAGCTCGAAAGTATCTCCGTGAACGGAGGCACTTACAATCGGCACGTATGATAAGCTCACGAGCTTGTAAGTAGCGTTATGTACGGAGGTTAGCCTATTTGTTCGGTTTTCGGAATAATTCATAATATATTTCACATAGAAATCGTTGTAGGTGTAAAAAAACACGATGTATACCCAAATTCAAAAACTAACCACAAAAGAAGTAAAACGTACACCTTTATGAAAGCAAAGTGTTGAATCGCAATTTGATATAAATTTGTGAAACTTTGGAAATTTTGGAATGACAAAAAAGTGATATGACAATAACTTTTATAAGTAATACATTCGTATAATAAAATATGCATGTGTTTTTATTTTTTTTCGTTGTCAGTAATTTAACTTTTATGTTTGCCTACACATTTTGTATATTTTCGTTATTTGTTATTGGGGTGATATGCCGTGTTGCAAATTTTTTATATTTAAAAAATATTCTGATTATAATATTTGAAAGCGTATTTTATCACCTCAAAAATAGATTTTAGTTTTCGGATACGTTCAGAAATATTCCATTAATTTGGATTTAATTGTAAAACGGAAATATTTTGACCCTCTTATACAATACGGTCGACGCTTAATTTCAAAGCATATTAATTTAGAGGTTTTTTGGTGTGTGTTTGAGTTTGGAGTATATTTTCAACTTTCATGTTTTGTATCCTACTAATATAAAGGCGGAAGTTTGTATGGATGTATTGATGTCTGGATGAATGTTTATTACTCTTTCACGCAAAACTACTGAATGGATGTTAAAAATTCTTTCACTAATAGAAATCTACATTACTTGCGAGTACTATAGGCTACACATATTGGTAAGCTCTGGCGTTATGAGTAATCTCTGGCGTTATGAAATTATTTATCATACGTTTGTATGTCCTGTCCCTAACAAAATCGATTTGTTGCAAACGTCAGAAAAAAAACAAACCAATTGTCGCCTTGGAAACAATGTTTTTTTTTTTAACTAGGCAATTCACCCTAAAAAGAGTGTTTGTTGGCGTCGTACTTAATAACTATCTCTAAAAATGAATTACCTAAATGTATGTATGCGCATAAACCCGAACGACTGCCCTAAATTGGATAATTCTTTTTTTTGTTCGTTATTTTGTATAAAACTACCGTTGAGTTCTGGCATTATGAAATTTGTATAAAAAATTATAATAGGTGGCACGCGAGCAGTTGAAAACTGAACGTATTGGGAATGAATGTGTGGAATGCGAGAGGGAGGAGTGGGGAGGAGGGGAAGGGGTGTTGGGAGAGTGTTGGTGGAGGGGGGAAGGGGAAGGGAAGGAATTTTGGGGGAGGGAAAGGGGGGAGGGAAGGAAGGGGAAAGGGGAAGGATGGAGGAGGGTGTGGGGAGGGGTAGGGGGTGGGAGGAAGGGGGTTGATGGGGAGAGTGGTATGGGGAGAGGAAAGGGAAGGGAGAGGGATGGAGGAAGGTGTGGGGAGGTGGAGTGGGGAGGGGGTTTTATGAGGGGAGCGGAGTGGGGAGAGGGAAGGTGGAGGAGGCGGAGTGGGAATCTCCTAATACCATGCGAGCGAAGCCGCGGGAAAAGCTTAAGAGAAAGAAAGAGAAGCTTAAACATGAAAGAAGATTTTGTCATGAATTATATGATGATATTAAAGATAGAAAATTAATTGTACTCTCCTGTTTGGAGGCAGGTGAGTGTAACACCACCCCGAAAACTCTTTATTGGATAACCAACATCTCTGCCACAGGTCACCATGAGTTGTTCGCTACGTTTGCTGATGAAGCATGGGTACCCGGTTTTATAGGTTTAAGTTTATCTAGGTCTTGGCGGCGGATGCATCTGCCAACCTAATGCGTAACAGGCCGGATCGTGAGAAATTGGTTGAGGGAGATCCTTTGATCTCTCCAGAAAGACTCTCTCAACCAATTGCTTTGCACCGCAATGGGAGGGTTGATTTCATACCAATACATACCAAGTCAGTGAACATCTTGAGTTTATCTTTAAACAAATATAAAATACTGTTACTGAGGCAGTTCAGTTAGGTACAGTAAAAACTGTATTTCTTTATAGAAGAAATATTTATCTATTATATAAGCATATGTATGTACCTATATAATATATAACCTTTACGAGACTGTAACTACTCGTGTATAAAGTGAAGAGAAAAAATATATATATTGTTAAAGAATTTATGTAAAGTATTTATATTTTATTTAATCACAGTGTAATTTGTAAATTTCATACTTATGTAAAAGCCCGGAAAAGGGACGTAAATAAATAAATTTTTCGCAAAAAAGTACGCATTAACTGACAAATAATAGAACTCCTTAATAATAATAATAGAATATCCTTATAATGCCATTGTATGGGTTCGTGGGATAAGGTTTGTCAAGGTCTTGGCGGCGGATGCGTTTGCCCACCTAATGCGTGGCAGACCGACCTCTCATAACTTTTTCGTTTCCAGTACTTTCTTTATCCTCCACACAGCATCCTCAAAAATGACATTTGCTCTGAGGGAAATCATTTCCACTTTATTATTAAATGTTTCATATTTTAGCCCCATTCCACCAATGTGACATTGTTGTTTGTAAACCTACCTAATTTAAATGAAAAGCTCTAATTTGTTACCTTCCGATAAAGCTCTCGTGCGAACCTTCGAGATGAACACTCCCAGTAGATTTTATTCCAACGTTCAACAGTCAACATTAAAACTAAGAGCATTAGCAAAAATACTCTAATAAAATCTTTAAAGTCATTTTCAAACAATTTGCTCCACTTAGAGAGTCGTGGTTGCAAACGTAATCGGCGTTGAGCTAAGATACTGTGCTGATCGCTCGAAAAAAACTATTAATACATCGTTGTTAAAGTTCATTTTTAAACTTCATTTTGTTATGTTATTGGAATAAAAACGTGGTATCTGAAACAAAACGTCTTAAAAGGAAAACGTATTTCTCAGTGTGCTAATTAACTAAAAGGAAAATGGCAAAGGTGTTGATTATCACACATCTATGGATAACTAAAACCAACAGCTGATTCTGACAGCTCCTAATTTAAAAACAAAGTTAATTATATTTAAACAAATTTACGTGTAATCATATTTGAAACTCATAAATTAGTGATACAGTGTACTTGGTAGTGCGTAATAATTTGAGTGGGAGAGTGTATTAACTTTATATCTTGATTCAAAAAATTTCTCAAAACAAGAAATCATTGTCATTAAAAGTCACAGACAATTTATTTTTCAAATTTGTGAAAAAGTGCAAATCCGCTATGTGTAAATGTCAAGTTTTGTCTATGCAATAAAGTCACAACAATAAACAAAACATTGTTGAAAGAATTAATTTTTGTAAGGGGCAATTCTGAACAAAGATTTTAGTGATGTCTAGCACTCGAAGCAAAAACCAAATTTCTGATGAAAAAATAAGCATGGACAAAATTATCGAATATATAGATAAAAAATTTGAAACCTTGAAGATGGACATTTTTATCAAAATTGAATCTCAGACCACAGAAACAACAAAAAGCATTGAATTTATAAGTTCTCAATATGATGAAATACTAAAAAAAATTGATGTTACAAATAATTTAAACCAAGTTATACAGACTGATTTCGAAAATATTAAGAAAGATATGAATGAAAAAAATAATACAATAAAAAAAACTTGAAATTAGACTGGCAGATATTGAAACCTTGTCAAAATGTAATTCTTTAGAAATAGCTGGGATTCCCCAAAAAATAAGAGAACAACCAATTGAAATCATAAGGAAGGTTGCTGCAGCAGCTGGGATAACTATAAAACATACAGATATTACTGAAGTCATCCGAGTCCCAGACAGACGAAATGGAGCACCACCCAAACTTCTTGTCACCTTTTCCGAGAAAAGACAAAGAGATTCACTCCTTGATAAAAAGAAAGAAATAAACTATGAAGAAATTAAGGATCTGTCGACCTCTCAAATCTTCATCGGGGAAGAACTAAGCCCTTATCATAAAGAAATACTATGGAAAACAAAACAATTAGCCAAAGAAAAAAAATACCAATATGTGTGGTACAAAAATGGTAAAGTTATGATTCGTAAAAAACCTGAAGATAAAATAATCTACATTAAGCACCTTGATGATATGGTGAAAATAATTTAGTAAGTAATATAAAAACATTATTAATTTAGATGGCATAAATGGATAACACAATAACAACAAATTTACCTGACTTATCATCCATAAGAAATAATTTTAACATAATGCATCAAAACATTAGAAGTATTAATAAAAACTTTGACGAACTACAAATATTGATAAAAAGTTTAAATCTAAACTGGGATATAATTATTCTTACTGAATGTTGGTTAACTGATAAGTTCTATCCTCTACAAATCGATAAATATGTCCCTTACTCTACAATTATGAATAATACCAAAAATGATGGTGTCATCGTATATATTAAAGAAGATATTGAAGCTGATGTCATAGAGATCGGTATTAATAATGCGAACTGTCTAAGGATATCAATCGGCAATGATACAAAAATACTTGCAATTTACAGATCTCCATCTACAAAAAATCTGGAGCCATTTCTAAACTCCTTATCGTTGGAACTGAGTTTACTAAAAAACACTAAAGATGTATTTATTATCGGTGATATAAATATTGATATCCTTGAAAATGGCCACCCAAAAAAATATGATTACATGCAGACACTTGCATACCATGGATATGAAAGCCTAATTGAGGAACCTACACGTGTATTTAATGATAGCAAAACTTGCATTGATCATATCTTTAGTAAAACTAATAAAAAAACTCAAGCCATTATTTATACTACCACACTGACAGACCATTACACAATAATTCTATCTATAACAAAAAATAACTCTTATGTAAACCTAAATACGAAATCACTCCTAACGAAGTCTGAAACAAATTGGGAAAATGTCAAAAGGGAGTTAACAACGAATGACTGGACCGCCCTTCTGGAAAAAGATGATACTGATACTGCTTGGAGTTATTTTATAGAAATTATACAGCACAGTATTCTATCTAACACCAAAACCACAGATAAAAAGGTATCTCATAAAAATATTCACATTAAACCATGGATCAGTCAGAATATT
Source organism: Limnephilus rhombicus (assembly GCA_929108145.2). NCBI lineage: Eukaryota > Metazoa > Arthropoda > Insecta > Trichoptera > Limnephilidae > Limnephilus > Limnephilus rhombicus. The sequence continues at coordinate 50,269,900 of OV815283.1, forward strand.
ATAAACTCGATCAGAAAAAGAGATGAACTGCACAGAAAAGTAAAAATCAACCCTTATGATGTCCATACACTTCGATTCTACAAAAGATATCGTAACAAATGTAAAAATGTAATTCGTTATGCTAAAGAAACATACTATAAAAACAAAATTGATGAATGCAATAATGATTCCCGTAAACTCTGGCAGATCATAAATGAAATTACAAATACTAAAGCCTCGCATAAAGACAAAAACATTAAAGAATTAAACATTGATGAGATTCCCACATCTTTTACGAAACACCCAGACAAACTTCTTGACTTTATAAACAACTACTTTTGCAATATAGGCTCTAACCTTGCAAATAAAATTAAACAAAATTCTACTTCTGTCGAAAAAACAATGAGGAATGATGATGTAAATCATGAAAACAGCCTCAATATAGTCAAGATAACAAGTGATGAAATAAGAAATATTATAACCTCCTTAAACACAAATACCTCATCGGGAAATGAACTGATATCAAGCAAATCAATTAAATACCTACAAAATGAGTTAATTCAACCACTGACATACCTAGTTAATCTATCAATATCTAAAGGTGTTTTTCCCGCTTGTCTTAAAATTGCTACGATCATACCATTATATAAAAATGGTCCCAAAGACGATATTTCAAATTATCGACCAATTAGTATTTTAACTCCTCTGTCGAAAATATTGGAAAAAGTAATAAAAAAACAAGTTCTTACATTTTTGGATACCAATAAAATATTATCACCTACGCAGTATGGTTTTAGAAAAAACCTGGGTACTGGTGACGCTATAGCTAATGTAACTAATACAATTATTAGAAAACTGGATGAAGGCAAAAAATGCTTAGCTGTTTTCATTGATCTTCAAAAAGCTTTCGATACAATTGATCATGAAATACTTTACTTAAAACTAAAAAAAAATGGAATAACCGAAACAACTCTAAACCTACTTAGAAGTTATTTAACTGGAAGAGAACAAATTGTACAAATTGGTAAAAGAAAGAGCAAATCTCTTCCAATTAAATTCGGGGTCCCCCAGGGAAGCGTATTAGGACCTATACTATTTCTGATATATATAAATGACCTTATGAATCTTCCCATTAATGGAAACATAATGAGCTTTGCAGATGACACTGTTATTATATTACACGAACAAGATTGGACAAGAACCTACAAGGAGGCGGAACATGGCCTGGCTGTACTTCAAAACTGGCTAAAAGTAAACTCCCTTACATTAAATGTTAGTAAAACTAAATATCTAACTTTCTCCAAAAACAAAAGAGGACAACCAATGAATGTTCATACCCTCAAATTACATGAATGTCAAAATACTTTTCCACAATGTTCCTGCCCGTCTATAACCCAAACCAAAAGTATTAAATATCTTGGGATTGAAATTGATGAAAATCTACAGTGGAATTCACACATTGATCTTACCTCAAAAAAGCTAACAAAACTCATCTACTTCTTCAAAAAATTAAGAAACATCTTGTCGATGAGGGATCTAAAGAGAGTATATTATGCTTTATGCCACTCTCGATTGGAATATGGAGTAATAGGATGGGGCTCAGCAGCATCTAATCACTTGAAACAACTTAAGATAACTCAGAATTGCATTATAAAGACCATTCTAAAGGTCCCCATAAGGACGTCAACAGTAGAAATTTTTAAACAGTTTGGTGTTCCAAGCATACAGAAAATCTATGCCAAAAACATTCTAGTTCATCACCACAAAAATGATTCAGAGGCAGAGACCTCACACGCTCATAAAACCAAAGCCAAACAAACAGACATACTTAATATACCAAAGTGTAACTCTTCATTTGGTCAAAGAAGTTCTGCATTTTTAGCAGTAAAGTTATATAACAAACTCCCACTTAGTATCAAACAAATAAAAAATAGCTACATTAAGGACATTAAATGTTGGCTGAAGAATCTATCGGAAAATGAACTTACTAGTATACTTAAAACATCATAGAAGTTTCTGGAAAACCTTATCCAATCAATAAAGTTAAACCATAGAAGTCGCGGAAAAACTTATCCAAAGCATAGTCCCCCTCAGCACAGGATCTCCTAGTGAGGAGGACTACGAATTTATTTTATTTATACATCTAACTAACATGTTTCATATAAAAATGTAAAAAATATTATATAGTTACTAAATAAAATAAATAAAAAAAAAATCCATTAAAGATTCCGGGGCGGCGGTACCCATTATCGCCTCCCAAATTGTTGTCCGTAAGACCCAACGTCATTATATAAGATTCTTTTTGGAAGCTATCCGAGGAGTTTTCTGCAGGCCACGCTATCCAATCTGCAGCTTAATAATATAAATTGTTCAATGCGCATACATACATACATACATACACACATACTCACACACACCTTCCCACTACATACGTATCCCGGTAATTACTTAATATGCACACCATAAATAAGACACTACAATGAAACACATAATAGGTACCCATCATGAAACATACTTATTAATTGTAAAAAAAATTCACCTATGTAACTAATGTACCGTTTGTTTCTGTTTGTAAATAAACTACGCTGCAACTTCAAAACGGGATCACACCATCAACCTATTTTACAAGCAAGCCCTTTGCCGGATAGCACTAGCTTCTGGACAACATTTTGAATGTTAACCAGTCAAGCGAAGACCGAAAAACATCTAAAAAAATCGTACCTTCGCATTTTAATATGGAGACAAACTGACTATTATATAGTTCTATTATTTTAATTTTTTTATTATAATTTTATTTTATTATTTTTTTTACTTTAATGACAATATAAGAAAAGAAAAATTACAAAATAGGTAAAATTACAAAGTAAAGTGGTTTGTTTACAGTCCTCCTCACTCCTCACTCCTCACTAGGTATTCCTGTTCCGAGGCGGACTGTATGTTTCTGAATGGGTGTTGATTTTTATTTCCTCGTCTTCTAGTTTCTTGATTTTCACAAAATGACAATAAATAAAACAAAAGTATTTATGTTTGTTGTCTGCACGTTCTATTGGGGTTACTTCATAATTTTAATGATTTCCTCATCTTCCTGTTTACTTAACCATAATTTGATATTAATTATTATCTTTAATTGTTAAACTAACGTTTAAGACAAGATTTTTATGCATAGCACAAAGGGTAACAATTATTATAAGCAATAATTATCAGCCTGAAACACTCATCCACATTGAAAAATCTTCAGAAAAAAAATACATGACTCCAACGGGACTTGAACCCGTGCCCTTCTGATTGCCGGTCAGCTGCTCTCCCAATTGAGCTATGGCGGCTTATCTTATACCCGCCAAATGATTCAATATATACTAGTGTTTCATTCAACAACTACTGCTTATTATATTTTTTCCACCTGAAAACAAAAATAAGCAATGATAAAGTTGGTATATATTGAATCATTTGGCGGGTATAAAATAAGCCGCCATATCTCAATTGGGAGAGCAGCTGACCGGCAATCAGAAGGGCACGGGTTCAAGTCCCGTTGGCGTCATGTATTTTTTCTCTGAAGATTTTTCAATGTGGATGAGTGTTTCAGGCTGATAAATATTGCTTATAATAATTGTTATAATTTGATATCTTTTTTAAACATTTGTATCTCCATGGTGTTCTTAATTTCAATTGGAAGGGCATTATATAATTTTGTAGCATGGAAATTATGGGTTTTCTGGCCAAAAGATGTATTTAATAGCGGGATGTTCAGTAGTTTTGAGGATTTTGCCCTTGTTAGTGTAGGTGTGTTGGTCAGCAAGGTATTCATATTTTTTCTTTAAATTTGAGTAGTGCATTTTTTTAGTATAATTTAATAATGCTGAACACATTAAAGTTTTTAAAAAGTTCTTTTGATGGAGTTTTTATGGGTACTTTTAGGATTATTTTTATTATTGCCTTTTGCGTTTTAGCTAGCTGCTTGATGTGCATGTTTGAGGCAGTTCCCCATCCTATAATCCCATATTCTATGCGTGATTGGCAAAGAGCATAGTAGACTTTATATAGATCATTATTATTAAGTATATTGCGTGTATATAGCCAATGAATTGACCCATTTTTTGTCGATTATAACATATTCGTAGATGTATAAAAAATATATAAATAAAATCGTGAACTTCTACTTAATTGCTTAGTAGAAGTATTTTAAATAGTTCCATATTGTCGCAAAAAGCGCTCCAGTGGTTAAAGACGTTATTTTAAGTGCTAAAATAAATTTTGTATTTCAGATATTTTTATTTCATTTTAAGTAAAAACCTACTCCTTGCTGTCAGATTCATTTGCCAATAAGTAGTGTTCTCATTGCTCATTTTGAATTGAATTTTAAAGGCCATAAATGTAGATATCATTGTATTTCATAAATATAATTTATTGTTGCCACCTAATCCCGCGGGAACAGTATCATACATTGAAATCACTACTTAAATCATCCATAACCTTCTGATATTCTCCGTAAGTGGATAACGCTTTCTAGTAAGCCCGTAAAAGAAAGTTCTTATTTTCGTCTCATTTTTTCTCTTGTTTCTACGCAGCCTTATAGAGCAGAGAGCCGATCGTGACTTGGAGTAGATACTTGTGAGATAACGACTGTTCCTTTGAGGTTTGGAATTAATAATTCTCACATTGCTCGGCTATAACCATTCACAACATCGTGTATTTGAACGGTTAATAAAATATAATAAAAAATAATGTAGGTCTTAACCATTGAGGAGAAAACCAATGGAATCTATAATAGAATACTGTAAGCTATTTAAAATATAATACTAGAATATAGAAAACTAGTAGAATACTATAATATATTTGATGTGCACCACAAAAGTCTCAACTGCACGGATACAGTGAGATTAAGGCAACCACATTTTGGGGTTCAAAGACATATCTCTTGGCACACTAGGATTCGGGGAAACGATGTTTTTTTTTTACTGCAAGTTGACATCAATCCTTGAGGAGTACTTTGTACATTTACACTTGCAACGAAAAAAATAGATTTATATTACTTTAAAATCTAAATATAATGCCCGGCTCTAGAACTAACATCTTAATATTGAAATCAGCCGCGGTTCTGTGCATCACTGATCTATGCCAATTTCCTGCCACAAATTATTTGGTCCTTCGAGCCAGATCTAAATCTACAAATATGTATAAGTATATTATTTATTAACATGAAAAACAATAAATACAGCAAAAAACGGCGTTTCTGATTATTTTGGATCTTTGGACGGGCAAAATTAGTAAAGCAAATTGCAAGATTTTTGTCACAAATAACCACTTTAATAGACCTTCGTACGTAACTTAGAACTAAATATAAATAAATAAAAAAATAAAAACCTAATAAGTACGACCACCGTATTCACGACTGGCATCAAAAATCGCCGCTATAACTCAGAAACATTTATAAATTGTACCAAAAATCACTTTAATGCAAATTCCAAGCTGATCATCTAACTAAATACCAAACCCATTTCCATCATGGGTCACACGCGGGGACATACATGAGGCCCCCACCGTTGCAAAGCGGAAAGAATGGGGAAAAGCCAGGGGTGCTTAATTAATTAACTTACCTAACTTACTTCACTTAAAACAACTTAAGATAACTCAGAATTGCATTATAAAGACCATTCTAAAGGTCCCCATAAGGACGTCAACAGCAGAAATTTTTAAACAGTTTGATGTTCCAAGCATACAGAAAATCTATGCCAAAAACATTCTAGTACATCACCACAAAAATGATTCAGAGGCAGACACCTCACACGCTCATAAAACCAGAGCCAAACAAACAGACATACTTAATATACCAAAGTGTAAATCTTCATTTGGTCAAAGAAGTTCTGCATTTTTAGCAGTAAAGTTATATAACAAACTCCCACTTAGTATCAAACAAATAAAAATAAAATAGCTACATTAAGAACATTAAATGTTGGCTGAAGAATCTATCGGAAAATGAACTTACTAGTATACTTAAAACATCATAGAAGTTTCTGGAAAACCTTATCCAATTAATGAAGTTAAACCATAGAAGTCGCTGAAAAACTTATCCAAAGCATAGTCCCCCTCAGCACAGGATCTCCTAGTGAGGAGGACTACGAATATATTTTATATATACATCTAACTAACATGTTTCATATAAAAATGTAAAAAATATTATATAGTTACTAAATAAAAAATAAAAAAAATAAAAACCTTAATCCTTCTTTGCTTGTCTCGATTTTGCTGGTTACTTACATTATCCACCACAAACTCGAGAGCTCACGATGGCTTTATAAGTTTCGACAAGGTTAAACAAGGGGGCTCCGTAAACTGCACTCACAACAAGGTGTTAACAAGAAAACTTATAATTTCCAACTGAATACTACCATACTTACTCTTAGTCTGCATAGGCGAGAAATACAAGGTCAGTACCACCATTTTACTGTGGTAATACTACGACCAGGGCACAATTCAATATACCACTACACAGAATTCAACACTTAAGCCATATTAATTCGCACATAGATGTATGGAATATGTCGCTAACACGATTTAAATAATATGAAATAGTGAAATCATTTATTCATGATACAAGTACTCACTAAGGCAATTATTGGGTAAATTTATTAAACTACTCGTACATCGACAAATTTACTAAACTATCTCTACCCATCTTATTAATATAATTAAATGTAATGTCTTAGTAAATTCATTGAAATATTATAAACCGTCATAACTTGTACTATTATTTAGTTATATGAAAAAAAATATTTAACTTTCTTATCTAAAATATAAAAATTCAAATTGGACAGTTCCGAATACCTTCAACTTGCATAGGTGCAGGAGGTATCATCGATGTAGTGGTTTGGCACTTTGCGAAACTAATTCTTAGGTGTTATTAGACATGTTAAAGATGTCTTGCCTTTATTTATTTATGTAAAAGCCCTCTTGGCGTAAAGTAAAACAAATAAATAAGGTAACTGGATGTACAAAATATGTAGGTAGGAATTAAATTAGGTACACAAGGTCCAATGAACAATGCTAGATCCCAACACACATAATGAGTATTGGGTTTATAATATTATATCACAGATTTTTTGTTTCATTAATTCTCTCACACATATTCATCTAAAATTGTTCCGGTTTTTATCTTAAAATATTATTTTGTTCTTAATTCAGTACAGCATTATTTTTCCATCATAAAATCTTAAAGCTTTAATACATGCTTATTTTTCTTTTCCTTCACTTAAATAAATCCACTTAATCTAATTTTCCCCTCCTCGATATAATTAAATTTTCTCCGTAATAGGACCTTTCTTACCACGGAGATCTTGGATAAAATTTCTAAAGCATTCGAACAACTAACTCGTTTCGAACATCCCGAGAGAGTTAATCTGAGATAATGTACCAAGATATCATCTGGGGTTACGCACTTTGCCTGGTCTTAGCTCTCGTGATGTTAGCAACGCCCATCTACCTTCTCATAATTGATTTATTATACCTTCATTATTCTATCAGCATAAATTTGAATACTCTTCCGAACAATTTGGATGTTATGTTGGTTGAACGAAAAATACAAAGCAACAATTATAATCAATTATTGTGTTCATGAATCATTAAATGAAACTTGTTTCCAAATTGGATTGGGAACCTTTATTGGATAACCAACACCTCTGCCATAGGTCACCCCAAGTGGTTCGCTACGTTTGGTGATTTAGCAGGGGTGTCCGGGTTCATGGGGTCAGGTTTGTCTAGGTCTTGGAGGCGGATGGCCAGGACATACTGAACCCAAGATTAATACCCACCCCTTAAACCCTTTTCCTTCCCAGAACTCTCCTCTCCTTCCTTTCCTTAAAAAACCCTCCACACAGTATCATAGGTGATCATAAAGATGACATAGGCCCGGAGGGAAATTATGTTCCTCAGGGCCTCCCGTGTGGAGCTCATGTAAAAAATAAAAATAAAAAATACTAGAGGCAGTCAAAAAGTAGTGCCTCCTATTTTTTTCTCCTTTAACTGTCGAGATATGAAAAATGCAAAATGTTGTAAGTACACTATTGACGATTATCTTGTTACTTTTCAATAAAATCCTTTTCACAGCTTTTGTCTATCTTTTAACAAGAGCATTTATTACAGTTTGTAAAAAACATGGTCACATCCAAAAAACATCATCGCCATAACTTTCCCCGCCAGCAACTTCACAGTTTTTAATTTTTTTGTCCTTGGTGAGTTTGTGTGATGCCATTCCATTGACTGCCTCTTTGACTCACGTTAAAAAAATAAACCCATATTTCGTCTCCGGTCACAATATTTTGGCAGAAACCAATCAAGTGTTGTTTTTCTTGTTTTTTTTTATTCTGGCCGGTTTACTTTATTCATACCCACCTTGAACAAACTTTTGTTGAGTAATCAGTTGTCGAATAATCGTCATTACACTGCTTTTATTGAGGGAGAGAATGCGGCATCTGTAGTTATCTGGGGTCACCAAGAATTATGTCATCAACTAGCTCAATGTTGCATGCAGTCTCTGCAATCAACGGTCTACCGCTCCGTTTTTCGCCAGCCAGCGGTGTTTGTCCCTCAGCTTCGTTACAGCGATGAACCCATCGTCTAGCAGTGCTGACGTCCACTATTGCATCATGGTACATATTTTTCAGTCTTTCATGAATTCGAATGGGCGTTTCATCTTCTATGGTGAAGAATCGATCACAGAACTCTGTGTAATACGAACATCGATATCCTCCATTTTGCAAGTGACTGCAGTGCTGCTATGGCGTAAAAAGTTACTACTGTGGCAGATTGTAGAAGATGGTTTGAGGAATTGCACCAAATTCAAAATTTTCACTTAACTAACTTTATTTTAGTTCAAAAAAATATGAGGAATTACTTTTTGACTGCCCCTAATATATCAAAATTTGAGTTAAATATGCACGGTGTCGCTAAACTGCGACTCCACTGCAAATTGGCGTTTAGTGCTGCAGAGCAAAGCCTATGCAACTCTCGAAGGACCAGTCCCGAAACTACGTGATCGCTAAGTTATACGGGACGATTAGATAGCATACACTCGCAAAATCTGATGGATAGTCAGTCGATGGTTCAGATCTGTGCTTTTGGAAAATTAGATAAGCTCAAATTGGACAAAGGAAAATAGGACTCACCGTTGTAGATGGGGCCACGCTGAACTCCAGTTTGTGGTGTACACTTCATGCAGCCTTACTAAAAAACCCAGTGAAAATTTTATTCAATTGTCAAACGGCCGCGGATGTGAAAACATTACTAATTGAAAAATTGTTCATGGAAAAAATACACTTGGTTTACACGGCCTGAGAGGGTAGTTTGTCTCTGTTTTAGTAATGATTTCTGAACGAAATTTGGAATTTTTACAAAGTATTTTGAATGTTCTATATATTTATTATTTTTTAAGGTGTCGTAAAAACAAATACCATTTATGAAAACTAGATAAAATTACCTTTTACATTTGTGTAATTGAAATACAAAATTCAAAGTATAATTATTGATATTATAACTTGACTAAAACTCATTAAAAACCACAAAAAACACGGCAAAGATATCAATTATGCGAATGTAATAGTGAATTAGTCATATTAATAGATATTACGATCACATTTGTGTAATATTACACACACCCGCGGAGTGAGTTTTTTTGGCGGTTTCAACGCGAATGGCGAATGCGCAGGCGCCGCCACCTAGCGGTTCTGTAGGAAAACAAACAATTAAATTATGTACACTATGAAAAATAAAGTTGTTGCCAGATTAAAAATACATTTTAAGAACAAATCTTATTAGTAATATTATCGTGTTTTAGTGTAATTTTGTTTTATTCATGTTACTGCAGCAACACAGGTTATCGGACGTGCTGTGGTTTTTTTAGTAAGGCTGATAATGTTTAAATTTTAAAAATGGTAATACTCTTATAGCAAGAGGTTATGATACATCATGCGCCCTGTCTGAGATGTTATTTTGCACTGAACAGCAAAGCACACTGTCAGCTCTCTAAATTTGAGTACTTTTTCTTGCAACAATTTTTCATGGTGACATTTAGGATGGAAATATTAGGTAGGTGGGATAAATCCAGGATTTTGACATATATTACCTATCAAGTCTGCAATACCCAATCAATCCCATATAATAATGCGAGAACAATACAGTTACCTACATTTTTTAAAAGTGTTCCCTCTATCTAGTAAAATTTTCAGATTTCTCAGAAACACCATCAAATCAATTATCAGTCACTAGTTGGGTATTTCAAAATGTACTACTATATACATATTAACTTACGGCACCATATTGCTTTAAAAAATCGTAGTTCCTACAGCGTATTTAATATGTAAAACACGTAAATAATATTTGATTTATGGTGAGCGTTCGAACATTGCTTTCGTTATTATCTCAAAACTTGGTATTTGAATATGTTTGACTAAACTGGACGACCGATATGTAATCAAGCGATTCTTTGGTTTATTATACGAGTCTTGCGAAATTAATTTATTTCGGTAAAAATTTATTTTATGAATAGATACATGATTGCTTAATACAAGATTGTTCCGTTGGCAACATTTCCTCAAACGAAAAACCATGGTTCGTAAATATATTATTTATTTATTTATTTTATTTTGCACTGCAACACTTATGTTTTTATGTTATAATTTATATATTTAACTTAATTTAAGTTAGTAAATTATTGAAGGAGAGGGATGTGTGTGAGTATTTGTATGTGTGTGTATGCGCGTGTGTGTGTGTGGATGTATGTAGAAGTAATTCATTAATTACACAGGTCTACAACAAAAATGCTGTCTGGATGTTTTCAACTGATTTCTACGCATTTAGGTGTGCTGAAAACTAGAAAAATTCTCAAAAAATTCCAGAACGTCAGGTTATTTTGCAAAACGGTATACATATATATATATATACAGATATAGATAGTATATACAATAGTGAGCTCTGGCATTAAACATTTCATTGCTAAACCATTCATCCGATTGCGATGAAACTTTGGTGATATGATGTGTGCATGCTCGCGGTAGTTTCTGTATATAATAGTTAGCTCTGGCATCGTGAAATTATGAAAAATTAATTAGTTAAATAAAAACGAATCGCAGAAATGTATGCAGACTGCACCAAATTGGATAATTCTTTTTTTTGTGTTCGTTATTGTCAAGACAAGGTTTGTATAAAACTACTGGTGAGGTCTGGCATTATGAAATTTGTATAAAAAAATTGCAATAGGTGGCACGCGAGCCGTGAAGACTGAATGTGCCGGGACTGAATGTATGGGATGTGGGAGGGAGGAGGGGAACTTGGGTAGGGGGTTTGAGGGAGGGAGGAGGGGAACTAGGGATCGGGGAGGGTAACCTGAATTTTTAGGCAATAACAAAGACCCTAACTACAAACAAATCGTTAAAAGCATTTCAAGCTTTAGGTAGCTAATGAGTTTAAAAGTACATTTTCTTCATTCCAACCTCGACTACTTTCCAGAAAATTTAGGATATGTGAGTAAAAAGCAAGGTGAACGATTTCACCAAGATATTAAGGAGATGGAAAAAGGATACCAGGGAAGATGGAGCATCTCAATGATTGCAGACTACAGTTGGACGCTTGAGAGAGACCTTCCAGGTGCTTCCTACAAGCGAAAATGTACCAAAAGGAGTCTCACTGGGAAAAAGAAATGTATTTAGTGCTTACTAATCAATGTATTTTAGATAAAAAAATAAGTTTTGTTACGCAATTATATACAAATAATTTTTTTTTAGGCTTTTATCTTTTAATTATTATTTTTAATTGTTAAACTAACGTTTAAGACAAGATTTTTATGCATAGCACAGAGGGTAACAATTATTATAAGCAATAATTATCAGCCTGAAACACTCATCCACATTGAAAAATCTTCCGAGAAAAGATACATGACGCCAACGGGACTTGAACCCGTGCCTTTCTAATTGCCGGTCAGCTGCTCTCCCAATTGAGCTATGGCGTCTTATCTTATACCAAGGGTATAAGATAAGCCGCCATATCTTTTTGGAAGATTTTTCAATGTGGATGAGTGTTTCAGGCTGATAATTATTGCTTATAATAATTTTTATCTTTTATTTTAAGATGATAACTTGTTTAACGTAGATACCTACATTGTCAGAAAATGTAACGTTTTGTGACAAAATGTAAGTCATTTTCGGATTCAGCACACCCAAAAACATAAGAATTACGCATAAAAACCAAAACAGCTCTCAATTTTTATTTTTTGTAGACCTGTGTAGTTAACATACTTAAAAATATAACCTTTTGAAGACTCAGTTTTATTTAGCACACAAATCATAGTTTTATTTAATGAGCCGATTAGAAAGAAGCCAACAGCGGAGTATTTTTTTTTTAAAATCACTTTTTCAAATACGTGGAAGACTTTTAAGAGTCACTTTCTTTTATCAGCTTAATTTTTTTTAAACCTTTGTTACTGTAGAAGTGCACATATGCACTAAAATGGTGCTTTCTATAAAATGATTTGCTTGTATGCTGGTTGAAGAGAGTGCTCGTCGTACGACATCGACGATCATTCTCTTCCTTCTTAATAACTGTCTTAATCAAAAAAATCCTTATGAAATCAAAAAAGACTAAATATTCTTGAACAATGACGTCACGTAAGATCTCTCACTAGGACCCTTATTGTACCGTCTTGTACTTGACTTGTATGAAGGCGTAATCGTATTTACAATTTAGGTTATAGGTACGTTTATACAGCACATACTACAGTAGATTCGAAGTCTTTTCCTACTCGAGATGAACTTTTACGATGTTCTTGAACTTTGAAAAATTAGCGAATTAAACTCTATCAAATTTTGGTCAGAAGGTATGTATATTTTTTTGGCTGAAGTGTGTTGATTAGATGTAAATTGAAATGGCAGAACTCAAAATAAAGCAGTTGATAGCGAGCGAAATAATCCAGTTACCAGGGTTTTTTAAATAAAAATGATCAAAGCAAATGGGTGGCTTTTGAAAAACATTTCGTAATTATGACGTGTTTGCAAATCTGATCGTTAATTCAGTGAAATATTCTGATATTTCCATGAGATTAAGGTCACCTCAGGAGGCAAGACTTTTCTAAAGTGTTAACGAAATTACGAACTTTTTTCGATTTATTAATAAATACATTGTCCATTCCTATTTTATTAACGAAATTCTTCAAATCAACTTTCCGGGGTACTCATACAATATACAATAGTTGTTTAAAAAGCAATATGCTTAAAACCAATTTCCATTGCTCTCTATAGGGTAAACAGTCGATGGCATTAGGTTCGGAGCTTGATTGACTAAAACCTGTTAATTACTTGCTACGTGATCAAGCAATTCTATCTCGTTCGGTAATGTTTAAGCCCGTCGTTTATTATTTTTCTTTCTCTAATTTTCTCCTTCCTTTTTTATCTCCTCTTAATCATTCTGTTATAGTCCTTATCTATTATTTGTTTTATATATATGTTCACTATCGGTTTTTTGTTTTATTCATAAAAAAAAGATTATTTTCTCTTTCTTAAATTGCGGTATACATGTCTTTTCTCAGCCTTTTTTACTCGAACTTTACTCTAAAAAAGGTGTAAGATGTATTAATCAATTTATTTAAATTAAGATATTTCGAGCAAAGTATTTCGAATAAAGGCGCGCAATACCTGATTTAACTTTTATACACAAAATTTTAAGTAATAACATTAATTGTACCGAACTTATTTCCCTAGTGAATTTTAATATACCTTTAAGACGTATACAACAACAGATCATTTTTTTCTAGAACAACGTATTATATTAGCCCATTTTAGAAGTAATTAAAGTAGTAATATCCTACGTATTAACTCCTTTAAGACAAAAGGTGAGTTGGGCAAGTTAAATTCTGAACCCTGGTTATTATCTCACTCTGATGGTAATCTTATCTCACCTCGGTCCCCCTAGTTACACCCTGATCTCCCAGCGGACCCTAATTACTAGTTACCCTTTAAATTCCAACAGAATAACGCTATCGGGTTTCAGGTTCTCTCGTCAGATTGGCTTCGTCTCAACTTCTAGATTACCTGTCACTCCTTATCATGTAAATAGGTATTATAAACAAAATCCCTATGGTGGCGGTGTAAAATGGTATTAATAATAATGTTTTATTCCAGAAAGTATGCAGGGTTAGTGCAATTCCGTATTTCTAAAAAAACGAAATAATAAATTAGGCAAGATAAACAATGTGAGTAATTAGGCAAGAAAAAAACAGTGAAAAATATTGTACACAGAAACTACAAAACCAGCCGTTTTTGACGAACAAGCAGACCCGGACACACGTTTCTGTGGCTAACAATACCTTTATAACCAACGCCATCAAATCCACACCACGCTGCCCGCTGCCCGCTGCCCGCTGCCCGCTGCCCGCTACCGCTTGGCCAGATATATTATGTATTTCAACCAATTTACACGAAACCTTGACAAATTATATACCTAAAAACCTTCCTCGTGAATCATTCTATCTATTGGTGAACCGCATGAAAATCCGTTGCGCAGTTTGAAAGATCTAAGCGCACATACAGCGTGAGCGACTTCATTTTATACTTAGTGAAGATAAAGATAAAGATATTTGACCAACTCCCGTCTCCAGAGGCCATCAAGGAGGACTCCACCGAGGCAATTATGGCAGTGATTTTTTTTATTATTTTTTTTTTACATTAGCTCCAAACAAAGGCCCCGTGAAAATCCCCTGAGGGCCTATGTCGTCTTTTGGGATCCTGTGTGGAGGGTCTTTTAAGGGAAAAAAGGAGAGGAAGTTCTGGGAAAGAAAAGGATATAAGGGGTGGGTAGGAATCTTGAGGGCCCGGGAAAAATAAATCTCCTCAGGGCCTATGTCATATTTGGGGATCCTGTAGAGGGTTTTTTTAGGAAAGGAAGGAGAGGAAATTCTGGGAAGGGAAAAAGTGTGAAGAGCGGGTAGGAATCTGAACAAACCTCATCCCATCAACCCGGGCATTAAATGCTAAATCACCAAACATAGCGAACTACTTGGGATGACCTATGGCAGAGGTGTTGGATATCTAATAAATGGTTCACTGGGCGGCGGTACCCAAATTTGCCTCCCAAACTCGCCTCCCAGAAGTGATGACAGTATTCTTCGATTAGCATATTCTGCGCCATAAGCTTCCTATTCTGTGGCAGAAAAGTGCTCTGCAAGATTGCACTCGTCCTTACAGAAACATTTCCGTAGCGCTGCGGTATCTCAGTAGGCGGAATAGTTGGTGAGAAGCAGTTATTGTAAGCCACTTATAGCTTTTGCCAATGAAATGCAGTGTAATCTACCCACAGTTCTGATACATATAGCGATGTGCAATGTGCATTGAATAGTGTTCCTTAGCTTAAACCGCTTTTCTTCTAATTCACTGTTTTTCAAAGTCAATCGATCTTTGGCATCTATAATATTAGGAAAGCGGAGATAGATAAAGATTTGCGAACTCTCGTAATGAAAGTCACTGCTCTACTACGAAGGTCGTCATTATGAAAAATGATTAATACAACTTCCAAATAAGTAATTTATTAATTAATACATAAGTGATGGATTAACTTATCGCAAAGATTACAATGAACATTAATTGACTATTTAAATAAATGAAGACAATATAAGCGAAACTCAATTTCGCTTATATTGTCTTCATTTATTTAAATATTACAATTTGAGGTTTTACTCATAAAGTTAAAATGAAAAAATAAAATATTAATTGACTAGATGCTCTTACTTGATTTGGCCCTGCTAACTGGCGGGAAAGTGCGCGTCCAACTCTCAGATGCCTTCGGCAATTACCGAAACCATTTGTACGTAAGACACGAACACCGATAGATGGTACTCTTCTAATATCATACTTAACTGACACCTTTTGGGTTAAGGCAAAACTTCGTATTACTAATTATACCAATTAAACCACGGAGAAATTTCGGAGTGTGAAAAATGCATGAGCAAACGTGTTCGATAACCTTTGCTCTTGCATTTTTCTAGTGGAAAGAATGTGAATACAAATATTCAATGCAAATATTATATTTGCATACTATTATCTATTTTGCCGCATAAAAAATAATCGTTCTTGTCTTCAATATTCATTTTTACAAAGCAAGCACGTGAAAAATACATTAAATATCACAAAGCCATAAAACGCAGTCAAAAAGCATTAAAAAAACGATTAAGCTAAACGTCCATCATAAAAGTAGTAAGTACCTACCTATTTAACTCCTAGCACAATCTATTTCCCTAGCGCTAGTCCTTTGCATGTAAGTGCGCAGTTTTTGCATCAAAAACAGCATTCCCCAAAATCCATAATAAAATTTTATTTAAGCACTTTCGTAAATATCGATAAAAGCGAACGAGTTTATCTAAAATCTAAACCATTGATTTAGAGTACACTGCAATGTAAAATGAATTTACATATGTAACTACATGTTTCTTAAATTAAATAAAAATACACAAGATAAAAACATGATTGTAAATGATAATTCAATTTAAATAAGTCGAAAATTAAAATAAATGATAACTTAATTTAAATATGTCGAAAATTATTTAATTTAAATCGTTTAAATTTAAAATTATTTAATTGAAATTTATTTAATTTACCTGTAGAAAATAATTCAGTCAGTGGCTAGAGTTTTCTTAAATATGAACTTTTCACGAAATATGATTGTTAACATTTTCACTAAAGAAGAAAAAAATACTAATAATCTAAATGCAAATATATATTTTTTCTTTATTCATTTTGTTTATTACAGGATTGTTTTACATGGTATTTCGACTACCAAGCTAGGCAAATTCCCGTATTATGGTAGTCGAAATATGAAAGAGAACAAGACACAGAAACATTAAAAGATAACGGTCGGAAGTGCGATAAGTTGCGATTGTTATCATTTTTATTTTTCTGTGCCTTGTTCTCTTTCGTATTTGCATTTAGATTATTAGTATTTTCTTTTTATTCAATGAAAACGATAACAATCATATTTCTTTAATTGATCATATTTAAGAAAACTCTAGCCACTGACTGAATTATTTTCTCCTTTAGATTCTACAGGCGAATCAAATAAATTTAAATTAAATAATTTTAAATTTAAACGAATTGTCGACTTATTTACGATGTATGTACCAAGAACAAAGCTGTCATTTTTTTCTGACACGGATCACATTGTAATAATATTATCAATTTCTGTTGCCGATTACGTCACGCACGGTAATTTTTACGCCGGAATTCGTCCCGAGCGTTTTGATAAACCGTGTTTTTATCAATTTCGAGAACTATTTTTAACTTTACGAAAAACCCAAACACCATTAAACCGTTTGTAAAATTCAGAACCCGTAATGTACTCCGTGTTACGATCTTCGTGGTTCAGGGGTAAGGCTCTCGACTAGCAATCCGGAGGTCGCGGGTTTAAATCCCGGATTTGTGTTTTCACAATTTAACCATTTAAAACAATATAACATATATCTATAACACGTTCCAGAGTGCAAGACACTCTCAGCATCGTCCTGATGTAAGACCACCATTCAGAATTAAATCGTTGCTTGACATAGTTTTAGTCCCCACCTTCCATCCCCTCATCTCCTCCCGCTTACTACTTACTACTTACAACCTCACAAATTCCTTCAGCCTCTCAATATACCCCAACGTGGGATTCCATAGTCTCACCGCCGCGCCGGTTCCAGGTAGTTGCGAGCAATTGGGACTCTTGTGCGGTATTCACACGAAAAAGTACTTCGTGTGAATATATTTTATTATAAAAAAATATTTTTCATTAGAATTCCTCATTGATAAGTAAATCTAAAAATTCCGTCATTTAAATTCGGTGGCATATTCGATTTCATTTTAACATTTTGGCATTTTTTAACGGTTTAGTCCCAGAATTAAACAATGGCGCTTTCAATCGACATTTGGTCATTTTTCCTATTGAAACTCCCACCTTGCATTTGAAATATCAATGCCTTTCACACATAGCTTTACAGACTCGAACATAAAATAGCTTTAAATAATTTCAAAAGCTTTCGCAGTCGCATTGGGGCGGTTTTGTGAATATCTCCATTTGCTGTATTTTTCTATACACGCTTCGAATCCACGTCTCCGCTTGTTTGGTAAAAATGTTTATGAATGGTGGTAATGTGAAATCCTTGTACAAGAGTATTAGAAACGCTGTGCAAACGAAACACGAATTATCCAAAGTATTTCCGTGACGGCTGAATTTTAATACCATACCTTTGCGTCAAAGTCATTCTTTTGGTCATATATGTTGTTATCAGAAAACTTTTGTACGCAGTGTTACAAAGAAGTTTAAAAAATATTATAACTCTTCCTTTAATTAGTGTCATCTCCCTAGAGTCTAGGGCAGGGATGGCGAACCTTTACGTATCAACGTGCCATTTTTCTGAAGAAATGTTTAATGAGGTCATAGATGTGCCATCAAATAATTTTGACTTTGTGATTATTGGGAAAATAATAATAATAAAACATACACCGCTTTGTCACCTTTACTAATCATGGCATATTTCTGTGTCCACCAAGTTTGAAATAATTCTCTGATACTCTTACTATCTTGCACTTTTATTTTTTTGCTGAACTATAGATATTAAATAACATTTAAATCATAGATAAAACTCAAATAAACTTTAAAATACAATTATATCAACGAAATTCGTTATTATGTTATGCATCAAGAAACGATGTGTCATTCATTAGCAATAGATTAACCATTGGATTAAATGGTTCAGCTCTAGAATGGATAAAAAGCTACCTTTTCAAACGTCCCCAAGTTGTCAAAATTAATGGTGTGCTTAGTTCACCAAAAATAAGTCATTTCGGCATACTTCAAGGTACCGTTACTGTTTATTATATATGTTAATGACATATTCATACAAAAACTAAACGGAAAAATAATATCTTATGCTGACGATACTGTCATAATAATTGAAGGTACGGATTGGAATACTGTTAATAACCTAGCTAACATTGATATTAACATATTGAAAAATTGGTTCAATAAAAATCTCCTCTCTCTAAACACTGAAAAAACAAAATTTATCCCATTCTCTATCAATAAATTCAAATTAGAACCAAATTTAAACATCATAATACACCAAAGTAAATGTAATAAAACTAACTGCAATCAAGATTGTGCTATACTTAGTCCAACTCCCAAAATCAAATATCTTGGTGTATATATAGATCAACATTTTAAATGGAAAACACATATTTGTGAACTCGTCAAAAGGATTAGGAAATGTATTTATATATTTATTAGACTTAGAAATATTCTTAGCTTAGAAAACCTAAAAAGAGTGTACTATGCAAATGTTCAATCTATATTGCAATATGGTATTATTGGCTGGGGAGGAACATATGACAATATTTTAAATCCCCTCAAAATTGTTCAAAGGTTGATAATTAAGGTAATCTTGAAAAAACCGTCTACATTTCCTACTGAAATTCTTTTTTCAATATTCAATGTGCCTATAATAGACAAAATCTATAAAAAATATTCAATACTTCAAATTTACAAAGAAATACAGTTAAATACTCGTAACTTCCAATTCAATACATCAGCAAGATACCAGAAAACTATTAAAATTCCTAAATTTAATACTAAGGACATTTTAAATTCCTATCTTTATCTGGGCATAATCTATTATAACAACCTCCCATTAAAATTAAAAACCATCGAAAATATGCAGGAATTTAAGCCCAAATTAAAAAATTACCTTAAACTGCTATAAAAGTCCCAAATATGTTTACTTTGTATTTTAAAGTCTGCTATTTTATAAATCATTTATTCCTTCTTTTTTCTTTCATTTCTTAGTTTCTAAATCTCTGAGTCTACTATTGTATAAATCTTGCGTTCTTTCTTACGTATCCTTTACTTACTTATTACAATAATTTTTGTTACTAACTTACATGATTCTTCCATTTATAATGATTTTTTTAATTTATATTATGATTTTTTTAAACTCTTCAGGATTTTTATTTTTAAATTTAAACAAGATTTTTTAACCTACTTATTATTTACAATAGTCGTTATTACTAAATTACACGATCATTAATTTACTAATTGAGCTAGAACTCCCTCACCAAATACAAGAGCATTGTCTCTTTATGGTGAGGAAAGGCTATTTTTTTTTTTTTGTTAACCTTATGTAACTATGTAACTGTTGTAACTTCATATGTATTTTTAATTAACATTGCCAATAGAAACTCGCGATGTAGATTTTAGTTACGAAAACAAACGAGTGAGCGCCGCGCTTCCCTCCGCCACCCCGCTCACCGCACCGTACCCCGCGTATTTCAGCCCGCGTACCGCACCCGAACTTTCTGTAGCGTAGGGATCACTCGGGTTCGCTCGGGAACACTTCACACTTTTTTTCTTAGTGCATAATAAATTTTGTGATCACTGATCAGTGACGTGCCCAAAATATTATGTCTCGTGCCATTGGTTCGCCATCCCTGGTCTAGGGGATTAAAAGCTCGCTGCTTTCAACCCATCCCATGGGATTTATACTACGCATTCGTACGTGTAATAACGCAATTTTTAAAAACTCCGCCTTCACTCATTGTAGGTAGGTATTTATACGTATTTGATTTTCTATGAAATTAAAGAATAATTTCATTTTATTCGGCATTTATTCCTGTAGTTAAATTTGATATGCTTTTATATTATTGAAATATTTGTTTAGTCCAAGACTCAAATTGTGATTCTCTCCAAAGAGGTGATTATTTTACAAAAAAAATCTAGATTTCATCAATTTGGAGTCAAGAATTAAGTGTAATTACGACTTTTTAAAATTGTAAAATATGATCGGGCAATAAAAACCTGTCAATATTTTGTATATCCGTAATCTATATTATACAGCGACGTACTTGACTTACTATAACCAGTGATTCCTGACATTTTTGGTGTATTTTTTTTATTTTTTCTACAAAAACCTAAAAAAATGGTAGGTGTTGGACAGTTAGAGACGGGGTTAGGGGTTGTTCGGTTACTCGGCTAAGTGACCAGTAACGACATGCAGAAGAATTTTTTTGTTTGTTTGATTTTGAAGAAATCCAAAAAGTCACCGGAGACCAAAATTTCATTTACATTTTTTACTCCAAATAATGTCAGGAATCACTGGTTAAATTGTTAAGTAAGTCAAGTAGTCCCTTAACACCCTATATAATTGCTTTTGTTTTTTAAAATATTATTAATTTTGCAAGTATTTTAGTTTTAATTATAGTGACAGCTGTTTCTGTTGCTTACAAGGCATTTTAAAATTGTAGTTAAATCACTTTGAGACGACTTTTTTTATGATTCTAATAATATAAGAAAAATGAAATGTGAAATAGATAGAAATATTTAAAAAATTATGACTTTTAATTTCAACTTTGAAGGTATCTAAATTAGCTGAGAAAATAATTGTAACAATATATATTGTAACAATATACCCCCCACACACGCCCTGCTTATTTATGGGGGTAAATCGAATACATATATTATGTAATTAATTATTGTATAAAATTTATTGTAATTTATGTATCTTTTTGTGATTAAAAAAAAAAATATATTTTTATTTATTATGTGGGGTACTTTGAAATCTACTGACTAAATGACATTACTGCTATGACTATGTTATATATGTTTGGGGTTTATAAACATACTAAGAAATAGGGAAACTTTTTTTCTTACTTTATTTATTGGTGTTACATTGGGGTCATTCGTTCATTTATTCCTAATATAACACTAATTAATAAAGTAAGGAAAATATTTTTTCTCCACTACTTCGTGTGTTTAAAAAACCTAAGCAATACGACACATTCACACACGTCATGTCATTAACGGCATTATTATATAGTAGGTGCGTTGGAATCAATTAGCGAAAGTAATTTTTAATGGGTGTTTATAATCTAAAATTCCTATTTTTATGTAGGTAGTGCAATTGTTTTGAAGCATATCAAATGATTAAATATAAAAGTGTATTTTTTATGTTACTGCAACAATAAAAATATAAAATTTATATTGCTACTTTCATATTTTGCATTCAGTCCCCTTCCGAAATCACGGGCGCCCATAAATCATACAGCAGTTCCTGCCGGTCCGGCTCTGGCTCCGCCTATGTCCGACCGTTCCGGTTATTCCGCACGGCACGGCAGCCGTTTCGGTGCGTTTTCCGGGCGAGCGGCAGCGCCGGATTGGGGTATTTTATGCCTTGCTGTTGTTATACGGGATTCGCCGTATGATTTATGGCCAGGTCTTGCGCAGCATCTTCCGCTTTTGTTTTGAGGAAAATAGTCTTGTATTGTCGTGCTTTTAAATACCATATGAATGTCATCTACATAAAATAAAATGTTTCCTGATTAAAAATGTTTCCAAATTAGACAATAAAACGATGATAGATATCGAAAACTTAATACGAATAGTAGAAATAAAAAAACTAATGTAACATTTTTCAGTGCTACATAATTACTGGCTGCAAAATAGGAAAGAAGCAATTTTAAATTTATATTTGTATGGCCGCAGTAATACATAAATAAGCTTTTAAATTTAAACATTTGATGAACATCTAAACTATTGCATTACCTAAATTTAGAAAAATTATATATAATACTAGCTGACCCGACGAACTTCGTACCGTCTCAGAATCAATAACTGTTGAATTAAATAAAGTTTTTTTATGAAGTTAAAAATTACACAGTGAAGAAATGATGGATGCGCTACTGTCCGTATTTCGTTTTTGTCAGTATCAGAGATGGCGTTGTGTACGGATTTATATTTTTGTGATTTTCTTACTTTTACAATTACTTACGGGAATTCGGGAGGCGGATACGGGAACCATTTATTGAATAACCAACACCTCTGCCATAGATCACCCCAAGTGGTTCGCTACGTTTGGTGATTTAGCGGGGATGCCCGGGTTCATGAGGTGACTTATGTCCAGGTCTTGACAGTTGATGCGCCTGCCCACCTGCTGCGTGGCGTGCCGGATCGAGATAGACTGGTTGAGGGAGGCCTTTTGACCTTTCCAGCCGGACTCTCTCGACCTATTGCCTTGCACCACTTGCAGAACTTTCTATCCTCCCCATTCCTTAAAAAGATCCTCCACATAGCATCCCCTAAGATGTCATAGGTCCTGTGAGAAATTATTTTCCTCAGGGCCTCCTGTGTGGAGCTTATGTAAAAAAATGCGTTTCATTTCAGAGATTTATTGTAATTATTATTGTATTTTTCCTTTGGAAGTGTGCAGACATACGTTCACCATTTGTCTCATTTTCGACTATTGACATTGAGTGTGTAAGAAAGAAGGGCAGCATTATATGATTAAAAACAAATGCACAACAATCAACGCATTTACATTTGACGTTTTTGAATGTTTGGAATTCATGCACAGTTCAATATTATACTAACTAACTAACTAACCATCACGCCGTTTCCCCGCAGGGGTAGGCAGAGAGGACGGACCGCCAAACAACTCGGTCTTGGCACACACCCTCACAATATTGCTGCAGTTCTTTCAAAATAGGAGATTTCGTTCCATACAAAATGTATGGGGAAAATAATTTTCTTCATAACTATTTGTTTCGTTAACTTTTGTGATGTTTTAATAGTTATTATCCTATCCGGGCGGAGACAAATCCAACAAATTAAAGATCATCAAAATCAGCCCAGCCGTTCTCGAGTTATAAATAGTGCAACTAACCCGACTTTGTTTTATATATTAAATTAATATATTAGAAACAGCCATAGAAAATTACTTTAGCTGATTGGTTCCAATGCACCTGTTATAAATATATAAACTACAATAACCAATGCATGCCTACGCTCTCAAATGTTTTCGATGAAAAACGGTCATTGTTTAAATGAAATTTGGAGCCTTCGGAAGGAGAAAAAACTGTTAAATGCAATAACAAAATAATAAAATTGAAGTCACCACCAGTTCTTCTTCATTTCCTATAAATATTTTAAACATTTGGGAGACGGGTCCATTCGCCGCCATTTGTTGGATAACCAACACCCCTACGGTAGGTCACCACAAGTGGTTTGCTACATTTGGTGACTTAGCAGAGGTGCTTGGGTTCACACGATGAGGTTTGTCTGTGTATTCCCGGTGAATGCGTTTGCTCCCTGTAGCGTGGCGGGGCCGATTGGTAGAGACTGTTGAGGTAGACCTTTGGAACTCTCCAGCTGGATTCTCCCGACCCATCGCACTACCTCCTTGATGCACTACCCACCCCTCAAACATTATTCCAACCCAGAACTTCCTCTCCTATCTTTCCCTAAAAGAACCCTCCACACAGCATCCCCAAAGATGACACAGGCCCTGAGAGATTTTTTTCTTCAGGGCCTCCTGCATGGAGCTAATATAAAAAATATATTTAAAAAAATTAATTAAATAAAAAAATTCTTTCCCAGAGCTTCCTCTCCTCCCTTTATTTTAAAAGATCCTCCACACATCATCACCAAAGATGTCATAGACCTCTCGGAAAATTATTTTCCTCTAGACCCCCCGTGCACTATAAAAAAAAATATTATGTGAGTTGTGGAGCACGTCTTGCTTCATATGCCGTTGAAATTTCAAACAGTTATATTATTTAAATTGAAGAGGAAATAACCAAAAATTTATGAATATTATAGTTTTCTGTGCTAAAGAGCTTGAAGAAAAACATTCAAGCGTCATGTGAATATCGTGAATGTGAAATATTCCTCAATGAACTTTTGCTTTTCAAAATCGGAATCGATTTTGGAACTCAAGCGTAAGAAAGCGTTAGTTACCAAGACTTTTTTTTTGAAAGTTTTATGTGTATTTCATTTGTTTAAATTTTTGGCAGTTCTACATCACTAATGATGACACAAGTTTACCAACGGTGTTTGGAAGCTAAATTTCTGATCGCCTCTCTAATTACATATATTTTTATTGTTAGGCAGGTCTTGTGGCAAACATTTTATAAATACTTTCAGCTTCACAAACCACGTAATTTTATTTTATGTAAATACTAGCAGACCCGGACACACGTTGCTGTGGCTAACGAAAACTTTATAACCAACGCCATCTGTTAAATCAAATCCACACCGCCCGTTTGTCAGCCTGTTGCCCGCTGCCCGCTGCCGCTTGGCCAGGTATATTATGTATTGCAACCAATTTACACAAAACCTTGACAAATTACATAAAAATTAAACCATCCTCATGAATCACTTTATCTATTGGTGAAAACCGCATGAAAATCTGTTGCGTAGTTTAAAAGATCTAAGCGCACATACAGCGTGAGCGACTTCATGTTATACTTAGGAAAATAAAATAATAATAATAATGAAACACTTACGAGTAGTTTTTACATTTAAACAAAAAGAAAATATACATCAACATGTTTCGGAACCAATGGATCCTTTTTCTGGATTCAAATAATTATAATGCTTTGGATACAAAGTTAATATATATTGATTTTTGTGTGAAACAGTGCTTAAAACTAAGTGTTTCGTCATAATTTAGGTAATTGAAGATGGTGCAACAAAGTAATACTTTTACAATAATAATTTAAACGAGAAGTATTTATTTCGTCAGTTAATTGCAAGTATTATTACGGAACATGAGATTTACCCAGAAGTATCTTGGAAAGTTGAGCTGAGCCTTCAGAGTTTGTACTTGAAACATGCTGAAATAGAACCTCCTTCAGATTATATAATGTACGTGCATTAGAAAGTAAAGGTAAAAGCTCTCCAGTGTTTTTAAGACATGGTTGGCGTTGTCAACCCTCCGGGCCAACCCTTTGTTACAGCCCCTGGATGTAATTAATGCGGGGTCGCTGCATTCCTTCCCGCTCTCCAGCATTTTTAATTAATCCCCTCGAGTGGTCGGATAGTTGTTTTCTTTGCAAAACCTCCCGCGCAGATGGTGAAAGCTGAAGGCTCTTATACCTGGTACGGGTAGATTATGCTAAGTCTTGAGGCGGAGTGATTAAAAGGAAATTTGCTAATCAATTTACCTGCTCCAGGTGAAATTGATCAAAAAAATAATTCTTTATCTTGAAAAATACTTTTCAGGTGTTTTTCGTGAGATTATTTCTACGGTGGGCAGAATGTTCAAAGTGTAATCGCTTGGATCTACATTGAATTGAATATCAGACATCACTTACTACCCGACGTGCTTTGTGAGACACTCTGTTCTGATGAACTAGTAGTTCTGTGTACATTAGAACTCCCAACCAAAATAAGTGTGTATCAAATTTTCTCTTCCTATTAATCCTGCCTCTGTGTGTCTCCTTCCTATAACATGGGTCTCTTCAAGACCAATGTTCATTCCTTTCTCTCCTCAAAAAGACCCTCCACATAGCATCCCAGTGTGGAGTTAATGTAAAAAAAATCCTATTATCCTATTAATATTATAAAGGCGAAAGTTTGTATGGATGTATGGATGCATGGATGTATGTTTGTTACTCTTTCACACAAAAACTACTGAATGGATTTAAAAAATTCTTTCAATAATAGAAAGCTACATTATTTGCGAGTACTATAGGCTATATACAGGGTGTCCGTGGGTAAAGTGCATTAACTTCGGGAGGAGATTACACATGATAGTACAAATAAAAAAGGTATATAACTTTTTTCAAAATTCCAACTTTTAGGGGTAGTTTTGAGGTAAAAAGATAAACTTGGTTCGGCGTGTGCGGCCAGATTTATTATTTTCCGCTGTTACGATACGGGCCAATCATAATCGAGTCGGGCGCCCGGCAGTCTCTCAGCAAGTAATATCGTACCTCACGCTAAGGATTTTTAGTAGATACGTCTTTTGTATGGAAAAAAAAGGAATTTCGGAAAAAATTGATAATCTTTTTTACTCCTACCGTCATGTAACCTGTACCATGTACCTCCCGAAGTTAATGCACTTTACCCCCGGACACCCTGTATATTGGTAAGCTCTGGCGTTCTGGAAATATTTATTATAATTTTATTTTCCGGGCGAAAAGCAAAGCGTTGCTTAATAATTGTTTGACGTGCGCTGCCATTTTGTTATGATCCCTTTGGTAGTTAAAATTTATTGCGCGTGTTTGATCGTTACGTTTTAAATATTTGCACGCGAGCTGTTGAGCGAAAAATGAATGTAACGGGTATGGTGGGGGGGGGAGTAGGTGAGGGGGTGGTGAGGGAGGGGGTATATGGGGTGGGGTTAGGGAAGATTGGCAAGGGAGGGGTGGGGGAGGGCGAGGGGGGGGGGGGGGGTGAGAACAGCGGGGGGGGGGGGTAAGGTTTTTAAGCTTCTTAATACCCTACCTACTGTATTATAAATTATATTTATTTTTTTGTTTGTTGGTGTTTTGAAAAGACACTTGGTTTTTGTTGATATCAATAGATGCCGTTAGGCTTAGATGTTCAATCAAGTTCCGACAGATGCTGCCAAGGTTGCCCAAACAGTCAGTGCATCTGGGGTCGGTCAACACTCTCGCTAGCCAGCCCAGACACAATTCGTTGCTGGGATCGGTCGGTTGACCCAACAATATAATATATTATAAACATGTAAATACAAAATTATACCAGATTGTGACAAGGGCCTATTATTTCTTGAAGAGCCCTAACACAATAATTCGTATGTGTCTGCGGATATGGCATATATTACAGCTTGGAATTCAAATAGGTTAATATCTTAATGACAACTCGTTTTTCAATCTTTCAGATGAGATAGGTACCTAATATTGAAAACTCAGTCAAAGTCAGACATCTAATTAAAGTGTGGATTGCTTGAATAATAAAACAGATGTGCCAAATTTTGTAAACCGGAAACGAAAAGTACAAACATCCCTTGATCGAAAAATTCACCATGTACAGCATAAAAATAATATTATAATAGTATGATGTATGTACTAGCACATTCGATAAGATTCTAAAAAATCAAATACAACGAATTTCAGTTCATATTCTTGTTTCGATCTCCAGGAAATTTTTCTGAAATCAAGATGGCCATTCTATGTTAGTTCAAAATTATGTAAAGGTTAGAAAATAAATTTCATTATGGAGGAAACCGAATCGAAATTATATACGGGATAAGAAAAACAAGATTGTAAGATTAAAATTCTTAAATAAGAAGATTGTAAGTTTAACCATAATTTTCAATTAAAATTTATCCAAAATAATTATTGGTATCAAGGTTTAAAGCAAGATCTAAATTTGCATTTAAGATTGTAAGTTTTACCCTGATTTACATAAAGTCGTTTAAAGTATACTTTGGGGGGTATTTCACCATCCTCCTAATAGCTTATTCATACTTTAACGAATATTAATATAAATAAAATACTCGTAATTGACAGAAAACTCAGCCAACTTATCCGATACATAGCCACTATTCACTGATTCGAGTAACGAATAGTAAATTCCGACTTAATAAATAAACCGTTAATCAAAAATATACGTTGTCCTGCGGATGAGCTACAAAGAGGAGGGTGAAAAAAATACCCCCCCTTGATGATGTAAAGTTAATATATATAATTTAATAATAAAAACTTATTGATCCATCGTAGTCAAGCCATTATTTTCATTACAGTTTAAGTAAAAAATCTAACTGTTTTAGAAAAATGAAACAATACAACTTTGTATAAACCAATTATATAATGTGCAAATCCGACCGGTTTCGGAACAAACGTTCCTTCGTCAGGGAAAGCTTATACTAATTTGACAGTTTCGAACAATGTTTTATTATGGTAGGGGGTGGAGCCGTTGTTAGTTAATAATGTAGATTAATTAATTAATTTATATTGGAAAAACAACTCGTAATTTTGAAATCAGAATCAAAGAACATTTAAGGTGTCTTAATAATAATAATTTTTCTGAGTTCGCTAACCATATCATTGAAAATAACCATGAAAAAAATACAGGGATAAATATTCTTCATATTAATCATAAAGGAAAACGTTTAAATAACTTAGAAGCTTTGGAAATTAAAAAAATCCCTTAAAAATAATGAATCTATTATCAACAAACAAAAAATATTGTCATATAGCCCAATCATGGATTTGTTCCCCTACCCACCCACTCTACACTAATACCTACCCACCCAATCTACATTATTAACTAACAACGGCTCCACACCTACCATAATAAAACAGTGTTCGAAACTGTCAAATTAGTATAAGCTTTCCCTGACGAAGGAACGTTTGTTCCGAAACCGGTCAGATTTGCACATTATATAAGTGGTTTATACAAAGTTGTATTGTTTCATTTTTCTATAATGGATAACCACAAAGTAATAGCTACATTCAAAAATATCTAACTGTTTTGTTGAAACTTTATGTTACCCTCATATTTGTAAGAGACTTCGTTTGTTAGCCGTAATACCATCGTGTTGTTGAATACACCGAGTTTCAGTAAGGTAAAAATTCATTTTTGTTTTTATCTAAATATTTAAAAGGCTGTATTAAATACACCTTACCTGTTGTGAAGACTTTTTTTAGAGATATTTAGACGCCGTGGCCGTTTACTTAATATTATGGTATACCAATGGGCAAGAGTTAAAATATTTTATCTCCATAAATCAAAACAACGAGAAAATTGAATATTTGCTACCCTTAGAACGTTAAATTTTTATGAAAAACTTGATGATGATGTTTTTAGATCCATATTGTACTATCTCCAACACGTGAAAATACCAATTAATTTTAACAATATGTTTTCCGAGAGATATTTTCAGCAACAAGATAATTATTAAATTGAACCGTGGAGAAGTATCTTTGTACTTATATAATTGCCTGGAGATAATTCCAATGCAGCAAAAATGTTAAAAAAAACATTGTTCGATGCATTTTGTACTAGTCTATAAACATGTGAAACATGGTGTCACAAGCGAATCAGCTCGATAGAACAACTCCAGATCCAATATAATAATGCTATCAGAATTAAGGATACAGAAGGTTCAGCAGTGCATCGAAAATGTTTACGTAACCAAGACTAATGGATTCGCCAGCCTGATGAGACCTGACGGGTCACTGGAGCCAGGATGCGGCTAATGGTCTCCGACAACACGGTGGTGAACACAGCCTTCCACTACCAGTAGTTTTATTCCGAGATTGATTAATTTTGTACATTTAACCATCAAAATGAGAAGAAGGTGTCTGAAGTCGATAATGCAACCGTAGCAATTCTCTAACGACACTCACATAATGTATTAAGCACCCACCCCACGTAAATTAATTCCGTTTTGCCCAGAACCGAGTACTCGCGGTCTTTTAATCAAACACATTTTATTTTTGAACTCCCTGCAATAATAATTCATCTAGGCATTTCAAGTAGACGGTATGCCAGCAGATATTATACAGTGTTCAGCTTACTGTACATATAATTTGACCCTAGATCCTCAACGTAGGTACAGTAAGTTTCAACAATAGATGAACACCAATAAAATTCTTTTCATTTTAAAAGATGTCCAGTTTTATAACCAGTCGAACGACAGACCAAACTAAAAACTTTTTTCTCGGAGTGCTTTCGATTTTTTGGAGCTCATTTTGAATACTTTCCGCCAACATTAAAAAAAACATACATCCGAACTTTAATATGGAGACATACAAACTGATTATAGTTCTACATAGCCAATGAAATCCTCTATCTTTTATCAATTATCACATAATATATTCGTAGGATTTATAAAAAAAAATTATAAAATCGTAAACTTCAACTTAATTACTTGCAAATAAGGGAAAATTTGCCAAAATTGGCAGCAAAGCAATCCAAGGTATTTTAAATAGTGCCATATTATGGCAAAAAGCGCTCCAGTGGTTATAAGGTTAAAATTTAGATATCGGGACTATGTTGGACACGATTCAACGCTTATTAGTTAGGTGATGGCTATGAAATTCGAATACCGTCCAAGACTTGAAGGTGTAAAGAAAAATAATCTTAGGAGGCTAGTATATTAAGTGTCGTTGATTTGAATTTTTGTGATAACGGTGTTCTGAAAATGGGACAATTTTTATAAATTGAAATGCCGGCTTTGAATAGGTGATATTAGTTTAAAAGCTTATTTGACGAAGGTCAAAACTGAATATCAATCGATCTTACATTCTAACGCTAAATTGTCCAAACTTATTTCAAATTTCAACCAAATGAAAAACTTTTATAATTTTTTAAAAATATTATTTGTCTTCTCATTTTTCCAAGGCAGCTGGAGCGAGATTCATAAATAATTATATTTACTTTAAATCGCAAATAATATCCAAAGCTGTGTCTAAAATCACGTGAAAGAGTGACTATCAATCTGAACTCCACGAAACGTAAAATAAAACCTTCAAATTATATGCATTTTTTTATATTTTTGCTATTGAGTTGAACCTTGGCATTGCCACCGACTTTTCATAAGTTTATAAGTACCATCAGCAGTCATAAAAGTTACCTCTCATCCTACTAAAAAATCTAAAATGAACGCATTCACTAAAATCTTTTATTTTGTATAAATCTGTCGTGATTAATTTTTGGGTTATTACGCCATGTTTCACTTCCTCGTTCATTTGACAACGTTTCGGATAGCGTTATAGTGTTATAGCGTTATAGTGGAGGAAGGATAATGGAAGATGTTCGGTCCAGAAATGAAAACACGCTATCATTGTTTTTTTTTTCACTTTTCTTACCTACGTGTTCAGACATTTCCAAAGCCGACTGATCAGTTAACTGTTCATACATAACCCTAGTTCTGCAGTGGTGTTGACATTGTTACCATGTTACTTGATTAATTTTTCCCAGCATGAAAGGCAAACATTTGCGCTGCAAAAATTTAATTGCCAACTTGCCCGGAGTTTCAGGCGAAAAGTACTCGTACCAACTCGCGCTGTGCTCACTGCTCGTGTTTTTGGAATAAAATGTTAAAACATTTGCGCAAATTAAAAGTCATTTTAGGAATATTGCGAAGGTTTAAAGAATTTCGCAATTAGCATTGCTAGTGAAATCAAATGGTTGTTTTTCCAATTATTTTGCAATACAGTAAGTACAGAAAATGTATTTACAAGTAGGATCTCCTGGAAACTGAACCTCATCTAGATAATAGGTCGATATATTTTTTTTAAGTGCAACATACTTTGGCGCCGTTAGTGATTTGGGATTCGGATGAAACGGAAATGCGTCACAACTCAGTTCCACACAAAGATATTCAGTTCTAATATAATGCGGTAAATTCGCATCTCAGCGCGTGCCTCCCATAGCGCAGCGGGCAAGACGTCAACGGCCAGAGAGGCAGACATCAAGCGAACGGTGGTTCGAATCCTACGAAATCCAAAAAAAAAAACATTTTTATTTTCATGAAATCCTTATCCAATATTCAAACCACTTTAAAATAAACAGGCAAAATAAAATAAAGCGACATCTAGCAAATTTTGTAGTTTCATCTCTAACACGTGTGAATTAAACACTCTATTTTTTATTTATTGCTTGTAAAATGAGTGTATTTTGTTTTCGACGTTGCAGAACCGGGCCTCTTTATATTCGCTTTCGGTAGCTGCTCCGTCCAACATTTCAACATCTCTCTTCAGTATGGTAGTGTCGGGTTTTTCTGATGAAGATGAAAGAGTGTATTTTATTCAATAACCCCACCTTGAAAATATCGAATCATTTCAATACATGTCTTCACTAGGTAATCAGTAGGTCGGCAATTATTTCAAAGATTCTCTACATTCGCGACCCTGCGCTGGCTGGTGTTACGCAGAACGTTAAATATAATTATTAATCGCCGAACCGCCGCAGCATGGTTGAGAGAAAACGAACTGGTAGATTGGATTTAGAAAAAATAATACGAATAACACAATAGAATTACATGTGGGGTTCAAATTACTGCATCAAATA
Organism: Limnephilus rhombicus; assembly: GCA_929108145.2. Lineage (NCBI taxonomy): Eukaryota > Metazoa > Arthropoda > Insecta > Trichoptera > Limnephilidae > Limnephilus > Limnephilus rhombicus. The sequence goes on from OV815283.1 coordinate 50,302,699, forward strand.
CACGCGCCACAGAAACACTGACTCTGATATCAATTTATAATGCACTTTATAATTAAGATTTAAGTGGTTTTTACAAAAAAATATATATATAATAATAATAAGTTTGGACAACTTATATAGCGCTGTTTTTGCGAAAAATCGCCTCAAGAGCGCTGTAAATATATATTGTGAGTTAAGGCGAGTTTGTAGCACCATCTTCACAGGGAATTCCATTCTACGCTATCAGTGCCCATGGATCTCAAACAAATTCGTCCTCGTAATATTTTTAATTAGGATTTTTTGTGTGAAATGGGTTATGATTGATCTGTACAACGGCATTTATTCAATTGGTGAGAAAAGTAGATTGTAACGATAAGAACTCTAAGCAAAAATTCTTATGGTAGCGTGTAATGTTGTTACGAGGCGAAACATTACTTTTACTCTGGATTAATAGAATTGCCATAAGCTTTGTTAAGACAAATGATTATAATTATCAAGGTATGTGTTAGCGGTGATAGTAACATTAATATAATTAACATAAACAGCATCAGAACATTCAGAACATCAAAGTTCAATATTCAAATCAGTAAGTTTGAATTCAACTAGTCAAGACCCAATTCAACTTTTCGAAAAATATATTTTTTATAAAACATTTAATCAAAGAAAATTCATAAAAGTAGTATAGCAGTTTTCATAGTCCTCCTCACTAGGGTTCATGACTTTATAGTGCGTACGAATTGAAAAAATTAAGAATACCCAATAATTGGCAGGTATCACATATTTTGCCCCCGCAACATATTTTCTATTCCCCGTACCTTGTACACATCTCCTGGAAATATCCATCACTTTACGCTCGTAACATAATAAACATAACGCAACGTTAATTGGACTCTTCATATGAGTAACTCGTCATCCAAGCACCTAACTCAACAGCGATCTTAGTCGTCGTCAAAATAAATATACATCAAAGTTACTTGTCAAAAAAGCAGTCGGTCAGAAAATAATTGATCGTCACAGTAAATAATAAGTAAGTAGCCATAAAAGTGACTTTTCATCAAAATGCATGCAACGGAGTAACTGCATCAAAGTAAGACGATGTCAAGGCAACTTATCACCGGACTCGTGGCTGATTATCAAAGTAGTCCTCATTAAATAACTATCTACAAGTAACATCAATGTAATACAAAAAATATCATTACTTTGGATTTTTTCGTTACCCTAGATTCATAACCATTCGTCCCACAGATCGCGCAAAACGTTAATTTGTTTCTAGTGTCTCGAGTGAAAGAGATAGAATGATGCCATCTCAAGTACCTTCCTAGATCGCTTGTTAATTAGTAACGTGGGTGCGCTTGCCTCACAGTGACGTCTTGTGCACGAGTTATAGATCTTTGAACGTCTGAGAGACAAATGTTTTTGAATAGTGTAACTTTTGACGAGACTGCAAGTTATTTTGAAAACATTGTTTTTAATGAGTTCTGGTTATACAGAGTAAAAGTAAGTATATGATATTATTCTATATGAGTTATTATTTATAGTTAAATCTTATTTTATCGTTCAAGTATTATTATGTGTATTTTACATCAAATCTTTTTATTTTATTTTAGAAGGATGATCGGCAAATTGAGGACTATTTGAATCGTTTATCTGATTCTGGTGATGATGATTTGACCAGTCAGCAAAAGGATGTAGAAATGAGTTTTCCATCCTTCAAAACATCCTTCACGAAACATCCTTCATGATGATTCGTGAAGGATGTTATGGAAAAGTTGACCGAACCGTGGTTACAAGTAAAAGACATGAAATGCCAACTTTGAAGAGATGCCTAAAAAGAAAAATCGCTGGTTGCGCGAACAAAATTCTCTAAAACGTCCAAGCGCTTTGTTATGCTATTCTGTGCACTATGCCTACGCGCATTAAAGAGTTTTCTGAGCGTTGGATGCTCCCATCAACTGCTTCAGGCAAAACTTGGCAGGCAAACTTTTCCTAGCATTGTGGATGCGGAATGGTGCAGAGAATCCACTGTTGCTGGTTTTGGTGCGTTTACGCGACATTCGACATAATAGCATCGAGAATGGTGTTATTATGTATTTCGGTCCGGTCCGCATATCACGTTTTATTGTTTTTGGCGGCTGTGGTTGGGACAGTCGTTAAATTGCAGTATTATTGCTGTTTACGGCTAGAAAAAAATAAGCTCCAAGCTTTTTTTTAATGCTGAATAAATAAATAGCAATAATTATTATACGCCTCAAAATGAAGGGAAGCGCCGCATGCACAGTATGTATGGAAGGACCGTGCCAGATACAAACCTAAGCACACACTTCAACACATCCTCGATTACATATCTGCCCTAAAAAATAACGTAGCGCCACAGCACAATACCACTTCAGGTACCTACTAAATCTTGACATCCGTATATAGGTTATTTATTTTATTCATCATATTCATTGAAGTCATGCACAAAAATACATTTTCAAATACAAACTAGTTTTCCATAAAAAGCGCAGGACGATATTTTCACAAAGTTTTAAATAACGGGAATTTTATTTGTTCAATTTGTGTCAAAGGATGAATAAATTCACGGAAGCTTTTTGTGCTCGTATCTATTGTAAATCCCTTTTGTTCGATTATATTTTTATAAACGGCATCGGCGGATTTTTCTAAAACGACAACATTATTCATATGAGCGGAGCAAATACAAATTGTGTCTGAACACTTTTTGAAAAATTTGCTGGCCTAATGCCTGCCGTACCTTGAGTAAGCAGGTAATATATATATATATATATATATTACCTGCTTACTCAAGGTATATATATTTATTTTTATTGTGTAATTCAACCCATGATAAACAAAAGTTAGGGTAGAAGCCCAAAAGTTAGTAGTTCAAACTTCATCACACTTGACTTTCATATCGACGAATAACGTGAATTTGAAATGTTGACATTTTAAAGGTCCCCGCCTAACCGCCGATTTTCGGCTCATTTAAGATATTGATCAAACTTTGGTAAGCTGTTAAGTACAAAGGTTATCATCTTTATGATTTTCAGCTTGCTCAAAATTTGATTGAAGGATTATACACTTATACAGGTCGAAAAACAATGTTTGTGGAAAACGTTGAATTGCTAAACATTCAAAACACCACTGATCGTTGAACACACCATCTATGACTTAAAGAAAAACTTTGATAAAAATAACTTTATTGTATGATGTAGGCCTCGCAAAGTGCTTACCCGTGCTGAGCTACTTTACAATTTTAATAGATACAATGCGCAATTTTTTTCATTTACACATTTTACATTGACTCACATTTTACATAAGTAAATAAAATGGTCCGTGCTGAATTTAAATTAAATGAAGTTCATTGGACAGAAATATCAAGAAACAAAATAAATAAATAATTCTAACATAAAATAATAATGAGACCTGTAATTAGGTGAGATTGTTATTATGAGATACGGTTGTGTACAATATTTGTTCTAAACTGATCCCAGCGAGAGCTCTTCCTCCTCACGCATCTTCTTTGAAAACGAACACACAGAGAAACTAAAACGATGACCGAATGATCTCTCGCTAAGACTACTATACCTACAATATACGAGGCATATCCAGAAAGTGAGCGCACTGATTTTTTTTTTCTGAAAAAGTGTTTTAGAATAAAAAATTAGGATGTTGTTGTTACGCTTGTTAACTGTTTTTCAAAATAATCGCCAACCCGTTCAATGCATGTGGTGAGCCGTGGCACAAGTTTCTTTATGCCCTCCTCAAAGAATTCTCCCGCCAGCTATTTCCCTCACTTCAGTTTCACTTTCTGCACCTGCTCATCGGTTTAATTTTTTTTTCCTCCATACATACCTTCAGGAAGGTGAAAAGATGATAATCTGAAGACATCAAAGTAAGGGATTACGGGGAGGTAGTTTAAAACATACCAACCAAATGAGTCCAATAGCATATTGGTGGCTAAGGCTGTGTCAGGACGGACGTTTTCGTGAAACAAGCACTCTTCCGTCATCAGCATTCCCCTGCTTTTGTTTTGAATGCACCTTTTGAGTTTTTTTTAGGGTATCACAATATTTTTGTGCATTTATGGTCTCAACCTGAGGCTGAAATTCTACCAAAATTATGCCTTTTCTGTCCCGAAACTCTGAGGCCATGATTTTTTTTCCCAAAATTGTGGTTTTCAATTTTTTGACAGATGGGGAATTGGTGTGACGCCACTTTGACGACTGTTTTTTTTTAACAGGCGTGTAATGAGTCAACCACTATCATCTCCAGTCACAACAGCCCAGAAACCCTCACTCTTTTTTCTTGTAGGTGTTATTCCTTCCGTGAGTAAAAAGCGGATCACAGCACTTGGCGGGGTGTTTTGCCGACGTCTTTCACGCAACTTGATACTATAACGAGAGTTTACGTACTACAATGTTCCTGCGATGCTCGTTGGCCAGAAGACTCCCCTCTACCTCTAACCGTCAAAAAAGTAAAAACCACCGCCCATTATGGTCACAGTACACCTACTTTCTGAATATGTTAAGTATTTATAATACCTTTCAAATATAAATTGATATTGCCTTTTTTGTTCTTTAATTTTTTGTGAAATCTCCGGTTATAATTTTTGTTGGTGCAAAAATATTAAAGTCATGAATAACCATATTTTTTGAACATTGCTTTACATTTAACCACACCATTAAAATACGTACCGTTGTACGAATCGTGTTTATGGACAGTGTTTCGTACAAAAAGTCACCGATTCAGTTTTCCAGAATCTTTTCAACCGTGCCCGATTGGAATTTGTACGGAGGGACAAAAAAGATGAACATGCATTCATCGGCAAAATATGAACTGAGAAAATTTGCAAAGAGTCATTAGTGAGGTAGACAAAAGGTGGTGGCGCGGCAACGAAAAACGCCCAAAAAATATTATATTTCGAGGGGGGAGATGTAGAGAACTGAATTACAAACATGGAGCTCAAAGTTTTTAAATTTAAAAAAAATATTTATATAATTGAACATTTTAATGTACTAGAAACTTCGACCAAGTATATCTAGACAGGGCGTGTAGGTCTTAAAAATGACACCGGAACCAAAAATATTGGTTTACGAAAACATTTATCAAAAAGAAAGTCTATTATCTCACAGTCAAAAGATCGCAAGAAGCATTGGTTTGTACCTTTAGTTGGTCTACGTGGAGCTAATTTGTTTTCCAGCAAGTTCGCGGTAACGGAATTACTAGCTTTGTGAAGATCATTTTTAAAACACAAATTTCAGGCAGTTAGAAATGTTTTAGGTATGGGCTATCACGGACTTTATTATTGACAATTTAATCATTTACATGAATACCTAAAAAAATATGTACATAACATATAAATTCGAGGCAGCGTATCGAGAAAAGTAACATTTGATAAAAAATGTTTTAATTTCTTTCTAGTATCCTTAATTCTTCCTTCAAACACTTAAGCGACACTATTAATGACCTCTTGCCCCACTACCCTACGGCAGAGTTGTGGTACTGGGGGACTTCAATGTTCATAACGAACCTTGGTTGAAGTTCTCAGGATCAACAGACTCGGCTGGACGCTAAGCGGAATCCTTTGCCCTTTGCTACGGATTGGAGCAAATGGTTCAGGAGCCCACAAGGGTTCCTGATGTCCAGACTCACCGTTTCAATCTGTTAGACTTATTTTTAACTACTGTGTCACACGGTTACAAGATTGAAGTCACAGTGCCTTTAGGATCGTCCGACCACTGCCTGGTGACGACATCAATCCCTGTTAACTTCAGACCACCAAACGAGAGGCTGAAGAGAAAAGTGTGGCACTATAGGTCAGCAGATTGGTTCGGTTTGCGGGCACATTTTAATTCCCGTGGTCAGCTGTCTGTTTTTGGACTTCGGATCTCTCAAAATATGCCCAGAAAATTGGTGAAGTCATCACACCCGCGATGGATGGCTTCATCCATTCTACTGTTAAGGAAACTGGTGTAGGCTCAAAGCCGTGGTTCAGTCGACAATGCGCTGAAGCAGTGCGACGAAAAAACGCGGCTTACCGAGCCTACAATAAATACATCTAGAATATCCGAAGATAAAACAGCTTACAACAAAATGGCAACGGAAACCAAGAGAATCATATATAGGTCAAAATTTGAGCACGACCAGCAGATCAGCAGAAAACTGGCTGCATGCCCGCATGGCAGAAGGCAATTCTGGTCGCTTGCGGGCTCAATAGGTCGCAATTTCTGCAAATCCAGTCTGCCGCCTCTTACCAGACCTGACGGTTCACTAGCAAACACCGCCACCGAAAAGGCCAACCCTCGATGACCAAGGTGCTGTCCCGACGTCGTCGGTTCCTCACTGCGGTTTTCGTATGAAAAAGCTCTGAGGATCCGGCATCGGGAAGTACTCCATGTTTTACGAGGGCTGGATGTTAATAAATCTAGTGGGCCTGACGGAATACCTGCCCTGGTACTGCAGAGTTGCGATGCAGAAATAGCTCCAATTTTGACGAAGCTTTTTAAAATGTCCCTGAAGATTGGTTCTGTGCCCTCTGTTTGGAAAAAAGCGGTTAACCATCCTATTCCAAAAAAGGGTGACCGCTCCAATCCGGCCAACCACCACCTCACTCACAACTGGCAGCCACCTCTGGTCTGGAGCTCCAAAATACCTGAAAAATACCCTCGACTCTGTGCAGAAACGGGCGGTCCGTTTGATAGATTCTCCCATCTTAACAGACGGGTTGCAATCTTTAGATCACAGGTGTCGGGTGGGAATGCTATCCTTGTTCTACCGGTATTACAATGAAAGATGCTCCGAGGAACTAGCATCATTGATCCCTTCGGCACCGGTGCATAGTCGGGAAACACGCCAAACGCGTGCCCAATATTTGTACACGGTTGACATTTGTCACATGAGAACGGGTCGTTTCTTCGACTCGTTCTTATGTTCAATAGCTCGGCTGTGGAATGATTTGCCGGACTCTATGTTTCCTCCTTCCTACAACATGGGTCTCTTCAAGACCAATGTTCATTCCTTCCTCTCCTCAAAAAGACCCTCTACACAGCATCACAGATGACATAGGCCCTGAGGGAAATTATTTTCCTCAAGGCCTCCTGTGTGGAGTTAATGTTAAAAAAAAAAGTAAAACAACTACGTCACGGAAGAGATGCAACGGAATTTTATGGGTAGTTGTATTAGGAAATTTCTCGTAGGTGGTGTTACTTTGGGTTTGGAATTGTGTATGGGAGGGCTTATCTATAGTTAATAAAGGAAGAAAAGTGTGAGCGCAAAAATCTAAAATGAAAAAAAAATTAGAACCGTCGAATACGTACGAATACAACATGCTTATAATGTGATTGGGAAGAATTATGTTTGTTGTAATAAATGGCCAATTACCGTGATTCCAAATGACCTTACTTTGTAAAAATGGCATTTTATACATTATGAGCAAATACAATTGGAAACTGCCCTTTCTTATACAGGAAAGTCATTCATAAAGAAAAACTGTTGTTTTTATTTTAAGCCTGGAGTGTTCGCTTGGATTACATATTTAATTCACTCATGCAATATTAAAGATTCCTTAAAAACGGGTAGCGCGAATAAATTTGTGTTACGTGTACTTTAAGTTGGATAACTCACGGACGCGTTCAGCTCAGCGTTAGTGACGGGCACGCATTGGTTGTGTTAAAGGAGCTCCGCAAAGTCCATGGTCTACACCTGCAATTACGTAACACATTTTGCATACATGAAAAGTGTATGTAAAATGCAAAAAAATCATTTTTCCTGATCATTCTATAATTTTATTTTTATCCTGCTCAGAAATCAGCAATTAAATTAGTACATGTTATTTTTTTTTGTTTCAATAAAAGTAAAAGATGTAATTTTTAGAAAAAAAAGAGGTCATTTATCTTTTGGTTAATTGTGGAAAACATAGAAGTTATGATTAATATGTTGCTTATTTCTAATAAACAATGCTTAGGTTATAAAATTAATACATAAATACACAATAATTCTAAATGATTTCACTTATTTTTTTTAGTTTAAAAATGGCCTATCCATGTAATCTACTTTACGTTACTTTTAAGAGCGCGACCACTGTAGGGTTAAAAACATGTTCTTAACCTAACAAAGGACAGTTTATAAATGAGTCGTAGCAATAACGTTATTATAAAATAATTTTAAAAAACCCTTACACTTAGTGCAAGGGAAACCAAAGGGAAAGATTCCGAATCCCATATAATAAATATATTAGACAACTTCAAAAATTTACATTTAAAATCATTTAAATAGGTCGTCTCGATATGAATTAGCCACAGTTTGAAAATGGTCTTTTAAACCGAAATGCTGTAACAAAAATACATACTTAAATACTTGCAGAACTCGATAATAATAATTATCGACCACCACAACACAGGCATGTGCCTAGCATGGTGATCGAAAAATCCCCAATTTCTGTAAAAAAATAATTTCAATGAATAAAGAAAACTTAAAAAGGAAATTTACTAAGCATACAAAAACCGTTCGATTCTGTTTTTAAACAGTAAATTCAATTGCCACTAAGAACTACTTTTACATAGTAAATTGTTTTTCCAAGAACAACGGTTTTGTAAAAGTGAGTTCACGTATATTTCGTCAACATTATAAAAACTCTAAAAAAAGAAGTCTCCATTGAAAAAGAAGCAGATTATAATAGTAAATGACCTGAACAAATAAAAAAGGACAGTTTAACATAAAAATATTCTTTCCGTGTTAAAAGACATAAGTGTACGTGTGCAGACATTTACATAGGAAACTATCGTTTTTATAAGGAAATAGTATTTATCATAAAAACTTTCATGGTAAACGACCTCGCCGTGTAAAAAAATATTAAGGTTAGTAACAAAACCATTCTAAAATGACAGTTACCCATGGTAAATGACCTTACCAAAAAAAAAAGATTCTATGTTAAATGTCATTTATAAAAAAGTAAACTATATAAAAATACTAGTAAAACAGTATTTTTATATTCAGTCCTGATGATAATACGGAGGTACCGGAACCGGTAGACGAAAAAAATAACAATAACGTGAATTTAAACAAAGTATTTTCTTTTTATTTATTTAATTCTTAGTTAAGTGATTAACTATCATTTTTTTATGCCTTATTATAAAAAAGAACATATTGAATAAAAACTAAAATAATTGGACAAATAAGAACTGAGGCGACGAATTATAAATTATTAATAGAAATAATACTCATTGATATATCTATATAATATTGTAATACTTCTCACATTATAATTATAAAAGTTACAGTTACAGTTATATCCATCACAAGTATTTAAAAACAGACTTACCTTTATACCTACTGTGTGTATATATGTAACCATGTACTTACTGCAATCTTCTTATATATATGTAACATACTTGAATTGTATATTTAAAGAAAAAAAATTATATTAACCTGCCATTTTCATAATATTACTACAAAATCTTAGATAACCACTCTGTAAATTGCCATCTCAACACAGGCGTTTCACACCTAGTGAGATGGGCAATACGTCATTTTATAACCAAATGTAATATGAAAATAATTAAATAAATAAAATAAATAAATAAATAAATTTATTTCATTAGTAAATTTCGAAGCACTCCGTCTTAAGAACTGTTTCCCTATTACAACACTTACAGAAAGTTTATGCTAAGGGCTCGTGCTCGGGCGGCACATCAGCTGTGAGACACAATTTCATATTTCAACTAAAGTTGTTTGTTTTTATTGTCTTGGAGTTGAAAGGCAAATCGAAGTTTCCCGGCAACTTTCGCCATAGCAATGTGCTCAACATTCAAATTGAAAATGCTTCAAAACTTCGGGCGATTGTTACGTTTGCGAAATAAAAATAATGCCTCGTTGTACAGACGGAAGTGTTGTGTTTAAGTGATAACTTTTAATTGGCAAATAAAATGTTTCTTCGATGAATAGGACTTTTAGAAGCATTGTTTTTGGTATAACGAAACGGGAAAGCTCTGATAGCGGGTTTAGAATGGACAATGGAGGGTTTGTTTATGCTTTTTAAGTCATCCTTCATGGAATAGAATCCCTCAGTTTGTAGCAGTTAATTCTAGCAACTACCTGGCGATTCCACACTACACTACGTTGAATAGTGATTCAGCAACTAGACATCCCCTGACTGGCTAATTGTCAGGAGTAAAAATGAGTTGAAATTTTGACAGCAGCAAGGGAGCACGTTTACGAGCGGGACACCACAAACAAATGGCGGATCTTTGATCTCGTAACTGTAAATCCACAACTTCGATGATTAGATATCTCTTTGGTTTACCATTTAATTTATTCCGACATCTTGTACATCATGGAACGTTCTGGCGCCTTTAGTTACTTATTTAATTTATCCACACTAGAATTTACAGGATTATCAAGTGGCGTTTCTATTTGACTGATAAAAGTTTTCTTAGAGTTTTCACGTACCCTTGACAATAGTCTTAGTCAAACGATTCCCTTAATTTATTATTGTACTAATATTTCATGTTATCACAGAACGTGTTTCATTTCTTTTTGTTTGTCATTTTGATGCTCTGGGTTTCGTTTTACACTTTAGACTCATTATACACCATCATTATTAACTTTAATAACCATCATTGCGAGTTTTTTCGAAAAAAACGAGTTAAAGTTAAATCATGTACATAATTCAAAATATGCTTTTTTGTTATGTGGTGGGCAAAAACAAGAAAAACCTGAATAAAATTTATTTGTATTATTATCGAGCAGTCATGTTTGCTACGGCGTATCCTTTGGAAAGTTAGTCATGTAGGATAAAATCATCATCAAACAGTATTAATAGGCTAGGATCTGCGTGGTTGAATTTCAGAACCCGACTTCGGTTGCATGTCCGACATAACGCCTTACCATACGTAAACATCCATGTACGTGGATTTTCAGACAAAGCTGCCACTGTAGTTCGATTTCTAATTCAAGAATTCGTCACAAGATGACGCAACTTTCGTCGGCAAGACGAAAAGGGAAGTTCCCTTCCTAGGTATAAGTTCTACGAATTGGCGGTAATACTCAGTTGTTTCAAGCGGCTGTATATTACATATTATGACATCATCGTCCATCCAGGTTACTTTTTGCGGTGACTTGCCATCACTGGTTGACACATTGACACTGTTGACAGTAAATGCGAGGAACGGGCTGGGCTAATTTTGGAACCAGTTCCTATTGGATTTATAAAATGATCACCAACACTAACTTGGCGAAGCGGAACCAAAAGCCGCCAGGAGGGCCTAGTAGTGAAAACCATTATTATATTATTTTTAATTATTCTTTAAAGATTTAATTTTATTTGAATTTAATAAAGTCGTTATTTAGTTCTGCACGTATTTCAGTTTTTTTAACGTGACCGATGCTTTGGCTTATAAGGCTATTTTCAAACTCTGGTTATACCACTTTGAAATGACTAATTTATAGGATTCAAATTTTCAATTTTTAAGGTGTGTCAATCGATTTGTTACCGGGTAAACCGATTAGAAGCATATATTTTTTATTTAAACCATTTTGTTCCTCATCCCAACAAAATGAAGCAAAGAAATGAGTAGAAAAAAAAAAATTGTTATCAGGTAATGTATTCCTTACGAATTAATGGCATGCTTACTGCATGGTTATATCCTTATTAATATACTCGCACTTCGTGTTTTGTGGTAGGTATTGTTTGTTGGTTAGACCAAAACAATTATTTTAAGTGGAATTTTGGAAGTCTATTTGAACTTTTATTTGTCGTTGTTAGACGAAATTAGCACAGGAGTTTTGGAGCTAAGTGGTTTTTCGTGTATCAGAGGAGCCCAGAGGTTAAAATTCCAGGTATTTCAGTCGGAATAAGGGGATTTATTGAAATGATATGAATGAAATTCATTCAGGAACTCTTTGGTGATCACACCAAAGTTAATTGAGAAAACTTCAGTCAGCTATTGATGGAATTCGTGTCTCGCTGTCCACACTTTTTGATTATCTTACTAATATTATAAAGGCGAAAGTTTGTATGGGTGTATGTTTGTTACTCTTTCAAGCAAAAACTACTGAATGGATTTTAATGAAACTTTACAATAATATAGCTCGTACATCAGAATAACATGTACGAGCTCTGGCATTATAAAAATTGATAAGTAGCACGCGAGCTGTTTGAAAACTAAATGTACTGGGAATATATGGAATGCAGGAGGGGGAGGTGAATACGGGAGTGGGGAAGAGAACTGTGAGGTGGAGGGAAACTCGGGAGGGGGGTTCGCGGGATTGGGGAAGGGGGGGAGGGAGTGGAGTGGGGAGAGGGAAGGAGAAGGAATCGGAGTGGGAACGCGAGAGGGGAAGGGGACGCGGGAGAGGAAGGGGAGGTGGAAGGGGAACGGGACGAATGGGAAAGGACGCGCAGGGAGAAACAATTTCTTTATTAAATGACATGGCAACGCATGCCGGGAACCAGCTAGTACTAAATAAAAAGATATTTTTTTTAGTTACACCTCTCAAGAACGCCCTTATCTTCTTCTTAAGTCATTTCCTCATTGCTGAGGGTCGTGACCTCTACTCCAATTTACGTGGTGGAAAAGTTCCTCGCAGTCGACACAGACGTATCAGACGCCAGTGATACTTGGTCAATCCAGCGCATTGGTCAATCCAGCGCAATCCTTTGCTTCTTTGTCAATGACTATGAGTTTCTCCACCTTGGAGTCCTGAGTTAGACGAGCAGCGTATCCAAAGAATACTAAAATTTTGTAGGCCTATCCCTTTAGTTGAAAGCATATTATGGACAAGTAGCTCTTCCAGAATGTCTACATTTCTACGTCTGGTTGAGCATGGAATCTTGAGCAATTTATCCAGCCCACATTTCGAGGGCGTCCATCGGCTTTCATTTACTGCCCTAAGTGTCCTTATATCCATAACGTACAGACGTACGGGGAAAATCGTCACCCCTGTCAGTACAATGAAAGACTTGAATGATAAGTCGATGATCAAAATGCCATGATATTTTTGTGGACAATATTAGCAACTGTGCTTTGATTGGAAGTAAATAAACTCATAAAAGCCTCATTATTCCTTAATCACCTGTTCAGGTGACGTTTTGTATCTGTGGATATAACTTGGTAACCCATTACGTACATATCTGTCTCTTTCTCTCTATTACTATGTTAAACTTTAATTTCATGCTACCTCCCTGTTCATTAATTCTATATTATGTTTTGTCTCTATATATTATGTTTTGTCTCTATCTCTATCTATGTTTCTTTCTATTATAAGAGCTCTCACAATGTGATTAGTTTAATTTTGTACCCTGATGACGCTTCTGTTAAGCGAAACCGGTCGGTCGTAAAAAAATAAATAAGTTTCGTGGTCATAAGTAAAGTAATTATGTTAAACCACAAAGCGACTGCTTTGCACCAAAATATTTCCTTATTCTCAGTTAAAAACTAACACACTTTTACTTTTGTTTAACTAAACTTTATATTTTGGTTTTTAAAAATATCTCTTCAGAAGTAAAATGTGAAGACAAACAGCATGAAAACTTTAGCACTTCTATAATCAGTGTTAGTTCGCTCCAGGAAAACTCTTCGCATTTTTACTAAATAAGAAAGGTAAGTTTTTCGATAAAGCGTGAACCAAATTTTTAAAGGATTCGTACAAAATTATTTTGAATTATATAAGTATAAATTATATAATACTTGACTTACTTTAACCAAATGATTCCTGACATTATTTGGAGTAAAAATGTAAACGAAATTTTGGTCTCCGGTGACTTTTTCTGAGGACTTTTTTTTTTTTTTTTCATTTTTTTTTTCTTCAAAATCAAACAAAAAAAAAATGTCTTCCGCATGTCGTCACTGGTCACTCAGCCGGGTGTCCGACGAACCCCTTACCCCGCCTTCAACTGTTCCAACAACTACCATTTTTTTATATTTTTTTAGAAAAAAAAAAAAAACATCAAAAATGATAAATAATATATTGAATTCTAACCCAAAATTCTTAAAAAGATATGTCTTTGTTAAAAAAAATGTATTCTTTCAGAATAAGAAGCAGTAACAAAAACCGACAAAAAACAACAAAAAACACTAACTTTTCGATGTACAAAATAAATAGACAATTTTTTTTAACGTTAAACCTCACAAGAACGTCCCTGCGTTTTAAGTCGTTTCCTCGTTGCTGAAAAACGTGACCTTCAAAGGAGACAATGTGATTAAAGTAGATAACATGATTCATATTTAATTGATAAGTTGAATCATTGAAATATGAACCAGACAAAGATACATACATTAAAAAGGTGACGGTCGTAACTTGGAGTTGAACCCAGATCTAGTTCTACCGGAATTCTACCTGAAGCACAATAATATTCGGTAATTCGTCGTTCTTTTCTTTAAATTTAATCTATATGTAAAGGAAATATATTCCATTTTTTATTTTAACTTTATGAGTAAAACCTCATGAGCAAGAGGTCCTGGGTTCGAGTCCCAGAGGTGTCAATATGTTATTCTGATTTTTCTGTTTCCAGATTTTCGATTGAGTTTCGCTTATATTGTCTTCATTTATTTGAAATATATTCCCTTTAAATTTGAATCCTATAGTGTTAGTTAGAATGCAATTATCAATTATTGTCACTTGTTTTGTTTTTCTATTATTTGATTGTAAAATTTGAGTTTTTGTTAGAAGAAACCATTCAAAGGAAAGTGATATAAATAAACATAAATGTCGTTTCTTTGTTAAAAAACTTTGCAATACAAGTGTTTTATTTATAAATTAATAGAAAGTATATAAACCTCTCAACTTATTATATATACATACATAAAAATGAATCCCCTGGGACCCTTGGTCACGCCATAACTTCAGAACGACTTTACCTATTTCATTCATCTTTTTTTATATGTTTTCTAAAACTTTAAAAAAGAAAAATTAAGAAAATTGCCCAGAAAACTGAATAATTTCAGAATACTTAACGACTATTTTAGCTTCAAACCTTTGACAGATCGCGCATTTGATGAAATTGAATTTAGCATGCAGCTGTTTTTGGTTTTTGTTTTAAAAGCTTGCTTGTTTTTTTACTTGTTTTTTTAATTGGTTTGAAGATTGGATATTGATTTCACAAAATATTTTTTTTTTTTAGATTCCATAGGAATCGAACCCCCGTTCGCTTGATGTCTGTCTCTCTGAAGGCACGCGCCTAGGTGTGAATATACCGTATCATATTAGAACCGAGTATTTATGTAGAACTGAGTTGTTGTGACGCATTTCCGTTTCACCCAAATTTCAAATCACTAACGGCGCTAAAGAAATTTCACTTAAAAAAAACTTACCTCGGAAACAAATAAATTAATAATCATTAAGAAGTAGGTTCTATTCGCATATCTTTCTACTAATATTATAATGGCGAAAGTTTGTATGGATGTATGTTTGTTACTCTTTCACTCAAAAACTATAGAATGGATTTTAAAAATTCATTCACTAATAGAAAGCTAAATTATTTGCGAGATCTATAGGCTAAATATATTGGTAAGAATTTGTATAAAAATTATAATAGGTGGCATCCAAGCAGTTTGAAAACTGAATGTAGCGGGAATGAATGTGTGGAATGCAAGAGGTGGAGAAGGGAGCGGAAGGTGGTGGGGGAGGTGAAGGAGGATAGGGTGGATGGGTTTAGGGGTGGGAGAGGGGAAGAGAAGGACGGGGAAGGGGGAGCGGTGGTGGAGGGTGGTGGGCAGGTAGTGGGGGGAGGGGTAGAGAGTGGGGGGAGGGGCGAAGGAGGGGGGGTGTGGGGGGAGTGGAGTGGGGAGAGGGTAGGTGGAGGAGGCGGAGTGAAGAAGGGGGGAGGTGGAGGGGGTGGGGTAGATGGTGAGGGGTGTGGTGGCGGGGGGGGGGGGGGAGGGGGTTTGATGGGGGGGAGCGGAGTGGGGAGAGGGAAGATGGAGGAGGCGGTGTGGGAATCCCCTAATACCATGCGAGCGAAGCCACGGGAAAAAGCTAGTAATAGATATATCACACAAAGTCGGGTGAGTTACACCATTTATAACTCGAGAACGGCTGGACCGATTTTAGTGATATTTGTTTTGTTGGATTTGTCTCCGCCCCGAATAGCAGAATAGCTACTAAAACATCGCAAAAATTAACGAAAAAATAGTTATTGAGAAAAATCTTTTCCTCATACATTTTCAATGGAACGAATTTTCATCTTTTGAAAGAGCTGCAGGAATTTTGTAATAAGTATAATATTGAGTAGTGGGTGAATTCCAAAAATTCAAAAACGTCAAATGTCAATGCGCTGATTGTTTTGCTTTTATTCTTAAACATATTATAAGGCTGCCTCTCTTTCTTACACAATAAATTTATTTATTTATTTTTATTTATTTATTTATTTATATATAATTTGTACAACATTTATTTATAACAATTACAGGCATATAGCCTAAGACGTTATAATTGTACCATTTATGCAGTGTATATGCAATGCCAAAAATCTTACAAACGCGCTATAGGACACAAAAAATAAATCTATATTTTTATC
The DNA here is from genome assembly GCA_929108145.2 of Limnephilus rhombicus. Lineage (NCBI taxonomy): Eukaryota > Metazoa > Arthropoda > Insecta > Trichoptera > Limnephilidae > Limnephilus > Limnephilus rhombicus. Next base: position 50,319,191 of record OV815283.1, read on the forward strand.
CACCGCAAAAAGCACGTAGCTCTCCCCAAAGGTGAGTTCATAAATAAATTAGTGCGGCTTGTTCTACTATATAGGAGGTTGTGATGACGTCCTCGAGAGTGAGACTCTGGTACAAAAAAATTTAATTGGGCCAGTATCTCATTATTAGATAAGTGACCGTTCATTAGTTGAAAAAAATATTTAAGCAAAGCAATACCTCTACGTGTCTCTAGGGAGTGGTAATTGGTCATGCCTAATATATAAATCGATGGGTAAAGCCAAGGGTAACGTCCATAGAGCCGCGAGAATAAAAACCTTAAAAATTTCTTATGGACTCTTTCAATGCGTAAAGTGTATGTTAATTTGTGTGGGGCCCAGATGATCGAATTTGACTCAAGTACACTCAGGACTAGTGTGTTATATAATAACGTCAGTGTTTTTGTGCTACGAAACGGATATGAGTTTCTAATTACGAAGCCGAGAAGCCTGTATGCTCTGCTTATTAAATCGTCGATGTGTTGGTGAAAAGTTAGTTTGCTGTCGTAAATATCCCTAGATCTTTGATTTGGTTTAGGTGTTGGAGAATAATTTAATTAATTGTATATTCAAATACATGCGGTTTTTTTGATCTTGTATACGAGACGATATTGCACTTGGGTGTACTGAAGTTCAAGCCATTTATTTTGGCCCAGTTTGAAACGCATTCAATGTCACGTTGAAGGAGAATACAGTCAAAAAGATTTTTTATTGAGCGATATAGTTTTTAGTCATCTGCAAATAGTAAATACAGCGAATGTGTGATGACTGAACCAATGTCGTTAATGAAAATCAAAAACAGAAGTGGTCCAAGGATAGACCCCTGAGGAACTCCAGAAAAAACTACGAATTCAAAAGAACTGGAACCCTTATAATAAACAAACTGTCTACGATTTCGAAAATATGAATCAAAAAAACAGAGTAGTCTTTTGGAAAAACCAAATGAAGCTAGCTTATTTAGAAGAATGTCGATGTCGACCTTGTCGAATGCTTTTTCAAGGTCAAAATAAGCAACATCCACCTGGCCACTATTGTCAAGAGTTTGTGATAAAATGTGAATAGTCGAACGTGAAACACATGGTGAACCATCCAAAGGAAAGATACAATTATTATAAAGAAAATGAAAAGCATTTTTTTTACGTCAGATTCACTCTGAGAAAAATTATTTTCCTCAGGGCCTCCTACGTCATCTTCGGGAATGCTGTGTGGAGAATCTTTTTAAGGAAGGAAGGATAGAAAGTTCTGGGAAGGAAAAGGTATGAAGGATGGTTAGGAATCTGGGGTCAGTGTGTCCGGCAGAGTCGGATATATGAATCCATCCCTTCAACTGCGGTGCAAGGCGATGAGTCGAGAGAGTCCAGCTGGAAACGTCAAAAGGCCTCCCTCAACCAGTCTCTCCCGATCCGGCCCTCCACGCAGCAGGTGGGCTGACGCATCCGCCGCCAACACGCGGACAAACGTCACCCCATGAACCCGTGCACCCCTATTAAATCACCAAACTTAGCGAGCCACTTGGGGTGACGTATGATAGGTTATCCAATAAATATCCAATATCCAATAGCGGCGTCACCCATACCCGCCTCCCAAATTCCCGTAAGTTGAAAAGTAAGAAAATCACAAAAAATATAAATCCGTCCACAATGCCATCTCTGATGCTGACAAAAACAAAACACGGACAGTTGCGCATTGATGATTGCTTCATTGTTTAATTTTTAACTATATAGAAAAACTGAATTTAATTCAACAGTTAATGATTCTGGGGCGGTACGAAGTTTGTCGGGTCAGCTAGTAATTTATATAACTTTATTAAAAAATGTCAGATGCTACGTGTTTTCGATATTATTTTATGGAATTGAAGCATGGACGCTTAGTGAAAAACTAATTAGGCGACTTGAGGCATTCGAGATGTGGATCTACAGAAGAATACTTAAAATAAGCTGGATTGACAGAGTTACAAATGAAGATGTTATGGTTCGGATGAATAAAGAAAAGGAAGTAATTAAAACTATAAAAATCCGAAAACTTCAATATCTTGGACATGTGATGAGACATCCAGAGAAGTATGAGATCCTGCATCTCATAATGCAGGGAAAGATTGCCGGAATACGGGGCCCTGAAGAAGGAGAATATCATGGCTGAAAAACCTGAGACAGTGGTTTGGCTAGTCTACCGTTGAGCTGTTCCGGGCCGCAGTAAACATAGTCCGCATAGCCAACATGATAGCCAACGTCCGTTGAACGGAGGGCACAAGAAGAAGAAGAATTTGAAAAATCACCCGATAGTTTCGATCTCGTGGTCCATAATTTTCGTAAGTTAATATGATCATCGCATTATTATATTTTGTGTATGGTTCAATTTGCATGCAATCATGTTTCCCAGACAGAGCTGCAAGTTCTGTAGTATAATATCGACATCAACCCCATGATTATAAGATGTGATTATGTCATCCCTAACCGGATATCCGCCCGGGGAGGTTTAGGGGGGGCGGAGGGAGAGGGGTGGGCGGTGGTTATCCGTAGGGAAGGCAGGCGAGCCCGTGGGAGCGAACTGAATCGCCTCCAATCCGATAATTAATTACTGTCAATGCGGTAGAGGAATGCAGGCCCACCGACCAATGTACATCCATTACATGTAAACACATTCACTGGTTGATTGCAATCAAACTAATTGTGTTATACGTGAGGCGGGTGGAACCCATTCCTGCCGAGGGCGGGACGCTCTGAATACTGGACACTGGACACTGCACGTAGTGGAACTGATAGAAAGTAGCCAATAGTAATTTGCCAGTTAAATTACATTTACTTAATGTCTTTATAGTGAGTACCTACCTGTCAGTATCTTTAAAGTGAGTGGTGAATCACCTGATAATTAAAATGAATGACATATTGTTATTGTGTTAGTGGAAATCAATTATTAATACCTGCGACCTCCATACATTATTTACCAAAAAATGGAATATTTCTGAACGTATAAGAAAACTAAAAACTGTTTTTGAAAAGTGATAATATATCCTCTCAAATTTTGCAATTCGAAATAAAAATTCAATTTTTGAAAAACATAATTTTTTAATTCAAACATAAAAAAAGTTTTCAAACAATGGTTTTTCTTACGTTTCTTAACTACAATTATTGATAATGAAAAAAAAAAACACATTAATATTTTACCAACAATTAAAAATCCGCTCCGCAGGTTTTTATTGCTAGGTCTCGAGGGCGGCTTTTGCTTCGGCTTCGCCCAATTAGTGTTGGTGACTATTTTATAAATCCGATAGGAACTTGTTTCAAAAATAGATCGTTCCTCGGATCCACTGTCATCGAGTGATAGCTAGTCATCGGGACGAAGTAACCGGAACAAGCAATGACGTCGTATGAAATATATAGCCGCTTGATTTTCTATTATTTACAACTAAGTGCCACAATTAAATATCCGTCAATCTTTCCGAATCCGAAGAGATACTCAAATTCACTAAATCTTACTAATACTTATACCAAGGGGGAGCACGTCCCCATGCGACCTGCTGATGGACATCTTTTGACGAATTACAATGGTAGCTTTGTTTGAAATTTCACGTACACAGATGTTATTTGCGGCGCGGCGCGTAGGTACGAGGTGGCGTCAGACATGCACTCGAAGCCGGGTTCTGAAATTCAACCACGCAGACGGTAACGTATTAATGCTGTTCGATTATATTATTATTATTCATATAATGTAATAACAATCAATAAAAAAATTCCAAAGTTTAATAATGTTTTTATTCATATTGCAATCGAAAACTTTGTTTTCGTAAAGGTGTATATTTCAATTATTTTGTGGGTTACTTTTAGATTTGAATATAAAGGTGGTATTTTTTTCTAATGCTGTTTAGATTATATTTCTAATAATGATAGTAAGGAAGACACGACGAATTCTATGAGACCCACGTGAGTTGTTGCCAAATGCGAACAATTAGCCTGCGGGGTTAATAAAATCAAATTTAATAATGCTACACCTTGAAGGCTTTTTCATGTACACATTGTTTAAGGTAGTTGTTCAGGTGTATAATAATAAGTGTGTATTACCTATATATCACAAAAAATCTAATAATTTGGAAGATATAAGCAGGTACAATACAAGTATGTAGATTCATCTAATATCATAGAAGGTTGAACAAATAAGATCAATAGGTTTATGAATTATCAAGAGTATAAAAGAAGTACTCAAATTGAAAGCAAGTACCTACAAAGCATTTTTACATAGCATGGTCCTATTCTTCTTTGCCCTTATCCTGCGGCTTTAAGTTTTTCTCGAATAGTTCCGTCCAGGACTTCATTCTAGTTACAGCATCGGAGTTAGAGGGTTTTACTACGTTAACCCCCCGCGGGAGGTCTTGAGGAAAATAATTTCCTTCGGGGCCTATATTATATTTGGGGATGTTGTGTGGAGGGTGTTTTTAAGAAAAGGAGGGATAGGACGCTATATCGGACGTGCCATTATAAATTGCGTTTTAAAATTATTTGTATTGTTCTAATGTCTATATTTTATATTCTGTAAATCCGCGGATGTGACATTAATAAACGATTAAAAATTGTCAACATCCGCGGAACCCTCTTATATTGTTTTCTCAAGTCTGTTGATAAATATTAGTCTCTCTGTAATTTGTAAATACTTATCCAAATAAACACGGATGGCTTAGCAGGTAGTCGGGACCCCAGGCAGGGTTGAACGGGCCAGCGGGGGAGGAAGTCTGACCAATCAGAGGCCGGCCTGTACCGTTAATCTGTAAACTAGCCCACCCGCAGTCGGGTACAAAATTCAACAAAAAGGGCTTGCTTTTTGGGTACAGGTCTCTTTTTTCCTGGATCACTCGACTGGACGGACTTCACCCTCTGCCCCACCGCCCGCCTCTGCCGCTGCCCCTACCGCCTGCTAGCCGCCGCCTTCTCTGTTGACTTGGGGCTTTCATTTCTCACACAAGCTTCCGCGGCGAGCAATTGCAGCGTGCGGCGGGCCACCTGATACTTACTCCTACACAACCGCCCTTTTAAGGGCGCGATTTTCAGTATTTTCGCATATTGTGGCGCAAGGTCGTGTAATCAACCGCCTTTATTAAGGCGACGCTTCAATATTTGGCATTTACAAGGTCGTGTTTTAACCAACCCTATTACAGTCTGTATACCGACGACGGCCCGTGCGGTATAGACGCTCTGGGAAGTAAAAAAGATTCAATGGGTGGGTAGGAATCTAGAATCTAGAGATTAGTGTGTCCAGGAGTGACGGGCGAATTCATCCCTCTTGCTGCGATGCAAGACGGGTCGAGAGGTCAAAAGGTATCCTCAAACCAGCCTCCCCCGATCCGGCCCGCCATGCCACTGGTCGGCAGGCGCAACCGCCGCCAGTGCCTTAACACACCTCACCCGATGAACCGGAATACCACCACTAAGTCACCAAACATAGCGAAGACTTCTTTCCAATTAAAAAATCGATTTAATACATATTTAGCAATTAATGTAAAATAATTTTTAAAAATTCGCACATGGCTAATTAATTTAGTTTTGGTAGTTATTTTATTAATTTAGTAATTTAATGAAGTTAAGTTGATTCAATAATTTTAATTCAGTTAGTTTTAAGAGAATTTATTAAAGATATTGAATAAATATACTCAAAATTTATTTTACTTAATTAAGTTGATAAAATCTAATAATATTGATAAAATGAATTAACTAAACCAATTCGCACCTCTCATTTTCAACATCTTCCTAAAAGAAACCACCTATTGCGTCACTAAAAATAACCGAAAATGGTTATACAAACAGTTCACTACATGGTTACTTCTCGAAAAAAGGGCATCCATCACCAAGTTATTAGGAATCTCATCTTAGTCTTTATTTCCCATCCTTAATAAAAATATATATAAATATGTGTTATTTACATGTATAGAGATTAATTCTTACTTATTACTACTGTTTATGTTATACTCCTGCTTATATTATTATTCCTGCCTATGTTTATTTGAATTATGAGAATTTTGTGGAAATTTTAATATTTTTAGTTTTAGATGCTTGCAATACTATGTGTATCTTTAAAGAATTTTTGGTTATATGCACGTACATATGAATATATCTGGACCTGCCCTAAGCTTGAGCTCCTCCTTGGACCCAGCTGGGCTTTACGAGAGCCTTGCTTGAATAAAAAAAATGTGATGTCATCATTCTTGTCCTGACCAGCGCAGAGGTAACATCATACATTTTACGAAATAACACGGCAAAATATGAGAGCTTGTGCTATAGACCTACCTAGAACATAGCGAATGTGGGCGTTTCTCTAGTGTGCTCGCTGCAGGTTACAGGGGTAAGTTAATTATGAAATATTTGTAAAAGTGTCTTAACTAAACACGGCAACAAAATATTTCTATGTGAATATTAGCGAACCTTTTCGAGGCAAGCATTTGTCCTTCGCAAATGTAAAAAGGTCTATTCATTCAAAGCAGATTTTGCTTTTAAGAACTAAATGGTGATATTATAATGCGAGATGCCTATATACTGTCAGATTGATTTTTTAACGAATCACAGTATCTTTCCCCTCTTCGCCCCCCATAGTTTGGTTTTACCCCTTACCTGTATCTTCTGGTCTATTGAATTAAGATGTCTATGGTTATATGATGCTATGGAAATTCCAACAATTGTTCTTTGATTATATCATTTCGTTGAAATTTTAATAGTTTTACTTTTAGATGCTTGCTTAACTATGTGTATCTAATGAATTTTGGTTATATGAAACTATGAATACGCCATTTATTCTTTTTTGATTATATATACCGCTGTTTTTATTGTATGTGTATGATTATGTGCATTATACGAATACGTATGTATGAGTATAATATATACATATATGTGTATATATGTATAGTTTGTATAGGTACATGTATGTATGTGTGTATAAATATATATATAAATGTGTTTAAGTGTATGCATCTGTAAATATATGTATATGTACCCGTCTTAGAACAGACATAGTCTAGTGAGGCGGGTTACTTGTTTATATACGATACTTTAAAACAATAAACGCCCGGGTTGCCGGCATAAAACTAAAAAAAAAAACTTTTTTTTTGTTATTATTTTTCTTTATTCATTGCTTTGAGGATTTTTAACCACCATTATAGGCAAATGCCCGTGTTGTGGCATTAACTAAATTAATAATTGAATTATTTTAGTAATAAATTCAATACACTCGTTCTTTAATGTTGTCTGTTCCTGTGCAATAGGAAGGCTTATTAAACGAGGCCCGGTCTACAGACTTTTATTACGAACCTCACGCAGTAAATACATTTAGATTGATCTGGTATCAGATCTACACAATTCATGAAAAACCTTAATTGAACACAGCCTCTCAAAGGGCAATGGTGTTGTTAATAATAATATATTAAGTTGAGCATCTACGCCTAGCTAATACGGTTATGATTATGAAGCGTAAATCATTGGGGGCGAATACAACCTTTTCTAAGTTACAGTTAAATTCAATTCATTGGCAGAGTCGGTTTGTTGTCATAAGATGAAGCCATGCGAAATAATTTAAAATCATACAAAATCATGTGTTTTTGTTTTGAAAATTTAATCGCTTAGAAGTATTATAGATGCTTCAATTAAATAATGCGAGTAGAACACATCTTGGCCTTTCAAAACATCGATCACGTTTTTTGTAAATCTTTTAATAAGCCTTGAAAAAATAAAGTATTAAGTCCATAAAAAAACGCTTTTAAGTGCAAACTCTCCTACTAATAAACCCCTTTTCGGATATGGTTTCATTGTATTACGTGGCAAATTCAGTTTTTTTAAATAATAATCGCAAAAAATTATATAGTTATCGATGTCTGAACTTCACAAAATAATATAAAACATGAATTTAGGCGATATTTTTTTCCAGTGGATTAAAAGAGAAGTTACCGAACTGCGAATTTCATCCTTAAAGGGCTGATAGCGCATCTTTTAGTCGAATTTAGTCTCCTCCCAGACGCGGAGGTGTGTGGACGTTCTTAGACTCCACGTCGCTTGATTCCGTGCAATCGATTTCAAATTTCCTAGTTATTATAACAAACAATTCGTAAAACAGGAGTTAATGATTTTTACAGGCCTTTACGTCAACTCACGAAAAACAACTCTCTAATGCCTTCTCCAACCTTTCTAAAAAACTTTTTCTCAAGTATTTTTAAATCCCTCCCAAAAAGAGACATGGATAGCGTTGTCAAATTTCTCCAGGACTAGTGGATCACCTCTTTTATTTTTGCCATCACTTTCTTGACGTTATTGATTACGTTTGCATCAGCCTTGTATTATTTTCGGATCTTCACGTTAATAACAGGGAAATCAATTATTCATACGCCTAAAAGGGCTTTTATATAAATGTGGTACATAAAACAGTATACGTTGGAGATTATCTATATTACCAATTTAGGAAATAATTATGATGTACATACTCGTAAATGTATACAGATTCACACAGCAATCAGTTAACCTTCGTATTTTCTCTGGATATTTCGATGACCCACTGCGATGCATTAAGGTCTGTATCAAAATAAAATAGTTTCCTGCATTCAACCTTTGTTAAAAGTCCTAATCAGTCTTTCTGCCACTAATTTTCACAGTATTGAAAATCTTTCTGGTCTTTGACAAAAGATCAGCTAATTATTTTTAGTTTGGGAGGCTGGCAAGGATACCGCCCACCCCGGTTACCATTTATTGGTTTACCAACACCTGCCAGTGATTCGCTGAGTTTGGTAACTAAGCAGGGTTGGGTTCATGGGATTAGTTTTGTCTATTGCGGCGGATGCATTTGAATCGGAAGAGACAGGTGAAAGGAGATCTAATCTAGACCACCCCAGCCGAACTCTCTCGTCCCATCGCCTTGCACCTCAGTTTGAGGGATGGAGTCATGCTTTACACAGCATCCCCAAAGATGACACAGGCCCTGAGGGATTTTTTTTACCCAGAGCCTCCTTTGTGGAGGTAAAAAAAATGTGTTTTTTTATTTTCTCCGGTGAGAGGCGAAGAACTAAATTATTAAATATTTGAAAAGGCATCAATATATTTTTAAGTTTACAAAGTCAAAGTTATCCTTGAAAGTTGCTTGTTTTAGATTAGGATTTTCGGGTATAACAATGTCGGTATCGAAAAATATTATTTTAATTATGAATGGGCGATGGTGAATTTATTCCGATTACGTTCTCCTTTCTGCTCTATTATAAGTTCTCGCCATTCCTTGCGAAAGGCAATCATAAATCCAGAAGCCAATTAACTCAAGGAAAATAATTATACACTCCGGGCGAGGAAATATAAGAGGTGGACGCAGGAAAATGTTGAAAATGTGGTGCTTAAACTATTTGCTACTACAATAAATTTACTAAAATTGCTCCTGGAAAAAAGAGAAAAGATTGCAAACTTATTTATTTATCGTCGCTGGAATGTGTCGTGATTAATAAAGTAGAGTTTTACAGTTTTTCTTGTACGATGATTCAAAATAATCAACGTTGACTTCTATTCACTAAGAAAAAAAATCAGAGTGTGCAATTCATACGTGGTAGAAGTAAAACCTTCAGAAAACTTCAGAGACGAACTACGAAGCACTTTTTTATCACTGTGAAGGATGATCTTTTTCCATATTTTTGTTGTCGAATTTCAGTGCACCTTTTTCTATACATTTGGGCATCTTTAAAATTTATAAGTATTTGTGTTTTCTTCTTATTGGGTATCTATTTGGGTCTGCTGAATGTCTGGCCGCTAAGGCTTGTCAGGTGCTTTATACCACTAGACTAAAGGAGGCTTGCGTTGGACCGTTGATATATTGTACTATATTGAACAGAAATATTTTATTGTTATCGCATTTTCTTGCAGGCTTAATCATGTAGTTCAATGATTCCTAACAGGGCGCCATTGACACAATTCCCATTCAACCTTCTGCAGCACCCCCGAAATGCCCCCCCCCCCGACCTCTACAATTTTATGGGCGTAAATTTCTTTAGGTGCAACGATTTGGTTTCGTTTTTGCTATCTTCTGTTGAATAAAGTAAAATTACCCGGCAAGGCATTTCCATTTTTCTATTTAGTAGAGAAGGGTTTGAGCACATTGAAAAAATCACGAACCTTCACAAAGAAGCCTAATAATAATATTGTATTTTTTATGTGTACATTTTAAACTTCTTTTCTGGGGGGTACTGTGGTAATGGTACCCGCTGTGAGAGTCAATCATACATGACTTTGACCTTCGCTGCACTACCACACTAATTTGATTATAAGGTTTGAAATAAATGCATATAAAACATATAAATATTACGTAAAGAGGTATCCTTAGAATTTACAAAATATACGAAGTAAGATTAGTGCCCCTTAAAAAGAGCTGTGAAACTCTTTTCGATCAAAATCGGGCAAACAGCCAACAGAAATTTTCCCACTTTTTCTTAAAACTCGGGTAATTTCAGTTTTCAGTAGGTTTTTATATTTTATTTCAGGTGTAATTTGATTTTTTTTTTTTTTAACAAAATGATTTTATTTTATTTTTTATTGATTTAATTTTTGTATGTTTTTACAATAAGTTTTTTTAACATATTTTACATGTTAAACAGAGTTGTGAAATGAATATAATAATAGACTTTCCTCTCCATAAAGAGACAAGGTTCTTGTGTTAAGTGAATTTAGAGAATTCATGCTTAAGTTTATGTTATCATTTGAGTAAGTACCTATGTAAATAATAATATTACAACTAATAACAATAGATAATACGTAAGAAAAACTCGAGATATGTCAATAAACAAATTTCAAGATTTAAATTAAATATTAATAATAGTAATGAACTCTTACAGTTATTGTAGGGGCGTGTAAATAGCCCCTGACACGAGGGCTGACTACCCTATGTAAAATTAACGAAAATTGAATTCTTCCCTATGTGACACAAAAAACAGTCGACCCAGCAACTCCAAAAACCAAAGTGAAAAACAAACAAATACTCACTCAGAGAATGCAGCTCAGCCACGATGTCCACACGAAAAGACACTTCTTTTCAATAAAAATGTCAAGGCGATATCGCATAATCTTGACCGATGTTTTGCACAGCAAGGAAGTTTCAACAATAATCAATTAGTTAGTTTTCACAATGAAAAATAAACAGCAAAATGTTCCAAAACAACAGATGACAGTTAGTTTCACTTGTTGATGTACTATTTTTAAAATCAATCCATTTAGGTGTCTACTGGATGAATTATTCTTATGACTGACCAGGAGAGACATCTCTTGGCCTTTTACTGACACTCCCGTCAGAAGTAATTGCTTGATTCACAAAGGTAAGGAAACGCATGAATACACTGCATCTCAAGTCACATAGGTTAAATTCAATACAATACAAAACCCAGAGATGGCGCCCTTATGGTCTTATAGCATAAATTATTCATTTAAAGAAATTAATGCCCAAATATATTTATGGCGCGTATCCATATTCCCCGCCTTGGAAGTTCGTAGAGCTTACAAAAGAAAGAGTATAAAAATACAAATGAAACAAGAAATGAAATAGAAATAAAGTGACTATTCACCGGTAATATTCAGGAATGACACGCATTGGAAATTCGCAGAATCTCACAAAATAAAGAAAAATAACTAAAAATACAATGTAATAAAGTTCAATTGACCAAGATAACGGATATTAAGTAATGCCATGTCTGGGTCAGAGACCATTGAAACAATGACTAAAATCAAAAAAATAAATAAATAAAAATAAACAAAAATAGATAAAATATAAAATTATTGCGTTGGAATGGGATATAATTTGACAACCGGACGTTTAAAAGAACCAAATCTTGTCTTTACCGTCGCAACGCGAACAATTTTATCCATTCCGGGATGGATTTCAGTTATCACGCCTAAAGGCCAATTTAACGGAGGGGAATCTTCTTGTCCCACTAGTACGACAGTTCCGATATCAATCGGATGATCAGAAGTAGTCCACTTCTGCCTGACTTGCAAGGTGTGCAGATACTCTGAACGCCACTTCTTCCAGAAGGTCTGAACCATGCTGTCTAATAATTGCTTACGCTGAGTCAAATTGATTTTACCGTCTGCCAGGACAGAAGCAGGCAAGTACTGCAATGGTGTCGACATTAAAAAATGCGCAGGCGTAAGGACTTCTGGATAAGGGTCAGAAGACATAACTGTAAGTGGACGCGAATTCATTATGCACTCAATTTGAACTAGCACAGTCTGTAACTCCTCATAGGTGAGAAGCTGAGTTCCAATCACACGGTACAAGTGTGTCTTCATGCTCTTTATGTTCGACTCCCACATACCCCCAAAATGAGGCGCGCGTGGTGGAATCATTTTCCACTCTATACGACGCTTAGCGAGTTCGCGCTTTAATGAGGGCTCATATTCAGATTCAACCAAAAACTTGTAGAGGTCATCTAATTGTGCCTTCGCACCCACAAAATTAGTACCATTATCTGAATACAAGCATGTTACCGGGCCACGCCGAGAAATAAAACGGCTGAAAGCAGCCAGGAAAGCATTTGAAGTTAAGTCAGAGACCAACTCAATATGAATAGCCTTGGTCACAAGGCATACGAATAGACAAATATATGCCTTTTGAGAATGTTGTCCTCTCCGACGAGTCAGCGTAATACGGAGTGGACCTGCGTAATCTACACCGGTATGTACGAAGGCCTTTGCTTCTGCAACACGATATGACGGTAAATCTGCCATCTTCGGTGTAGGATGCGATGGATTTAAGCGGAAGCAACAATTGCATTTCCGCACCATCGCCCTAATAACAGTCCTAGCATCTAATATCCAATAGCGTTGACGTAAGATAGACATAAGAAGTCCTGGGCCTGTATGACAGTTCACGACATGAAAGTGAGCGATGATCAGATCGACAACACAGTCATGTTTGGGAAGCAAAACCGGATGTTTAACCTCAAAGGGTAAATCCGATTTAGAAAGCCGCCCCCCAATACGTAACAGATTATCTCCATCAAGAAATAGAGATAAACTCTGAAGTCTTTTGGAATGAAATTTGCCTTCCTGGAGTGCAGCAATATCTCCTGCAAAATGAATACTCTGCACAGCACGAATCACAGCCTTTTCAGCAGTCATAAGATTATTGACCGTTCCAGAGGAAAGTGATATCTTTTTTATGAATCGGAGGACATAAACAACAATCCTTAGTAGTTTATCCCAAGTGGATATACGCTGAGCCAGTTCACTCAGGACCGATTTTTCACCCTGAAATGTTGCAATGAGCACATTAGCCTTGTGTTCAGGCATTTCACCAGTATTGGTAGGGTGAAACGGTTTTAATGGCCATTCCAAAGGTGGGCTGCGAATCCATGATGGGCCGTTCCACCATAAATCATGTGAAACGAGTTGGGAAGGAAGCATGCCACGAGAAAGGCAGTCGCTCGGGTTTTCACTACCAGCAACATGGTAAAAGTTCTCTGGAGACAAATTTTCTTGGCACTGAGCTACGCGATTACTAACAAACACCGACCAGCGATGCGGTGAAGAATGTATCCAAGAGAGCGCAACGGTAGAATCGGAAAACGCATATGTTCCTGCAATAGGAAGACGCTCAGAAAAATTATCTTGAACCGTCCGTATTAATTTGGACATCAATACTGCGGCACAGAGCTCCAAACGAGCGAGGGTCGTCACTTTGGTGGGAGAAACCTTTGATTTTGCGCACAACAATCTCACTGTAATTTTTCCAAACAGATCAGTGGTGTGCAAATAAATCACACAGCCGTAACCATTCATGCTTGCATCGCAGAAAGCAACAACGAGCACCGTACTGTCTTTCAGGACACCAACATGGCGAGGGATTTTTATCATTGAAATTAGAGGAAATTCCTGTGTAAGCGCCGAAAACCGACGAATAACGCTATCAGGGGGTGTATCATCCCAACCAATGTTGCACAGCCATAGCTCTTTGATAAGTAATTTAGCGTACAGAATGACAGGGGCGACCAAGCCGAGGACATCAAATAAACGGGCGACTATGGAGAGTATGCTCCGCTTTGTGCACTTCTCCTGAACATAAGATGTCGTAAAGAAGAAGCTGTCATCAGCTGGTTCCCACGAAAGGCCCAACACCTTAGAGGTATTGTTAGAACCAACAGTGAAGTCCACTGGGCTGCGGTGAGAATCCGGGAGGTTCTCAAGTACAACTTGAGAATTACTAGTCCATTTTACTAAATCAAAGGCACCGGACTTAAACAACGAGATTAATTCTCGAGAAAGACGTATGGCGCTGGGCTCATCTGCAATAGAATAGACCAGGTCGTCCATATACAGCTTGGACTCTGCCACTTTGGCAGCATCCGGGTAATGTGGTCTCATATCCTGGGCCAACTGGCGAACCGTCCGCATTGCTAAGTATGGACTTGCCGTCAAGCCGAAAGGAACTCGATTGAACTGAAAAGTTCGTATGAGACCATTATTTGAGAATCGAAATAAGATCCTCAGGTATCTGCGATGCTTGCTAGGAACTTCAATCTGTAAATACATTTGCTTTATATCCGCAGTCATAGCGATGGGAAAAAGACGAAAGTCAAGCAAAAGCAGAAACAAATCGGCTTGCAAATTGGGACCAGTATGAATAATGTCATTCAGTGACAGCCCTGTGTGTGTTTTAGCACTAGCATCGAGCACAATACGAGGCATTGGTTTGTCTGGACGAGTGACAGCATGATGTGGGATGTAATATCCATCTTCTGTGATATCAGACTCTGAGACTTCTGATAGGTAATTATTTTCAATATATTCACTGATAACCTTGTTATAATTCTCCTGCAAAGCAGGGGAATGTTTAAATTTTCGCTCCAATGCCAAAAATCGGCGTTGGGCAGCAGTACGAGAATTACCCAATTGTCCTGGATCTTTACAGAAAGGTAAAGCAACAGAATATCTACCATCATCAGTGCGAGAAATTGATGAAGTAAAGAGATTCTCACATTCTGTCTCCTCCGGACTTAGAAATTTTATATTAGGTATCTCTTCTAACAGCCAAAATTTTTTGCACTAAATCATTAAGTGCGAGTGCCGAGAATGATGTGTTTGTGTTCAGCACATTATTGGGGTAATCACCCATCAACACGAAACCGAAAGCGGTCGATAACGCGGGGGGTGCACTAGTACCCGATTCAACCCTGTTCCCTAAATAAATATATGGGAACAGTTGTGCACCGATGACGACATCCACGCATCCAGGAATATTCCATGTTAAGTCTGCGAGAGGTATGCCCTCTAAGTACCTCATATCACCCTTGGCTATATAGTGATTAGGTAATTGGTCGGTGATACTGTCAACGACAAGCGCATGTATATTATATTTATTCTCTGGGTATACGCGAGACTCAATATCCAAATACACGTAACGGTCGAGACGTTGATCCAATTCCTTTGACAAACGAATTACTCAAAGGAATTATTGGTAAATTCAGCGTCTTACAACAATCGACCGTAATCAAATTATTTTGAGAGCCATTATCAATTAGGCACCGAACAATAACTTTATTTCCGTTTTTAAGCTTCGCGTATACTTGTGCGGTCGAAAGTAAAATAGAAGAGTTCGGTGTTACTTTGGCACAAAGCGAACACGAAGGATTGACATTTGCGGTCCCCTCCACTTGCTTATCACCAATGCCAGTTCCATTGATGCTGGATGACACTGGAGGGGGGACTGACGGTTCTTCACTGGTAGGTACTTGCGACGTATGTACATGAGTATTGGTTTTCATATTATTCACACTGCCGAAATGTAAGAATGTATGATGACGTTTATTGCACAAATCACAAACTAACCCCGATTTGCATGACTTGATTGTATGTGAACCACTAAGGCAATTTACACAGGCATTTTTCGATTTTATAAATTCAAATCGAGCCTGTGGGGAACTCATACATTTAAACTTTGAGCAAACGTTGATTAAATGATCAGTTTTGTTACACAGAATACATCCTTTCGGCGGAGCTGGGAAGCGCGGAATATTCGCATTACTCGCGACGAACGATTTAGTATTATTTGATCGGGAGGACGAAATGGGATGCGTTTTATTTACGACACCATGCGAGTTACTCGTTCGTTCTAAAATCTTTACTTGATCTTGTACAAACGAAACTAACTCATTATAAGAAGGAATTTCTTTATTACGAACTGTCAGCTCAAAGTTCTGAGCCGTCTGTGAATCAATTTTTCTTACCGCGCAGTGAAACAAAATAAAATCAGTTAAATCTTCAATACCTAACTGCTTTAATGCCGACACTGACGAAGAATATCTTTCAATGAAAGAATTGAGACTGGCAGATGTATTCGTGCAGTTTTTCGCATCGAGAATATTATTTAAATAATGTGTTCCTAGTGTACGTTTATCTTGATATTTTTTAACTAAACTCTCCCAAATGATCTGATATGTATCACCCGAAGGCACAATGCCTGCGGTTATGTTCAAAGCCCCGTGTGTGAGTTTTCCGACTAAGTACTGCACACGCTGCGAGTCAGTTAGCTGTCTATTATTATGGATATTGGCTTTAAATGACTCAAAAAATTTCGACCAACTTTCATTCTTACCATCGAAGGTTGGAAGATCTATTGCAGGAAGATTAATCATACACGGCTCCCGCGACTTATTTTTTGACGTCAGTGATTCTCTTACAGAAGTTTTCATATTCGATCTAGTTCATTTGACCTTCAAAAAAAGATCATCAAAAGCATTTAAAGCTTGAAAATCTGGTTTAAATTCTGGATTTAAAGTTAACTGACGATCATTGATGCTATCTATAATATTTTCAAATTGACTTCGCATTTGATCAATCATCTCTGACTGAGCCATAAACACTTCGTTATTTCTTGACTCAAAATTAGATATATTATTTGTTGCATTATACAGATCGTTCATACGAAAAAAAATATTTTCCTTTTTTGCGGTTAAAAGAATAAGCGATCTGTCTTGAGCCTCATCAAAACCCTCCTCCGTAATTCTTGGCATTTTTTATATATGCGAAAAGATTACCACAAAATTTTACAATAATGTTACAATGTTAATAATTAATTAATAATAATGTTGCGAATAATTATCCAAAATTACGACAATTCTGCGAACAATGTTAACAATTAATTAATAATAATAATGTTGCGAATAATTATCCAAAATTACGATAATTCTGCGAACATCCAAATATGTCATCCAAAAGCAAAAACAAGACCAGCTATAGTTCTCAAAAAATGAGAGGTACTTCAAATTTACCAAAAAAAATACGTAAATTCAAACATCCATGTAATTAAGCTATAATCTCGAATTGAATGTATGAATGAATTAATAATCCAGGCTACGAAGGACCATTAAATATGTAGGGGCGTGTAAATAGCCCCTGACACGAGGGCTGACTACCCTATGTAAAATTAACGAAAATTGAATTCTTCCCTATGTGACACAAAAAACAGTCGACCCAGCAACTCCAAAAACCAAAGTGAAAAACAAACAAATACTCACTCAGAGAATGCAGCTCAGCCACGATGTCCACACGAAAAGACACTTCTTTTCAATAAAAATGTCAAGGCGATATCGCATAATCTTGACCGATGTTTTGCACAGCAAGGAAGTTTCAACAATAATCAATTAGTTAGTTTTCACAATGAAAAATAAACAGCAAAATGTTCCAAAACAACAGATGACAGTTAGTTTCACTTGTTGATGTACTATTTTTAAAATCAATCCATTTAGGTGTCTACTGGATGAATTATTCTTATGACTGACCAGGAGAGACATCTCTTGGCCTTTTACTGACACTCCCGTCAGAAGTAATTGCTTGATTCACAAAGGTAAGGAAACGCATGAATACACTGCATCTCAAGTCACATAGGTTAAATTCAATACAATACAAAACCCAGAGATGGCGCCCTTATGGTCTTATAGCATAAATTATTCATTTAAAGAAATTAATGCCCAAATATATTTATGGCGCGTATCCAGTTATTTTATGTATTTTTTCATTTTAATTTGAAATTAATGATTATTTTCGATAATTTTTAGGGAGTTTGTTGAAATAATTTAAACCTAGATACATATAGGTATTTTGAATGAGCTTGGTAATAAATTTTGGGATTTTAATATTTTTTTGATATCTTGCTGATATATTGAAATGTTATTTTTTTAGCTGTATTTCTTTAAAGTTTGTAGTATTGAATAATTTTTTATATACATTGTCTGTTGTAGATACTTTTAATATTGAAAAGATTTTTTCAGTTAAAAATGTAGATGATTTTTTCAGGATACCCATAATTATTAATCTTTAAACTATTTTGAAAGGATTAAAAATAATATTGAGAGGATGTACGTCCATTAACATAATATCTTTAGTTTTTCTACCGTCGTCCCGGTATCCTTCTTCGTCTCATGTAATTTGTAGAATATGATTGTGTAACCGTATGAAGGTAATTGTGTGTGTTGCTCAAGTGTGATCCGCTAATGCCGGGTGCCGCTCTAGGTTTATTAAACCCAGAGGTGTACTTACAGTATACACTACACAGACCTGCACACTGTAACTTGCCACACCATAATGCAATAATAATAGACCATTTACTGTGTGCTTATTGCTTGCTGCTTACTGCCGCAGTGCCTTATGAATTTTCTGTGGGAATAGAGAAGAGTATGGCCTTCATTGTAGACGAAATTAGACGAAAACCTTTATTTTATTGATTTTTTAGTATCGGCGGCATGTATCTTTTCTCGGGAGATTTTTTCAATGTAGATGAGTGTTTCAGGCTAATAATTATTCTTATATATAAAATTAATCGCTAAATGTGTTGCTAAGCGCAAATCTCGGAATCAGCTGAACCGATTTCGCTAATTCTTTTTTTAGAATATTCCTTGAAGTGCGAGGACGATTCTTACGGAGAGAAAAATTAAGAAAATTGCGCAGTAAATTGGATAATTTCAGAAAACATCTCACGTTTGACAGTTCGCGTGTTTGAGAATGACATTTTGCAAAACAATGATTGTTCAATTAGGATTCTATTTTTGGAAAACTCTAAGTTGATAAATTTATTTAAAGTAGGTACTCCCCTAATGGTTTGAATCGAATCAAGAATTTTAAATGGGTACCTACATATGTTAGGTACCAAATTTAATATACATGAAAAATGGAAAATTGAATAAAAATTGTAAAAGGTGGCACGCGGGCTGTTTAAAAACTGAATATACTGGGATTGAATATATGGAACGTGGAAGGAGGGTTGGCCGGACAAGGGAGCGGGAAAGGGAAGAGGGAAGGCGTGGAAGGTGGAAGGGGAATGCGGGAGGGGAAGGGGACGTGTGAGGGGGGAGGGGAACTCGGGAGGGAGGTTCGCGGGACGGGGGAAGGGGGGGGGGGAGAGTGGAGTGAGGAGAGGGAAGGTGGAGGTTACGGAGTGGGACGAATGGGAAAGGACACTCAGGGGGACACAATTTCTTTATTAAATGGTATAGCAACGCATGCCGGGACCAACTAGTTACTTATAATAATTGTTACCCTTTATGCTATGCACGAAAATCTTGTCTTAAACATTAGTTTATCAATTGATAATAATTATTAATATTTGACGAGTTAAAGTATTTCACCAAAAAATGTAGACATAATTTGTCTCGACGCCATCTAGTGGGAGATTTGGCACTTACAATGCCTTTCCCATATAAAATAAAAGTTGGTTGTTTGCAGGTGGAAAAATGTAATAAGCAGTAATTGTTGAATGAAACACTAGTATATATTGAATTATTTGGCGGGCAGGGGATAAGCCAACGTAGCTCAGTGGATAAGAGCAGTTGACCGGAAATCGGAAAGACGAGGGTTCGAGTCCCGTCGGCGGCATGTATCTTTTTACGGGAGATTTTTTCAATGTAGATGAGTGTTTAAGGCTAATAATTATTACTTATAATATTTTAAAGGGTATACCTCACTCGAGTCCCAATTGCTCCCGTCTGGAGCCAGTGAGACTATAGCATCCTCAACTGGGGTGTGTTACGAGGCTGAAAGTAGTGGTGAGAGGAAGGAGATGGGTAGGGGAAAGTACCTGGAGAGTTTTTATATTTGCTCCACACAGAAGGCTCTAATGAAAATAATTTCCCTCAGGGCCTCAGTCATCTTTAGGGATGCTGTTTGGAGAGTCTTTTTAGAAATTAATGAGAGGAAGTTCTGGGAAGAAAAAGGTATGAGAAATAAGATGGAGAGGAAACTAGGGGTCAAAGTGTCCAGAGTGACGGACGTATGACTCCATACCTCCCACTGCGGTCCACGGGGATGAGTCGAAAGAGTCCGGCTGGAGAGGTAAGATGTCTCCATCAATTAATCTCTCCCGATCCCGCCCGCCATGCAGTAGGTGGGCAAACACATGTGCCGCCAAGACCTAGACAAACTTCAGCCCATGAATGCTGGCTCCCCTGCTAATTCACCAAACGCAGCGAACACTTGTGTTAATGTATGCCAGGGGTGTTGGTTATCCAATAAATGATTCCCAGGGCGGCGGTACCCATACCACCCTCAAAAAATTAACAGACGAAAACCTGCTAAATTTCAAGAATTATTTGTTGTAGACAAAATTGTTATTTTTCATACAGCAAGGGAAAGATATTATTAAAGTTTTTGCCCTAAAATAATGATTAAAATATTTCTCGGTACTGTTAAGGCACGTTTTGAAAGATGAAAATGATACAAATCCGGTTCAAAACTCATAGAAAATAATTTAAATAATATATATAAGGCTTCACGCTTAGATAAGTTTAAGCAGATTTGCGAAAATGAAATTTAAAACCAGGTAAAAGTATTATATCTAAGAATCTTATTATTATTTTTGTTATTAGGTTCTTAAATATTTTTAAGTCGTTCTCAGAAGGGAGGCAACATTGCAGCTTCTAGCTTATGTAGCTACTAAAAAGTAAATACTTTCATCCAGTGGTAACAATAATGACCACTTTAGTGACTTTTATTAAAAGGAACCCCATACGCTTAATATAATTTGTTGTTTCCCTAAATTAATTACAATATTATCTACAGATCTACAGAATATCACCTCTGCTACAACGTAATATGTTTTATTTCGTATTTTTCATTAACTCCACACAGGAGGCTCTGTGGAAAATAATTTTCCTCACAGTCTGTGCCATCCTTAGGCATGTTGTGTGGAGGGTCCTTTTGAGGGTATGAAGGAGTGAATGGGCATTGAAGGGAGGAAAAAATGTCTGGCAAATCTGGATAAGACCCGTTCCATGTGACAAATTTCAACCGTATACAAATGTTGGGCGCGCGTTTGCTGCATTTCCCGACTACGCATCGCTGCCCAATGACGCTAGTTCTACAGAGCATCTTCCATTGAAGGCCCCGCAACCGCGCACAAAAATAAGAAGATGGAGAGATATGAAATCACGAATGTTAGAGGAGAGCGCTAGTATTTAAAGTTACAAAATCGATGCAAAAAATTGTGAAAATGTTTAATAAAACACGATTCGTTTAAAATAGATCAAAAATCTCGCAAGGGTTGTCTTAAACAGCATTTAAAGAAACAATGTGAATTTTTTCGTACATATAACTTGTAAAATAACTGAAACAAACGTGTTTATATTAATTTTTGGAGCATACTTTTAGATTAGCATAATGCCTAGATATTATCTTCGAAAATAACATATATTTTTTTAAGAGCTTAAAAACTTCAAATGTTTAGGGGAAGTTTTCAAGAAATCGGTAGAAATTCGGGTAACGGAGTCTTGAATTCTGGTAGAATAATTTCAATGTTTTCAATGATAAAGTGTTAACTATTCAGGACAGCGAGAGAATTTTGTAAAAATCTTATCTCCTGTTTATGTAGACCAGTTATTATGATTTTTTTTCTATAAAATAACATTGAATAGACCTTTCAGAATATGTAATTTTTTTTTTTAATTTTCTTTAATAACAGTATTAATTTTATTTTTTATTTTTCAAAAGAAAAGCGCACGTCATAAAACATGCACTTATTTTTGACTAGAAATATTTCGGCGACGTAGATCGAAAGAAAAAAAAAACGGACTCATTTTTGGATTTATTATCGTTCTCATTTTTTAGGTTTAAAAAAAAAACAAATTTGAAAAACGTAAAATTAATGCACAATAAAAAAACACATAAATTTGTTGTAGACCACTTTTGTTTTTATAACACTCTACCGGTTTCCGAAGCATCTTTCCTTCGTCAGGAGAATATTATAACCAATTTATGTGTTTTTTATTGTAAACTAGCTGACCCGGCGAACTTCGTACCGCCTAAGAATCAATAACTATTTTGTTAACTTATTAGCTGAATTAATTTTTTTTTTAAGTTAAAATTAATGCTCAAAATGAATTAAGAAATGTAATTCACATGGCAGCAAGGCATTTGCTTTATTAAAGCGAATCGAAATGATTCACGTGGCATTATTGTACTAATTTCTGTTAAAACTATTTACTGGGTGGGTTGCACTTGGGTCGATTCCCTTCATTGAAGCACCTTGTGCTATCCAACATTTTTCGTTTTGTTGTCGTTAGATATCTTTCCAGTTCCACCGGGCGCATCGAGGAAAAATAAGCCACCATTTCCATCATCAACTGCCTTCATTAACGTATCGTGCACTTCCTTCTGTTGGGGGTACAACAGTGGTACATTCTTTCAACATTGGTTCAATGCATCTTGATCATATTCACGTTCACGTACCAATTCTTGATTGAAAGCATCATTCACTGCAAGTTTCATTGCATTCATTGCATTCATGAAGCGTCGATCTGGCGTTATTATTCCTAACTTGACTAACACACTGCCGAACATGAGGTAACACATGTCTTCGATCAAAAACAAAGCCTGTTTATGTATATCCTCATTCACCTCGAGATCAGGATTCTCTGAACTGACACGAATTCGATGTAAAATGTCTTCTGACATGTCATCTTTGTACTTGTTCCATAGTTCACGTGGATTCGATTGGAAACATGTCAAAAAAATGATATCAAATAATGTGCGTATCAGACTGGAGGTGCAGAAATAATTGCTTCAGTAATTGTCATGTCCCAATGAGTATCGTTTTCAAGAAAATTGATCTGCTGACATGCAACACGAATTGTTGGGCACACTACACCATTAACTTGTGATTCAAACGATGTCGGCCCACGAACATTCACCAGCAACAACCGAAAGTAGAAGCATTCGTTACTTTTTACATGAACTGTGTAAATGCGACCAAGAGCATCAATATCAGCACAACCGGATGATCAGTAACCATATCGCCGTGCTTCCGACATGGAAATTTCTTCGACAAAGCGTTCGACAAAGTGTAATAACGTGGCATCTCAGAGTAGAGCAACGTTCGGGCAAACAGATCGCATTGGCAAATCGAAAACAAACTGGTCAATGTTGTTGCTGGAGATGTTTCTGCACGTTTGGCAACAATCGGTGTAATGAAATAAACTCGTTGATCATTCTCCAGATGCATCGCCAAATATACAACAATGGAATGTCGTTCATGAATGGAGAATGAGAATATACGCCAAATCACCTCATTGTAGCTCACAAACTTGATAGCGTGTGATATCATCGTTTTTTATTTGTAGTTTTAACGCCAAAAACCGCCATATCGCTGATTTTTGTGACAAATTTGCAGATGTATTTGATTGACTTCACCGAATTGCAATAGGTACCCCACGTCACAATGAGCCTTGAATATTTTGAAAAGAAGTGGCTGTTTTCCTGGA
This sequence comes from Limnephilus rhombicus, assembly GCA_929108145.2. Lineage (NCBI taxonomy): Eukaryota > Metazoa > Arthropoda > Insecta > Trichoptera > Limnephilidae > Limnephilus > Limnephilus rhombicus. The sequence continues at coordinate 50,342,937 of OV815283.1, forward strand.
GTTGTGCATATATACGTTCACCATTTGTCCCATTTACGAATGTTGTCATTTAGTGTGTAAGAAAGAGAGGCAGCATTATATGTTTAAGAACAAAAGAAAAACAATCAGCACATTGACATTTGACGTTTTTGAATTTTTGGAATTGAAGCAAACTTCAATATTATACCTACCTACCACAATATTCCTGCAGCTCTTTCAAAAGATGAAAATTCGTTCCATATTTAATGTATGAGGAAATGAATTTTCGTCATAACTTTCTTTTTCGTGAATTTTTGCGATGTTTTAATAGTTATTATCTTATCCGAGGCGGAGACAAATCCAAAAAATCAAAGATCATCAAAATCGGTTCAGCCGTTCTCGAGTTATAAATCGTGTAACTAACCCGACTTTGTTTTATATATTAAGATTAAGATTATATGGCGAGCCACAAAGTTAATGCTTTTACGAATATGTAAAATTAATGATTTGTTTTAATGCATAAACGTCACCTACCTTCATTTGGGTAGCCATCGCACGTAATGAATCGATTTTTAATTGCTTTGTTTATATTTTTACATTATTGATGTATTTCCGAGATGCCGTTCTTAAGTTACATTTTAAAAAATGAAGAACTCGGATAGGCCGAATTAATAAAATGATGGAGAACTATTTCAATTCTGGAACTAAATTGTGAAATATTCTACTTTTATATTATCGTTTGAATACGAGATGTTTCAGTAACAATATAATTAAAGCGATTATTGTACAATACCTTCCGAAATAGGGAATTTAGAGGGAGAGAACAACAAACAATTAAACGAAAGCATACCTCAAGTTCGTTCCCAAAAATGGTATTTTAAAACGTCTCACTAATTTCAGTATACAAATAGGAGATTTCTAGAGTCTTGTGGAAAATCATCCCTGGCAATTGACTCGAGGGATTTTGTTTACTGAGGGAGGTGGAACAACAATTGAAAGATGATGAGGCCTGGGGTTAAAATTACCCACCCCTCTCTGGAAGCTCTAGGGGCGCGGCTCCTCGGGAATTTAAATATTAACTTGAGACTTAGAATTGGATGCCATAAAAATATTAATTGTAATTTTTGATCTGCTGCGTGATAAATATTTTGCTACGCTATGCGGGCTTGTTTGTTTTCACGAAGCTAGTAAATGGTAAATCCGGGTTATAATCTGGGCAATGTTTATTTTAGTGACTTGGTGAGGGGATTATTTCAGGCAATTATACACAAAGTATCCAAAGTATTGTATTCAAATCTTGAGTGAAGCTGGCCAACTAAAATAATATGAGCTACCATTGTGTTCATCGTGAGTATTAATGATCTGATGTTATTATAATATCTATTACTAGCTGTCCCCGGCGATGCCCGGGCTTTTCACGGAGTTTTCGAAATCAAATGTAGACAGTTTTTCTTTGCATACAAATCAAATTCACACCGCCCGCTTGCCAGCCCGCTCGTCCACCACATACAGACATTCTCCTTTATATATTATATATTTCAACCTTCCTCATGAATCACTCTATTGGTGAAAACCGCGTGAAAATCCGTTCAGTAGGTTTTGAGTTTATCGCGAACAGACAGACAGACGCGGCGGACATTAATTTATAATATGTAGAGATGTGTATGAATGAGCTAATAATATATAGAATGAGCCAACAAATCTATACAAAACAAAGTCGAGTTAGTTACACCATTTATAACTCGAGAACGGCAGGACCAATTTTTATGATCTTTGACTTGTTGGATTTGTCTCCGTCCCGAATAGCAGAATAGCTATTAAAGCACCGGAAAAGTTCACGAGAAAAAAATTATAAAGAAAATTCTTTTCCTCATACATTTTGTATGGAACGAATCCTCATTTTTTGAAAGAGCTGCAATAATATTGTGATAAGTATAATATTGGGTAGTGAGTGAATTCCAAAAATTCAAAAATGTCTTAAAAAATGCGCTGATTGTTTTGCTTTTGTTCTTGAACATATAATGTTTTCCCTATTTCCAACACACTAAATGTCAACAGTCGAAAATGGGACAAACGGTGAACGTATGTCGGCAACCCCTCCAAAGGAAAAATACAATATTTATAATAAATCTTCTTCACACGTATAAAAAAAATGAAACACAATTATATATGTACATAAATGGAAAAGTAAGAAAATCACAACAATTTTAAATCCGTATACAACGCCATCTCTGATACTGACAAAAACAAAACACGGACAGTTGCGCATCGATAATTTCGTCATTATGAAATTTTGAACTTAATAAACAAACTGAATAATAAGTTAACGCAATATATATTGATTTCGAGGCGGCACGAAGTTTGCCAGGTCAGCTACTTTAGTATAAATCTCTCCTGTATAAAGTTAACAAAAAATGAAATCCAGGTATTTCCGAAACAATTACATTTTAATAACTGCAGTTTAATTTAATTTTAATTCTAAAAGGTTATGCTGCAAAATCCAATGAAAAATAAATAAAATAGATTAATTGAACGACTTCAGAAAATTCATGGAATCCAAATGAAAAATACCAGCCTTTGTATGTAGTTGGATTTCAGTGGAAATTTAATATTCCTGATTCCGAAAAATCTTTCAATAAACGTTTTTCTGAAAATATCTATCGATGGGTAATAAAAAAGCTGTTCGCTCGGTATCTTCTACATCAAAATTAGAACGATACGACAAAATTTAAATAAAGGAAAATGATTTTAGTGTAAGATGTGACGGCTGGCGTGATCTAGTGGTAAGGCTTTTGACTCGCAATCCGAAGGTCGCGGAATCGAATCCCGGCGTGCGCAAATAAATTTTATTTGATTAATTTGTGTTTTTTGAACAATTAATTCATTTAAAAAGACGATATAGTATATTTGCGGCATGTTTCAGAGTGGAAGATACTCTTAGTATCGCCCTGCTGTAAGACCACCATTCAGAATCGAAACGTTGCTTGAAATGGCTTTAGCCGTGTTTAGTGACCAGGGGAAGAGAAGGAGATGGGGAAGAGGAAGGTAGGGAATAGCCAGGTACTTCCCCACCTTCCTCCTCCCCATCCTCTTCCTTACCTTCCTCTTCCCTTCCCCACTACCTTCAGCCTCACAACATACCCCGATTGTGGATGCAATAGTCTATTGCTCCAAACAGGAGCAGTTGGGACTCTTATGAGGTATTCATTTTTAAAAAACTAGTGTGCTTTATACCACACAACTGAAGTAAAACTTCACTAACTTATATCTCCCTCTCAACTTCCGTTCGCCTCGCCCGACCATTCGCCTCGCCCGATCACACTTTTCATAACGCTCTTATCACGCATTCACCAGCTTACTCCCCAAGTCAAGCGTGCGTAAAGAAGCTTTACTTCAAAAAATAAAAATAAAATAAAAAATGCGTAATTAACACACAATTAATAAACTCTTATTTTACTCAATATTGATTTTTTTTTATTAGAAAGAAAAAAAGTTATGCAATACTACAGGAAATCAAATCAAATAAAATATTACAGAAAAATAAAACTGCTTTTAAGTAGTTTGTCAATGGGTGCTTTTACTTTGAAGTTTAAAAAATAAAACTTATTATGCAGTTAGACACTTTTTGTGTTACTACAAAAAGTGTTAATACAAACTATTTCTTTCGGCGAGCCAATTTTTCAATATAATATTTGTTTTTACATTATTTATACTTTTTTTTTATTTTAGCAGGTAACATATTTAAGCAAGTAGGTATCATGTAGCCCAGCGTTCTTTGTCCATATTTGTTTAAGTGCTTAGGTACGATTAGTCCTTCATTTAACGTAAACCGAGTATTGTAAGTGTGGTCCAGTCTATTTATGTATCTAAGGCTATTCATATGCTGAAAAACAATTTTATGCCACAGAATTGCTCTTACTGAGAGAATTTTAATTCTAGTAAAATAACGAAACATTGTGCCTTTGATCGTATAAACTTTTAAGAGCTAATAATTTAACTAATGAATTTTGAACTGATTGAACATGATTTACATTTGTCTTACAGGAAAGTCCCCAAGCTGTAATTCCGTACCTTATAATAGACCCAGCTAGATTGGTGAAAGCTTTCATTCGTATTTATACAATATTACAATAAAAGGAAGCGTCCTGGTAAGAAGCAAAGCCTTATCCAAAGCGAATAATCACTGCAAATATCATCTCCTGTATCAGACAAAACCAGCATGCGTTTTGGTATCAGTATTTGCCCAGCGGAAGTTAAAGTGATTGGTTTAAAGAGATTGTAGGAACACTGTCATGTGTACCAAGTTACAAAGCTGGAAACCGAAATAAGGTTTCGTGACTTCCCCTCTTTTTGTTCGCAATGTTTGATTTGGTTTTCTTCCGGATACAATGGAATCTCATTTGGTTTTAATTTGATGGTGCGCAGTCATTGAATGGAATACCTGCTTCAGTAGGTAATTTAATCATGAGTATTGTGAGCCTTTGTGGACATTGTATAAATTTGATGAAAAGCATTAAAGACCGAATTATTTTTGTTTCGTTCTAGATATCTACTACGTTATAAAAGTACTACTGTTACAGTGCTCGTAAAAAGCTAGTCATTAAAAGCTCGTTGTAAACACGATGTTAAGAGACGAAGCTCACTTACTTAATCCTTCATCCGCGCGCTAGGAACGCAAATTGACCGCCCTTTTAAATTTTGTAGGTGGGGTCGAAGTTCTCTCCAGAGTGCCTTACAAGCGGCGGGGGAGGCATGTATTCTCTAGTTACATCTCAACCATATCGAGTCACCACGTCGTCGATAAGAGATTTTTCATCACTCGATTTTTTTTCTTTTTTTTTTTTTTTTTTTTTTTTTTTTTTTTTTTTTTTTTTTTTTTTTTTTTTTTTTTTTTCTCAACCCCCCAACCTACTATTCCTGCCTGAAACGCAGATAGCCGAGCCTGTAGACGCCTCCTATCTGGACTGCCCGGGCTTCACCCTCGCAAGCAAGTTCAGACCTAAAGGAGGTGTCTGTCTCTATAGTCGAGCTGACGTCAACTGTGTGCGACTGTTGAATCTGGAAAACTCCAGATTCGACGTAATGTGGGTACGCGTCAATCTTGCCAGTACGGTAAGATTCTACGCGTGTTTATACCGCTCACCGAACCTTAGCGAATCAGACACGTCCGAGCTCTTCAATCATTTAAGCGTCACTATTGATGACCTCTTGCCCCGCTACCCTATGGCAGAGTTTGTGGTCCTGGGGGACTTCAATGTTCATAACGAACCTTGGTTGAAGTTCTCAGGATCAACAGACTCGGCTGGACGCCAAGCGGAATCCTTTGCCCTTTGCTACGGATTGGAGCAAATGGTTCAGGAGCCTACAAGGGTTCCTGATGTCCAGACTCACCGTTCCAATCTGTTAGACCTTTTTTTAACTACTGTGCCACACGGTTACAGTATTGAAGTCACAGCGCCTTTAGGATCGTCCGACCACTGCCTGGTGACGACATCGATCCCTGTAAACTTCAGACCACCAAACGAGAGGCTGAAGAGAAAAGTGTGGCACTATAGGTCAGCAGATTGGTTCGGTCTGCGGGCACATTTTAATGCTTTCCCATGGTCAGCTGTCTGTTTTCGGACTTCGGATCCCTCAAGATGTGCCCAGGAAATTGGTGAGGTCATCACATCCGCGATGGATGGCTTCATCCAATCTACTGTTAAGGAAACTGGTGTAGGCTCAAAGCCGTGGTTCAGTCGACAATGCGCTGAAGCAGTGCGACGAAAAAACGCGGCTTACCGAGCCTACAACACATCTAGAACATCCGAAGACAGAACAGCTTACAATAAAATGGCAAAGGAAACCAAGAGAATCATAAATAGGTCAAAATTCGAGCACGACCAGCAGATCAGCAGAAAGCTGACTGCATGCCCGCATGGCAGCAGGCAATTCTGGTCGCTTGCGGGCTCAATAGGTCGCAATTTCTGCAAATCCAGTCTGCCACCTCTTACCAGACCTGACGGCTCACTAGCAAACACCGCCACCGAAAGGCTAACTTACTAGGTAAAATGTTTGCGGATAACTCAACCCTCGATGACCAAGGTGCTGTCCCGACGTCGATTCCTCACTGCGGTTTTCGTATGAAAAAGCTGAGGATCCGGCATCGGGAAGTACTCCATGTTTTACGAGGGCTTGATGTTAATAAAGCTAGTGGGCCTGACGGAATACCTGCCCTGGTACTGCAAAGGTGCGCTGCAGAAATAGCTCCAATTTTGACGAAGCTTTTTAAACTGTCCCTGAAGACTGGCTCTGTGCCCTCTGGTTGGAAAAAAGCGGTTATCCATCCTATTCCAAAGAAGGGTGACCGCTCCAACCCGGCCAACTACCGCCCCATAGCGATCACATCAGTTCTGTCTAAGGTGATGGAACGTGTGATCAACGACAAACTGCTCACATACCTCGAGAAGAACAAAATTATTAACGACCGTCAATACGGATTCCGGCGGAACCGCTCGTGCGGTGATCTTCTCGCGTATGTGACGCATGTTTGGGGGCGATGCCTGGAACGTTTCGGTGAGACCCAAACGGTTGCACTGGACATATCCAAGGCCTTTGACCGGTTTTGGCACCGAGGACTTGTCAACAAACTGCATTCTTACGGACTTCCCGCATCCTTGTGTACGTGGATTGCCGACTTCTTGAGGGAGAGGTCGATTCAGACGGTAGTCGATGGTTTCACCTCTTCCTCTCACTCGATAAATGCTGGCGTCCCGCAGGGATCGGTTCTGTCTCCAACTCTGTTTTTGTTGCACATCAACGACCTTTTGTCATGTGCACCAATTCACTGCTACGCGGATGACAGTACAGTTCATGATAGCTTTTTGTTTGACAAGCCCCCAAAGGGCTCACAAACTCCAACAGCTCGTAAGGCTTTGAAGCAAAGAATGGACGGTTACCTCGAGAGTGTTTTCTCTTGGGGTAAAAATAATCTCGTTGAATTTAATGTTTCAAAGACCCAATCTTGTCTGATTACGTCTAAAAGGGATCGCAATGAGAATCTAGTCTCTTTCAACGGAAGCAATCTTCCGAACAGGCCCTCCATTGATTTGCTTGGTGTAACCCTAAGTGACCAGCTCAGGTATGGGGGCTCCATCGAAGCCAGAGTAAAGTTAGCCTCCCAAAAACTGGGCGTACTGTACAGGGCCCGCAGATACTTTAAAAGTGCACAACTGCTAACCCTGTACAAATCACAAGTGCGCCCCACGGTTGAATTTGGCAGCCACCTCTGGTCTGGAGCTCCAAAATACCTGAAAAATACCCTCGACTCTGTGCAGAAACGGGCGGTCCGTTTGATAGATTCTCCCATCTTAACAGACGGATTGCAATCTTTAGAGCACAGGCGTCGGGTGGGAATGCTATCCTTGTTCTACCGGTATTACAATGGAAGATGCTCCGAGGAACTAGCATCATTGATCCCTTCGGCACCGGTGCATGGTCGGGAAACACGCCAAACGCGTGCCCAACATTTGTACACAGTTGACATTAGTCACATGAGAACGGGTCGTTTCTTCGACTCGTTCTTATGTTCAACAGCTCGGCTGTGGAATGATTTGCCGGCCTCTGTGTTTCCTCCTTCCTACAACATGGGTCTCTTCAAGACCATGGTTCATTCCTTCCTCTCCTCAAAAAGACCCTCCACACAGCATCCCAGATGACATAGGCCCTGAGGGAAATTATTTTCCTCAGGGCCTCCTGTGTGGAGTTAATGTAAAAAAAAAAAAAAAAAAAAAACCAACAGAGCCGTATAATAAACACGTAAATACTGGTGACAAGCAAGCCTGACCAAACAGGAGAGGTTCATGCTACATTTGAGGACAAAATAAATATAATAATACCCCAGTGGAATGCAAAGGTTGTTGGAAAACCTGTGAAAATAATGATCAATCACTTATTTTACGTGCTATAAATACCAGTCATCTCAGGGCGAGAGTAGTAATGAGGATTTTTTTACATGAGCTCCTCACAGGAATTCATCTCAGGGCGAGAGTAGTAATGAGGATTTTTTTTACATGAGCTCCTCACAGGAATTCATCTCAGGGCGAGAGTAGTAATGAGGATTTTTTTTGTACTTGAGCTCCTCACAGGAGGCCCCGAGGAAAATAATTTCCCTCAGGTCCTATGTCCTCTTTGGGGATGCTGTGTGGGGGTTTTTTTTAGGGAAAGGAAGGAGAGGAGAGTTCTGGGAAGGAAAAGGGTTTAAGGGGTGGGTAGAAATCTGGGGTTCAGTGTGTACTGGTCATCCACCTCCAAGACCGAGACAAACCTCATCCCATGAACCCGGGCACCCCTGCTAAATCACAAACGTAGCGAATCACTTGTGGTGAATCACTATGGCAGAGGTGTTGGTTATCCAATAAAGGTTCCCTGAGCGGCGGTACCCATTCCCGCCTCCCAATTTGAGAATGTAGATTAATAGATGTATAGTAAACGATCTTACAAAAAAATGTTCTATAGAGCTTATTCTATTGCATTTCGTTTTTTACTTTCTAGTTTCAATTATAACTTTACAATTTTCACTATGTTTATCTAATATTATAACCTGACCTGACCCCACCAAATAACCACCCAATATGTTCCATTGGTCACCATGAAATAGGCTGCTGCCTAGTATTGTGATTTATTATGTTAATTCTATGCAAACATCTATATAGTAAATATAATTTTTTTTTTAATTGGCTAGAGAATATTAACTGATTTTAAAAATTATTTTGAACTTTTGTATTTAAACAATTTTGATTATTGTAATAAAGGTTTTTGACTAAAAATTTGTTTGCCATGTTTTTTCAGAGTTCATTTGTCATATACGTTTTAAGATTTTCACGGCCAAAAGTATTTTCGTTATTTGTTTTTGGGGCATAACACCCCAAAATCAAATAATGAAAATTCATTTATCATAATTATTAAAAACCTACATATTAAATGAAGAAGAACCCATGAAAATGTTGTAAAGTCATGAGCGGTCAAATTACGGTTCTAGTGAGCGGAAATGTGACCTGGGTAGATTCGAGCGGATGAAGGTTAACCAACGATTCCTGAAGTTATTCGGAGTAAAAAACGTAATTGTCATTTTAGTCTTGTTATTGCTGCAGTGATGATCCATAAATATACTGGACACGTTAAAAAGACTTAGTTTAGTGTTAACACGTTATGATGATTACGGATGCGACTAGGACTCGTGTCTGTTCTATCCAAGAGCTGGAGAGAGACAGATAACTCTAATAAAATGTATTAACGTAAACGCTTTATTAATTGGTACTAAGCACAAAATATCATCCCTAAGGGATGGAGGACATGTAGTAAAAAGAAATGAAACCACTATTCCCTATGTTGGTGCTGCGTGTAACCTTGGAATAATGGTTGGTGGTAGATTGAGGTTGAGAAACATGTTAAAAAGGGGCCACATTGGTACTATTCGAGACTTGTTGTATAATATAAGAGATTATATTATATCAGAAAAAATGCGTAAGATTATTACCGATATTCTTTTTCTCTTGGTGCTGAACTATGGAGACACAGTGTATGCAGACACAGTGTACACAGTCCATCTTTATTAAAGAAAACGCAAAAAATGCAACGTGTACAAAATGTAGGTGTGTGTCCGGTGTTGCCACAATGTCTCGAGACGCGAGCATACTCGTATCTCGCCTTATCGGCGTCAGATCCTAAATATGTCGAACAGAAGGAGGTTAGATCAAATGTGTCAAATATACAATTTGATGCATTCGAAGGTTCCTTCCTTTCTGTTTGACAGACTGCAGTGGTCCCGTGACTCTCACACACATGGTACACGTCAAAGGGACCATTTACTTACTCTCCCGAAACATAAAACTGCTGAATTTGGGTGTAGTTTCAGCTATTCGTCATCAAAACTTTGGAATGAAATACCACTTCACTACCACAACATTACTAATCTCACAGGTCTCCAGTCTTCGGTAATTTTTTTTTCAAGTAAAAACATAAGAGTGTCCAGTGACAACTTTTCAGGGCAGATACGTTTTTTTAAATAAAAAAAATGTGAATTTATTATTCACTATGTTCAGAGAGCGAGTCGCTTTACCGACGAGTGAATTCGAATATAAATTATTTGTACAGCTTTTTCGAAAATACGAAATGTTGTGATAATATCCTTGAGCAAGGTACTCTGGAACAAATTAGATTATTAATTTGTTTTAAAGTCTAATTTGTTTGTTACGTGGCTATTAATTAGCAAATGAATTAATATTTGAACGGAGCAAAACATCTACGTGTCTCTAATGAATGGGAATTAGGTATTCTCAGAATGCAATCGGATGAACTGGTCCATAAAATCATCATCCATGGACACATAGAAAAGTTATGTATGTATGCAGATACTGTACAGTAATGTTAGTAACGTAATAATTTCGAAAACCTTTTTTGGTATTGAATTTCCAATTCGAATTTAAAAAAAAGCGAAATTCGGTAGGTAGGTTTTTGAATATCTGATTCAAATTTTTAAAATCCAGAACTCTGAAGTTGAAAATGATTAATTAATTTCGACAGAAGTAATAAAAATTGAGTTTTATTCTGGGAGGGTAGGTGACTACTTTAAAAAAACACGAAAAATTTACGTAATAGTAAATTTACGTAAAAAAAATTGTAAATTACGTGAAATTAGTAAATTACGTTAGTAGGTACGTTGAGGGCCAGTTGATTCACCGAATTTGAACGATTCTTCAAATTTCAATGATAATTTTCATGTTCTAATCTTTTTGTATCACTGTGGGCCTGTTTTTTGTTTGTGAACCCAAATAAAAACTAAACTTGATTTTAATTTTGAAATATGATGAATTGTTCGGGTTCTGTGAAACAAATGGCCCCAAGTTTTTTTTTAACGTTCCAATAGGAAGTTGAAAATGAACGCGGGCAGATCAAATAGAAAATACCGAGTAAAAAATTGAAAGACTTCCACGATACTTGGTGGAAACTTCCACGTCATTCAAAATTTTTTTCTTAATTTGGGAGGTGGAGAGGGGTACAGCCTCCCGGGAAGCATTTATTGGATAACCAACACCCCTGTTTGGTGACTTAACAGAAGTGCCCGGATTCATGTCGGTTCGGTTTGTCTAGGTCTTGGCGGCGGGTGTGTTTGCTCATCTATGGCTTGGCGGGTCGGACCGAGATGAGGGAGATCTTTTGACTTCTCCAGCCAGACTCTGTTGACCCATCGCTTTGCACCACAGTGAGAGGAATGGATTCATTGTCCGCCACTCCTGGACAAATTAACTTCCAGAATTCTATCCACCGCTCATACCCTTTCATTACCAGCTTCTTCTCCTTCCTTTCCCTAAAGAGACCCTCAAAAATGACAGGTTCGGCGGATATTTTTTTCCTCTGGGCCGCCTGTAATAAATGTAAAAAAAAATAATAAGATTTTTTGCACATTTCTCTTTCCTAAGAACATTCGGTGGGTAATCTACTGTGCACAAACAAACAGTAAACAGAAAAGATAAAAACAGAACTTAGTACCCCCCGCCTAGTGCTGTAGAAAATAGAATTACTTGAAAATACGAAGCAGTGAGCTGTTCCTTGAAGTTAATAACACGTACATATATATATATAACAGGACGACTTTCTCTGCAAATGCCTGCTAAATTCTCTTAATTTATTAATAAATTCCATCAAAAATAGTGCTGGGCAACTGCGGTGCGCGGCCCGTCGCCATGGCTTTTTTTCCAAAAACTTACCAATTTCTTAACAATTTGCCTGATCTATAGCGTGCAATCAAATATAAATTTAACGTTATTTCTATTTATCAGACCAGTACTCACATACGCAGCTGAGACTTGGGTACTAACTAGGTAAGTGGTTTTTGAAAGGAAAATTTAGAGGCGCATCTTCGGACCGGTTTTAGAAAGTGGCTTTTGGCGCAGACGTTATAACAACGAGGTAAATACTATGTTTAAGGATCTAAACGTCACAAAATTTATAAAACTGGGAAGACTTCGGTGCCTGGGTCATGTAGTGAGAATGACCGAGCATCAACCACCAAAGTCCCTGCTGAACTCAAGAGCCTGGGAAGACCTGAGATGAAGCGACAACGTCCTCAAAGATATGTCTACCTTAGAGCTTCTAAACTGGAGAGAGCTGGTACAAGACCGAGATGAGTGGAGGAAGACTTTTGAGGAGGCCAAAACCCATCAGGGATTGTATAGCCAAGAGTGATGATAATGATGATTTCGTGGAAGATACTCTCAGTATCGCCCTGGTATAAGACCACCATTCAGAATTGAAACGTTGCTTGAAATGGCTTTAGCCATATTTGGTGACCCGATCTGAATAGCCGGGTACTTCCCCCACCTTACTTTTCCCCCTACCTACTTATGTACTTCCCCTCCCCACTACCTCCAGCCTACATACCAGTGGCGGTCCGTGAGTTTTTAGTGAGCTAGAGTGCGAAGATTGGTAAATACGACGTTATTTATGTTTTTGTAGCTGAAAATGATTTTTTTTTTCCAAATTACAACCATTTGTATGAAGATCTTCAGGAATCTTTCAGTTTGTGGATGCGCCGCATCCACTTACTGGAAGATCTTCTCACAAAAAGGTGAAATTTTGAAAAAAAAAATCATTTTCAGCTACAATAACGTCAATAACTTCATACTTATAAATCTTAGCACTCCAGCTCACTGAAAACTCACGGACCGCCACTGCTACATACCCCAATTGGGGAAGCCATAGTCTCACTGGCTCCAGACGGGAGCATTTGGGACTCTTGTGCGGCATTCAAATAAAAAAAATTAAAAAATTGGTCGATGGAATAATATAATACTAGGTACTACTTTATCTGTCAACCTTCAAGAACCATGAATATAGCCTTCTAAATTCTCACAGAAACCAAATAGAACCCGTTCAACATTATTTGTTCACTTTATAATAATTATGCAACAACTAAAAAGCCCACATATTCGTTCATCAAAACAAACGGGTAGATTCAATTATATTTTGTATTAGAAATAACAACATGGCAAGGCGGAAATTCAAATTAACACGCCTTTTAATTATATCTTTTTGAGGAGCAGAAGCTGGGAGGCAGTTTAGATACAATCATTGATAATACCGCGACTTGTACCAATCGTCCTCGGCGGTTTTATTGCCTGGCACCTCACAAAAAGCCAGGTTAAAAAATGTTACTAAGATTATTATTAAGAAGAAGTCGAAATCTGTTTTTGCTTCGTGCCTTTAAGGGGTAAATGGGATTTATAAGGATACAAGTAAAATTAATGAAAGGTTATCGTTATTAAGTGAAGTAAGGGTCTTTATGCATTTTAATTTTGGCCCTTATGTTTTATTACTCGTTGAAATTGAGGTCACTCCTAATTGAACATCATTAGTAAAGGGATAATGTTTTAAATTATGTAACTTTTAATCACCTTTTAGGTATGATTATTAAACCGGAGAGAATATTAAAAGGGTTGAATTTATTATTATTAAGCCTCTCGTGCGTATTAAGATCGCAGTGCCATTATCCGTGGGGGAAAGCATATTCTTTCATAAAATCCTACGTTAATGGTTTACGAACATTTAAATGTGATGAATAGATCTATCACCTGTCTCATTTAACTTAGGCTATGTAGGCACTAGCTAGTACCGCGGTTGAACCGTGCGAAGCGGTTCGTTAGCGGCAAGCCGCCATGGCGGCCAGCCGCTACATTCAACCGCGGTAGTCGGCTAGCCGCGCGGTTGACCGCCTACGCGACTGGCCGCTAGTGCGTACATAGCCTAATAAGATGTCAAAGGTTAAATTCCGTTAAAAACTCCGGTAAAAAAATCGCAAAGCATGCTCTGAAAATTATTATAAACACGTTTGTTTCAGTCATTTTACAAGTTACATGTATGAAAAAAGTCAGTTTTTTTTTAATACTGTTTTAGACAACTCCCACAATATTTCAAACATTCGTTATTAAATATCTCTCCATCTTCTTCATGATGAATAACAGCAGAATCTAAATAATTTGCCTCTCCAATCCGGTGCTTCTCTCTTCTTATTTCTTCTCCTCTTCATTAGTTTGAGGAATAATGTAAAATTTACTTGTTTATTTTATTTATTTATTTGAGACACAATCATGGTATTCATAGAACATTCATGTAAATAATATAAAACAAATTAAAATACAAATATATCCCTAGACTAATGTGTCTGCAGTAATCACATTTGCATATTCACAGAAGCAAACACATGAAAAACAATGTACCTAAGTATTTTTATACATAACTTAAAATATTAAATACAAAATTTTAAATACGTAATAGGCAGAAAAGGTACACAAATCATGGAGATATTTCTCGAAACATGTTTTATTATTTACAAAAATATCTATTATCATTATATGATCGAGACATTCTAGACATAGGATTAAAATACCCAGTATTATTGGTAAAAAATTCGGTACAAAATATGTAGATTTGGGCCTGGTAGATTTGGGTCTGGTAGATTTGGGTCTGATAGATTTGGGTCTGGTAGATTTGGGCCTGGCGTATAACTTGATTTGGTTGACTAAGTTACTATCTACTTCATTATTCACAATGTTATAAAGCATTAAGAGGTCATTTATGTTTCATCTTCTAACTAGACTAGATGGTAGACACCTGATAGGTAAGACAAAATCTGTGCAAATTTATTTTGGACAGATTCGAGTCTAGATACCTGTGTGTTGTAATGTTATATTTTGCATTAGTCAGAAGTACACTGGAGACTGGAATATGCCTCTCCAATTTGGAACCTGCAGTACAAAGTATACATAGATAGCATAAAACATATTCAAAACAAATTTATAAAATATCTTACCTTCAAATTCAACAATAACTTTGAATGCACATTTCAAACTTTGCAATAGAGGCGAGCAATAGCTAATTTGACATTTATACACAAAATTTTTAAGTTATAACATTGACTGTATCGAACTTCTTTCCCTACTTAATTTTAACATACCATTAAGACGTACACGTCATACAGAACTATTCCACACGCTTATATTCCAGAGGCATATACAAGACAAATGCAGCAAATAATTTGTCAATCAATCGTGCTCTTCATATGTTTAATAATATTGGTCTAAATTCTAACATCGACATTTTCTCCGATTCACTGCCCAAATTTAAAAAGAGCATCATGTCAATTATATGAATTGTTCAATGCGCACACATACATACATACATACACGCATACTCACACATACACACACACCTTCCCACTACATACATCACCCGGTAATTACTTAATATGCACACCGTAAATAAGACACAATAGGTACCCACCATGAAATATACTTATTAATTGTAAAAATTTTTCACCTATGTAACTAATGTACTGTGTGTTTCTGTTTATACTTAAAATAAAAATAAAATGAAATAGTGATTTTTAATAAGTTTTATTTAAATAAGTCTAAATTAAAAATAATTAAAATTAAAATTTTTATTTTAAATAAGTTTTATTTCAAATCAGCATATATCACTTTTCTAGGAATTATAAAAATATTCTTCGTGCTTACCCACCCTTACTTATTTACCTTCTGTAACGCAATACTATAAACCCGATTATTTATTTGTCAAAGTACCAAATTTGTTCCACAAATAGTCAATTGAAATACAAGACACCATCTTTCCAGGGAAACATTACAATTTACTGCCAAAATGATTTCTTACCCTAACAACTAAATAGCGTATTTTACCTTCGCAAAATTCAATAGTAATTCCGTAACCCACCAAAACGTGGGTCTTCCTTTGGATTTGATGTCAGAAACCACACAAGGGACGGAAGACATTAATTTTCGAAATCACCACCAGGTATCGCCCTGTCGTTTCGATAACAAATAATTACCTGGGTAAATAAATTATGTATAATGTCTAACCACAAAGTAATTGCTTCTTATGAAAAAAAATATGTATCTGCTTATAAAGGAATGAAAGTAAATTAATCTTGGATCCTATTTTAAAACTATTTCGGTTCAACATTTCAAAAAAAAAAAATTTTAATTTATTTTATACCAGGGAGAATAGAAATTAGTAAATTTATCCCCTCAGGCCTCGGGCCTATTTTGTCGGAAGGACAAAATATTTCCGTTTTGAAATAAAATACAAATAAATGGAATATTTATGAACGTATACGAAAACTAAAAACTATTTTGAAAAGGTTCAATATTTTGTAATTCAAAATAAACGTATTATTTGTGAAATACGAAAATTTTGACATAACATAAAAAAAGTTTAACAAATGGCTCTAAATAAAATTAGGTGGGTACTGAAAACGAAATAAAAAATAAACACATGCATTTTTCATCGTCATCGTCAAATCAAATTTATCGTCAAATGCTCTACTATTGAGCTGCGTAGGCTTATCTCATACCCGCCAAGTAATTCAATATATACTAGTGTTTCATTCAACAATTACTGCTTATTACATTTTTCCACCTGCAAACAACCAACTTTATTTTTATATGGAAAAGGCATTGTAAGTGCTAAATCTCCCACTAGGTGGCGTCGAGACAAATTATGTCTATATTTTTAACTCGTCAAATATTAATTATTATTTTTAATTGATAAACTAATGTCTCAGAGAAGATTTTTATGCATAGCACAAAGGGTAACAATTATTATTATACTTAAGCAATAAATATTAGCCTGAAACACTCATCTACATTGAAAAAATCTCCCGAGAAAAGTTTATCAATTAAAAATTATAATGAATTTTTTTTCTTCATAATTATGTGCTCCTGGTTTTCGCGCTCTAATAACTTGTTGGCAATTTATACGTACGATAAACATTTTAAGACCAGTTTATATCTCTGAATAATTCGTGTACTTTAACAATAAACAAGTTGATTTTTTTCAATGAATATGCTATATTTATATGCATTCCTTGAATAGTAATGAACTCCACCTGGATTAATAGTAGAAACCATTACCGTCAATCTTCCGAAAGCGTTCAATTACACGCCAGTGTATTTATCGTCAATTTAGTCCCCTGCAGATATTTCATCAATGAATATCCAGCGTAATGTAAAGGGGAACACGTCAGATCAGTTTCCGTCATACATAATGTGAAGCCGAACTCGTGCAGGGTGGGAGGGGCTAGGAGTGGCGGGAGGGGGGGGAGGAATATTAAAGGGGGTGGGAGATGATTAGTTAGTTAACGATTTTCTGAGTAACCTAAAAAAAATGTTGTTTAAATGATGAATTATTTATTTTATTTTATTTTATTTCATTTTGCAGAAACAAACAGTATATTATTACATAATGGAAAATAGTTACAAAGTTATAGAATTAATACAATAATTGGTACCAATGACACATCGCTGTTATATGCTTATGTTTTTGTGAGATAAATAATACATTATACCTAAATTAAATTAGTAAATTATTGAAGGAGAGGGGTGTGTGAGAGTGTTTGTATGTGTGAGGGTGTGTAGATGTGTGTGTTATGTGTGTAAATTCAGTGTGCTAAAAATGTTTTTCTTAAATAGAGGGAGGGAATCAAAAAATATATTATCGGTATTTGTGGTTTTTTGAATTGAGTTGAATCTTTGAAGGATGCGGGAAATGGGGGAGTTGGCCGCAGCCTTCGTATTATTACTAATTGTATAAAAAAGGTTGGTGTGGCGGATTCTTTTAGATGGGATGTTAAAATTTCTTTGGGATAGAAGTTTTGGGCAGTCTATTACGTTATGTATTATTTTATGGAGAAATGTCATGTCAGCTACCGTTCGCCTGGATTTCAGGGATTGGAGAGTGCAGATGTAATTATTGTTGTATTTATAACCGAGATACTTAATAAATTTATTTTGTATGCGCTCTATATTATTGACGTATTGGGTGTTTTTGGGATTCCATATGAAAAATGAATAATTATGAATAATCATTAAACGTCTGTCTAACATTGCTATTTACAAATAGGTTCCACGACAACTCAACAAAGTAGCATTTCAAAATCCTTTTGAAAATTCATTAAAAGTTGTGAAAAATAGCCCATAACCCAACCTAACGTAACCTATTTAACCATTTTTTCATCACTTTTAACGACTCTTCGATAGAGGTGATGAAGTTACATGATGTTGATTTGTTCGGGCTCCATTTGAAGGAAAATCAAAGGGTGCAGTCAAAGATATTGAAATATTATAGATGTGTTATCTGCAGTTTATACTAGGTTGGACTGCGCCTCAGGGTGTCGTCGATATTGGTTACCAATTAACAAATAAACTAAATGATCGAATAATTAACGAATAAACCAAACGAACATAACTAAATGAAGAATTCTTTCCGTATTCGAAATATATTGTTAACCAATACTAATGCACACATTAAAAAAATAAACGAAATTAACAAATTCTTTTCGGTAGCAAACTACTCTGATTAGGACAGTTGCGCGGACATCGTAGCATATCTCTTTTGTATTTGAAGATCTTTGGGTTCAGTTCACACTCGGTAAAAGTGAAACCTTCAGAAAACTAAAGTAGACAAGAGAAGGGAGTCTACGAAGCACCGCAAAAAGAAGAGACCGGTTAGTCTATCTCATTCAGGCTTAATCCTGTAGACACATGTGTGTGTCTCTTTTTCTGTTTGTCGCTCGTATCCGTTTCATCGAGTTTCAAATTACAACGGTGCTAAAGAAGTTTTCACATCGAAAACCAGGTTGATACTTTACATTTCAGAACATTTCAAAATGTCAACCCTAATTATATTGCTTGAACGCTATACCTCCCACCAACGTTAAACGTCGCCATAATTCCCAACGTCTCACTCTAATCGTATATTTGAGTTGATGGTTATTAGAGTTGGCCGTGACGGAACCCTGAGAAGCCGTTCCAGTCCGATTCCTTGCATTAGTATCATGATTAATGACATGACTACCCTCAGAAGTAGAGGGTAGTTGCCCCTGAAACCTGACGCGTTTCACGTCGCAGCCCAACGCAGGGTGCGTGGAACTACAACACGTCAAATCTTGATATTCAAATTGCTACCCGCAGTTGGATTAGGTTCGAAGATAAATTATTATGTCGGTCCTTTGAACCTGTGAATTTTTGAGTTCAAATTAAAGAGTTTAACGTCTTCGTGTGAAAAAGTCACTTTATTTCTTGCGGGATTAAAAAATAATAATACTTTGTTTTTAACCTTTTCTGTAAGTAAAGATTGTGTGTTGAAAAAAAAAATCAGAGCGTTAATTTGCACGCGGTAGAAGTGAAACTTTCAGAAAACTAAAGTAGAGAGAGTGGGAAGACTACGAAGCACTTTAATTTTTTATTTATATTCATATATATAATACGTAGCTGGTACCCAGCATGCGTTGAAATGCCATTCAAATAAATCTGCGTGTTCTTTCCCGTGCATCCCCGTTTCCTTCCACCTTCCCCGCCTTCCCCCTCCCTCGTCTCTTCCATGCGAACCCCACCTTCCCCCTGCCTTTCCTCCCTGCCGCTAAAATATATGAAATACACACATTTTCATTTATACAAATTTCATAACGCCAGAGCTTACTATTATATATAGAATATGTTACTCGCTGATAATGTAGCTTTCTATTGGTAAAATAATTTTTAAAATCGGTTTGGTAGTTTAGGCGTGCAAGCGTAACAAACAAACACACGCACTTTCGCATTTATAATATTAGTATGGACGGATTACGTCACCATACTAGGCGGCCGTCTGTTTCAAGGTTATCAATGGAATATAAAGTTTATAAACTGTCTAAACATTCTAAACAAATGAATTAAATATTATAAAAACGTTGAAAATTGAAGAAATTATTGTAGAAAGTTAATAATGAGAATTATTATTTTCTAATCTTCTTCTTTGTGTGCCGTATCAGGTCCCCCCGACGTTGGCGATCACTCTTGAGAATGTCTCTCTGTCTTGCGCTGCCCGGAATAGCTCCTCCACACTTCTAATGCCGGTCCACTCTCGTATATTACGCAGCCAAGACATTTGTCTCCTACCAGGCCCTCGGCGACCCTCTATCTTGCCTTTCAATATCAAATGGAGCAAGTGATACTACTCCCCTCGAAGTATATGACCCAGATATGAAATTTTCCTGATTTTTATTGGCAATGTTTATTAAAAAAAAATGGCAATGTTTATTAAAAATACATATGAAGTTACAACAGTTACATAGTTACATAAGGTTAACAAAAAATAAAAATAAATTGCCTTTCCTCACCATAAAGAGACAATGCTCTTGTGTTTGGTGAGGGAGTTCTTACTCAATTAGTAAATTAATGATCGTGTAAGTTAGTAATAACGGCTATTGTAAATAATAAGAAGGTTAAAAAATCTTGTATAATTTAAAAATAAAAATCCTGAAGAGTTTAAAAAAATCATAATATAAATTAAAAAATCATTATAAATGGAAGAATCATGTAAGTTAGTAACAAAAATTATTGTAATAAGTAAGTAAAGGATACGTAAGAAAGAACGCAAGATTTATACAATAGTAGACTCAGAGATTTAGAAACTAAGAAATGAAAGAAAAAAGAAGGAATAAATGATTTATAAAATAGCAGACTTTAAGATACAAAGTAAACATATTTGGGACTTTTATAGTAGTTTCAGGTAATTTTTTAATTTGGGCTTAAATTCCTGCATATTTTCGATGGTTTTTAATTTTAATGGGAGGTTGTTATAATAGATTATGCCCAGATAAAGATAGGAATTTTGGATGTGCTTAGTATTAAATTTAGGAATTTTAATAGTTTTCTGGTATCTTGCTGATGTATTGAATTGGAAGTTACGAGTATTTAACTGTATTTCTTTGTAAATTTGAAGAATTGAATATTTTTTATAGATTTTGTCTATTATAGGCACATTGAATATTGAAAAAAGAATTTCAGTAGGAAATTTAGACGGTTTTTTTTAAGATTACCTTAATTATCAACCCTTGAACAATTTTGAGGGGATTTAAAATATTGTCATATGTTCCTCCCCAGCCAATAATACCATATTGCAATATAGATTGAACAGTTGCATAGTACACTCTTTTTAGGTTTTCTAAGCTAAGAATATTTCTAAGTCTAATAAATATATAAATACATTTCCTAATCCTTTTGACGAGTTCACAAATATGTGTTTTCCATTTAAAATGTTGATCTATATATACACCAAGATATTTGATTTTGGGAGTTGGACTAAGTATAGCACAATCTTGATTGCAGTTAGTTTTATTACATTTACTTTGGTGTATTATGATGTTTAAATTTGGTTCTAATTTGAATTTATTGATAGAGAATGGGATAAATTTTGTTTTTTCAGTGTTTAGAGAGAGGAGATTTTTATCGAACCAATTTTTCAATAGGTTAATTTCAATATTAGCTAGGTTATTAACAGTATTCCAATCCGTACCTTCAATTATTATGACAGTATCGTCAGCATAAGATATTATTTTTCCGTTTAGTTTTTGTATGAATATGTCATTAACATAGATAATAAACAGTAACGGTCCCAGGACTGTACCTTGAGGTATGCCGAAATGACTCATTTTTGGTGAACTAAGCACACCATTAATTTTTACAACTTGGGGACGTTTGAAAAGGTAGCTTTTTATCCATTCTAGAGCTGAACCATTTAATCCAATGTTTCTTAATTTACTTATAAGTTTGTCATGTGATATACTGTCAAATGCTTTTTTGAGATCTATAAAAATTCCCAGGCATTTAAATGATTTATCTAATGAACTATGTACAAGGCTACTTAATTTTGCAATTGCATCTTGTGTGCTTCTACCTTCCATAAAACCAAACTGGTTTTCATTAATTATATCGTTGCATTTTATAAATTGGCTCATTCTTTTTTTAACTAGTTTTTCAATAATTTTTGCTATATTTGAGATTACTGATATGGGACGGTAATTATTTACTTCTTCTGGATTACCTGACTTAAATATTGGGGTAATAGTAGTTTGTTTGTAAATTGATGGAAATACTCCGCTTTGGAAACTTGTATTTATTATATGCATTAATGGCTTAGAAATTTGATTTTTTATGTTTTTTAAAATATCAACCGTGACTGCATCAAAGCCCGGAGCAGATCCTCCTTTCATATCGGTTATAATAGAAACTATTTCGTCCTCTGTGGTGACTTCAAATGTTGTCATTTTATTTTTAGCATTTATATTACAGTCTGGAGATGTTATAATATTTGGATCAATGTGAATGAGATTGGCGAGATTTTTCCCAACATTTGCAAAGAAAGTGTTAAATATATTTGCAGCTTTTGAGGGGTTTTCTTTACAGCATGTTTTTGAGTTATCATGATTAATAGCATTGGTTTCGTTATTATTGTTCTTTTTCTTGTCAATTATTTCATTTACAACCGTCCATACTCTTTTACTATCATTTTCAGCTAGATCCAACTTCCGTTTATAGTAACTTTCTTTAGTATGTTTTATGATATATGTAAGTTTATTTTTATATGCTCTAAAGTGATTAAGTAAGTTTTTATTATTAGGTTGTTGAGTTGTCAATTTATAAAGAGCTTGCTTACGTCGTACAGATACTATTAATCCATGAGTAATCCATGGTTTTATAGGTTTGAAGTTAGACAGTTTGTGTTTGGGAATTACATTTTTTGACGAGTCATTTATGTATTTAGATATTTTTTCTTCAAATATTTTACAGCAGATATTGACATCATTACATTGTAATAATTCGATCCAATTTTCTGATTGAAATTTGTTTTTTAATGTATCCATATTAAGTACTTTTTTGGAAGATTTTGTTTGTTTAAATGATGGCAATATTGGATTGCTGGTTTTGTGGTTAAAAATACAAGAATAATGATCAGTGATAGTTGTGTGAATGACAGCTGCTGTTATATTTTGGATATCCGGTATATTTGTAAAAATATGATCTAAGCGTGAAGGTCGTTGACCTCGAACGTCTCTAGTATACGAATTTATGCACGATAAATAATTGAGTTCTGCTAACATGTTGAGATAGCTATCTTTATCCTTACTAGAATAGTCGCTTGCGATATTTAAATTCATATCTCCAACCAAAACATTGTTTTTATTTCTAAAATTTAATAAAATATTTTTTAATTCATCAATAAAGTGTGACACTATCGACCTATGTGTTCGATAAATAACAATAATGTTATAATGTTTATTTATGTCTTTAAATTCAATATTTAATATGTTAACATTACTAATACTGTGAATCTCTTTAATATTAAGTACATTGTATTGGTTAGATACAAATATTCCAATACCAGAGTTTTTGTTTAACTTTGTTGTTGTTGTGTAGTAAGACTACCCCGGGATAGTGAAATTCAATTCACCGGCTGAGTGAGTTTCTGTTAAAACTATGCAGCCCGGGAAATAATTTAATTCTTTTAATGATATTATTAATTCATCCATGTTCCTTTCTATGCTTCTAATATTTACATGAAATAGGCTAAATCCTTTATCAGGACAAATTAAATTGAAATCTTTTATGGAGTGACACAAATTTTCTTCTATACAATTTTTTTTATCCAAAGCGTTACATAAAAAATCATTCATTTTGCAGTTTTAGGTTAGTTATTTTATGGATACATTTATGTAATTTGTGATGACAAATGGTAGAGGCAAAGAATTTTAAATATACACTATGTCTACATAGATATGATGGCTGAAATAACAACATATAAATATATAATTTATTTACGTTTTTAAATTTTATATTTAAAATATAAACTATAAACATTAAAATATAAACATCATAATCATTAATATTGGGAACATTATACTGGCTGGAAATAGGTATTCCAATATCAGAGTTTTTGTTTATTCTTATTATTGTTACATGGTACCCTGGAATGGAGTAATTAGTTTCGCCAGTAGAGTAGGTCTTTGTTAACCCAATCAAGCCCGGGAAAAAATTATTTCTTTTAAAGATATTATTAATTTTTCAAAAAAAATTTTTACGCTTTTAATCTTTTTATGAAATTGAGTAAATCCTTTTTCAGTGCAAATAAAATAGAAATCTCTTATAGAGTGATGTAAGTTTTCTTCAATACATACTTTTTTACCTAATGCTATGTTACATAAAGAATCATTCATTGTTAATTTATAGATAAGAGTTTGAGGAAATGAAAATTTACAATATTTATTCGTAGTCAATGCGCTCTTTAGCAATTTGAAGCATTTTTTGCCGGTAAAGGCATTTTATGCTATCGACTCTATGATCGGTGGAATAGTTCATATCAAACCTTTTGTTTTGGACACAGCAGTTGTTGCAGATTGGAGTTTGTTCTTTGTTTTCACATTTGGATAATACGTGTTCCTTAGTGCAATGAGGGCAAATGGGAGGCTGCGTCCTGGCGAGACATCTTTGGGCTGTGTGGCCGAACTTGAGGCAATGGTAACATTGTCTGAGCGGGCTGCAGTCTTCTACGTATACTCTTTGGAATTTGATGTTTATTTTTTTTTATCTATTAGTTTTTTCCTTAACTTTCCATTTGTTTCAATAATGTAGTTAGTGGTGTCGTTTTCTTTTCCTTCATTGTACTTATTTTTTAATTCCTTGATAAGCTTAATGTCTTTTTTGTCTTCTAGGGTTAATCCTTCATTTTGTTGTACAATCCCGTCTATAATTTCTTCTTCAGTCAATTGGCATTGCAGCCTTTTCAACATTAAGCACGGTTTCCTTTTTTTATTTCTTCAGCCGATACTTCTTTTCCAATTACTTTATTTATCTCTTCGGTTAATTTTTCTGCATCTTCTTTTTTTTGGCAAGAAATCACTAATTTTTGTTCACCGATCTTTTTTACTCCATTTACTCCAACTTTTATTTTTGTTAAATTAATATTTTTTTGAATTTTTATTTTTATGTCCTCGGCCTTCAAGGTGTTTTTTGAGGTAATTAAAATGGCGTATTTCTGTTCTGCATTATATGAAGTTTCTGCGAAGTTTTTATTGTTACTTAGTGCACTTGCGTATGATTTTTTTGTTATTTTGATTAATTTCTTCGAGTTTCTGTGTATAGTGATGATTATTTTTAATATTAATTTCTTGTAATTCTATGATCTTCTTTTGTAGACTAATTAGTTCATGTTGAATTTTTTCTTCCAGTGATACAATATTTTGTTCCAGTGTTAATTTTATTTTTGAGTCTTTCACTGAAGTGATCTTATTAACTAAGTCTTTAATATTTTTAAAAATTTCTTCGGTTTCCATATTAAATGAATGGAATCGCCCAGGTGGGCGAGTTATTAAATGTAAGTAAGTATATTTATTGTTTTACTTCTTACAAAATAATGCGACTGTACTCGTTCGGTGCTGAGCGAGATTATTAATGTAAGCAGTTCTCTATCTGCTCTAGCTCACCTGAGAATTACTGTGGTGGTGATCATGTCGGTCCATGGGACCTTGAGCATTCTCCGGTGAAGCCACATTTCAAAAGCCTCTAACCTGTTCATGGTATTTACTTTCAAGGTCCATGTTTTATATCCATAGAGCAAGACCGACCACACATAACATTTTAGCATTCTCTGCCTTAGTTTTAAGCTGATTGTCATTGCAGAAGAGGGATTTCATTTTAATGAACGCAGTTCTTGCTGCTTCAATTCTGCATCTAACCTCCACATCTGGGTCAAGAGTCTCCGTGAGAATACTGCCAAGGTATCTAAATCTTTCCACCTTTTCGACATTGCAACCATTTAACTGTATCACTGATTCAGAGTGATCTAGTCGTCCAAATGTCATCCATTTTTTATAGAAATTAGAAAATAGAAAATAAAAGAGAAAAGTTGTGCACAAGATTATTAGATCATATTCAAATACATAATTTTTGTTGTCAATGTGACGGGTTATTTTTTCCATATTTTTGTAGTCGAATTCCAGTGCCCTATAATCCTATACATTTGATCATCGTGTTGGTATTTGTGGTTGTTGGATGTCGTTTTCTTTTGCCTGTTCATTTCGGATTGGTTTGAAGATTGGATGTTGATTTTATAAAAATAAAAAAATAAAATTATTTTTGGTGGATTTTGTAAGATTCGACCAATGGTCGGCTGATTCATCAGCCGCTTTATACCACTACACCATTGATTTTCAATGTGGGGGGCGCGAAGACATGTACAGGGGGGGCGCGGGCGTGGGCGGCGGTTATCACTCCGGTCGCCCGCCCGCGCCCGCTCTACCGCACGCACCTCACTTTTCCCGCACCGCACGCACCTCACTTCCCTTACCACACGCGCCTAGCGAACACGTTTCTTAGAGTTGTGAGTGGCAGGTTATTACTTCTATTTCGCCATGAGCTCGACGAAAAAACGCAAATATAATAATAATTATATGAAATACGGTTTTGCTTCTATTAATAAAAGTGGTATCGACCAGCCGCAGTGTGTTATTTGTTATGAAGTTTTGAGCAATGATGCCATGAGACCTTCGCGCATGGAACGCATTTGTCAACAAAACACAGCACTTTAAAAGACATTCCAAAGGATTTTTTTCTTTCAAAATCTGCATGTTTGAAGCTCATGAAATTGGATAGTGCTGGATTTTTGCTCATTCATCTGAGAAAGTGCTCCAAGCGTCAGATGAATTATCTAAAAATAGTAATAAAACATCTGAAAATGTATTTTTAGACTTTATTACCTACCCTTATTTTATTTACAATTGCTTGGCGAGCCCACTTGCTGCTACTTGCTGGGCCCTGGGCCGGAGGGGGGCGGGGGGTGCGAAAAAACGATCATTACATAGCTGAAAATCTTTTTTTTTAAAGTACGTTTTCCACACGAATGGCACAAGATAATAACGAGGCATACCAAAAATATTAAATCTCATAAATATTTTTTTCCTTGATCTATCTTATTTATCATACATCATTATAATGTTCAACGTCTATATTAATAAATCAAATGAAATATACTTGTACATGTAAATTATAATAATAATAAGAATATTATAAAATTTGATTTTGTTAAAATCCGCACCATTATCATTAAACGTCTAAAACACGTACTGAAAACGTAAAATGTACGGGGTTCTCTTCTCAACATCTGTCAAAAATCAAACCAAATGATACGTTCGCAGAGAACAAACAATAAATCTAGTGAACGTTAAATGTCAAATTCAAAAATTCGCCCGAAATCAAAGTGATGCCATATAAAAAAAATAAATCAGTGTGGAAATTTATTAAATTAATAGGAACATTTTCGGCGACGGGACATTTTCATGTAGTGACGTCACGACCCCAAATAATGGATTTATATATTTAAAAATAAAAAAAACTGTACATTTAAAAAAATTTTTAATAACATTTTCGTAAGCTTAGTAAAAAAATCTATCCACACGATTTTTTCCAAGTCGTTATGAAGTCCATGCAAGTGGCCTATTCTATTCAGTAATGAGTAATTTTACAAACAAACTCACCATCTGATTCAGTCGCCTAACTTCGAAAGCATAAGCATAAATTTTTTTATTTATTTTTGATAAAAGTTTTCGAACCCAATTTAGCAACCAATAATTTTAATTTCGGTGTTATCTTTAACATCCACACGCCCTAATTAGACTGTGTTGGTCGATGAGTTTAAGATTTCGAATTACGTAAATTTGTGTAGCCAAAAGCCTACCTGGCTTTTTTTCAAGTTTTACACAACATTTTTTTAACATTTGAGTTCAACAGCGACTTGAGTTCAAGCTATGGTGTCTTGAATAATTAATATTATTTTCTAACTAGTGGATTTTTCTCTAAACCCAAGAAAATACGACTTACCGATAGACAAAATTGTGCGAAATTTGATGTATCAAATATCTCTGAGCGAGAGTTTTGACAACTTTTTTTTTAGTTTGACAAAAATTTTCTGCATTTTAGAAATACCATAAAAATACAGTAGGCTGTAGGCTAAAAATTAGCAGGAAAAATACTGAATATTTGTATTTGCCATTTGAAGACACAAATGCTGTAACTCCTTCGATGCAACTGGATGGAGTAACATTAGCCAATTGTGATTCATTTAAGTATCTTAGCTCACTAATCCACAGAGACGGAGGATGTACAGCGGATGTCATCCATAGAATAGGTGTGGGATGGATTAAATTCAGATCCGTAACAGGAAAATTGTGTGACTCCAAAATGACCATAAAACTTAAAGGAAAGATAAACCAGACTATTGTAAGACCCGCGATAATGTATGGCTCCGAATGCTGGACTATGTACAACTCCTAATCTAGGCAACTCGAACAGCAGAAATGCGAATGCTTAGATGGTCGGCAGGAGTATCACTAAAGGATAAGATTAAAAGTTCACGCATTCGTAGTAGCCTCGGTGTGATAGACATAAACGGTAAGCTGGAGGAACGACACATAAAAGAGAGACCATCAGACCACACAGTGAAGCAGGCAATGTCTATGGAGCTTCATCGACAGTCATCCAGAGGAAGACCAAAGAACTCCTGGATGACTCAATGCTCCAAAATACTTCAGAGGAACGGCCTGGATGAAGGCGATACTCAGAACAGAAGAAACTACAACCTGAGAACGAGAAGAGCCGACCCCAACAGCCTACCTAAGCAAAGAGTTGGGACAGCGCAAGGAAGAAGAAGAAGACAGTAGGCTATAGATTATAGGCCTTTCAAGAATGTGCTTAAAACATAAACGTATATGTTCAGATTAAAAAGCTTGTTTTTTCATTTTATCCTACAAAATTACGAAACTTGGATCCTAACAATTACAGGCGAAAAACGAAACCACAAACACCCGACAAGTCAAATAAGTCGTGGTAAATTACAACAATTTTCGGTGATAAATATCAAATCAAATAAAACATGTTTGTTTCTATCAGGTTAGTCAATTTTAAGAAGGGTGATAATTTTACAGGAATATCCCTGAACCTCGCGTACTGGGAAATGAATTAATATTACCTATATGATATTGTATGTTTACAAATATTTGTTTACCTCCTGAAGCTTCGTACCTGTATTATGTTAATTAAGCTATCAACGCCCACGTTTGGTTTAATTAACGCGCACGAATAAGGGATGAACATTAATTGCATGTACAATATATTATTATACCTGATATACCATCAATTAGAGAGTTATTAGCTGTCGACCGCTATGACAGAATTGTAATTATATTATTAGAGTTATTTTATTAATGAATAGTTATAAAAATAAGACGCAAACTAAGTACTACGGATACCTGAGCAATATTATTCCATATCTACATCAGTATCAATATTTATTTATTTACTAGATGGTACCCGGCATGCGTTGCTATGCCATTTAAAAAAGAAATTGTTTCTCCCTGCGTGTCCTTTCCCATTCGTCCCGTTCCCCTTCCCCCCTCCCTATTCCTCTCCCAAGTCTTCTTCCCCTCTCGCGTTTCCATTCCGTCTCCTCCACCTTCCCTCTCCCCACTCCACTCCCCCCCCTTCCCCCGTCTCGCAAACCCCCCACCAAGTTTCCCTCCCCCCTCCCAGGTTCCCCTCCTCCCTCCCTGGTTTCCCTCCCCCCCCATCCCGCGTTAGTTTTCAAACAGCTCGCGTACCACCTATTGCAATTTTTTATACAAATTTCATAATGTTAGAGCTCACCAGACAATAACGAACACAACAAAAAAAATAATTATCCAATTTGGTGCACTACATAGTTATACGCGTACACACATTTCGGCGATTTATTTTTATACAAATTTCATAATGCCAGAGCTCACCAGTAGTTTTATACAAACCTTGTCCTGATAATAACGAACACAATAAAAAAGCATTATCCTATTTGGTGCAGTCGTTCGGAAGTTATGCGCCTACATACATTTCGGCGATTCATTTTTATTTATATAGATAGATAGATAGATTCATGCCTTTGGCATTTTTATGTAGGTAAGTTTTAAAAAGGGATGCAATATAAGTGTACAATATACGTACGCTATAATAAACTGAGCATGAAAGATACAAGTAGTAAAATGTATGTAGTATTTAATTTAAGTATCTTAGAAAGTTGTACAAAGCAGTTCTAATATGTGTGTATAATAACAAAAGTACCTACAAAAGAAGTAAGTGATTACAATGAAGCAGTGGCGGTCCGTGAGTTTTCAGGAAGCTAGAGTGCTAAGATTGCAAAATACGACGTTGTTGACGTTGTTCTGAAGCTGAAAATGAATACATATTTTTTCAGAATTTCAACTTTTTGTATGAAGATCTTCAGGATTCTTTCAGTCAAGGGATGCGCCGCATCCGCATACTGAAAGATCTTCACACAAAAAATATGGAATTTTGAAAAAAAAAAAAAAATTCATTTTCAGCTACAACAACATCAGTAATGTCGTATTTTTCAATCTTAGCACTCTAGCTCACTGAAAACTCACGGACCGCCACTGCTATGAAGGTACGGAACAATATGTGGTAAATAAGTTTGTTTTTTGTTTCTTATATTATTTTTTGTGAATACCGCTCAAGAATCCCAACTGATCCTGTTGGAGCCAGCGAGTTTGCGGCAATGGGGTGTGATGTGAGGCTGAAGGTAGTGGGAAGTTGAAGGAGTTGTGATGGAGAAAGGTGGGGAAGTACCCGGATATTTTACTCTGGAACTTGCCGCAAATACACCATACATAATTTTTATCAATTAATTGCGAAATAACACAAATTAATCTAATATATATCCTTACCCACCCTTATCCATAATTATACTTATCCATGCAAACTTTTTTACAATGAATCTGACGTTATGAGTTTAAAACAGCTGTACATCTCTAAAATAATTTGTAAATTTTTTATCAATACTTATTCTGCAGAAAGAACCCAACAAATCCATACCACTAGAATTGGCTCAAGAATGAACTTTGTCGCAATAAGTACTAAAACATCTTTTGGCCAAAGAAACTTTTTTATATCAGGCTCCACTTCTGTTTAATATTCTGCCAGATTACATAAAGTTTTCCAATTCATTAGCTAAATTTAAAAAAAAATGTTAAGATTTTTGTGTTGTCAGAGGATTGGCATACTATTTTTTCATCCTTGGCCTTTTTTAAATAATAATAAAAATTAAATTAAAAATTAAAAATAATTAGTTTTTTTTTTTTAAATATTTGTTTTTTAAATAAAAATGTATATATATATATATATATATATTTTTTAAATAAGTAGATTTTATTTGAGTTCCATTTGTCAAAATCAGAGTGTCACCCTAGTTGTTTGGAACTACCTTTGTTTCTTGGTGGGTATAGTAATTAAGGATTTGTTTTATGGTCTACATTGTTACAAATTAACCATCTGGTCACCAATATAATATTGTTATTTCTTACTTTCCGCATATAATATTTTAGGGTTTTGGATGTAGTGTTTTGTATTTTAGTGATTTTTTTTTATATTTTAGTGATTTGTGTGTAAATTTTAACCTCAATACAGGCTGCTAGTCCGAGTGAGGTTAATATTTTTGTATGTAAAAAAAATAAGAACACTTGTGTGGTGAGAAATTATAAATAAATATATTTTACAATAAAAACACATATAAATTTGTTGTAGACCACTTTTATTTTATAAACACTCTACCGGTTTCAGAAGCACTCTTCCTTCGTCAGGAGAATAATATAACTAAACTATGATACAGAATGTTGACAGATATACAAATTTTAGGTTTGTTTGTTACAAACACCTAAAATTTGTATATCTGTCAACATTCTGTATCATAGTTCAGTTATAATATTCTCCTGACGAAGGAAGGGTGCTTCTGAAACCGGTAGAGTGTTTATAAAATAAAAGTGGTCTACAACAAATTTATATGTGTTTTTATTGTAAATTATGGCGAGCCACAAAGGTAATGCTTTTTACAGATATGTAATATATTGTAATCGCACACGCCGGGTTTGAATCTGTGATCTTTGGATTGCTATTGATCCCTACTCCCTTATTATTATAAAAATAAACATGAATGTGAATATTTTAAAACATGTTTGTAATTCGCGAATCTTCATAACAACCTACAATTTTTATTTGATCTGTTCGTATGCATCACTAAAAACACTCCATCTCTAATAATATTATGGGGTCAATTATACGTTCCGTTGGGTGTTAAAAACACAGGGATGATTTTTTTTCCAAAAATCCCTCTTTTATAAAACGTTAATGTAAATTCAACTTTATCTACAAATCGGGAAATCTGTGAGTATGATGTAGATAAAAATTTCAAACGATGAACCCTGTCGATGTGAAATTTGCTCATTTAGCTTATTACGTTATTGCTATTGCTTATTTTGAATTGTCTAATATAAAGTTTGTAAAATTTTACCAGACGCACTCTTGGTTGTCCTAGATCAAAAATGAAAAATAATCTGAAATACCGTTTTATCTATACATACCTAATCTACCAGGAACATCTAAGATTAAATTCATTTAAATTATATACTAAACGATTGGCTAATAAAAAATATATAAACAATAAATAAATATTAATAAAACCGGGTACATGATCTTAAGCTCACCTAAAAGAATAATATCATCGCATAAACCATTACAAATAGAAGAAAGAGACCTACAATTTCTAGATAGCGGAAAATACCTGGGCTTATATATTGATAAACATTCGACATTTAAACAACACGTACAAAAACTAAAAACAAAAATCATCCCATTGATTGGTGTATTTGGTAGAATTGCTCATCTTCTACCAACAGAGGTAAAGAGGGGCTTATACTTTAGCTTAATCCAGTCCCACCTAAATTATTTAATATAAATATGGGGAAACACATAGGTACATTACGTACTTAAGCGACTTACAAATAATACAGAACAAAGTTATTAAAAAAACTCTTCAACTATAACCCAGACACTAACACAAAAAAACTTATACCAGGAAATGAACCTTCTGAAAGTAAGAACATTATAATAATAATAAATTTGGACAACTTATGTAGCGCTATTTTTGCGAAAAATCGCCTCAAGAGCGCTGTACAAATTAGCATGGATTTTACATTAGAATTTACTTAACTTAGGAGGCTAGATAACAACTCGTCTAGCAGCTATCAAACGCATGGATTATTGGAATTCTAGCCCCCCGATAAATTAAATAAAATATCTTTTTATACGTACGTATTTCAATTTACTTAACTATGTAGGGGGCTAGATAACCACTCGTCTTGCAGCTATCAAGCGCATGGATTGTTGGAATTCTAGCCCCCCAATAAATTAAATTAAATGTCTTTTTATATGTACGCATTTCAATTTAATTAACTATGATAGGGGGCTAGATAACCACTCGTCTTGCAGCTATCAAGCGCATGGATTGTTGGAAAAAACTATTTAAACCTAAGATGTTGGAACAAAATTAAAAATATTACTACTATACTTTAATACGCTCTGTACTTAAGTTAAGAAAGCGAAATATTATATTTCTTTTAACTTAATATTAAAAAATAAAAATAAAATATATCGCTCAAGACTGCCATCTACTATTAGAACTATGGCTTCCCGAGGGATTGGGAAGGGTAGGAGATGGGACAGACGAAAGTTGGTTAGTACCTGACTATTCATACCTGGTAGCCAGACAAGACTAAATCCATTAAAAAAATGTTTCGATTGAAAATGGTGGTTAGCGGTTCAGGGCAACAGCCAATATATTTACCATTCAATTTCGTACAAAAATCTGCTTGCAATCTGCTGCAAAAATGAGCTTGCTGAACCAGGTCAAAAGGATCCCCCTTAACCAGTATTTCCCTATCCGGCCTGCTATGCAGTTGGTGGGCAGGCATCCAAACTAGGACAAACCTCACCTCACGAAACCGGGCATCCTACACACAGGGCCGTTATACACGACTTCTTTTTTCAGTCCTATTCCAGTTAGATACAAAAGTTAACCTTTTTCGCTCTACGCGATCGCAATTTTCATCTATATTTTCATATCTACGATTTCAATTCGATTTTAATAACGGCCATAAGTCACCAAACACAGCGAACTACTTGTCGTGACCTATGGTAGAGGTGTTATCCAATAAATTCAAAATTCCTATCTTTATCTGGGCATAATCTATTATAACAACCTCCCATTAAAATTAAAAACTATCGAAAATATGCAGGAATTTAAGCCCAAATAAAAAAAAAACCTTAAACAGTTTATAGCAGTTACTGCTATAAAAGTCCCAAATATGTTTACTTTGTATCTTAAAGTCTGCTTTTTTGTAAATCATTCATTCCTTCTTTTTCTTTCATTTGTTAGTTTCTATATCTCTGAGTCTACTATTGTATAAACTTAAACTTACATGATTCTTTCATTTATAATGATATTTTTTAACTTATATTATGATTTTTTTAAACTCTTCAGGATTTTTATTATTAAATTTATACATGATTTTTTAACCTACTTATTATATACAATAACCGTTATTACTAAATTACACGATCTTTTAGTTTACTAATTGAGCCAGAACTCCCTCACCAAACACAAGAGCATTGTCTCTTTATGGTGAGGAAAGGCAATTTTTTATTTTTTTGTTAGCCTTATGTAACTATGTAACTGATGTAACTTTATATGTATTTTTAATAAGCATTGCCAATAAAAAAAAATATTTAAAAAAAATTAAAAAATAAAATAGTTCATGATGCGGCGGTAGTACACCAGCTTCCCGAATTGGAAAATATATTAAATAAGTAACTCAAAATTGAGCAACGAGGAAAAGCGTACCCAATTTGTTCGCCATTAAATCCAAAACCACAGATTTCAATTAACTGTATTTGGAATATAAAACATTATTATTTGGCTATTACGGAAACGAGCCTTTTAGAGGGGCAAAGAAAATGTACCAATTAATGGCGGGTGATGGTAGCGACACTGGGGATGTCAAAGGATGCGAGAAGGAGATTGGATAAAACAAATTATGTAACATTTTAAATATGAAAGTAGACATTTAGTTTCAACAACTGTTTCTTCATATCCTTCTTTGTAAATCATGTGTAATACAACTAATACACATTAGGTGTCACTGCATTGCAACTATGCATCAGGTAATAAACCGTAGCCGAGAAACGAACAACCATAAAAATACTATTTTTATCCGATTTTATACAACGGTAACACCGGCCATTACTCTCTGGATGAGTGCATGATAATGTACATTCATTCCGGTTTTAGCGTTCGTTCCCTCTACCTGCTTTTCCCCTAAGCAAGATAATTATTAAAACTGTGAAAATTATTGTAACACAAAGTTTCATTGTAAATATATTTGACTCGAGCTAAATCAAGAGTTGTTATTAAAAACCTCCACAACACACGCATCCAGTTTACAAACGTGGCAAGGCCTGTAGACTGTCAGACCCTCTGGATGAAATATCTAAACAATAACCCATATTGCTAAAAACAAAAAATATAATCAAGATCCATGTAACTTTCTGATTATTTTTTTAAGCACAAGAGTTTAACCTTTCCGGAACCAGTAGCACTGGCATCGCAATGTCGTAGTAGTTGTTAAGCTGACAAAAATGGATCGGTGAAGGATAAGAGGAAGAGTGAAATGTTCTTCAGTCCCAGTGGTTGGTATTACTATATGTTCGGGAATATTCAATAAAGCTCATGGTTCGTAGAGATTACAAGTATTGTTTATTTACGTTGTCGTGTGGTTTACAACGAGTATTTAATTTGACCTTACGTCCGTTCTAATGGATGCTCTGTGTATTTCTGAAGCTGAAAAATCCGGCACTGAAGGTGCCCAGTTGCATTTCGGATATCATCGGCTATTTCCGCAGGTCATTAAAAATGCATACATATTCCTTAGGACATCTGTTAAAGGTAATTTAAAATTGATATATATGGGAGGGGGGAATAAACACATAAGTCAATTTTATTTTTTTTTATTTTATTTGTCCATCGTGTAGTATGTAACCATGTTCACAAGTGTTCCAAAACACATAAGTCTAGGAACTTTATTATGGATAGTGTTCTCACTGATCCTTATCACACGAAATAATTGGCTACAGAAATGGGGGAGAATAAACACATAAGTCTGACTTATGTGCTTAGGAACACAAAATATTTTTAACACTGGCAAGGTCTATGACTTATTTGACATTTCTCTATGGAAACCGAACTGTCATTGTTCGCGCGTTTTTGGTGTGTTGACGTATAAACAGAAGCATTTTGAGGAAACTATTATTACTATTTATCCTTTTTAATGTCTTAAGTGTGGTGAATATTATTTTACAATGGGAAGTAGAAGCAAAAAGATGGTTAAGTTAGCGATGGAGCAGAAGACTTACTAAAGGTAAAGATATTTTTTGTTCATAACCTAATTTTGACATTCATGATATTTTTTGATACGTGATATTTTTTTTTTCATAACATACTCTGTTTTAAAATGAGATGGCCACTTTGAATTCTAAATAAAACAAAATTACATCTTTTCAACAGGTCCTGCAACAATAATGGATAGTTCATCACAGTGACCACAAAATTTTGTATTCCCGATTATTAATAATAATCCAATACCTATAAGTATGGAGTAAAAAAGAGACATTCTTTCAATGTTGGATTTAATTCCCACAATATTTCATGATTTTTATCGACAAATTCCTTCAATTAATGCGCCAGATCAAGATCCAGACCTTGTTGATGCAGAAGATGATTAATCGTCGTACTTCAAATTTTATTATTGCAGTTTTATTATCCACCATTTTCATTTCTGCTATGGCTGCCACTGACTATTTTTATCACGACTTATTTTTTTAAACACAAATCTACCCTAACAAAGTGTTGAAATTATACTAATTTCTGTAGGTCACCAATTTTATTGAAAAATATTAATAAAACTACATTGTGTATTGTATTTTTTTTTGTTGTACCTAAACACATAAGTCATATTTTTTGTCATTTTGTTTGTTCAATTACACATTGTTACATTGTCTATTATGATATTATATTGTCTATGCCGAGATTACGTTGTCTATTATATTATACTGTCTATGTCGAGATTCCGGTCTGTAGAGCTCTCTCTTACCGACAGCCGGCAACTCAACATGTCAAGTGTGAACAGTGTATCACCATATCAAGAATAAAACATTATCTTATTAATCTGGACTTATGTTATTTAATAAACCAAGAGGTACAGAAAAACACACATAAGTCGAAACTTTTCATGATTTACATTACTTATGTAAATATTACGTTGTTGTAATTGAGAGTGACTCATTGGATAAAACAAAACAGAATAAAAATTTAATGGGTTCTTTGGAAAAAAAACTGAGGGACAGAAAAAACTGTCTCCTGGAAAGTAAGCTAATTTGACTTATGTGATTATTCCCCCCTCTCATATTATTCCTAGACACTGCAAAGAGAAAGATTGGAAAAATTATGTTTAAATGGCAAGACACCACTGAAAATTTCGTAACCTATATGTAGTTGCCAGATAAGAATAGCAGTGATGTAAAAAGGTATGAGGGGTGGGTAGGAATCTGGGGGTCAGTGTGGCTAGGAGTGACGGACGTATGAATCTATACCTCACACTGCGGTGCAAGGCGAAGGGTCGGGAGAATCCGGCTGGAGAAGTCAAAAGGCCTCCCTCAATCAGTCTCCTCCAATCCAGCCCGCCACGCAGTGGTTGGGCAAACGTATCCGCCACCAAGACCTAGACAAACTTCATCCCATGAACCCGGGCACCCCCGCTAAGTCACCAAACGTAGCGAACCACTTGGGGTGACCTGTGGCAGGAGTGTTGGTGGTCCAATAAATGGTTCCCGGGGCGGCGGTACCCATACCCGCCTCCCAAATTGAAAAAATCTTGAGTGGTATTCACATAAAAAAATAACAAAATAAATCATTAAAATTGTAAAGAAAATACGTAGGTACAAACTTTGGTGAAAATTCACCTTTTGACTTGAAATGTTGATTTTTTCACCGAACAACCTCAACATTTTTGTTTTTTTTATACATTTCAACAGGAAAAATGAGATAACTTTGGTTACACGGACTTGCCCACAACATGCTTTTATCGGTAATGTATTTATTATTTATCTTTCACAGTTTTGGCAGTCCGGACTCTTTTAATCTCATTAAAAAAAACCTATATTAAAAATGTTGAGACGTTCATCCTTGGGCTAGTAGTCGGCTCCGCCTAGGGATGGGATGGTACTGTCTTAATCGGCATTCTATCCGCATTGGGGAACTTATTGCACAATTCGGGTAAGCCCCTAATCCCCTCCGCCGGCGTAACGGCCGGGAATACCCCGACTCTGAAAGAGAGATATTTTTAACTGAAATATCCCGTGTTACTCGGGCTTACGGAGATGTACCCGCATTTTAAGCTGACTTTGTATCACACTGTGCTTTATATTAAACTTGAACCAAAAGTCTAAGAAATAATATCTTTATATTTTATATTAATTTTGTTTTATCTGCGTTAGCAATTTTGAAAGAAGCAAGTTTTTTGCACATTTTAATTGATGTTATGTAAATATTTGCGAGACCCGGTAATATTCTTAAAAATCATAAATTAATTGGATAAATGGACAACAAAAATGTCCAATTTGTAAAAACATTTACTAAATCTTTGCACTATTATTCGCATGTAAGAAGTATCTTTGAGTACGGCTTCGTGATTTGGTCCCCACAGTCTGATCAAAAAAATACATAAGAATACTAGCTTACAAATCTGGAATACATCGGAATCTAGATAACTATTCTGAAAGACTTAATCACTTTAGAGAAGTTTCACTCGCTAAAAGAAGACACATTTCAGGTATAATCTCTTTTTTAAAAATCGTAAACAACTTGTATGATTCATCTTTATTAATCAAATTAATCTTAACATATTACTGAAATTAACGAGAAACCTTTTGGATCGATACTTACCGTATTAATACAAATTTTTACAAACCAACATCAAGGATGACTCGATTATACAAGAAATACTGCAAACTTGAAGACTTAGACATATTTTTCTATTATACAATTAGATAAATGTCCAAATGGGCATTATCCAAGAGGATACACGTCAAAATGGATAAAGTCCAAGTAGATGAATTTTAAAATGGACAATATTTTTTGTCCATTCATTTAAAAAGTATTTTAATATTTTTCAATAACATTTGTCGTACTTTCACAAAAGCTTAATAATATCATACTATTTTCATTCCAGTAACTTGTTATTATATTATAATAAGTGGTAATGTCAGCCTTACGGTAATTTTAAACAAAAACGTAGCTCTATAAATAATACCAAAAACATGAAACAGTTCACAACATACTGTCAAACATCTGTTTATCCACTCTTGTCCGAAGAAAACCAGCGGAGCAGTTAATGTACGTACGCTCAAGTGTAACCAGATTAAATTAGTTGGCACACAACACGTCACGTTCACCGCGCAAAGGAGGCATAGATCTCCGCAAAATAATCATTTCCCATGACGAAAAATCTTCACCGCCTTCCCTTTCTTCATCTAACTGCAGCTTATTACACGATGCAGTTTCTGCAAATAATTTCATGCAATTATTAATGTAAAAGCGGTTGCATTGCGTTTCATATATGATCATCTTGCATCTTGAGTAAGGCAGTAAGGTACAATTAGATGTATGTCATTTCACGTCTAAAGATTGTAAAAATTGTATTGGTATTATGTACTTTGCTAGGTATTTACATATAGTCAAACGATACAGTCGTAAATGTTTAAAACGTTTCTCTGATGTTATGTTTATACGATGTATGTACATAGATATTATATCGTATCACATTTTAACACAAATTCAAGATGATTAAATTAACTGTACCTATTGTTTTCATTTTACTTGCGCGGCAAAAACTTCTCTTACTTCTCCTTTATTTACCCATCCCAACTTCAATCCCTACTTCCCAGTCTATCTAGGTACAGTTACAATCACACATATATTTATTTACTTTTTCAATCTTTGCAAATTCACTCTGCGGCTTCATTTTCAATTAAATTAAAGCAAATAACTTTGTGAAACACCACTAAATAAAATTATTTTTACATTTTTTAATGTAGCTATCACTTTGTGGTTATCCATTATAGAAAAATGATAACTTTGTATAAACCACTTATATAATGCGTAAATCCTACCGGTTTCGGAACAAACGTTCCTTCTTCAGGGAAAGCTTATACTAATTTGACAGTTTAAAATTATTTACATTCTTCGCATCACTTTGGTGTAAAAACGAAGCAAATGTTCAAATAGCTCTGACATTTCAAGCAATAGAACCTATTGAATAGCAAGTTATGATATCATTTTTTTTTTTACCACTCCGATTTAAAATTTTAACAAATAATTTGAATACCTACATCTTTTGGATAGAGAAATATTAAATTTCATTCTATGAAACTTTATAATGCTCTACCAAATTATACAAAAATAACAAAAATCAATAAATTTAAAACTTAAATTTAAAAAAAAAAATGGCTGGGGCGATAGGATGATAATCAGCTAGCAAACATTTTGAAAACAATGTAAAATCAACTAGAAACTAAATTCAAAACTACAGGCCGCCTCAGAACAGGAAACCCTAATGAGGAGGACTGTGAAAACTATTATTATTACATAATGTTTTACTTTATACTTATATCGTGTACAAAATTTGCTTTTACGCTAAAAAAATTAAACAATTTATTTACCCAATAATTTGAAATTTGTAAAAACATTTTTTTTAATGTTGCTGAACCTTGGATGAAAATGGATAGTAGTAACGTAAGTTTTAATGTTTATCTCTACAAAACTGAGACTTTGATCACGACACTTTACAGAGAAGACTCAGGGATTCCAATAGAAAGCAAATAAATGTATTGATTCAGCCACGACTAGCAAGATTCACAATCCTGTTACATAAGTGTATCGAAGCGCGAAGGAGAACAAATAATCTACTTTCCCAATAAGCTGGCCAAATCAGTAGATATATTATGATAAAACATAAAAAGTTGAACACGAACAAGATGTTAGGGGAAGCGAAAAGGATCCGGTGCCACAATGAAAAAGTTGTGTAATCTTCTAAGAAGTCCGAAGAAGATTTTGTATCCGACATATCATATCAGGACTAGGGAAGAGGGCCCGAATTTATTCCCTTCCTTTCCATCTTCCCTTCACACAAAGGCCTAATCCTGACCCGACCTCTCATTGAAAGGGACTGTTTCTTTGCCCTTCTTCAATGTTTACGAGATCGTAAATCTCTAGATTTATTTGAAAAGAAGCGCGCGAGTTGAAGAAAATATATTTAAGGCTTCTTTTTGCTTGTAAATCTTCCGCGAAATTGAGACTTTGCCGAGAGGTGTGTGATCTGTAAAGATTATTAGAAATAATGTACATACAATATACTGTACATGCAAACTTTTTGAAGAATTATTTTGAGAAACATAGAGATATAATGGAATACGGAATCATTACAAAGGGCAGCGCGAATAAAAAAATGTAATGACATACTGTTTAAAGCTCAATAAAAGTGATACTTAAAGTACTTACTAATACTTGAACAACTCATGCCCACCGACCACTAATACCTGAAACCAACACATAATTTGAATAGAAAATCTAAGAGAAAACTCTACAAAGTCTACCAGGCTATATAGTTACCTAAACAATCCACTTCCAACAGCTCAGTTAAAACATCTAGATTTACGGAAAACAAATACGGAACTGGCTGCAAGCCTCATAAGTTATAATTTTCAAGCCTAACTTACAGGATAAGTAAGTCCTCTTTTTTTGTGCTGCGAAAAATGCCATCCATAACTCAAATAAGCTACTAGTGTGGAGGACAATATTATTATAAACTAGCTGGTTCCCGACAAAAAAAAATCTCGTTGCCTGTCCTTTCCCATTCGTCCCGTTCCCCTCCGCCTCCCTTTCCTCTCCCGCGTCTCCTTCCCCTCTCCCCCTCTCCCCATTCTCCCATCCCGCATTCCATACATTCAGTCCCGTCACATTCAGTTTTCAAACAGCTCGCGTGTCGCCTATTGCAATTTTTTTAATACAAATTTCATGATACCAGAGCTCACCAGTCCTTATCCATACAAACCTTGTCCTGATAATAACAAACACAAAAAAAAGAATTATCCAATTTGGTGCAGTCGTTCGGAAGTTATGCGCGTACATACATTTCGGCGATTCATTTTTATTTATTTTTTTTTTTTTACATTAACTCCACACAGGAGGCCCTGAGGAAAATAATTTCCCTCAGGGCCTATGTCATCTGGGATGCTCTGTGGAGGGTCTTTTTGAGAAGAGGAAGGAATGAACATTGGTCTTGAAGAGACCCATGTTGTAGGAAGGAGGAAACACAGAGGCCGGCAAATCATTCCACAGCCGAGCTGTTGAACACAAGAACGAGTCGAAGAAACGACCCGTTCTCATGTGACAAATGTCAACTGTGTACAAATGTTGGGCACGCGTTTGGCGTGTTTCCCGACTATGCACCGGTGCCGAAGGGATCAATGATGCTAGTTCCTCGGAGCATCTTCCATTGTAATACCGGTAGAACAAGGATAGCATTCCCACCCGACGCCTGTGCTCTTAAGATTGCAATCCGTCTGTTAAGATGGGAGAATCTATCAAACGGACCGCCCGTTTCTGCACAGAGTCGAGGGTATTTTTCAGGTATTTTGGAGCTCCAGACCAGAGGTGGCTGCCAAATTCAACCGTGGGGCGCACTTGCGATTTGTACAGGGTTAGCAGTTGTGTACTATTAAAGTATCTGCGGGCCCTGTACAGTACGCCCAGTTTTTGGGAGGCTAACTTTACTCTGGCTTCGATGGAGCCCCCATACCTGAGCTGGTCATTTAGGGTTACACCAAGCATATCAATGGAGGGCCTGTTCGGAAGATTGCTTCCGTTGAAAGAGACAAGATTTTCATTGCGATCCCTTTTAGACGTAATCAGACAAGATTGGGTCTTTGAAACATTAAATTCAACGAGATTATTTTTACCCCAAGAGAAAACACTCTCGAGGTAACCGTCCATTCTTTGCTTCAAAGCCTTACGAGCTGTTGGAGTTTGTGAGCCCTTTGGGGGCTTGTCAAACAAAAAGCTATCATGAACTGTACTGTCATCCGCGTAACAGTGAATTGGTGCACATGACAAAAGGTCGTTGATGTGCAACAAAAACAGAGTTGGAGACAGAACCGATCCCTGCGGGACGCCAGCATTTATCGAGTGAGAGGAAGAGGTGAAACCATCGACTACCGTCTGAATCGACCTCTCCCTCAAGAAGTCGGCAATCCACGTACACAAGGATGCGGGAAGTCCGTAAGAATGCAGTTTATTGACAAGTCCTCGGTGCCAAACCCGGTCAAAGGCCTTGGATATGTCCAGTGCAACCGTTTGGGTCTCACCGAAACGTTCCAGGCATCGCCCCCAAACATGCGTCACATACGCGAGAAGATCACCGCACGAGCGGTTCCGCCGGAATCCGTATTGACGGTCGTTAATAATTTTGTTCTTCTCGAGGTATGTGAGCAGTTTGTCGTTGATCACACGTTCCATCACCTTAGACAGAACTGATGTGATCGCTATGGGGCGGTAGTTGGCCGGGTTGGAGCGGTCACCCTTCTTTGGAATAGGATGGATAACCGCTTTTTTCCAACCAGAGGGCACAGAGCCAGTCTTCAGGGACAGTTTAAAAAGCTTCGTCAAAATTGGAGCTATTTCTGCAGCGCACCTTTGCAGTACCAGGGCAGGTATTCCGTCAGGCCCACTAGCTTTATTAACATCAAGCCCTCGTAAAACATGGAGTACTTCCCGATGCCGGATCCTCAGCTTTTTCATACGAAAACCGCAGTGAGGAACCGACGTCGGGACAGCACCTTGATCATCGAGGGTTGAGTTATCCGCAAACATTTTACCTAGTATAGATAGATAGATTATTAAAATGTTAAGTATAATTGAAAATAAATAAAATAATGATTACGTCACCGAAAAATTTCAATATTCACTCCTATTCCGTTGAATAAAACATGAATTTCTTTGAATAATAATTTAAAAAGACCGTTTCAAAATTATAAATAATAATAATTAGTAATAGTACATAACAATAACTTGATTAAATAACAAACCTTCAGCTTGACAACATACCCAAATGGGGGAAGTCATGGTATCACTGGCTCTAGACATCTAGACGGTTTTGAGTCAAATAACGATAATAATTTTCGATCTTGGACCTCATAAATTATTTATCTTTATCGTTGCAAAAATAGTGATGGTCTGCATATGAAAATTATAAAATTTATCTCTAAAAATTACATTTTCGTGGTAAAAAGTTATTAGAATACCTTTGTGTAAACCTTTGGAGGGTACTCTTTTAAAACGTCACGTACCTATCTACTGTGTTATAATCTGGGTAATAATATATAAAGACTGCTCACCAAGACTACATCACCAGGCTCTAAGTCTCCTATTATACGGATTCACTCATTGTTGGGGATGATGAAGAATTCCTTCTTAT
This sequence comes from Limnephilus rhombicus, assembly GCA_929108145.2. NCBI lineage: Eukaryota > Metazoa > Arthropoda > Insecta > Trichoptera > Limnephilidae > Limnephilus > Limnephilus rhombicus. Next base: position 50,387,278 of record OV815283.1, read on the forward strand.
TTAAGCAGCCCCCTCTCAATTATTCTAAAAATGCCGCAGGGAAACTCGCGAGGCAGGTATGGGTAGGTACCGCCGCCCTAGAAACCATTCTTTGAATAAACAACACCTCTGCTGTAGGTACCTACTCCAAAATGGTTCTCTTCGTTTCTTGATGTAGCAGTAGTGCTCGGCTTTATGAGGTGAGGTTTGTCAAGGTTTTGGCCCATCTATTGCATGACGGGCCGGGTCGGGAAATACTGGTTATAGAATACCCTCAGACCTCTCATATATACATACACAAGATACACTCCAACCGAACCGACCGCGACCCATCGCCTTGTACTGCCTTGGAAGGGATTGATGCATTCGTCCGACACTCCTGGACGCACTAACCCCTATATTTCTACTCACCCCTCACACCATTTTCCTTCCCAGAACTTCCTCTACTTCCCTTCCTTAAAAAAAACCTTCACATAACATCCCTAAAGTCGTAAACTTTCTTCCTAAACGCAACGTTAACTGACACAACCTAGAAATTAGCTAGCATAACCTAGACAAACCTCACCATGGGATGAGATTGGTGACGGATACGTTTGCCCAACCACTGCGTGGCGGGCTGGATCAGAGGAGTCATTGGTGGGGACCCACCACTTTCCCAACGGCGTTATAAGGAAACATATGATTTCCTCCTTCACCGCACACGTCAAGACTCTACTTTTTTTGAACGAAGCTACATTTATTTGAACGGCTCTAGACCCTCCAATGTCCATGCAAACGGGGTTAGTAAGCAGTATGCAAGTACTTACATTAACATTATACAAAAGATAAATAGAAGTAGCAGCCCGTGGAATAATTCTTCTGAAATAGGTAACATCAAAAAGAGATAATAGTGTTTTTTGGATCGGAGGAGTGATTGAGGTAGGTCTTTTGACCTCTCCAGCCGGATTCTCCCGACCCTTCACCTTGAGGAATAGATTCATACGTCCGTCACTACTGGCCACACTGACCCCCAGATGCCTACCCACCCCTCATACCTTTTTCCTTCACATATCTTCTTCTCCTTCCTTTCTCTTAAAAAATCCTTCACACAGCATCCTCAAAGATGACATAGGCCCCTAGGGAAATTGTTTTCCTCGGTGCCTTCTGTGTGGAGCTAATGTAAAAAAAATGAACCTATGCACTTACGTAGGTACCAAACATTAATTAATCGTTAGGTAGGTACTTCTCTTCACTTTGTGGAGTATCAAAAATATACCCTATCGTGGTTAACACAACAACAAAATATACCCTATCGTGGTTAACACAACAACAAAATATACCCTATCGTGGTTAACACAACAACAAAATATACCCTATCGTGGTTAACACAACAACAAAATATACCCTATCGTGGTTAACACAACAACAAAATATACCCTATCGTGGTTAACACAACAACAAAATATACCCTATCGTGGTTAACACAACAACAAAATATACCCTATCGTGGTTAACACAACAACAAAATATTGATCACATATTATTTAAACCAAACATGACACACGAGTACATAATATAATTTATTGACCTAACTTAAAAATAGATCAGCATTCAGTAATGGGGTATTTCCACGTGTTTTTTTTATTGCTTAAAAAAATTAAGCAAAAAATTACGATGATTACAGCATTTTTATTTTGACGAATAAATTTTCTACTGCGAGTTAAAGTTTCCCATTTTGGGATTACCGCAAAAACGATATTTTGTGGCGTGGCTATCGTGTGACGTCATGAGTGAGGACGCTCACTGACAGTGTTTATTTATGCTAGTTCAGCTTAGCGACACTTGTGACGTCACAAACCCATTTCCCAACCATGGGCCGTTTTGATTTGATCAGTTTTAGATCGTTTTTAAAATCAATAATATTGAATGAAAACATAAAAATCAAACATTTTGAGTAGGATTATTAAAATCAGAAAAATAATCTTTAAATATTCCGTACATTTTCAACAGAATTCCTCGTTTGTGGAAATACCCCATTGTAATTATTCGGACAAGTTTTTAGATTCTAGCATTAATTAATGGTTCCTTTTTTTGTTTTGTTTTATTCTCTACTTCTCAGTAAGTTTACTTCTTGTAGCATCCTTTTCTTTTCTTTTCTTTTCTTTTCATGTGAAACCTTTAACATAATACTTCCACAACGAGAGAGAACCACAGAGTCTCAAGCACCGAACAACTCAACAATGTGCAAATTCATAACTCTTTTGAAAATTCATTAATGAAAAGTGATGAAAAAAATGATTAAAGAGGTGTTAGGTTCAGTTATTTAAAAATAAAATTCCACCACTTCTAATGACTTTTCAAAGAAGTGTTCAAATGCCACTTAGTTGAGTTGCCGTGGAACCGTTTTTTACTTACGAAGGCCGAAAAGCACTGTATCTAAAACATGTTCCCCTAGGGAGGTGTTCACACATACTTATTATTTAAAAAAATATATTACTGCTACTTTTTATAGATTAGATAGATTCTAGATTCCATATACTTATGTTTTTATGATTATGTGCATGCAAGCGTATACATATAAATATGTGTGTAACTAACTAACTAACCATCACGCCGTTTCCCCGCAGGGGTAGGCAGAGAGGACGGACCGTCAAACAACTCGATCTTAGCACACACTCCTTGCCTCGTTCACATTCATACATCGTCTCGTACATACTCTTCTATTATTCCGACTCTTCACATGGCCCGACTCAAGTATCTGATTCACTTGGTCGTGCCATGTCTTTCTCGGGCGTCCCCGACTTCTTCTACCATTCACATTTGCGTCATATATTCTTCTTATACTCCTTTCCTCGTTCATTCGCTCTACATGCCCAAACTATCTATTAATTTTACTCATTACGCTTACATCAGCCTTGCATTCTTCGCGGATCTCCACATTTATCACTGGTTTTACCTCACATACGCCTCAGGGATCTCATTTCTATAGCATTCAGTCTACTTTCATCCTTCCTCTGCCAGTTCCATGCCTCACTGTCATTCATCAGGTTAGGTACCAGCACTCCATTATGGACGGCTTATGGACTTCGCTTCTTTGGACAGTTTTTTTGTTGGCGCCAACGGCGTTCAGTCCTCCATTAATGGATTTACCTGCATTTACCCTTCTTTCGATATCTCTGTCCTCAAACTCATCCACCTGCTCCAAATACTCACTACTTGTTTGTACATGATAATGTTATTTCAATAAACGCACGGGTTGCCGGCAATTAAATTATTATTATTTTATCGATGTATCCGTACACATCTGTAAACTATATATGTAGATACAAGAAATGAAATAAAAAGTTCGCATGTTACTTTCTTCTTTGGTCAACTGCAAATTCAATTGTGTCACAGCTATTATGTAAGGTGGAAGAAAAATTAAATATAATATGAAGAGTAAATGGATGGCAGCCAGAGGCTGGGACGTCAACGGAAAATACGACACGATAAAGCAAATTATGACGGTAATGTCATGCATTTCTATTCTTAAAAATTCCATTGTTCGTGTCGAAAATAATGGATAATGGAAATAATAAATGATAAATCCATAATGAAATACGGCATTATTGCCTGGGGCTGTGACAGTAAAAAATACATTAATACCCTGTTTAAAGCTCAGAAACCCTAATAAAAGTAATACTTAAATTACCAATACTAAAAGCCACTTCAATCATGTTCGAAAAATTCCCAGTGCTGAAAATTCAAAAATTATATTCAAAACGAATACTAACTTTCCATTACAAAAACAACACATTTAATATTTCACAAAATTCTCGCAATACTTGAACAATACATGCACACCAACTTCAAATACCAAAAACAAACACATCCTTTGGATAAAAATACTACAGATACCAGGATATAAAACTATACAATTCTCTTCCAACACAATATAAAACAACTAATATTGTTGAATACAAAAAATACAATTCTCTTCCAACACAATATAAAACAACTTATATTATTGAATACACGAGGAATTGACAACAATCCTTTTAACTTTTTATTTATAATTTTGTCGAATTGAAGTCGATTTTATATTTTAATTTTTATTGTTTCTCTTTTTTATATTAACTAAGAACACTGTTTTGTTTTTCTATTCTTAATTTATAATTTAAAATTTACAACTAAATAATGTCCTCTGCAACACAGGTGAACTCCTAGTGTGGAGGACAGTATTTTATACCTTTGTAATGTAAATTTATTTATTTATTTATTTATACATGCATATATATTACAATACATTACAAAATGATACTTTGTCTGTCCAACTGGGAAGGATACCCGTTTCAGGACAGCCAAATTGAATATTTAGTTCATAATATTCTTAACAAGGGAATGGTTTCGTTCAACATATCACAGGAATTTGCTTCTGTCAAGACTACCTTTGAGAACATTAAAAATTGTATTCTGAACGAAGGGGTGGTTTCTTTATGTCTTTGAAAGAATCGCAAGTATGTGATTTTTTTTCAAGGTCATTTTGGAGAACATTAATAATTGCATTCAGAGTGAATGAGTGGTTTCTTTAGTGAGACCACAAGTAAGAGATTCTTTCCAGACTATTTTAGAGAACATTTACAATTGCATACTTAGAATTTACACATTTATAAACCAATATTTAACTTATGAATTCCCAATGACTATTTAATTTTAATAAAGTACTATAATTTTTAGAATTTCTTAAATAGTAGAAATTACACAATTATAAACCAAATATCTGACAAATGATTTTTTTTCTAAGCTAAATAAATATGCTAAGAATAAATAAAAAAAATTAAATATTTATTATAATAATTCCACACAGGATAAACCGTTGAAAATTTCAATACGCTAGAGCTGATTATTTAGAGTTCTTGCTTCAGACCTGATTCTCTGATAAAAGCATTGTTTCTCCCACTCTCCTTTCAAATTAGAGCACTTTTACGAATCATTGCTTGCCATTAGAACTATCTGTTGCAGCTTGTTCGTAGTAAAACAAACTACCTGCTGTTAGCTGTAAGTGCGGCGTTCGATCCTTAAATCTCGAAGACCATCTTGTAAATAACAGTATGCAGAATCGTGATAGTTATAGTCCTCATCAGTTTCAATCAGTTTCCGCTAGACTTTCATTTCGCTGGCGCTTAGATAAATAATACCGCTCGTTAAGTGAGAATCTGCCATTGAAATGGATATGCGAGATTAACCCTATATTTTCTATTATAACAATTTGACTTTCAATACCCCTGCCATAGCTCACCCCAAATGATTCGCTACTACCTTTATATCTTTTTCCTGCATAGAACTTCTTCTTCTTCATTTCTTTTGAAAAACATACCCAAAATATTTTAATTTAAATTAATAAATTACTTAGTTTTTACCACTTTTCTTGTTTACAAAACCAACATGTTTCGTGAGCAATACTCACTTCTTCAGGTTTTTTTTTCAAACAAGAAAAGTGGTAAAAACGAAGTAATTTATTAATTTAAATCAAAATGGTGCCACAAAATAAGTTTGCTGTGTTAGAAGAAGCAAAATATTTTCCTCTGGGCCTCCTGTGTGGAGCTGTTGTAAAAAATGTGTGGATATTTTAATATTTTCATTGCTTGTTTTAAAACCCGGCAGGGTAAGTGAAAAACTTACAATTTTTGAATAAGAAAGACACCGGTACGATTAATAAAGCCACTTATGTGTGTTATTTTTTTTATTATACGAAAAGAAACATTTGGCACATTCATCACAAAATGCGAAAAAATATGGCTGTACAAAACATTCCAAACAAAAACGCTACTGTTCACGCCTTTATTGTTACATATTGCCTTTTGAAACTACCTATTTGGTGCCCTCTGCCTCAGTTGAATTTACCTCGCCGCACAGGACAGAAGTCCTAAAACCGCACCGCTTTTAAAGTTTTTAGTAATCAAACCGAAAGTGAACTTTTAAATCTCGCAGCTATTCGCAAGTACCATCGCCACGCGTCATCCATTCTCGCTTATTATTTCGCGATCAAACGTTCATTCCCAATCGCCATTCCCTTCCAAAATTTCAACCAAACTAACATACCTACCTTTCCAGTGAACACTGAACGAAAAGGGAAGCAGTATGGGTAAGAGCGATTAAAATATAATAAAATAGGTAAATAAGAACCGCATACAGTATACAATCCACAACATCCACGCAGCATTTGATCCCTCGATCTTGAGAGGGATCATTTGCTACCCGCCGCAACAGCTACCAAATTGAAAATTATTCTCAAATTAGAAACAGGCGGTGTGGGCACCATTCTCACCAAAGATATACAAATATTCCCACAGATTATTGTGTTTAAAAATATGTATATGTATTAGAGGTCACGAAACCGGGGCATTGGGATTTAAAAAAATTAAGGTCTTCAAGAAAGAGTAACTACGAAAATGGCTGCATTTTAATGTCAAAAGCAGAATTGTACAAGACTTACTAACCTTATTAACCAAAATTCTTTTTTAGATCGATTTACTACAATAATATTTTACATGTAAACTCATTGAAAAGTAAATACCATTATTAAATGTGTTAGAAAGTTCTCCTGTGCCTACAAGCTAAAATAAACTCGCTATTAACTAGGAGCACATCAACAGTGCCGTATTATTTATTTAACAACAAAACCAATCTAGAAAGGTTTACGTCAATGGCGTCCGCAGACAAAACTTGCTCTGCGAATTAATCACTCGTATGAAAACTTTCTTCATGGTCCAGAGATGCTGTTCTTCTCAAATATTGGCGTGATCAGCGCAACACCTGTTCGGGAGTGCATCTCATTAGAGCCCCTCGGGCCATTAGGTATTGCATTAGACATTTCCTTTCCTCCGCTCGCTCGCTGACAATTGAAATAAGTAATTTTGTTCAGGCGTGGCTCCCTTCTGCGATAGTGGATGCGCTTTTGCGAGAGGCGCCTCGTTAGAACCTTCAAACTTTAAACATTTGTTTAAAATTAAATTAAATAATATAAATTAATAGTTATTTACCAATGGCGATGAAACGATTATGAACATTTATTAAATAATTAGATGTATGTATCCAAAAGTAACTTACTTCAATCATAAAACCGATTAAGAATGCGATATAAGATGCTCCGAGGGACTAAAGTAATTGATCCCTTCGGCGGAGGTGTAGTTTTCAAAGTAAAAACTTATTTAGCATCGTTGTGATTTGAAATTCGATAAAATGGAAGCGAGCGACACTAAAAAGAGACAAACATAGACGTCTGTTGGATTTAGCCTGCGAGAGAATGAGGTAGCAATAAAATATTTATTTATTCACGGGTACTCGGTTCCAATATAATACAACAAATCTACGGTCCCACACGAGCCTTCATTGGTGTAGTGGTATAAAGCGCCTGACGAATTTCAGCAGCCAGACTTCCAGCGAACTAAGAATCCTACGAAATCCAAAAAAAAAAAAATTTTGTATAATTTAATATCCAATCTTCAAACCATTCCACAATGAGCAGGCAAAAGAAAAGAAAGCGACATCTAGCGACTCCGAAGAAGAAAACACAAATACTAATAAGATGACTAAATGTAGAGGAAAAGGGTCACTGGAGTTCGACTGCAAAAAATTGGAAAAAATCATTCTTCATTGATAAAAAAGTACTTCGTAGTCTCCCAATTGAGTGAATTGCGCACTCTGATTTTTTAAAACATTTGTTCCACACAGGAGGCCCTGAAGAAAACGTTTCCCCTCACGGCCTGTGTAATCTTTGGGGATGCTGTGTGGAGGATCTTTTCTAGGAAAGTAAGAAGAAAAAATTCTAGGAAAGAAAAACATTTGAGGGTTGGGTAGGGATCTAGGGTAGGATGTGTCCAGATCTGATAGACGTATGAATACGTGAGGTAGCATGGCTACTACCCGTGGCTCTATGCTACGGAATTTCTTTTGGCTATGCTCGGAATGAACCATCTACCGGTTAGAAGGGATTTACACATACACATTGGAACATATTTCTTCTGACTGATTCGTAGACCTTTTAAAAACTCGGCTATCGTTGAGAGTATTCATTACTATGTTCCCGATGATCATCTCCAACACCGCCTGCATAGACTATTCTATCTCCCAACCTGCGGGACTAACTTACGAATGGCCATGCCAGTCGGTAGAGTAATCTTGCTGTTGGACAAAATCAATTCGGATACCGACATATTTAGCACAAATGAATCTGCCTTTAAAGGGCAAGCTCTGTTTCTACTAGTATAGTTGAGATACCTGCTGTTTATATTTATGTAGGTAGTTCTTTTTTACAAATGTCTCTAAAAACGCACTAAAATGAAATGTTTTAAAAATAACAAATGAATTGAATTGAAATAACTCGGCTGTGGAATGACCGTGTTTATGTATACAATACTTTGGTATCCTTCGTAAATTTTTTTTCACGGTCGAGTGTCACCCCCCTGTCGGGTGGCACCCGGGGTGGACCGTCCCCCCTCGCTACGCCACTGTCTGTGTTAAATCTTCTTTCTGAAAGTTTACCATTTATTACATATTGTACTACCCTGGCTTGAGGTTCCAGCCGGAGGCGTCTACTAATATCTACAGGAATTCCAAAAACTGAACAAATCGGACTAATATCTATGAGAACCAAAGTGAGGACGAATATCTACAGCTCAAACTGCTGACTAATATCTATGAGAACCAAAGTGTGGGCGAATATCTACAGCACTGGCAGAGGTTGGATTTGCAATTATGTATAGCATATTGGAATAACGTAATATTGCGTATGCAGTTTAAAAAACCTAATTTATTTATGTGTGTATGTAAAAATCCCTAATATCAGACTATTGGACACATTTAGCTGATTATTAAGGAATTAGGTTTTTGTTTTAACAGCTTTCTTTATTTCGAGTGCTTCTAAATTATTTAGTCTATTACCATGACCATTTCTATGTCAGTTAGGTTAGGTTAGGTTAGTTTAGGTTAGGTTAGGTTAGGTTAGTTTAGGTTAGGTTAGGTTAGGTTAGGTTAGGTTAGGTTAGGTTAGGTTAGGTTAGGTTAGGTTAGGTTAGGTTAGGTAAGGTTGTAGTGCCGTGTATTTCGAAATATAAATAATTTTTGTATTATGACCTCCATGTTTGTTCCATAAATTATTGTCCTCGTAAACAGCGAAATACGTAATATTATGCAAAAACTTCATATACGTACTTTAAACGTTTAAGCCTTTACGTAATTAGTAATTACGTAATTGAAGTAATTTATACTTTTCCGTACAACCTCTTGCTCAGCTGCCCTCTGTAGATATTAGTTCAACCTACGCTCCATAAATATTAGTCACCACTGTTACCGTCATAGGTATTTGTCCGAACTTAGCTCTGTAGATATTAGTCCTCACTCTGAAGTTCTTAGATATTAGTCCAACATATGAGCTGTAGATATTCGTCCGACATACAGATTGTAGATATTAATATCTGTAGTCGTTCCAGCCTACTGTCTTCCTCACCAGCTTACTATGTTAAAAAAAATACTTGTACTTGGAGTTACTAGCTTGCTAGATTTCTAGCAATAGCTTGCCGTCCTACGAGTCGTGTGACTCTGGCATAAGGCAAGTCGTCCAGTAAAAGCATATTTCTTTCCATTAAAAAAACTAACAATGATAAATTTACCTCGGGAAGTGCAACGAGGCCATTATCCATCAATAGATAATAAATAATGGTATCTGTATTTCCTTTACCAAGAAAACAATGTGTATCTCGGAAGTAGACAAATGCACAGAAGCATGCAATAGAAGTGCACGCAGCTAGGTAGGCACCTACATATATATGGAAGAAGCCAGACTAAGGAAAATACACATAAATCTCAGGGAACAAGCAAATTGTTAACAACTGAACCCGCTTCAAACGACGCAAAGAATTTATCAACCTTTTGGCAGAACACAAACATTTTGATATTTTGAAAAATAGTAAGTAGTAATCTACTGGTATAATATGCAAATGTATATGTATCATTAAAAATACAATTTTTTGTTGTGGGTCTCTCTGAGATTGTAACTCCGGCACCATGAACTCGGATTTGTTTTGAAAATAAGTTTCATTAGGACGTACCTTTCTGTAATGTAATATATTTGTGCATTTCAAAATTGGAACTCATATGTCTAAACACAAGCAGCCTCCTAAACACAAGCAGCTGCTTTATTAGGAGAGTGATTGAAATGTTGTTGTATATATTATGTTGTAAAATTTGTAACCTTGTTATATGTTTCAATAAAAAAAAATTAAAAAAAAATATGTCTAGAATTCAGTCAACCGATAACTAAGGTAGATTTTAATCATTTTAATTCCATATTTGAAATGTTTATTTCTATTGTCCAAATTTATTAGAGTCAATTTATTTCATAGACTTTGAACAATACATCAAATTTCAAAGTTAATTTTCAAGTTCTGTGAAAGTTCTATTCAAGTTCTGTTAATATGTCATTACGGGACAGATGTTTCAGAGAACTGAAATAATAATGAAAGTCTCCGTAATTGAGGGCTCTCGACTATCTCTCTCGACTAAACTCTCTCGACACATGTATATCCTGGTGAGACAGACAGAAAACCCAATTTAAATATACTTTATATAGATAAATAAATAAAAATAAAAAATCCTTAGGTTACGGGATCAAATCCCGATGTGCGGAAAGAAATTTAATTTGGTTGATTTGTATTATTTAACAATTTAATCATAAGAGTGCAGAGTTTCAGAGTGGAAGATACTTTCAGTATCACCCTGGTGTACGTCCACACTTCAAAGTTGAAACATTTCTAGAAATGGCTTAAGTCGTGTTTGGTAACCAGATCTGTATAGCCAGGTACCTTCCCACCTTCCCTTTCCACATATCCTTCCACTCCCTCAGCCTCACAACACACCCTAATTAGGCACACCATATTAATAATAATAATAATAATAATAATTGGATAATTTATAAAGCGCCGTTTTTGTGAAAAATCACCTCAAGGGCGCTGTACAATTTATTAGGAAAGCTTAGGTTCTAACTAATTTTACTATTTACAAATGGATACAGAAACATACTTACCTGGCAGGTCACTTCCGACACTTGATACTAGCTTCAGAGGGGAGCATTTAGCAATCTTGTCAGGTATTCACAAAAAAAATTAAAATCGAAACTCAGCTTTGTGTCCGAAATACAGAATATAAGGACATCTTCCAATTTTGGTTTGATTCCATATTTCGTTTTTTTTTTTACCGCGTTTATAATTTACGTGATACTGTTATAAATACGATTGGGGTATGTTGTAAGGCAGAAGGATAGTGGGGAGGGGAAGGAGTTGCAGAAGAGGAAATTAGGGAAGACCTGCACATTCAGATCTGGTCATAAAAAACGCTAAAGCCATTTCAAGCGACGTTTCATGTCTGAATGGTGGTCTTACACCAGAGCGATGCAGAGATAGTTGAGAGTATCTTCCACCCTATATTATTATCTGAAATGACTAACCCTTGATCTTCGGATTGCTTGTCGAGAGTCTTACCCCTCGACCATGGAGGCCATCATAGAGTGGACCTAGAGTACACGTAACGCAAATGGGCAGAGAAAAAATTCCTGAGCGAAAATGATTACCGTTTTTCAATGGTGATCTTTTACCAGAAGGATGTTTGGGTATATTGATCTTCCCAGGTATCAATATTTCCATAAGTGTCACGGAGTTTGATAAATGATTAGAAGGTCTTAATAGATCCACTTTTTATTGTAATAGTCAAACTCAATTAAGGCAACACAATAATAAATCTCAGAAAGTAAAAGTAAATCACACCAGGACACTTTGGACGGAAATGTTTTTGGTGGTAGAAATTGGAACTAAAGTATTGCTTGTACGGTGTGACCAGCATTCAAAATTACCAGTACTATATTGTACAATGTACATTAAACAGTATCTTGCCATAGATGGTTCTGTATCTGTTGTGTTATTTATGCATCAGAGTCACGAGACAATTAAGACAAAAAGTCAAATCCGTCGGATCCGTCCGTCGTGCGTTATCGGCTGTCAAATTTCTGCGATTTTCTACGGCTGTCTCTATAGGCATATCTATTTATTTATTTAAACATCATAGAATGACTTTTACATTCAAGTGATAGGTACGTGATATTATAAGTACACAGTGGTACACAGGAGATTATCAATAATAACACAATAAGAATGAACATTTAACAAAGTATGTGTGATAAAAGCAAGTATTTAGGTATAGAATAGGTACTATTATGTGTTACTAAACTACTGTTACTATTCTAAAAATAATAATAACAATGTTAGCAATAATAGCAGAGAACATAATATTACAATAGGACTATTTAGAATAAAAAGATGTAAACAAAGGGGACTTGTCATAAAAGTTGTCACCAGTATTTATAGACACTAAATAGAGTAAATTAGTATCGAGTTTATTGTTAGGTTCAAAGTTATCTTATTTGGAATTACTAAGCTATTAGGTATTTCTAATTAGATAACTGTTTCAGGGCTGTCAGTTAAAGATTTAATAATAGTTTTGTTTAGTTTTATTATCTATTGTTGATTATCACGTAATCGTTGAATTAATAAAACAAAATATTATAAAATCGTAAACTTTAAAACTGCGCGAATCCTGCGTTCCTTTCAAATTGCCGCACGTTATACCTTTTCCATCAACATTGGATATTTTCGACTTCTACAGGTTATTTATGGTCTATTTGATAACTACAGAATGAATTAATATATTAAAAACCTCATTTTACTAACCTTTGCCTTTTCGCCATTTTCATATTCACAAAGATGTATGTGACAGCTGGTTAAATTGTCTTATACTGGGTTAAAGGTTTAACCAAATAATTAAAATTAACATATAAATCTTTTTATCAATCTCTCTAATTGAAAAACTATAGTTCAAATGCACACGTCAATAGATCGATAATTGTAAAAATAAACACAATGATCGGATGAAATTTGAAATTCTTATTCCACTCCCGTAAAACAATTTAAAAGTCAAACAATTGAAAAGTAATTCTTAAAAAACAAACACGTAAAATAGATGCATAACTGAATTACGTTAACAGTCGTATATAAACACGTAATAATCAATAAAAACAATCAATTCCACGACATTCTAAGCAAACACACGGCTGACAGTTCAAACGAGAATTTTTTGTCAACGACGCGAATAAACATGTTTTTTAAAAATATTTCTAAAAATTATTTTATGCATCTAGTGAAAATTTTACTAAAGCAGGCCGCAAACCAATCCGAGATATTTTAAATGGCGCTATATTGTGGTAAAAAGGGCTACAGTGGATAAGTTTAAAAGGCATTCGTTAATGACTATCCATTTTTTGTGTTATTTTGATGTTTGTACGCGATGACATTTTTTTTACAAAATTCCCGCGAATGACATCCCTTAATCTCTGGATTTAGGGTAACTACTTTTGAGAGTTGGTGTCTTAACACAATCGCAGTATTTAGCTCATTAGTGCGATACGGACTACCGTATTAAAGAAATCTGTCAAAACGTATCGTGTACGGCCGATTTAACGCGTGTTACACTCTCGCAAAAGAAACAGAACCACTCTTCAGGGCGGTACTTGGATTAGATTAAGCTTTTAGTATCTGTCTACACCATGTGGAGGTATGACGTAACGTTTATTTGACCTTATACTCGTACCTAACTAATATTATGTTTAGTTAGGCTATATTTTGTATCGGTAAATTTAAAATGAATTGTGATTGTGCATTATTTATTCTTTTAAAAGCGACAATAAATAATTCTCTCATGAGCCCCATTCGCAGGGGATTAAAATGTTCGGCGCCGAGACTTTAATGGCGTGGGAATTGGCGCTCGGCCATTCACACCGAGCGCTCCCGCTACTAGCTACCACCACTCTAGGTGCTCTTTTTCTATAAGCTCCCTGTCAGTTTGAAGTTTATACACGTTTGAATACATTATTCAATATCTACGAAGTTTGCGTTTATACATATTACATTTTCATTTTCAAATTTCATATTTGTTTCACACAGAAATTATAATTATTAACCGTTACTCTAGTCTCTAGTCGAACACGTCAGTCAATTCAGGTAAAATATGCTAAAGTTATCTTTTAAGATTTCAGGCAGGAAAATCAATTAATTTTTTGTTCCAGAAGTAAAATGAAGGTTACACTACAAGATTGCTGAATGTCCGTGGAAGTGATTTTGGGATGCCTAAATTTTAATTTTTAAACTAGTCAAAAAACACAGGTGTTGAGAAGTAAAGGAAGTATATATCTTTATAAAGTATACATATTATAGTGCTGTTACCAACAAAAAAAAAATTACACCTGATAAAAAAAAATTGTCGTGTGACTCCGAAATGTCCATTGCAAAATAGTGATTGTCCACATTGCGAAACGATGTTTGTCCATTTTACTATTAAAGAACGATCATTGTTCACATTGACGCACATTCAAGAACGATGATTGTCCATTTAACAAATCAAGAACGATGATTGCCACTGAATCATTTGTGACACTCGGCAATCTAGCCGTGTGCCGTGTGTGGCGCTTTTGGAAACAATTATTTTTCTCGACATTGTGAGCTATATTACTAGATTAAAATATGAAATTATGCTCCACAACTAAGCTATCCAATTGCATGGTTCTTCAGTGGTTGAAATATATTATTTAAATAAATTTTTAATCTTACACAGTTTAAATATTAGTGAATCCTATCTTAGGTATAGGTAATCATGGATTTCGTGTACGGCTTTGGGGGATTTTGTTTCTAGTATGAAGGGCTGTTAAACAGAAACAAGCACTATGTGTATCACTTAGTTCCACTCATCCCAAAAGTCTGTAATAATAATATGCCATTCTGATATAATTTGGAGTTGATTAATCACGGAAGTTAAACTGCATCCATTATTCATGGAAATGAAGCTGACAGTTGACTGGGGTGTGTTTGCAGAGGGTTGCTAAAGTAGGCACGAAAGGGAAGAAATTACCCCAGTACGACTACCACCCACAAGACGCCGATGCGATGGCTTTATTTAATAATACAATATCGACATTTTTCAATCACTTTCATTCTGTTTTTTCATCCGCCTCTATTGAAGTTGATAAATTATTTAACTGTTCAAATCTGTTTTTATTGAAGTGTACAAATGTCATTTGTTTTCATACGTTTTGAAGGCCTCCATGATAAGGCTCTATACTATGAATCCGGAGGTTGTAGGTTCAAATCCTGGCATGCACAAGTAAATTTTAATTTAACAATTTGTGTTGTTTCACAAATTGTTAAATTAAATTTGTTGTATAATATTTACTTGTTATATCGCCCTGGTAAAAGACCACCATTCGGATTTGAAACACATGTAGCACATTTAAACACATTTAGCGGTATTGGTGTCCAGATCTGAAAATACCCCCCCTTCTTCTACCTCATCTCCTTCCCCTCCCAACATACCTAAATATTATTGGGTATACCATAGTCTCACTGGTTCCAGACGCTTCAAGGTATTCATTTAATCAAAGTAAAACAAATAAAAACAAAGGGGGTTTTAGTTTTATTGGCATTTTCGTTATTTGTATAACTTCATAATTACTTCATACTATGGTAAAGACATTCCAAGACTTACGGCGGTTCTTTCCAATCCTACTGATCGACTGTTGAGTAGAAATTTTTGGCTCCTCAAATTCCTAAAAACTCTCTTCTCAAGGCAACTCTCCGACCAACAGGCGAATCGATTATTACTAAACAAATCACTTAGCTGATCGGAGACTCAGATTGATCGATTGAAAAGTTGGAAACAACGTCCGTTAAAGTGTGAGTACTCTTTTAGTACACCTACGTGTGACGATGCATGCATTCGATTGATGTAAGGAGTGTGTACCTACTACCTAGACAGAGTTGTCGGATTAATCTATCTGCCTACCCTGGAGAGGGCAATGGTTAATTAATTTATGAGACCTTCTTAGAAGTAGGAAACTTATTTTTTTGATGTAATTATTTTTTTTCAGCAGTCAAATGTTTTGAAAATTAGTCTTAAAATTAGTTTCAAATTCTGGCCGCGTATGAGTGCATATTCGTTTGAAATCGCCATAACTCGAGAATGGTGCTTCGTAGGGAAAAAAAAGTACAAATATCTTTTTTGTAGAGAATTTTACGTTCTACAAACTTTTTAAATATTTTTTTTCGGTAGCTCTCACCGTTTCCGAGAAATACGCAAAAGACGAAAATTTGTGACCTTTGGCCTCGGATTAAAAACACCGCTAGTAAATGCTAGATCGATGGGGACTTTTTACATAGCATTTGTAATGACGCATTCAAGACCTGTAAAAAAATTCAGCTTGTTCGGAATTAATGCAAACTCAGCACTTTTTTTCGTCTATTTTGATTGGACAAATGGTAATATTATTGCAAAAACAAACCAAAATTTTTCTGAAATTGTAAAAAAAATGTTTGGTTTAGGAAGAATCCACGCACATTATAATGAAATATATGTCATGTCAATAAAAAGGATGTACATAGGCATATAGGTGATAGATCCGCTGTAATATCTATCTCATTCCCATATAAACAATGCATAGTTATACCTACTCGCAATGTCATTGTACGTACTAGTCCTAGCGAGAGGTCGTACGTGAATCTATCCATCTATAATATATAATCTAGTATCTGCTTCTCTTTAAACGACTTCAAAAAGGAGGAGGTTCTCAATTTGACTGTATTTTTTTTTCTTTCGGTTTATATTCGCTCAGCACCGAACAAGTACAGTCGCGTTATTTTGTAAGAAGTAAAACAATAAATATAGTTACTCACATTAATTACTCGCCCACCTGGGCGATTCCATTAATTTAATATGGAAACCGAAGAAATTTTTAAAAATATTAAACACTTAGTTAATAAGATCACTTCAGTGAACGACTCAAAAATAAAATTAACACTGGAACAAAATATTGAAATTCAACACGAACTAATTAGTCTACAAAAGAAGATCATAGAATTACAAGAAATTAATATTTAAAATAATCAACACTACACACAGAAACTTGAAGAAATCCATCACAATAACAAAAAATCATACGCATGTGCACTAAGTAACAATAAAAACTTCGTAGAAACTTCGTATAGTGCAGAACAGAAATACGCCATTTTAATTACCCCCAAAAACACCTTGAAGGCCGAGGACATAAAAATAAAAATTCAAAAAAATATTAATTTAACAAAAATAAAAGTTGGAGAACAAAAGATCGGAGAACAAAAATTAGTGATTTCTTGGCAAAAAAAGAAGATGCAGAAAAATTAACCGAAGAGATAAATAAAGTAATTGGAAAAGAAGTATCGGCCGAAGAAATAAAGAAAAGGAAACCGTGCTTAATGTTGAAAAGGCTGCAATGCCAATTGACTGAAGAAGAAATTGTAGACGGGATTGTACAACAAAATGAAGGATTAACCTTAGAAGACAAAAAAGATATTAATCTTATCAAGGATTTAAAAAATAGGTACAATGAAGGAAAACAAAACGACACCACTAACCACATTATCGAAACAACTGGAAAATTAAGGAAAAAACTAACAGATAAAAAAAAAATAAACATCAAATTCCAAAGAGTGTACGTCATCGACTGCAGCCCGCTCACACAGTGTTACCATTGCCTCAATTTCGGCCACACAGCTCAAAGATGTCTTGCCAGGACGCAGCCTCCCATTTGAATTCATTGCACCAAGGAACATATACTATCCAAATGTGAAAACAAAGAACAAACTCCAATCTGCAACAACTGCTGTGTCCAAAACAAAAGGTTTGATATGAACTATTCCACCGATCATAGAGTCGATAGCATTAAATGCCTTTACCGGCAAAAATTGCTTCAAATTGCTAAAGAACGAATTGACTATGAATAAATATTGTAAATTTTCATTTCCTCAAACTCTTAACCCGTTTAATCACAGGAGACCAGATTTGTCCCAACGCACATAGGTATCACATAAGACGCCGTAACTCCCTTACTATCATAGTTAGAAATATGTTCTAATTGGTGTTAGAAAGGAAAAACATCATGCTTTATATTCCAATCTAAAAAATAACCACCAAAAAAGTAAAATGCACACTTTTATGTACACAAAGTTTTGAATCGCAAATTGAAAAAAGAATTTGAAACTTCGGAAATTTAAAAAAAAAAATTTCATAGAGCGACCAAAAATAGAGGTTACAATATGTGTTTGTTATACATTTGTCTAATAAAATATGCATGTGTTTTTATTATTTTTTTATTATCAGTAACTTCAGTTAGAAAAAACATAAGGTGAGCCATTTTGAAAACTTTTTTATGTTTGTATGAAAAAATTTTATAATTTTAAAAAAATATATATTTTTCGAATTCTATAATTTGAAAGCGTATTTCATCACCTTTCTAAAACAGTTTTTGGTTTTTGAATGTGTTCAGAAATATTCCAAATATTTGCATTTTATTGTGAAGCGAAAATATTTTGACCATCCGAAAAAAAAGCCAAATTTTTGAAGGGTTAACTATAAATTAACAGTGAATAATTTTTTATTTATTTATTTATTAATTTACGGACAACAGTCCATTAAAAACATAATAATAACACGAATAAAAAATAAAAAAAAACAGAGATGACAGTGAAGGGAGAGCACATAAAAATTAATAGCAATGACAATATAAAATATAAAAAGTACATATAGAGACACTACAAGTCAAAGCATGAAGAAGCATTTAAATATTGCGTAACGACTGCCGAAAGTCATTTAGTTTTACACCAAAAAAATCAATGCTTTGACTTGCGTTGACAAGTCTCGATATTCTGGATAAGGGAGAATGGTATCCGTAATTAGTAGAATGTTGATTGAGGAACAGCAATTCATTATTTCGAAGCCTACGGGAAGGGATGTTAAACTGGATGAGTTGTAACAATGCAGGTGTATCTGTAATACTGTTGATAATTTTAAATATGCAAATTAGATCAGAGTCCTTTCTACGTTTTTCTAAAGAAGGCATGTTTAAAATGTGTTCAATTTCATCATATGAGTACTTGCCTCTTTCAAGACCCAACCTCCAAGCAATTCCTCTTAGGAAACGATGTTGTACGGATTCGATGTGACAAATGTGGACAGCGTAGAAAGGAGACCAAATGACACTAGCATATTCAAGGTGAGGGCGAACCAGCGAACAGTAAAGAGTTTTAAGTGTATTTATATGTTTGAAGTCAGAGGTAATTCTATGAATGAAGCCGAGTAGTTTAAGTAATTTATTTACGATATTATTTATGTGATCACGGAAAGAAAGTTTGCAGTCTAGAGTGACCCCAAGGTCCTTGATAGATGTGACAGTAGATAGACAAACACTATTTAGTTTATAATCAAACTGAATAGGTTTTTTGGTTCTATAAAAGGACAAAATTTTGCATTTATCAACATTAAGTTCCATGCAGTTAATTTTGCACCAATCGTTAAATGAATCAATATCAAGTTGAAATAGTAAACAGCCAAGGTGGGATTTAATAATCTTAAGAATCTTATTATCATCAGCAAATAGCCAGAAACGTGTGTGAGAAAAAACTTTTGTGATATCATTAATAAAAAGGTTAAAAAGAAGCGGGGCCAAATGGGCTCCTTGGGGAACGCCGGAAGTTACATCAATGTTAAAGGATTCAAAGTTATTTATTTTAACCCTTTGTTTTCTATCTGTCAAGTAAGAGTGAAAGAATGATAACAAAGGGTTTCTAATGCCTATAGCATAAAGTTTGGCCATGAGAATACGGTGATTAACTTTGTCGAAGGCTTTGGAGAAGTCAGTGTATAGAACATCAACCTGAGTGTTATCTTCTAAGGCTTTCACAATGGTACTTGTAAAGGAAAGTAAATTTGTTGTTGTAGATTTCGCCGATCTAAATCCATGCTGTTCCTCAATTAGAACACTTTTGAAAACAGGAGTAATTTTCTTTGTAATTATCGACTCAAATATTTTTGGAATATTAGATATAATTGATATTATTTATGTAACGCATTAGGTAAAAAAATATGTATAGAAGAAAATTTATATCACTCTATAAGAGATTTCTATTTTATTTGCACTGAAAAAGGATTTACTCAATTTCATAAAAATATTAAAAGCGTAAAAAAAAAATTTGAAAAATTAATTCTTCTTCTTTGTGTGCCGTATCAGGTACCCCCGACGTTGGCGATCACTCTTGAGAATGTCTCTCTGTCTTTCGCTGCCCGGAATATCTCCTCCACACTTCTAATGCCGGTCCACTCTCGTATATTACGCAGCCAAGACATTTGTCTCCTACCAGGCCCTCAGCGACCCTCTATCTTGCCTTTCAATATCAAATGGAGCAAGTGATACTTCTCCCCTCGAAGTATATGACCCAGATATGAAATTTTCTAGATTTTTATTCATGTAAGCAGTACTCTATCTGCTCTAGCCCGCCTGAGAATTTCTGTGTTGGTGATCATGTCGGTCCATGGGACCTTGAGCATTCTCCGGTGAAGCCACATTTCAAAAGCCTCTAACCTGTTCGTGGTATTTACTTTCAAGGTCCATGTTTTACATCCATAGAGCAAGACCGACCACACATAACATTTTAGCATTCTCTGCCTTAGTTTTAAGCTGATATTGTCATTGCAGAAGAGGGATTTCATTTTAAATTTTTTATATATTATTAATTTTTAGAAAAATTAATAATATCTTTAAAAGAAATATTTTTTCCCGGGCTTGATTGGGTTAACAAAGACTACTGGCTACTACTCTACTGGCGAAACTAATTACTCCATTCCAGGGTACCATGTAACAATAATAAGAATAAACAAAAACTCCAATATTGGAATATCTATTTCCAACCAGTATAATGTTCACAATATTAATGAAGTAACTAATGATTATGATGTTATTATTTTTAAATATAAAATTTAAAGACGTAAATAAATATGATAATATTTTTGCTATTTATCGTACACATAAATCTATTGTACAACAATTTATAGATGAATTAAAAAATATGTTATTAAATTTTAGAAATATACATAACATTATTATAAGAGATATGCATTTAAATATTGTAAAAGACTACGCTAGTAATGATGAAGATGTGATGAATCAATGTATGATCAATATGTTAATCAAGATTTTATTAATCTATTCTCACAATATACCATCATGACTAACTCATTATTTGAAGATATAGATTCGTCCTTCAACATTTCGGAAGATATTTGTCTATCCAGTGTTGAATGTAATTTATATGCATTCAATTATAGGAATAAAAAACTACACTCTAAGGAATATTAAACTTGCAAATATAAATAATGTTTTTCGTTAAAACCAATAAATTGTTCTCAGTGTTTCAAACATGGTACCTACTAGACTTTTATTTTTTTAATAATAATATTGAACAATAAAAATACTTGACGGCCTCCGTAGTCAAGGGATAAGGCTCTCGACTAACAGTCCAAGGGTCGCAAGTTCAAATCCCGGCGTTCACAATAAATTAAATTAGATTAATTTGTGCTATTTTACAAATTATATTATAGTATATTTACGGCACGTTCCGGAGTGGAAAATACTTTCAGTATAAGTAGGAGCACCATTCGTTGAAACGTTGCTTTGAAATGGTGTGTTTGGTGACCAGATCTGAATAGCAGGGTACTTCCCCGCCTTCCTCTTTCCTATATCTTTCCCCTACCCACTATCTTCAAACCCACAATCTCAGTTTGGGAGACGGGAATGGGTACCGCCGCCCAGGGAACCTTCATCGGATAACCAACACCTCTGCCATAGTTACCTATTGCAAAGGTGTTGGTTAAGTGGTTCGCTACATCTTAAGTGGTTCGCTTCGTTTGGTGATTTAGCAGGGGTTCCCGGGTTCTTGGGGTGAGGTTTGTCTATGTCTTGGAGGCGGATGACCTGGACACACTGAACCCCAGACTCCTTCCACTTTATGAGGTGGGTAGAACTTCTTAAACCCTTTTCCTTCCCAGAACTCTCCTCTTCTTCCTTTCCTTAAAAAAAACAACCCCAAAGATGAAACGGGCCCTGAGGAAAATTAGTTTCCTCAGGGCCTCCTTCATACAGGAGGCTCATGTAAAAAAATATTTCAGCCTTACCACATACCCCATTCGGGTATGCCATAGTCTCACTGGTTCCAGACGGTTGAGAGCAGCTGGAAGTATTTACTTAAAAACTTTACGGCCTGCTGTTAATAGAAACCCAAGTTTTTTAATTATAAGAACAACGTAAGCAACAAAAATAACAAAATCCATGTGTGTACTAGTGAAAAACGCGTCATAATTTCCAAGAATGGAAAAAATTATAACACCATTTTTGCATTACGCATGTACAGCGGTTGATTGGATGTATGAAATAATAATTGGTCGCATGGCGGTAAAGTCGTGACGAGGAAGTTACACGACTAGGTTCTCTGTTTTAGGTAGTGGAATAGGCAATACTCACTTTATTCGTACAAGGCAATACGCTGTTTCTGTAACCTAAACAGTTAGGCTTTACCGGTAGTACGATGTAGTACAAATTTGTTTTACATACAATAACATTCTGTTTACTAAATTGTACAATATTAAGAATTTGTTGAAATTTTATGAATATTTTATGGCAGTTTTGTGTATTTTTCAGATTTGTTCACAGCAAGGCAATAACTCAGTATTTTAAAATTTTAAATAAAATCTTGAATAATATGCACCTGCCACACTTTGAATCGACAACTCTGTTCACTTCAATTTTATATTTTTTTGTAACCACTGGAGCGTTTTTGGCAACATTTTGACCAATTTGCAGATAGCATTGAGCGATCACTTGCCAAAATGTGGCGAATTTGAAGTGAATTTTAAAATATTTATTGAAATTATATCAAAAGTTCCCGCGTATTGTATACTTCATTTTCAATTATAAAGATATTAACTTAGTACTTTCACTTTTCAACAAGATATATCTTGCATCACTATCTTCTCCCACTCCCCACTTACCATCAGCATCACAACATACCCCTATTCCATAGTCTCCATGGCTCCGGTTAGGAGCAATTGGGACTCTTGTCGCAGAATCCACCAAAAAAAAAAAAGTAATATATAATTTTTACTTCATGTTTATGTACATTTGTGTTCAGATGAGTGATAATTGTTTTTTTGCATATAATATCTTCTGAACGTCAATCACATTCAGAATATTTTGTTATTAGTTTTTGGGGTATTATGCCGTGTTGCGCTACCTCCTTCTTTAGCTAACGTTTCGGACAGCGTTGCAGTGTCCATCATCAGGGCAGATGTGTGACGTCAATCATATTCAGAATAAGATTAATTTTGAGTCAGTAATTAGAGATATCCTAAGGATTACTTTTATAATAGTATTCCGTGCCTTTATGATTAATCCCTCCGAAAATCGCAAATATTCACTTATAATGTCTCAAACGAAATGTCCGTTTTACGAAAACTTTGTGTTATTACTGCTTCACAATTAAAGCTCTATAAATGAAACAATTCTAAACGTATCCGAATAGTAAAAACTGTTTTAGAAAGGTTATAGAATAAGCTTTCAAATTTTTATATTACAAATAAATATTAACATTTGTAAATATTAAAATTTAGAATGCAAACATTAAAAAATGTAAAAATGACTCACGTGATGTTTTTATATAAAAACGGTACTAAAATCACAGATTATGTAAAAAACAATACTTATTCTATTGTATTAATGTATAATAAACACTTTTGTAACCTCAGTTTTTATCATTTCATATAAAAATATTTAATAAAAATTAACAATGTCGAGCGGCGGTAAGCAATTTGGCGGGTAAAAATATGTGTCAACAGCGCGACTGACAGAATATTCTTGTTATGAATTTCTATAGACAACTTGATAGGGATGTACAGCTTGATCCACTATCGACCTTTTACTTTTTGTTTTAGGGATGTCACTAAAACAATAACGGAGTTAGAACGATTTCTATGGACACACACGCGTTGACGTATAAACACGCTTATTGTACTTGACTGTTTTCGTATTTTTAACATATATATCTGCTTATGTTGTTGACCGTTAAGAGCTTAAACACTTAAAACGATCAAGAGAAAAATGTTATAATTCGGTACAAATTCGTAATGCGCAGTCTAATACTCATCGTGGTAAGCATCTCACAGGTTTAAATCATAATACTGAGAAATAACCTGTTCACGTTTACGTTGCTAGTGCATAACTTCAGTGTAAGTTCACATGAATGCATGTTATTATTTGCTCGCACAAGCAGTAAATCGTTACTTAGTATCGGAGTATACGTCTTATATGAGCATGAAAGGTACCTACCACTCCCTAGATGGTCAAAACATTAACCGCAAAGCGAAGACAGGTCTGGAATATCTTCAGAGGTAGTTGGGATCCCGTTTGCTCTATATACATGCAAATCAAGTGAAATCATGTTTTCCCACGAATAGAGAAGGCGTTATGAAGATGTAACGTATGAATGTATTATCAGCTTTATCGCGCCTTCGCCTTTATCTTCTTACGTAAAATTCGAAATTCTTAATGCAACAAAACAATTGATGGAATATATATTTATTTTAAAATGACGTGAAATTAGAAATTTTTTTACTAAGTAACTACTGAACCAATTTATTTGCGGATTTTTACAAATAATTAAGCGAATCCTTCCTAGCAACATCGATTTTTTTTGCAGTACACAGTACACACTTCATATCGTAAACAAAAATCGTTTATCACACTTTTTGAAAAGCTATGATCCGAGAGAATTGCAGTATTAAAACGGACAAGGTATTTATGTTTTTCTTCATATATTTTTCCGTTTTTATTTACATTAAAACGTACATTTTTTCATATTATAATGAAAATACAACAAAAACATTGATATATCAATGTTTTTGTTGTAACATTTGTTATAACATTGGTCTTTAGCATTCTAAAGTTTCGCGTCATTTCAAAACGACACAGGTTGTTTGAGGTTATACTATCAAACGCACACATATGAGAACACTTTTCGAATATTATGACTATTTTATTTGATAACATATTATTATATTAATTTTATATGTGTTTTAATGAGAAGAACACATCAATAATACTTTCAAGTGATAAGTAGACATGATTTTGTCTTTAATTGATGTACTTTTTGTGAATATTCTTTGCAGAACATGGTCCATTTTCATATAATACGTCATTTACCTCTGGAACCACTGTCATTTTAAAATTACGTTGAATATTTCATAAACTATCAGTATTTCAAGTACACATTATAATACCTTAGTAATTTTTTTTATATCTATAGGAATTAATTTCGATGAGAAAGGGTTAAATACTGAGGTGTTGTTTTAGTTACATAAGTACCGACGACGTGAGATCTGCTAGACCACCATAGTTTTAATATAAAAAATGAACGTGTTTTTTCGTGTTTTTCTAAAAACATTGCTTCTAAATATTGTTTATATATCTGAATTTAGCAAGATCGGTAGCGTGGATGATTCCGATCACTGGGAAGGAAGGTGTTTTAAAACATTTAATAATAAATGTATTACAGTAAAAAAAATACTTTACTTTAATTCACTAGCACCTGTAAGTAACGTTTGAAGTTTCAAAGACATTTTCAAATGGTGAATTTTTTCTCGTGTTAAGAACCAAATTCTAGTCGAAGATATAGGAAATCTTGTAAAGGTGCTGCGATTTTCTGAGGTGTAAATGGAAGATGAAGAATTCATCATCCATCAAATTACTCAGCAACTACAATTACCGTATACAGATTCCATGTTTTCCCTTTCTATTTTTTCCCTCATCTATTCCTTTCGTAAGTTGAGGAAAGGGGTGGCCATCATTATTATGGATTCAATACATTCGGTAAGTATTTTTTCGGCAGTATTTTTTTCGATTGAAATATTTGTTTTCCGGAAATAATAGTGGGTCAAAGTAGTTTGAACGACTCTTCTCCATCGATGTCGCAAAACTTTAGTATTCCTATTTAACAAACTTGTTTGTTATTGGACGTTATTTGATTTGACTGATATTTATATTGCCAGCGACTAAAGGCGAAAGGACTTGTTTTTAACATTAACATTAATCAAGTAACTAATCGGAAACTAAACTAATTCCAAGTTTTTTTTATCGTGGAAATGTTGTCTGTAAAGAAAGTCGGGATTAAAGGGAACATTTAAATTGATTTCTTTATATTGGTAACGTTTGTGATATAGACCGAACTAGTTAATAAATTGTTTCTCTCTCCCGATTCACAAATTTCACCTGTCTTCTCAATATAAATTCCTTTTACCTAAACATTATTTTCTTACGTATTTGAGATTTAAGCCAGGTTCGGAAAGTCACATCTCGTTTCATGCTACACAAGTTGAAAGAACTACCCCGTGAACAATAAACAATAAAAAACCTACTCTACTTATTAAATATTTTCGTAGCGGAATTTCAATATTTAGTATTGGGTATGAGAAAGAGTGATATTTCGATAAATATCGGGAATAGAAAACTTTGATGGAAAAAAATAAATAAAACAATAACTTTTCATACTATGCTTAAAGTCGCCGGAGTAATTTTATTACGACATTTTCAAATTAACTGTTTGCGAAATAATATTTTATTTTTTTTATAAATAAATCAATAAAAACTTATAAAAACATATATATATATATATATATATATATATATATATATATATATATATATATATATATATATATATATATATATATGAAAATGAATATGTATGTTTGCTTGCTTATTTGTCTGTGCCTAAATGCGCTGCTAAACCATTCATCCGATTGCGATGAAACTTTGGGGATTTGATGTTTGCCTGCCCGCGATGGTTTCGATACATAATTGTGAGCTCTGGCGTAATAAAATTTTATCCTACACCATTCATCAGATTGCGATGAAACTTTGGTGAATTGAGGTGTGTACGCCCGCGAAGGATTCTATGTACATGCTGGTGAACTGTGGTGTTATGAAATTTGTTTTAAAAAAATTAAATAGGTGGCGCATAGCGAATAGTTTGAAGAATGTGTGTGATTCATGTTTAGTATTAGGGAGGGAAGGCGAGAGGGAGCGGGTAATCCGAGAACGGTGGAGGAGGATGAAGAAGATGGTGGTTTGAGGGAAGGAAGGCGGGGAAGGTGGAGGAAACGCGTGCCGGGGGGAAATGGGAAGTGGGAGGGAAATTGGAGGCGAAAGAGGGACGGGGATGAATGGGAATGGACACGTAGGGAGAAACATAGCATTTGGAGTGGCATAGCATTCCGGGAACTCACTATAGTATTTACAAAAGAATAATACTGTGCTTCGTTGTATTTACAAGATTTTATGTTATAAATATAAGACAATTGAAGACTTTGATAAATAAATACATAACTTTATTAGCCCGGAAATTGTCTTTGCTCTTAAAATTGTTTGTTTTTCCATTTTTCATGTCTATGAAATGAGTTTTCCAACGAGATCAGCGATCTTAAGCAATCGTAGAAATGCTTATTATTTGACAACACACCTACTTAAAACCAACCATAGATATACGAGGTTACCAACAGCTATATTCATAATTCTGAATTAAATTTCAGCTGACACTTCGTTCTGTTTATACTATCATAAATTTCGACACAGAATTTCACATCTCGTCTGCCGGTGCTAGTTGCTGGCGCGTTACTCTAACTCTATACAATCTCCCAGTGCGGGCGTGGGAAAAGCGAATCTGGTCGTTTAGCCAGCTTCTCGGTCCAGCGGTATCTAATCAAAACTTTCCTTGGTTCCCAAGATTTATTTTTCTGGGAGAGGCAGTCACCTACATTGGAAATATGTGTTTTACCGTCTTGTTTGTTGGGAGACCTATTTGTTCCAATATAATGAGGGAGTTTCGTTCGAGGGAAAGTTTTTAAAAGTGTTTTCGCTCTGCCTTCCTGCCTTGTATGTTTTTGCCATGTTCGATTGCCTTCACCCGACCCCGAATTCGATTTGGCGAAAACGTTTGTCTCTAATGAAAAATAAATGAAAAGAAGTTGAAAGTAATTATTTAAAAAAACAAACTATGTTTACCAAACAAAGTACAAGGCCGCTCAATTCCAGAAGATTCCAACTGATTGTCAATTCTTATATTATCCAATATCCAATACAGTATCAAACAAAATTATGTTGCTTTCCAAGATAATATTTGCCATCGTGTAATCAAAATGAACAAAAAAATGAGAAAATTTTGCAAATTTGTTTTCTTTTTTTTTCCAATTTGGGGAGAAAGGTTTAATAGTTACGTTATTTAAAACACGAATAAACATTCAAAGATAAAAATCGTTGAAAGAATAAAGTTTCGTATTATTTTTTTTATAAGCTCATAGCCAATTTATTACTGTTTTTAAATTAAAATATAAATTATTAGTAGATATAGGTACAGAGACACAAATCATTTTTTGTAGTTGTAAGCTCAGAGCCACACTTTTACTGGTTTTTAAATTATTAATATTTAAACAAAAATATGAAAGAGAACAAGACACAGAAATCAGAAAAAAAAAACAATGGTCGCAACTGGGACTCGAACCCAGACATCTCGTCTAACCGGGACGTGCGCGTTAACCAATTTCGCTATTGCTTCCTTCTATCAAGCCGTCATAATAGTCAATCTCATATTTCAAATTTTAGAATTAACAATATTATCTACAACTAATTATTTTTCCATATTATGGGCAACTACCCTTTTTATTGGAAACAATCATTCTAAGAATTGGCTTGTATCCTGGATAGCGTCTCGGATAAAAGTATCCGAATTTATTCATATGGAACCATTGACTTTTTATAAAAGTCTAAATGAATATTCAATTTTTTATAAGAAAAACTCTCTTTTATATATTTTGAAGGTTATTCCCATCAACGTAATATGTCATTGAAGAAGAAGATAACAATAATAATCTAAACGAAAATATGAAAGAGAACAAGACACAGAAAACAGAAAAAAGACAATGGTCGCAACTGGGACTCGAACCCAGACCTCTCGTCTAACCGGGACGTGCGCGTTATATTGTTACCTACTGTCAACCCATAGTCATAGTCAATCTCATATTTCAAATTTTAGAGTTAACAATATATCTTCAACTAATTATTTTTCCATATTAGGCAACTACCGTTTTTATTGGGAATTAAATTAGAAATTGGTTAACGCGCACGTCCCGGTTAGACGAGAGGTCTGGGTTCAAGTCCCAGTTGCGACCATTGTCTTTTTTCTGTTTTCTGTTTTCTGTGTCTTGTTCTCTTTCATATTTTCGTTTAGATTATTATTGTTATCTTCTTCCTCAATGATATATTATGTTGATGGGAATAATCTTCAAAAGTTATAAAAGAGGGTTTTTCTTATAAAAAAATTGAATATTAATATTTACCTAAAATAATGATTATTAGTAGATATACTCACAGATACGTAGACAAACATCGTTTTTTTTTTTTTTGTATAAACGACCTCACCGGCTGAGTCAGTTCCGAGGTAGCAGTACGTATATACATATATACGAGTATATCACTTATTTATTAAAATATCTTATCATTAACTTACGATTCATATTATAATAGATTAATTATTTTTAATGATATCTATTTTAATCGCAGTAACTTATATCCTTTATATTTTTTTCATGTGCATGTCATGTTCATCGCTGTATTAATTTGGCTATGTTCTGTAAAACATTAAATCGAGCGAATCAAAGGTTTGCTAATTACAAATTTGCTTTATAACAAAAAAATCATATTTAGGTTTATAATAACAACTTTGTATATATACTTCATCGTACCTTAAGCAATTCTTTTTTATTTTATTTTTAATTTTAAACTTTATAAGTAAAACCTCAAATTGTAATATTTAAATAAATGAATACAATATAAGCGAAACTCAATCGAAAATCTGGAAACAGAAAAATCAGAAAAACATATTGACACCTCTGGGACTCGAACCCAGGACCTCTGCTTTCCGGGCAAACGCGCTAACCACTGCGCCACGGTGTCGATATGAAATTCGGTCATGTTTAACTGTACCATATTTCGACTAAGAACCACCTACACTATCTTCATTTTCTTTAACGCATATATTGTTGGCAACTATCTTTATGTATGATTGCAAGATTCAAACCCGAACTAAATGCTCTCTAGATAGTGTCTGGATAAATCTTTATCCATTTTATTTAATATGCGACATCTATCGACTTTTCTGCAAGTCTAGGATGAATATTTTATTTTTAATTTTTAACTTTATGAGTAAAACCTCAAATTGTAATATTTAAATAAATGAAGACAATGTAAGCGAAACTCAATTGACAATTGCGTAAAGAATTGGTAAATTGCGGAATGGAATGCGCTTTTGGGGAGTAGATACTGAAAATGACAGGACGAAGAAGATTAATTAGCTGACCAATTTATTGATTTTTTTAATAAATGATGCAAACTTACTAATTTACTTACGACTCTTTAAAATCAAACATAAACAAGCTATATATTTAAAAATTTAAGATATATCAGTTTTTATTTAAATAAATGAAGACATAATAAGCAAAACCCAATCGAAAATCTGAAAACAGAAAAATCAGAAAAACATATTGACACCTCTGGGACTCGAACCCAGGACCTCTTGCTTTCCGGGAAAACGCGCTAACCACTGCGCCACTGTGTATATTATATTGTCTTCTTTCATTATTTTTAATTTTAAACTTTATGAGTAAAACCTCAAAAATTGTAATATTTAAATAAATAATATAAATAAATGAAGACAATATAAGCGAAACTCAATCGAAAATCTGGAAACAGAAAAATCAGAAAAACATATTGACACCTCTGGGACTCGAACCCAGGACCTCTTGCTTTCCGGGAAAACGCGCTAACCACTGCGCCACTGTGTATATTATATTGTCTTCTTTCATTATTTTTAATTTTAAACTTTATGAGTAACACCTCAAAAATTGTAATATTTAAATAAATAATATAAATAAATGAAGACAATATAAGCGAAACTCAATCGAAAATCTGGAAACAGAAAAATCAGAAAAACATATTGACACCTCTGGGACTTTAATTTTAAACTTTATGAGTAAAACCTCAAATTGTAATATTTAAATAAATAATATATATAAATAATATATGCGTTAAAGAAAATGAAGATAGTGTAGGTGGTTCTTAGTCGAAGTATGGTACAGTTAAACATGACCGAATTTCATATCGACACCGTGGCGCAATGGTTAGCGCGTTTGCCCGGAAAGCAAGAGGTCCTGGGTTCGAGTCCCAGAGGTGTCAATATGTTTTTCTGATTTTTCTGTTTCCAGATTTTCGATTGAGTTTCGCTTATATTGTCTTCATTTATTTAAAAATTCTTTTTTACTTTTATTATACTTACACTTATTGAACCCCTTGAATTGAATTGAATCCCTTATTATAGTGTACCTGATTAGATCTTTCATATTCAGTTTATTATGTTATGTAATACACACTTATTATTATACTACTTAACAAATTACCTTTAATGATGTATATGTTACAGTCATAGTGATTATAGAGCTATTATACGTAATGACTGGTCATTATATATATTAACAATATTGTTTAGACAATGCGATAAATTAATCACTTTATCCGGATACTATTCATAATATCGGGTCAGTGTTAGTCAAAGTAATAAATACGGTCCAACTGCACCTAACCTAACAATCTAACCAAACCTAACCCACAATAATAATATTCAATAATCATAATAATAATAATGCCAACGTTCTTATAAATACTAACCAGGAATTATTAGATTCCAGGTCAAATAAAATTATTCATGCAAAACACTTTAATTATCTCAACCAAACGTATGTTGACAAATTTTCGTCAAACAAATTGTTGAGTATTGGAGAGTTGAGCGCAGAAATAGAAGGATTTATGCTTGCCATTCAAGATAGAGTCATTAATACTAAAAATTATAGGAAGCATATAATCAAAGATATAAATCAAATTGATGATTTATGTAGAAAATGTTTGGCTTTTCCGGAAACTATAGAACATATTATATCGGGATGTTCTATATTAGCGCCGTCCGAGTATACATTTAGGCACAATCAGGTTTTAAAAATAATCCACCAAAGTTTGGTAATTAAACATAACTTGATTGACTGCCGTAATTATAGTACCATATTATGAATATGAACCAAATTAATTTTTAGAAAATGAATTTTATAAAATATATTATGATAAAACTATACTAACAGACAGAACAATTAGACATAATAGACTGATATAGTTTTACATGACAAAATTAAAAAAATAACTTATATCATTGATGTAGTAGCTATTCCAAATTCCTGTAATATTCAAAAAACTGTTTCTGAAAAAATTAGAAAATACACAGATTTAGGAAATGAGATTAAAAGAATTTGGCATTCTTTGACTATAAAAATATTACCATTTGTTATTTCGGCTACTGGCATTATACCTAGGTCTCTGATTCAAAATTTAGGCTTATTAGATTTGTCAAAGAATTTATATATAAAAATGCAAAAATCGGTAATTTTAAATACATGTAGGATTACAAAAGATTTTTTAAATATTTATATTGAGGGATCAGTAGGATTTATAGGTTCAATTAGGAATTCCACAGGGGCGAACCCTCTGATATGAAAATATCTGGAGTCGGTGAATTATTTTCCCATCTGGTCTCTGGTAGGTTGACATGTTGTTCTTGTATTGTTTTGTAATTATAATACTTATATAGTGTAATTGCATAACGTGGACTAACCAGATGATCGTTTGGGAAGTGTGTGAAAGGGTTTAGTTTTTCCTGTGGGGAAAATTAAACCCGGACATTTAAATCTGGTGCCTAAAATATTTTAGTAATTTGTACATTTAAGTTTACAAATTTCTAATTGATTATAATATTTCATATTCACTATATTTTTTTTCAAGTTTTATGTAGCTCCTACAGTACGTCTTGATCTTTCCAATTGGTGTGGACTTTAAAGTTTCTGGTAGTGTGTTATACAACTTCATTCCCTTGTACAGTAGACTGTTCTGCGTATTCGCTTTGTCCTTTTTTTGTAGCCTAATTTCCTTGCCCATCCTTGTGTTATATCTGTGAATGTCTTTATTGTATACAATTTTATTTGAGAAGTATTTTGGTAACGTGTTGTTCCATATTTTGTGGATAAATACCATCGTGTTCAAGGTCAGCATCTGTTTCACGGTCAACCAATTTAGTTCCTTTAACATTTTAATTATTTTTGAAAATCTGTTTCGTCGAAGAATTATTCTCATTGCCCTGTTTTGGAGAATTTGTAACTTATTTTGTTCTCTTTCGTTACATAGGAAAAGTATACTTGAGCAGTAGTTGAAGTGTGGAGCAATAATTGAATTGTATATGGTGATTGCAGTTTTTCTAGAAATTTGTCAAAAACAACTGAGTCATAATAATTATTTATTAGGTTAAGTTAAGTTAAGTTAGGTTAGCTTAGGTTGGGTTAGGTTAGGTTAAGTTGTTAGGTTAGGTGCAGTTGGACCGTATTTATTATTTTGGCTAACTTTGACCCCAAATTATGAATAATATCCGGATAAAATGATTAATTCTGTGTCAATTATCACTTTGTCTAAATTGGGTAGATACTATAAATAATGGCTGGATAGTATACACAGGGTTTCCGGGGGTAAAGTGCATTAACTTCGGGAGGTGATTCTACATGATAGTACAAGTAAAAAAGATGCATGACTTTTTTCTAAATTCCAAATTTTAGGGGTAGTTTTGAGGTTAAAATATAAAATTAGTCCGGCGTGTGCGGCCATATTTATTATTTTCCGCTGTTACGATACGGACCAATCACAATCGAGTCGGGCGCCCGGCAGGCTCTCAGCAAGTAAGATCGTACCTCACACTAACGATTTTTAGTAGGTACGTCTTTTTGTTTGGGAAAAAAAACGTTGGAATTTCGGAAAAAGTTGTTAATCTTTTTTACTCCTCTACCATCATGTAGAATCCCGAAGTTAATTCACTTTACCCCCGGACACCCTGTATAATATTCGGATTTATTACTTTGGCTGTAACATACACATATAAAAGCCTTCGAGGCATAAATAAATTTAAAAAAATTAAAAAATCGAGATTAAAATACCAAAAGTGTGCGCTCTGCAATTCTCTGAATTTTGCATTGCTTTATGTAACTATTTAATAATTCAAACCACACACCAAAAGGTAAGTTGAAATAAACTGACTATGCATCTGCAAGAAGATATTCAAAGCGGGAAAAAAACTCCTTTTTGGATGATTTCAACAATTTTTGAAAAAATGTATTTACAAAACCCAGTAATCCGTGAGAGCGCACCGCTTTAAAATGATAAACTCTTTTATAAAGTTAGGGTGGTTTATATTCTCCCATTGCGTACGGAATTTCTAGCGAATGCAATGTTTGGGGTTCAGGGCGTTTGTTTGCCTCCCTGTTTTCAACTTTTCAGCCGAGCTTGTGTAAAATCATTTAGCCTTTTACACGACCTCTTTTTTCCCGGTAAATTCATCACAATTGTAAATAAATGAGAAAACGGGCATAATTATAATAATGAAAATATTATTTTTGCACACAAACAACCAGGATTTTTTTAATTTTTGAGCAGTTAATCGTGGTTAGATTGATTTATTTTATTTCGGGTTCATTAATGAATTTAATGGGATTATGAAATTTCCAAAAAATTCTGCCTCAATACAGGTTCACCTAGTGAGGCAGGCTATGCACAACTAAAAACATTGTATAATTATGCCACTTCTATGTAACCGTTCTTACATTACCTTCTGTTTGTTAATTTTTTTGTACTGATGTAATCTATTTGTAAACTACATTGAACACGTACTTAGTCATAATGTTGCCAATTTCATTGAATAAAGATATTTTTGTTATTATAACTGGGGAATGATAAAAACCGTTTATTTGGGAAGTAGTGTGTAGTTTGTGAGATATGATTTCAGGTTACGACCGAAATTATTGAAGTGAATCATTGTTGGGGTGATTTATTCTATCAAGGCAGATGTGTAATAATAATGTTTATACATCAGTCCTAGTGATGAACGCTGGAATGCTGTACAAAACGTTGGGTAAAGAAAGTGGTAGTGCTACACGTCATAATACCTCAAAAATAAACCACTGTATTGTAGCTTCTGTGAATGAAAATCTTATCTACTAAATCTATTTTAGTTATCTCCATTGATATGCTTGGTGTAACTCCAAGTGATCCATCCATGGAACTATGATTCCATCGAAGCCAGAGATAAGTTAGCCTCTCAAAAACTGGGCGTTCTGTACAGGGCCCGCAGATACCTTAATAGTACACAACTGCTAACCCTGTACAAATCGCAAGTGAGCATAAAAATACCTGAAAAAACACTCAACTCTGTGCAGAAACAAGCGGTCCGTTTCCTATATTAACGAATGGATTGCAATTTAAGTGGGAATTATTTCTTGTTCTACCGGTATTTCGATGGAAGATGTTCCGAGGAACTAGCGTCATTGATCCCCTCGGCAACGGTGCGTAGTCGGGAAACACTTCAAACGTGCGCCCAAGTATGTACACGGTTGACATTTGTCGCATGAGAACAGGTCGCTTCTTCGACTCGGCTGTGGGAACGATTTGCCGGCCTCTAAGCTTCCTCATTTTTACAACATGTTTCAATGTTCATTTCTTCCTATCCTCAAAAAGATCCTTCATAGAGCATCTCAGATAACGTGGGCCTTGAGGGATATTATTTTTTCTCGGGGCCTCAATAATAATAATAATGTAGTATTTATATAACGCCGTTTTGTGATATTTCACTTCAAGTGCGCTTTATTATAACTTAAAATAAATCCTATAGTGTTCTTTACGAATCCTTACAAAAATTGCTTAAATAATCTGAAAAAAAGAATATACAGTTCGTACAAAGCAATTCCCAAGGAACAATGTAGAGTTAATGTAATATTGCTAATAAATAGGACGTGCAAAAATTTTCTATAAATTCATTGCTTTTCCTTATAATAGAGAACTCCAGTCCATTTTTAAATTTTCTTAAAATTAATAAAACCTTCTATCTTAAATAACTGCATTTTTATTTTTATTTTTAGAGTTAGTTTTAATAGTTAAAATTATTGTCAAAGTTTTAATTTTTCACTATCCCCCTAAGACCACCGTATGTACGGTGAATCGTGTGACGTCATCACTCCTGAAAAATTACTATAGGATTGGGCAATTAGCTGATCAAGTGCCGCCATTTTGAATACCGTTATTCGAAGCATTCTCCCTAGAAGCATTACTATTTTTTTGTGCAGTAGTTTCTCAATATTTTAAATAATAGAAATAAACTAATAGAGATACCTCTATTTTTGATACTGAATTATTTAGGCTTAAATATTATTTCAATAAACATAACAATTAAATCTCTATGAACAGTATGAAATAACGAATAACATGAAATGTTGTTAATACTGATGGCTTTTGTCATACCTACATAATCAAAGATTTCAATACGTCAGCACTAACCATTCAGTAATACCAACTTTAAAGTGTGTTTTGACGAGAGGTTTTAAAATGCACTTTTCGCTTGAAATGAACTCTACGCTTAATATTATGAAATAAAACTTATATATTCAGAATCAGCGTTTATTGGTCTACATGTACATATTTTTTTAAAGCCATAATATTTTTCACTGGAGTTCCTTATTACCGATTTTTTAAATTTTTCGTAATAATATGTATCTTCTCAATTATACATGCTTTTCAATATCAACAAATAAAAAAACGATTTGGTAATTTTTTAATAATATTGTTTTAATTTTAATTTTCATAATCAATAGCTTTTAGTGGAATTTGTTGTAAAATACTTGAATTACCTCGCACAGAGCTGTAGGAACTTGGATGTCAAAGAAAATTAGGTCATTTAAATGATAGTCATGTTTTCATGATGAAGTACCACCAATCACATTATGGAGAGTTGACAACATTAGGAAGAAATGCAAATTCATGGGAAACAACCAATTATGATAATTATTTCAATGTCTTGTTCTCAAACCATTAAACAAACATAAGTTATTGTTTTGTTCTTGTACCAATTATTTCTTATCTAGTATAGATAATGATCAATCGTTCGTTGCCATCTTATGCAAATTGCTGTGGTGCATGATAAGAATCGGTGATCTCGTATTGTGAGTACGAGTAGATATAATCGTGATAGTAAATATGCTTTTGTCGCATGAAAATCATTCAAATCATTTACAGACTTCCGTACAAACCAGCTTCGATCAACCCGCTTTGTAATAAGTGCATTTTGATAAAAGTTTGCATTAGTAATACAAGTGCATTTTCGAAAGACGCAGGACTTTCTAGTTATAAACGTTCATGCAAAATATCAAACTTATAGTACCATCTACTAACTGGCACTCGTCAAACATTTCAGTTGTCGGTGCGTGAAGGAAATCTTCCCGACTGAAAGCATTCACGTTAATTTAACCCTTACTTGCTTTGAACATGTCATTTTCAAAAATGAAATCAGTGTGTGAAGAATTTGGATATGCGATAACGTATGTACCTCGATCGTCCAGTTGATTAGTTAGACATCTCCAAATACTAAGTTTTGAAATAATGAGGAAAGCAATATTCGAGTGCTCACCATAAATCAAATATTATTTACACATATTTTACATATTAAATAATATGCTACAAAATAATACCGGGAAGCAAAACGGTCCAATGAGTTAGTATGACATTTGCATATTGCCTACTATTAATCCAGAAAGCATAATTTTTTTTTTCAATTTTTTTATAAGAACAACTCTCTTTTTATAACTTTTGAAGGTTATTCCCATCAATGTAATATATCATTGAAGAAGAAAATAACACTAATAATAGTAAAGAGATCAAGATGTAGAAAAATTGAAAAATATAATGGTCGCAACTGGGACTCGAACCCAGAACTTTTCATGTAACCGAGTTGTGCGCTTTTACGAATTAAGTCAGTGCCACCTTCCGTCAAACCGTCATAAATGTCAATCTCATATTTTAAAATTTTAGAATTAACGATACTATTTTCGACTAATTTTTCCATATCATGTGTAACTACCTTTTTCATTGGAAACAATCATTCTAAGAATTGGTTTGTATCCTGGATAGCGTCTTGGATAAAAGTATCCGTATATAGAACTGGATTATTACCTAGATATTGCTATATATCACTCCTTCCTTACCAAAAAAGACCCTCCACACAGCATACCCAAAGATAATGTAGCCCCTGAGGGAAATTATTTTATAATACCGCAATGTTTCACGCGACTGCACCAGTATAATATAATATCAGATTCATACAGCATTACTTTTTACACAATTCTTAGATTAACAAAGTTTTGCTTATTGAAAAGGTGCAGAGCAAATTATCATCCTCAAATATTCCCAGTGTTGTTTTAAATCAATCGAATAAATTTAACAGCACTTTACTTTCGTAGATAAAAGAGACTCGCGTTTACTTTTAACACCGCGCTCTCTGCGTGTTTTCTTTCATATCAACATCAACATTCACACTGCACATAAATTCAATTTGTCTCTTAAATTCCATCTCGAAAAGCGTGTTTAATCAAATTTAAAATTCCCTGGCAAAAACAGTCGTTTCATTGCAACTCCCTCCTACTCCCAACCCCTCTCTCTCTTCCGAGCGAAACGGGAAATAATAATACGGGAATGGGGGTAAATGGTTCCGAGTTAACATCACTCGAGACATAAACTGTAAGGAGAGTGTCATGTGTTCTGTGTCAAGTCGTGGAATTGCCACACTATTTTATTTGTTAGCCAAAGCAACACCAGCGCCAGTTTATATTCCTACTTAAATAATTCCCGCACTGAATTCCGGAACGAAATAAGATATGTTGTGTGAAATTGTGTAGCTGCGAGGGTAGGTACAGGGAATTGTATATGTGAGTGTAAACGTTGGCTCCCTAACTAAATGTTTAATCATAATAAGGGACGCGTCGCGAAGACAGCGTTAAAAATCGCATTCCATGCGAATGCTTAATTTATTTTCTTTATTGGTGACCTCTACGGGTGAGAAGTGAGACCCCTGGCAGAAGTCATATTATTTATTTAAGTATATAATACATTTTACATAATTGTGGCATTTACATATAGATAGATTACATGTAGATATATTAAATCACCATACTTAGGCGGCTTCCTGTTTCATGGTGACCAATGGAGTATAGTTACTGTGTATGAAATATAAAGTGTAGTGTAAACATATGGATTTAGTATAAATGATGCTAAAAATTGAAAAAAAAAATAATAATAAAAAGTAGAAAATACACAATAGAAAGGAGAAAAGAAGTAAAATTAGCATTAGATTATAAAAATGTTAATAACTTTTTTTATAATTTATATGATGCCCACCATTACCGCTAATACATATATAATTACAGCCTTTATTTAAAAAAGCTCTCCACGACCGTTAAAAAGTATATTTGTTCAACGGCTGTGTAGTAAAAAATTCTACCCGTTACCAATAAAAACATCGTGAAATTTATTTTTTTCACTAGCAACACAGAGTATTTTTGCGCTTGCGTCAGTGTGAACATTAAAATGGCGGGCAGAATATTACCGAAACATCATCGTGGATCATGTTTTTGTTTCATAAAACGGTGAATTTATTATTATTTGAATATATTTAAAACTTTTTTTTTTTTTTAATTGTTTATTTGGCTTTCACCCATTAAGGGTGATCTTGGCCATTTATTAAAGTAAGTTACATATTTTTAAAATTATTTACATTTCCAGTTTTTTTGTAAATTAGTTACATTATCAATTTTTTTAAATTATTTACATTTTCAGATTTTTTAAAATTAGGTACATTATCAGTTTTTTAAAATTAGTTACATTTTCATATTTTTTAAAAATTAGTTACTATTTCAGTTTTTTACATGGAATAGATCAATTATATTAGCAAATACTTATAGACAATGGGCCAAGACAAATATTCATAAGATTATACAAGTTGTACTAACATACAGAGTTGGTATTAGTAGTAATTACAAAATTGTAGAGTAGGAAGATGTACAGGTTCCCAAAAATAGGAACCTATACAACTGTACACACAGAGTTGGCATTAATAATAATTACAAAATTGAAGAGTAGGAAGATGTACAGGTTCCCAAAAATAGTAACCTGTACATATTCCATACTTCCATTTTCATACAGAGTAACCCACAGAGTTGGTATTATTAGTCATTACAAAATTGTAGAGTAGGAAGATGTACAGATTCCCAAAAAAAGGAACCTGTACAACTGTACATAATAACACAGCTAGAAACAAATGTATACGTATGGAAGAGAGAGAAATCTGATTGATGCTTAAATGTTGAGGCCATTTTTGTAAATAAATTTTGCTAACAAATAGTGAATTTCAGGAGAGTTGAGACTAAGAAGGCAGGGTACACTGGTAGGGAATTCAATTTTAAGTTTTAACAATTCAGGTATGAATTTTGGAAATTGGTCATTGATAGGACACTCAAAAAAATTATGGTCTAAAGTATCCTCTGAACCACAATCACAATAAGGCGAATTGACTATGTGGAATCTGGCGAGATGGCTAAGACAACAAGTATGACCTAAACGCATTCGAATAATGGAAGAGATGTATTTTTTAGGCATGGAAGTGTATTTGTGAAACCAGGGCTTGACAGGAATAGAAGGTTGAATTAAAGAGTACTGGTGACCTTTTAACAGAGAGGATGATTTCCATTCAGAGGACCATTGGCGTTGTAACTTATTTTTTAAAATAGGAAAATAGTCTCTAACAGGAATAGGAATGCTATTTAATGGACCATGAACAGTGGATTCCTTAGCAATAGAATCAGCCATTTCATTTCCAACAATACCAAGGTGTCCTGGGATCCAGGCCAAGACCACTGACACGTGAGCCAGCGACAAGGAATGCAGGAGGTCTCTGATAGAGCAGGTAAGAGAGCCACTAATGGAATTGAGAGGGGATGCGCTTATTTTTTGTAATGAGCTAAGTGAGTCTGAAAGGATGAGGGCATTTCTAATGTTGAGAGATTTGACGAGATGTAAAGCTTCTATGATAGCTATGCATTCAGCAGAGAAAATGGAACATTCTTTGGGAAGTCTGTGTGGGAAACACAATTTCCTGTGAGGAGCATAGACACTGGCCCCACAATGGGAGTCCGAACTGAGTTTGGAACCATCTGTGAAAAATTTTATATAATTTGGCCAGTTATTTTCAATAATTTTGTTGAATTCTGCATTATTGGATTGAACTGAGTTTTTAATATTTTTTTTACATATTCCTATAAATTGGTGCACCTTTGGATAGAAAGTAAGACTTTTATAGGGATAAGAGTATAAGGGGAGAGATTCATTGCGATAGGAGTTTGTGGAAACATCCAGGAAAGTGTTGAAGCAATTATAGAAAAGGGGAGGGGAATGTTTTTTCCAAAATGGATTCAAATTAACCTCATACTTTAACAATTGAAGTTTGGGAATCAGGGGATGAGAAGTTATTGAGCATGTTTTGAAAATATATTTTTCTGCTAGGCATCGCCTTCTTATATTTAAGGGAGGTTCGCAGCATTCAACTTGCATTGCGTTGATTGGGGAAGATTTCATGGCTCCTAAGATAAGGCGAAGAGATTTAGACTGAATTTTATCTAATTTAAGCGAATTTGAAGTGGACATTGGATCAAACAGACAAGAACCGTAATCAAGATGGCTTCGGATGAGAGCATTGTACAGAAGTTTTAAAGATGATGGGTGTGATCCCCACCACACTCCGGACAGAAATCTAAGGGCATTGATGTTGCTTTCGCATTTCATGATGACATGATTTATGTGAGAATTCCAAGTAAGCTTTGAGTCTAAAAACATTCCCAGGAACTTAACTTCTTTAGAGACAGGGATGATTTCATCGCCAAATATCACCTGAATTTCTGGGAGCTTTCGACGACGAGTGAAGATGACAACTTTGCTTTTGGAGGGGGAAAGTTCAAGGCCATTAATATTTAACCACGCCAAAAGTTTTCTAAGAGCATTGTTGATTGCTGATGCTGCGATAAAAATATTACGGGATATTTTGTAGAAAGTCAAGTCATCGGCATATTGGAGTATGTTGCACAAGAATTGAATAGATTTTTCTAGATCATATGTGTAAATATTGTACAGGATCGGGCTTAAGACTGACCCTTGCGGGAGACCTTTGAAAATGTGTCTAATGTGGGGAGGGGATTCAGACCCATCTACAAAAATAGTTCTCTGGGAGAGCAAATTGACAATGAATTTTACTAATTTGGGCGGAATACCTATTGCCAGTAACTTTTCTTTCAGGATGGGAATATGAACATTGTCATATGCTCCACAGATGTCTAGAAACACTGCAATGCAATATTCATTTTTAGATAATGCTAATTTGATATCTGTAACAAGAGAGGAAAGGTTGTCAAGGGTACTTTTACCCTTTCTAAATCCAAACTGGGAAGGGGAAAGAATTTGATTTTTTTCTACGAACCAGTCCAATCTATTCTTAATCATTCTTTCAGATACTTTGCAAAGAGTAGAAGAGAGGGCGATAGGTCTGTAGCTCGAACCTATGCTTGGATCTTTGCCACTTTTGAAAATGGGAATGATATTTTGAATTTTCCAGTCTGGGGGAATAATGCCAGAATCCAGAAAGACATTGATGAGAGAGAGAAAGTAGGTAAGAGAATTATCATCAGAATGACGGATGAATATATTCAGGATTTCATCCTTGCCCGGAGCTGAGTCATTGAGGATTTCAATGGCTCTTTTTAACTCATCAAAGGAAAATGGAGCATCTAACCATGAAGAAGATTTTAAAGTGAAAGGCAAAGAAGGAAGTTCATCAAAATTAGGGACATAAGGGGGAGCTATTTTATTAACAAAGTCATCAATCCAAATAGCAGAATTAAGAGATGGCTTTGGCAGGGAAAAGGAAGATCTAAACCTGCGAATCATGGACCAAACCTCCCCTGGTGGAGTAGCAGGGGATATATTGGTACAGAAATTACGCCAGCTGTTTTTTTTTTTGAAACGAAATGTGCGTTTAGCAACAGCTTGGGCATTCTTGGCTGAGATGTAATTATTCATAGTCATCTGTTGGCAGTATGTCTTATTGGCCGCTTTCCTCTCCTTCAGCACTCTAAGGCATTCCTCATCCCACCAAGGGGGAGGACGAGCCTTCGAGCCTACAGGAGATGATTTGGGGATAGACTTGTCAGCCGATTTTAGAATGGAATCAGTCCAAGATTTATAAGAGGAGGTGCAATTATCAGAAGAAGGGGAAGGCAGGGAGAGGGAAAGATCCTGGATAGAGTCTCTGAAACGGGACTAATCCGCTTTTTTTGTAATAAATTTGGGCTTACTTTTAAAGTGATTGGTATCCAACCGTTGAGCCAAATTCAAAATAATGGGATAGTGGTCACTGCCGCAGGGATCTGAAGAAATTCGCCAGGAGATTAGAGGATAGATACTCGGGGAACAGAGGGATATGTCCATTGTCCACCGCACTAGGATTCTGTCCAGGGTGACTAAACCTTGTTGAGGATCCGTCATTTAGGAGACATATGTTCAAGGAGTCCAAAAGTTCAATTAATTTGATACCTGAGGGATCCGAGGAAGAAGAACCCCAGAGTGGGGAGTGGGCATTGAAATCACCCAAAATGACCAAGGGAGAAGAAATTTCGTTAAGCATGTGAACCCACAGTGGAAGGTCAAATGGGGTAGAAGGAGGAATATAGAGAGATACAAATGTAATATTGGAGACAGTGGCTGCCACTAATTGGAAGGATGAATTTGGGGGTTTAATGGAAATAGGGGAGAAGGGGAGAGAGTTTTTGATGAAAAGGGCTGCACCACCCTTCCCATCAATGCGGTCGTCCCGCAGACATTGATAGCCACTCACCTTGAAGAGTTGAGATGGCTTGAACCAAGTTTCAGAGACGGCAGCAATCGATATGGAGTGTAAATGTAGAAGGCGGACGAGGTCATCCTTATTGGAGGTGGCGCTTCTACAATTCCACTGCAGAATTGCTGCTGTTGGGGCAGCCATTGGGAAGAAGAGAATACAAAGAGGAGAGTAACGAGGCAGCGTTGGACGGTAGAGAATTATTATTGTTAATAACAGAGATAAGTAGCATGAGAAGAGTTTGAATAAAAGAAGAATTGTCATTAGAAGTATTGTTGTTTATGGAATTTGCATTTAGATCAGGATTGAAAGCACTGCTGTT
Source organism: Limnephilus rhombicus (assembly GCA_929108145.2). Lineage (NCBI taxonomy): Eukaryota > Metazoa > Arthropoda > Insecta > Trichoptera > Limnephilidae > Limnephilus > Limnephilus rhombicus. The sequence continues at coordinate 50,431,495 of OV815283.1, forward strand.
AGTTGAATTTGAGTTAGAAAAGACGGGGTTTTGAGGAAAAAGAGAGCTGATGTTACCATTTGGGAACAAGAGCTGGGAGTTATGGCCAAATTGATCATATCCAGGGGTTTTAATTGGACGAGAAGCTTGTTTTGTCATTACAGTTTTCTTGTAAGACAAGTTTGAAGGAGCACTAATTTGGGGTTGAGAGGCAACTTCAGCAAAAGATTTTTTAGAAGGAGCTATTAATTTGGAGGCATAGAAGTATGAAACGCTATTGGAGGCCATGTAACTTTTTATGTTTTTTTGGCGAGAAAGTTCGGGGCAGGATGGATGAGTGGCTGTGTGCGAGCCTGAACAATTGACGCAAGTGGGGGAATTGGAAGGGGAGGAGCATTGGTCTGCTAAATGATTTTCTGCGCATTTAAAGCAGCGGGGAGAGGAGCGGCATGATTGCTTAGAATGGCCAAACCGACAACAATTAAAGCATTGGATTGTTGGGTACGAATAAATTTCCACCGGAAGAGAGTTGTGAAAAAAATAAACGTGAGAGGGAAGGGACTGTCCTTCAAATGTCAGAACTACAGTTTGAGAGGGTTTCCAAACTACAGACACAGATGATCGATCTTTGAAATTAAGACGCCTAGTCTTAATAACTTTTCCCGAAGATGCTGGAATAATGAGTTCCGAGATAAGCTCTTCTTCAGATAGGTCTACAGGAATACCTCTAACGAGACCCAAGCGAGAGATATTGAAAGAAGGGATATAGGCTTTAAATTTTTTTGCAGAGAGGGAGTCGATGGAATTTATGAATTTATTGGCATTCAACGCGGATGTGAACTCAACACAAATGCGAAATCTGCCCTCTGATCGGATACCACCTGGGGAAATGCCAAGAGGTTTTTTTCCAATGAATTTACCAAATTCAAGGGGATGTAAAGAGTGGCCAGGAGAGTTGTTTTGAACATAAACTATGAAGGGAGCTTTTGCTGAAGTCGGATACAAAGAAAGAGGAGAAGCTACAGGAACTGAGACCTGCGAAGAATCAGTTTTTGGAAGGTCGCAAACTTTCCTCTTTTTTGGAGTAGAGGATGGAACTTGACGGTCTGTTATTTCTACCTCACTACCAATGTCAAAATTTAAAGGGTCAGGGGGAGCAGGATCAGGGGGTTTCTTCCCCATGGCAAAGGCCATTGGGGCAAAAGGATATAAAACAAAAATAAAAGGAATAAGTTCGGTTTATGTCCGAAATTCCTAAAAAATAAAACTAGTTATTTTTATACTAATTTGGGTTCGGGGAATCAGAATCTGAAAGAATTAGGCGGCGGCAAGCAATATTAACAGAATTACACGACTTTAAAAAATTTATACACATACAGGAAAATAGCCATTTTGGAAGCATTTTGATTCCTAGAAAATCAAACTAGTTATTTTTATACTAACTATGGGCCGGGGAATCCGAATCTGAAAGAATTAGGCGGCGGCAAGCAATATTAACTGAATTAAACGACGTTAAAATTTTCTATACACACACACATGAAAATAATCATTTCGGAAGTATTTTGACACATGCAGTACAAAGATCATAGAAAAACAAGAAATATACAAAAACATGTGCCGGCAGTGTTACCAGCTCTCAAAAATATTTATCTCTATATCAATAATTTCCGACACGATAATTCTTCACATAACACATTAACCTGATGAATTACGACTATCTCAACGGCGTATTCTTAAACCAAAAGTATGAAAATTCGTAGTCTTAAAAATGCGTAACCTAACCTAACCTAACGTTAGGTTTGTGTAACATGGTTTGTGCCCCTTTATACCGCCTGCTCGCGTCCCTAACCTAACCTAACCTAACCTAACGCTAGGTTTGTGTAACATGGTTTGTGCCCCTTTATACCGCCTGCTCGCGTCACGGCAAAAAAAAATCCCTGTTTTCAAGTAGTTTAGCGGCTACGCTAGGTTTGTGTAACATGGTTTGTGCCCCTTTATACCGCCTGCTCGCGTCACGGCAAAAAAACATCCCTGTTTTCAAGTAGTTTAGCGGCTACGCTAGGTTTGTGTAACATGGTTTGTGCCCCTTTATACCGCCTGCTCGCGTCACGGCAAAAAAACATCCCTGTTTTCAAGTAGTTCAGCGGCTACGCTAGGTTTGTGTATCATGGTTTGTGCCCCTTTATACCGCCTGCTCGCGTCACGGCAAAAAAACATCCCTGTTTTCGAGTAGTTTAGCGGCTACGCTAGGTTTGTGTAACATGGTTTGTGCCCCTTTATACCGCCTGCTCGCGTCACGGCAAAAAAACATCCCTGTTTTCAAGTAGTTTAGCAGCTACGCCGGGTTTATGTAACATGGTTTGTGATACAAAAGAACGTGCCCCTTTATAACGCCTACTCGCGTCAAGGCATAAAAACTCCACAATACTAGTTGGTGTACCTTCCTAAAATATTTGAGAATCAATTATAAAAAATAAGTACTTAAAATATAAACATGTTATTTTACGTTATAAATATTAGTGCTTAATGGCAACACTTAATTTTGTGTGGTAAAAACATCTATGTTATCGTGTTTTTCTATGATCTTTGTACTACATGTGTCAAAATACTTCCGGAATGATTATTTTCAGGTGTGTGTGTGTATAAAATTTTTAAGTCGTGTAATTAAGTTAATATTGCTTGCCGCCGCCTAATTCTTTCAGATTCGGATTCCCCGGCCCATAGTTAGTATAAAAATAACTAGTTTGATTTTCTAGGAATCAAAATGCTTCCAAAATGGCTATTTTCCTGTATGTGTATAAAAATTTTTAAAGTCCTGTAATTCAGTTAATATTGCTTGCCGCCGCCTAATTCTTTCAGATTCGGATTCCCCGACCCCAAATTAGTATAAAAATAACTAGTTTTATTTTTTAGGAATTTGGCCCATAAACCGAACTTTACCCAAATAAAATAACACTTACTGGACTTGGTCAGCAATAAACGAACTCAAAAGAGGACAAAAAACTAAAAATAAAACTGACTAAATGCCAAAAATTCGATTTTTCGTATTAAAACGAAAAAAAACGCAACAGTGTTTTTCAACTGTCAAAATTCGAATCATTTAAAACTTATTTATGCTTTCTTTCGTTAGTTTTACTCAATTATACAGAAATTGCGTGTTTTCAAATAAAATTTTTGTTCTGTTAAAATTGTTTTAATAATTTTCAATTTTATGGGCTATTTCTCAGAGTACCTATTTATTTAAAGTGATGTTTTTTTTAAAACATGTATATATATGTATAATACTTGTGTTAGTAAACGTATCAAAGAAATTAACTTCTTTAGAGGTGCAAGAAATCCGTTCGAAATGTCAATTTATTTTTAGGTTAGTTTTTGGCACTAAAATCAAACTTCAAAATTTATTTATTTTCTTGATGCACAAGAAGAAAGTGAGATTACAGTTTCCTTCCAAATTCATTAAATAATTCGATAAAACTATAAAAAAAATGTTCTTTTTGTAATTATTTTTGATTATAAGTATTAATCATTTTTCAATAATGTCTAAGTTAAATAAGAATGCAAAAAAAAATCTGAAATATATTATATTATCGAAGGAAGCAAATACTTTGTGGTGTGACATTATATATTAAATTAAAAAACACACTTTGTAAAGCACCACTTTTTATTAGAATTGATATTTAACAGCCAACCAGATTTCGCTCATCTCGAGCTTCATCGGGGCTTATTATAACAGTTTTTATAATAAGCCCTGATGAAGCTCGAGATGAGCGAAACCTGGTTGGCTGTTAAATATCAATTCTAATAAAAAGTGGTGCTTTACAAAGTGTGTTTTCTAATTTAATATGAAATATATTATTTTGCAAGTGCGCAAATAAATACACAAACGGACCAATTTTCGTCAACAAACACATGTCCTATATATTTTTTAATGATTTTATTTAAACTAAAATTAAAATTCTAAAACATGCGATAGCCAGATAATGTATTGATTTATTTTACTGCATGATTATATTTTTTGAAATGGGTGTGGTATAATACAAAATCTTTTTTGAAAATTTAACAAGAATGCCAATGACCTATGGTCTAACCTTATTATACTAAAAAAAAAAAAATCTCAAAATTTAAAAGATGCTATGGCTGGATAAAAGAAAAAACTTTCGAAATCCATTTGTAATTTTTTGTGGAAAAGAGTCAACACGTCTAAAATCTGATTTAGAAATGACATCTTTCTGGTTTTCTCTGGTAATAAATACCCTCTTAACCTGAAATACACACATTATTATGTACACGCTCATCGGAAGACATTCTTTATTATATTCTCCTAAAGCCATGGGCACTTCCGAAATCCGGTTGTTGTATCGCATTTACAGTTTTGATGGTTTCATCGAATCACTTATTTGTAATATTATGGGTACGAAGGTATAAATGCAAAATTAACAAATATAATTTCTTGTACCGTGCGAACATAGACTTATTTTATCGGGCTCCCTTTACCAGAACCATTTTGACAAATGTATGCATATTTTATTCTTTACACCCAAAGAAACCTGTAGCCTGAAAACTTGAAGCACTTTTGGTTCAACAGGGCCACAACACGATTTTACATTTTATTTACGATTATTTTCATGTATTGCTTTATTTGCTGAAATCTGCTTACTCGGAGATTGGCAAATAAGATTATTCTATCTCAGGCACGGATATCTTCATTGAATTATCCACAATCATACATTAGCTGCATCTTCATGCTGTACTTTCATTATAAACGTATTCTTCAATTTGATAGACGGTAAATTCCTCAATTTGATTTGGTGCCACCGCCCTGGGAATCATTTATTGGATAACCAACACCTCAGCCGTAGGTCACCCAAGTGGTGGCCTACGTTTGACAAATTAGCGGGGGAGCCCGGGTTCATCGGGTGAGGTGTGTTCAGGACTTTGCGGCTGGAGTGGCGAGCTGGATAGGGAGAGGTCGATTAAGGGAGACCCTTTGACCACTCCCGCTGCTCTCTCTCAACTCATGGCCTTGCATCGCTGGTAGAGGGTTGGATTCAAACGACCGTCACTGCTGAACACACTGATTCCTACCCGTCCCTAATGCTTTTGTCCTTTCCAAAACTCGCACTCCCTTTCCTTAAAAAGACCTTCCACAGAGCATCCCCTAAGATGGCATCGGCCCCGAGGGAAAGTATTTTTCTCTTTAGGGCTAATGTGGAACTAATAAAAAAAATGCATTTTCCTACAATCTTGTTTTTTATTATTCTAATAACCAAATGACAGTAAGATTTTTAATTATCATAAGGAAAACTAGAAAGTATTTTCTGAAGTAAATTTACGGATAATATTCGTTATTGTGTCAATCCGTTTATGTCAATTAAATGAGTTAGTTTGATTACTTAGAAAGATTAAATTTTTTATCAAAGTGAAGTTTAGTTATTTCATCTGCGTGTATATTTTTTATATGTTCTGTTTACAGTTTCGAAAATGTACCCTATCCACTTTATTATTGAAGCAAGCCTCAGCAAAGAACACTAGATGGCAAGACTTTGACTAGATGGCTAACTTTGACTAGATGGCTAACTTTGATTAGACCAATACTGAAGAAAGACATCTACGTGAGAAATGATCGGCTAAACCGAGAAAAACTTGTATTTCAAGAGATTGATGAAACATATCTTTTACAGATTCTTAACAGCACCAAATCAAAAGCGAGTCCAGATGGAATAAGTTTTACAGTTTTGAAAGATGCAATGCCAGTGATAGGACCTCATCTACTGGATATAATAAATGAATCATTAAGAAGTGGAAAATTTCCAAACACATGGAAAACATCTACTGTGATCCCGATTCCGTAAGTTGTTAATACCAGAAAATGTGAAGAATTTAGACCAATAAATATGTTACCAAAATACGAACAGGTACTAGAAACTGTAATAAAAAACTCGTTGAGTATTTGGAAAAACATGACATATTAGGTGGGAAGCAATCAGGATTCCGGAACAACAACTCTTGCGAAGCAGCGATAAACATAGTGATTGATACATGGAAGAAAGAAACAGACAAAAAAAATAACAGCATTCTTAGATTTCAAAAGAGCATTTGAAACGATAAAAAGGAAAATACTATTGGAAACACTAGAAGACATAAGTCTTTCTGACGTAGCTCTGAATATATTCAAAGAATATCTCCAGGAAAGAAAACAGGTAACAAAAGTTAAAAGCTCAGAATCAGAACCGATAGAAAACAACCTTGGTGTTCCGCAAGGGTCGGTATTAGGTCCAATTCTATTTATAATTTACATAAATGATATTATCAAAACTATTAAACATTGCAAAATTAGACTATTTGCAGACGATACCTTAATCTATATTTCGTGTGAAGATTAGATAGAAGCAATTAACAAAATAAACGAAAACCTACAAAATATAGCAAAATGGCTGAAATTAAACAAGTTGAAACTGAACGTAAACAAAACAAAATATATGGAAATAGGCAATATAACATGTAACACAGGGTTAAATTTGACAATCAATGGTGAAAAAATTGGAAAAGTAAATGAAATCAAATACCTGGGTGTAATACTCGACTCAAAACTGACTTTCACAGCAAACTTTGAATATGTGCTAAAAAAGGTATCAAAAAAGGTAAATTTTCTTAGAAGACTAAGACGTAAATTAAATAGAGACACTACAGAGCTCATTTATAAAACTATCGTTGGTCCACATTTGGACTACTGCTCTACAATGTTATATTTGGCCAATGAAGGAAGTTTGAACAAACTAGAAGTTATACAAAACAAAGCTATGAGATGTATACTGGGGAAAGGCAAATACGCAAGGATTAATCAAATGAGAGAGGAGCTAAATTGGATTCCAATAAAAAAGAGACTACTATTTAACGTGTTAATTTTTGTGCATAAAATTATGAAAAACCAAATGCCAAAATACTTTAAGGATGAAATTGTTTTTAATATAGACATTCATAATTACGAAACAAAGATGTATGATGAAATGCCTGAAAGTATGAAGAATGAAGAAAGAATGAATGTATTTAAAAAAGAAATGTTATGCTTACTGTAAAAATATTTAAATTTATCAAATGAAATGTTACATTGTGCTTATTAGTTTATATTCATGTAGTATAAACTAACTCAATAATAAAAAAAAGATGGCTAACTTTGACTAGATGGCTAACATTGACGAGATGGCTAATTTTGACGAGATGGCTAACTTTATAGGTGGCTAACTTTGACGAGAAGGCTAATTTTGACTAGATGGCTAACATTGACTAGATGGTTGACTTTGACTAGATGTCTAACTTTGAATAGATGGCTAATATTGACGCGATGGCCAACTTTGACTAGATGGCTAACTTTGAATAGATGCCTAACTTTGACTAGATGGCTAACTTTGGCGAGATGGCTAACTTTGACTAGATGGTTAACTTTCACTACATGGCTAACTTTGGCGAGATGGCTTACTTTGACTATGAGGCTAACTTTGACTAGATGGCTAATTTAGACTAGATGGCTTACTTTGAATAGGTGACTAATTAATTTCTTATGACAAATTATATGCATAATTGCTTAATTTTTTTAATGTTACTTAAAATATTGTAGGGTTTACAAATAATTAGGTGGGTATTTAAGTACCTATTCACAAATCTTATGTTTTCTGGGGAAAATTTGATTTTTATATATTAAATAAAAACACAATAGAAATGTACTGTTTGAACGTGAGGTCTACTGTTTACAGAACTACCTACTGAATTATTGAAAACATCTGGAAAATTTTGAACACATCAATCGGCTCTCCTGAACCGTCATTATTGTTTTCCAATAATAATCTTTAGTTGAACTGCAATAATTGAGCGGTTTGTCAATAGTTCACCGGTAATAAGATCGGTCAGTGGCTGAGTTGGCATGGCATTTGGCTCCTACACTTCTTCCATCTTCCAGAGAAATCTTCCATCACGACAAAAGCAACATTTTCCGCTTACTGTGGCAATATTAGGAGATTTTCAAACATTCTCAGGTTTTTTTTAACCCAGAAATGTTCGTCTTTAAAATAAATTAAAAATTTTAATTAAATTAAATAAAATAAAAATTGCCATTAAGACAAAAAAAGAAGTTTGTATTATTATTGTTATTATGTGAATATCTCCCAAGAATCCTAATTGCTTCTGTCTGAATCGAGTGAGACTATGGCATTCCCAATCGGGGTATGTTGTGAGGCTAGTGGGAAGGGGAAGCAGATAGAGAAGAGGAAGATGTGAAGTGCCTGGCTATACCAATCTACTCTTAGTTACCAAACACGGCTAAAGTCATTTCAAACCACGTTTCAATTTTGAATGGTGGTCTTACACCAGGGTGAGACTAAGAGTGTCTTCCACTCTGAAACTTACCGCAAATATGGTGTTTATTATTTTAAAATCGAATAATATTAACAAATACAAAATCCTGATCAAACAATGGATCATCGAAAAAGGTCGTGCAATAATTAGTCACCTCACCCAAATATAATCCTCTATCTCATTATTGTTACCACTAACCAACCTGAAAAATTTTGTCAAATATTTTTGCTGTATTGAAAAGTGTACTTTATTTAATATTTATAAAATATTTGTAAACTAGTCTGTCTCGACACAGGATTTCCTAGTGAGACAGGCAAGGCCAAAAAAATATATGTAAACCTTTTTATATAGATGCACATAATAAAAAAAAAAAAAAAAAAAAAGAATAAAATTATGACAACAGAAATTAATCGAATAAAAAATTATTTACGCTCACCGGTTTTGAATCCGCGTCCTCCGAATTGCTAGTAGAACTCCTTGCCCCTCGACCACAGTGGTCGTCATGAGTCATGACTACTAATATTAACTTTTATCATCTTTTTTGTAGGTAATTTGCCGTATCAATTTGGGAGGCGGGAATGGGTACCGCCGCCCCGGGAACCTTTATTGGATAACCAACACATCTGCCATAGGTCACCCCAAGTGGTTCGCTACGTTTGGTGATTTAGCAGGGGTGCCCGGGTTCATGGGGTGAGGTTTGTCTAGGTCTTGGAAGCGGATGACCAGGACATACTGAACCCCAGATTCCTAACCACTCTTTAAACCCTTTTCCTTCCCAGAACTCTCCTCTCCTTCCTTTCCTAAAAAAAAACCCTCCACACAGCATCCTCAAAGACGACACAGGCCCTGAGTGAAATTATTTTCCTCAGGGCCTCCTGTGTGGAGCTCATTTAAAAAAAAAATCCTCTATTTAACCAACGATCTAAAACTGTTTATACCTTTACTGATTTTATTTAATTTGACGAGTACATCCATACTCTTCGAAAAGTTAGGGAAAACAAATGAAAAGATAAATTAATTTAGAGCTGTAGCCGTATTGCTTTAAGGGTGCCATTTGTCCTTATTCAATACGGCAGGAGGTGGTACAGATATAAATCACTAGTGGATTTATTGCGGTGGTGTACTTATTGTCAGGCGGGCCCGGACCCTGTATGTAAAGCGGGTCCCATTGACAACACCTGGCTACCCTAATACTGACGTACAAACAAGTGCCCTAATAAATTGTTCTGAGCGCGTTTTATTCGCTGTGTAATGATATGTTTATCAGTAGGTACCAATTTCTACTATTATTTGGGATATGTTTTCAAAAGCTTCTTTATATTAAAATATTTAGAATGTATCGAGAATGCTCAAATACCTAGAGAAGAACAAAATAACGACCATCAATACAGATTCCGGCGGAACCGCTCGTGCGGTGATCTTCTCGCGTATGTAACGCATATTTGGGGGCGATGCCTGGAACGTTTCGGTGAGATCCAAACAGTTGCACTCGACATTTCCAAGGCCTTTGACCGGGTTTGGCACCGGGGGCTTGTCAACAAACTGCCTTCTTACGGACTTCCCGCATCCTTGTGTACGTGGATTGCCGACTTCTTGAGGGAGAGGTCGATTCAGACGGTAGCCGGTGGTTTCACCTCTTCCTCACACTCGATAAATGCTGGCGTCCCACAGGGATCGGTTCTGTCTCCGACTTTGTTTTTGTTGCACATCAACGACCTTTTGTCATGTGCAACAATTCATTGTTACGCGGATGACAGTACAGTTCATGATAGCTTTTTGTTTGACAAGCCCCCAAAGGACTCACAAACTCCAACAGCTTGTAGGGATTTGAAGCAAAGAATGGACGGTTATCTCGAGAGTGTTTTCTCTTGGGGTAAAAATAATCTCGTTGAATTTAATGTTTCAAAGACCCAATCTTATCTGATTACGTTTAAAAGGCATCGAAATGAAAATCTTGTCTCTTTCAACGGAAACAATCTTCCGAACAGGCCCTCCGTTTATATGCTTGGTGTAACCCTAAGTGACCTGCTCAGGTATGGGGGCTCCATCGAAGCCAGAGTAAAGTTAGCCTCCCAAAAACTGGGCGTACTGTACAGGGCCCGTAGATACTTTAATAGTACACAACTGCTAACCCTGTACAAATCACAAGTGCGCCCCACGGTTGAATTTGGCAGCCACCTCTGGTCTGGAGCACCAAAATACCTGAAAAATACCCTTGTCTCAGTTTTCCACGGAGCCTCCTGCGTGGAGCTAACGTTGAAAAAATGTTGTAAGTATTTAAATATATAGAAATAATAGATATAATAATGTCAATAAAAAAATGTTTGGCACAATGGTCTAAATACACAATAATGCAAACAATCCATTATATTATATGTACTGTACTCTGTTTTTTTTTTAATTAAAAATGGTAAAATAAATTGTATTCTCAAAATTATCAATATGTCTTTCCGCTCCCCGTTTATTACCCAATATAAAAAATATATAACCTTTTCCAACGTTGTGCCTTTATGTAAGTCTTTTCACGTGAAATCGATAGCGCCAACCACTAGTGCTTACGTATGATTCATGACCACCCTTATCTAAAATCGTTCTGTGGAAACTGCTGCAGTTTCTCTAATAAAAAACATACTAGATTTACGTTCTAAAAAGTTAATTAATTAATTATTGCATAGTTACGGTTGAATGGGTGAATTAATCTGCAAATTTTTAACAATTTATTGGTGAACATTGTGAAAAAATCGAAGAAAGCATTTACTTTGTGGCTTGACATTACTATCGACGAGTTATTTGTTTTTTAAGACGCCGTTACCCGAATTTCTATCGATTTCTTGCAAACCTCCCTTGAAGATTTGAAGTTTTTAAGCTCTTTAAAAAGTATATGTTATTTTTTAAGATAATATCTAGACATTCGTCGCACCGAAACGTAAATTATATAAAATTCCCGCGATGGAAAAAAATCGCTAAAATTCTTCAAAAATTATTATAAACACGTTTGTTTCAGTTATTTTACAAGTTATATGTATGAAAAAATACACAGTGTTTTTTTAAATGCTGTTTAAGACAACCCTCGCGAGATTTTTGCTCTATTTTAAACGAGTCGTGTTTTGTTAAACATTTTCACAATTTTCGCATCGATTTTGTCTCTTTAAATACTAGCGCTCTCCTCCAACATTCGTAATTTCATATCTCTCCATCTCCTTCTTTTGGTGCGCGGTTGCGGGGCCTTAATCGTTTTATTAGAACTTATACATTATTGCGTCAACCGGTTTCGGTTATATCCTAACTTAACTGTCTTATAATATCAGTACATGGCGTTGTGGGACGTTCTTGATCAATTTTAACCAGTGATTGACGGTATGAGGGGTGGGTAGGAATCAAGGGTTCAAAGTTTTCTGGAGTGACGGACGTATGAATCTATACCTCCCACTAGGGTGCAAGGTGATCTACATTGCACAGTGGTCCCAAAACCCAATCCAGCTAGAATTTTTTTTTTCTTTATAATTTTCTTCTACATTTTTATCATTTGGAGGTACAAATCGGTACACAATTTTGAAAGTTTAATCAATATTTGGAAAATAATCGTAAATATTAACACTCAACTGGTATCACGATTTTTTAAATTAATAATAAAAGTAATGTTTAAAGATTTTTTAATAAATTATATATAAAAATTTAAGAATTTATTTATAAAAATGTAAAAATCAGTCATTTTAAATGGATGGTTAGTTAATGTAGGATTACAAAAGATTTTTTAAATATTTATATTGTGGGATCAGTAGGATTTATAGGTCCAATTAGGAGTTCCACCGAGTCGAACCTTCAGATATGAAAATATCTGGAGGCGGTGAATTATTTTCCCATTTGGTCTCTGATAGGTTGACATGTTGTTCTTGTATTATTTTGTATTTATTATACTCATATAGTGCAATTGCATAGCGTAATTTGACCGGATATAAAATCTGGTGCGTTTATAAAGTAATGAGTAGGCAAATTATTTTATTAAAGACCTTAATAAAATTGAAAGACCATACCATTGAACTTAATTTCCACCGTCACGAAATTTCTCTCCGATTTCAAATAACATCACTAACCCGAACGAGAGTGAGCGCGGGGTGGCCGACCGGCACATCCAAAGTGTCTAGTTTAAAACGTTGCCACGAATCACGTATTGTTTTTTTTTTTTTATCGGTGAGAACATAATACATTGGAATGTTTTCGATGTTGTGAGCATAACTTTATACATATGTAATTAAAAACATCGGTGAAATATTTTTGTCTAGCTAGATTCCTCTAATTTTATTTAAATTTTTTTTACAAATTTCTAATAAATTATAATATTAAATATTGCAAACTAAATTTTATGTAGCTCCTACAATAAATCTTTAACTTTCCAATTGGTGTGGACTTTAAAGTTTCTGGTAGCGTGCTATACAACTTCATCCCTTTGTACAGTAAACTGTTCTGCGTATTCGCCTTGTCCTTTTTTGAAGCCTGATCCTGGTGTTATGTCTGTTAATGTCCTTTTATAATTTTATTTCAGAAGTATTTTGGTAAAATGTTGTTTATTATTTTATGTATAAAAATCATATTTAACGGATTACCGTGCGATGGGTTGAAAGAGTTTGGCTAGAGAGATCAATATGTCTCCCAGAACCAATCTCACCCAGTTTGGCCCGCCATGCAGTAGGTGTGCAAATGCACCCGCCGCCAAGTCCTAAACATACCCCACTCTATAAAATCGGGCACCCCTGCTAGGTAACCCTGATAATCCATTAAATGATTCCCGGGGCGGTAGTACCCGTAATCGCTACACAAATATAACACTGTTCATATAGTAAAAGTTGTAAATAAAACAATTGCTCATAAAAGTAATAAAAAAACTGAATTTTAATCAAAAAGAAAACATTCCTTCATAATAATCAACACCCCCACACTCAAAAAAAAATTACACACAACATTCATTTCTCCGAAGGACGTGCACAAAATACAATGATATCTTTTACGACGCTGATATTTTCCATTTGTCCTCAGGCCAATTTGTTAAATTCATAATAGAAAAAATTAAAACAAATTGTTAATTATGAACTCTCCACTCCTGATGTATGTTATTTTTTTATTCTCATTATGTTTATTTTACTTCTTTTTATAATAATAATAATAATATTTGGATGATTTGTATTGCGCCAAATGGCTAATCATTCATCCTTGAACGTTATCTAACGATGTGAAAATGTATTGATTTTATATATGTTCACAGTTTAACTTCATTTTATCTGTCGCACATGATTTAATTTATGTTTTTTTTCATTTCTGTTGTGTATGTATGTTTTTTTCTTTTTTTTTCCCACTTTATGTTTTCTTTAACGTTTTAATCTATATTTTCATAAATTTTTGCGGGAACTTCGCTGGTTTGTTTCCCCCATAAAATAAAAATAAAATGGATAAACGAAAAAGAGTGTTTCAACTCATCCATTTGTCCTAGTTGAAAAATTTGTCGTAGAAGAGTGATGTCTACCTCATTCGAGATTTGTATTGGATGCTCGAGGCAACTGACATTCACAGTAAAAAATATGGTTGGAAAAATAAAAATGATTTTTGACGAAAAAAAATATTTAAGAATTCATGAAAAATATTTTTTATCCATTGTGTGGATGTGTATTCCAAAACCAATGATGATACTTTATAGCCATACCATTAATTTCGAACTATATAACGATTGCATTCGAGAAGTTATTCGCTTGAATCACGGGAAAGCCGCTGCCTTTTATACGATTATACCCCATACTGATTTTCTATAAAGAAAGCTCGGCTTAATTACATATATTCGCACGCCTACTGCAAGCCCCCATTAGTTTTGATGCGTATTAATCACGAAACCATAAATCAAACACCGTTAGCATTACACAACGCATTAGAGTGAGCTTCGCCGAAATTCACTACAATAGATGGGGCCTTCGCGGGAAGGCAAACGATTTCATTTGAACCACTTTACCCATGTTCAAAAATAGGCAAAAGGACAAAAGCATGTCATATGTACGTAATCCAAAAGTGGTATATGGTAAAAAGGATGCTTCCAAATTAGGCCAGATTATCGAATAATATTAGCTATAACGTTTGATGTTGGTAGCGCACGGATCTAAAGAATCAGGTTCGCTTCGGTGTTCAATCCTGGAGGGCTGGAGATAGTGTTGAGGGTAAGGAGATGGGAAAGAGGAAAGTGGGAAAGAACCTGGTTATTAAGATCTGGTCACCAAATACGGCTAAAGCCATTTCAAGCAACTTTTCAATTCTGAATGGTGGTCTTACACCAGGGCGATACTGAGATTATCGTTCACTCTGGAACGTGCCGCAAATACACTACATATTATTTTTAATGAATTTATTGTGAAATAACACAAATTAATCACATTAAATTTATTTGAGCAAGCCAGGATTCGATCCCGCGACCTTCGGATTGAGAGTCAAGAGCCTTACCCCTCGACCACTGAGGTCGTCTGATATTCTGTTAGATTTTCACGGACAAAAATTTTATCGTGATTTATTTTTGGGGTGTTAGGGTGTGTCGCGCAACCTCCTTTAGCCAAAATTTCGGACACCGTTGCAATGTCTAAAGAAGGAGTTAGCGCAAAATGGCATAAAACAACGAAAATAAATCACGATAAAATGCTCTCTGTTTATGTTTTTTATTATTTAGATTTTCAATGTCCCTTTTAACTATTTTCTATTGGTCACGTGTATTTATTTAATGTTGGTATCATTCCTATATTTTCATCAAATATATAGATATTTTTTTTAAATATTAAAACATGTATTTACGTAAATAATATTTACCTTCCTATTTTAAATTCCTAAATTGCTAGGAAAGAGAGAATCCGTCATAGCATGAACGAAATTTTTCGAATTATGTAGAGTCTGCACAGTTTTTTTTTTTTAATAAAGACAAACATGCTCGCGTTACGACAAAAATTGGAAATCTACTACCACCATAAATGTTGTTTGTGTCGTAATGGTTGACCAGTCGAGGAATTGAACTCACGACACTTGGGTGGGACCCAAACGCGATGCTAACTCTGCTTCTAAGATAGTTGATTGCAAGATGGGAAAACGACTAATAAAATTAGAGCCTTTGACCTTTGGCCATGGCATGTTTTGCTTTTAATTTTGATCTTATAAGCCTGCAACATCACGTCATATTGATGTCAATCACAGCATTCGTAGATGTGACTACTGTGTTATTGTTACTTACAATTTTGTCTGATCTCCACTAATTATTCTAAGAGCCATTCGATTTGGGTAAACATAAAATTATTCACAGAAACTAAACTTTGCGATTTTAAGTCATTTTTTGTCGTATCTAGTGTGTTCTATAACGATGAAGTTGTAGCAAACAATACCGCTTTGGTAATGTGGTTTCAGGTGCGGTGAATAGGCAGTAGGCACCCATCGAGTTGCAGAATTAATACGTTGTAAGAGATGAAATGAGTTTCGAACTCGATTACAATAGGTAAAACACAACACACCTACTTTAATACTTGAATATTGATTGATTTTGCGGAACCTCATAGAGGGATGTAACAAATAATGATTCTATCTATTGTGTTGTAAGGAATCTGCTCTTTTATGTGAATATCGCACAAGAGTCGTAACTGCATCCGTCAGGAGCAAGTAAGATTATGACATCCCCAATTGGGTATGTTGTAAGGCTGAAGGTAGTGGAGAGCGGAAAGAGATAAGTACCTGACTGTTCGGATCTCGTCTCCAAGTTTCCATTTTCCAATGTTTCAATTCTGAATGGTGGTCTTACACCAGGGCAACACTAAGAGTATCTTCCACTCTGGAACGTGCAGCAAATATTCTACATATCTTAATATATAAAACAAAGTCGGGTTATTTACACCATTTATAACTCAAGAACGGCTGGACCGATTTTTGTGGTCTTTAATTTGTTGGATTTGTCTCTGCCCCGAATAGCAAAATAGCTATTAAAACATAGAAAATTGACGAAAAAAAATTATGAAGAAAATTATTTTCCTCATACATTTTGTGTGAAACGAATTATCATCTTTCGAAAGGGCTGCAGCAATATTGTAATAAATATAATATTGAATAGTGAGTGAATTCCAAAAATTCAAAAACGTCAAATGTCAATGCACTGATTGTTTTGCTTTTGTTCTTAAACATGTAATGCTGCCCGTCTTTCTTACACACTAAATGTCAATAGTTAAAAATGAGACAAACGGTGAACGTATGTCTGCTCCCCCAAAGGAAAAATACAATCAATCTCCCTCACACGTACAAAGAAAATGAAAGGCAATTTCCGTAAATAATTGGAAAAGTATGAAAATCAAAAAAAAAATCCGTACACAACGCCATCTCTGATACTGACCAAAACAAAACACTAACAGTTATGCATCGATAATTGCTTCATTCTGTAATTTTTAAATTAATAAAAAAAAACTTTATTTAATTCAGCTAATAAGTTAACACAACAGTTATTGATTCTCAGGCGGTACGAAGTTCGTCTTGTCAGCTATTTTTTAAAAATTAATTAATTGCAAAATAACACCAATTATTCACATAAAATTTATTTGCTGATGAAGATACATTTAGGTACGTAGGTACATCTGTATATGTGGAGTATAAACTTTATTTAATTTAGAAATACTTTTTGTCATTTTTTAATTTAATTTTCTAATTGATTATTAATTAGACATATCAAGTAGTCCTATATTAGGTCTGTTTCCAATAAACCCTTAAAAATAAAAATTCCCAGTGCTCCCTACCACCATGCCAGTTGATGCTTTGTTTCTCCAAATTTATTATTATAACCCATTAGTCTACATAATTATCTTTCTGTTTTTTCCCATTACTTGAGTAGTTATGTTAATGTATTTTATGACCGTTTATTTGTTTGTAATATTTATATCGTGTTGTCTCCCTCTATATTTTGTTATATATAAGTACACATTATGTACTTCTTGTTTAGTATTAATTTGTACCCTGAAGATGCTTAAGTTAAGCGAAACCGGTCGGTTAAAAAATTAATAAATATCGTGGTTTTAAACAAAAAAGTATTTTATTTTATTAAAATTATTTTTTTATTTGCTGTTTTGATACAAGTTTTAAAATTGCATTTCATTCAATGCCAACTCCTTGCAAACTCTAATTTAAACAATTCATTTTATGATAAGATAAATACAGGCCAGTAAATTTGATATATATTTCTCATACTACAAGAAACAGAACACAGGTCGTGCTAACGCATTCGATTAGATTATAGAGTACTGTGTGGGTCGTCAAATCCGTGAAAAAACTTGTTCAATTTATTATTTTACGTTAATAGGCACTTTATCTTGTTAAGTTCTACATTTTGGCTCATTGTGTTGTTTAAATATAACATCAGAACAAATAAAATTACTTTTAACATCCCGAGACTCGAGAAAAATTGTGGAATATTATAAGAGTAGGATTTTTGATACTGAAAGAATTTAAAAATATGAATTTACCACAGGATTTGTCAGAACATAGAAAAAATAACATTTGAATGAAGACTGTTTTTTACAACATTTGGGGATGCTATGTGGAGGATATAATAAAAGGAAGGAGAAGAAGTTCTGGGAAGGAAGAAGATGTGGTGGATTCAGGAATCTGATGGTCAATTTGTCTAGGAATGCGGACGTATGGATCCATTCCTTCGACTTCGATGCAAGGCGATGGGTCGAAAAATTCCGACTGGAGAGTTTAAAAGGTTTCTGTCAATCAGTCTCTCCCGATCCGGCCCGCTATGCAGTAGGTGGTCAAGTGCATCCGTTGCCAAAATCAAGACAAACCTTACCCCTTGAACCAGGGCACTCCTGTTAAATCACCAAAAGTAGCGAACCACTTGGGGTAACCTACGACAGGGGTGTTGATTGTCCAATTAATAACAATAAATAAAAAATAGGGTCAGTCATAAAGTAATGCCTCCTATTTTTTTCACCTTTAACTGTCAAAAAAAATGCCATTACCAATTGTTTAAAATCTCCGTCCATCTTCACAACTTTGTTCCATCTTCAAAGGCCTTGTAAAAACACGGTCTCATCCAGAACACCATCGCCATAACTTTCCCCGTCGATCACATAGTTTTGAATTTTTTTGTCCTTGGTGAGTTTTTTGATGTCATGACCGCCTCTTTGATTCAGGGTCAAAAAAATAAACCCATATTTCGTCTCCGATCGCAATTTGTTCCAGAAACTGCAAGTGTTATGTGGCTATTGTTTTCCTTTTGTGGAATGATCAGTTGCCGAAAAATCGTCAACACACTGCCTTTAGTGAGAGAGAAAGAATGCGATATCTATAGTTATCTGAGGTCACCACGAATGATGTCATCAACTCGCCCAATGTTGCTTGCGTCACGGCAATCAATGGCCTGCCGCTCCGCTTTTCATTAGCCAGCGATGTTTGTCCTTCAGCCTTATTATAGGGACGAACCCATCATCTAGCAGCCTTGGTATACATGTATCAGTCTTTCGTGAATGCTAAAGGGTGTTTCACCTTCTACAGTCAAGAATCAATTACAGAACGCTGTATAATACGAACATCAATGTCGGCCATTTTGCAAGCGACTGCTTTAGAAAAAAAAAATAGGAGGCATTACTTTTTGACTGACACTCGTATACCTATATGAGTTTTCTTATTAATTGATTAATTATTTTCCAAAAAAGTCGTCTTACTCTTCTAAAAAAAAATATAAAATATATTTTTTAGAATAAGAGTTTTCTCGCCACCCAGTAGATGCACATTGAAGAGAGCCTCTTCTCAAATTGGATTTGAAGTGCAATTTATTGTTTCACTCCGCTGCGAGTGCATTCACACAAACACCCACACACAAACACACACATCCACGCACCCTTACACACACGCACACACATGCGCACACACACCCTTGTTTGTCCAATCCCGATTTCGAGGACTTCAACTGGCTACCCGAATTCGAGGTCCTGTTATATTATATAAAGTAGACATGTATTCTACACTTATGCGTATACTCAAGTTAATCGTGATGGTTGCTGACTATTCGGTTTCATCATACACCCGGTAAGCACCTAGAAAACGGTCCTCAAAAAACCGGAATACACACCCGGTAACTGAGGACTTCCCATATCCGAGGCCTGTCCACGTATTCAGGATTACACATACGTAAAATACACGGATCTCGGAAGGTCCTCGTTTTAGTGGCCTGTAGTTTTTGGAGGTCTTGGCTCCTCGAAATAGTGTGGAACGAATTTCTTACACGTATCTTGGAAGCAGGCGCGGCTCGTCCTAACGTTCACTCGTGCGGTGAACAGTCAACAAAATTATACGCCTCATCGTATTCCTAAATATTTTATTTAAAATATAAATTTTAACAAAACTTTAAAAAAGGTTCAAAATAAAATTGAATTGCCTATCTAAATATATAAATTTGGTAAGAGATCATTACGGCTGACAGCCGACAGGCAGTGCACCCCTCCACCTGCGCGCCCGGTGCAACAGCAGATCGGCTAGTGATCGGCGATCGTAATACGGAAAGTACCGAAAACTTCCGAACTGTTCCGACGACACGTCTCCAGCGAAATAGTATTCTTACTTAGGGTTTGAACAAGATACCATAATATGTCTCTCGCAAAATGCAACCATTAGTCAACGGGTATTACGTGCGATATTATTGTATTATATTATAAAAAGCTTATGATTGTCAAGGAAGAAGGTGTAGAGTGCGTGAGCAGGGACCTAAGCGATTCCTTCAGAAACTTGTTTAGAGGACTTTGAGAGAGTCCTCGGTTTAGGGTCTGTGTGTGATTTCCAGCATTAGCGGCGCCGCCCTGGTGGTCACACACCCGTACTAATGAAACACTAGCCAAATTAAACACGATATTTTTCACCACGAAAATGAGGACTCTCTCCGATTGGCCCAAAATTTCGACAGTTGACCAATCAGAACGCATAGATTATAGGTACATATTCAGTTTTTCGCATTTCGAATCCGAGGACGTCCTCGGATTCGTGTGAGTCCTCGGATTCTGGGTCTAAAGGCCTGTGAAGGTCCTCGAATAAAGGTGCAGACCAACTCACGCTGTCATTCGCTGCAAGTAATCTTCGGTTTTACGTGCGTGCATGCAAAATAAACAGGTAGACCATGCGATGCCCATATTAATCACATTTTGTCAAATTTTATTAAGCATTGTTCACGATTTTTTCTTCTTCTCCTCATTACATTGAAGATCGTGACTCCTACTTCAATTAACATGTGGTGGATAATGCTTCTCACGTGACAGCAGCTGGTACCGACGTACAATACACTTAGTCACTCCAGCGCATTATTTATATTCCTCTGTTTCTTCTGCTTTCCACTTTGCCAGTGACTATGAGTTTATCCAGAAGGCTTGGACAGCAACGGGTCCAAAGTATCCTAAGATACGTTGTAGGCAGATATTTGGAAGCCTACATATTTGGGTTGCCTAGCTCTTCCAGAAAGAACATGGTTTTTTACATCAGCTGTATTAATTGTAATGTTAGCAAGTTTCCATACCATCGGATCTATGTCTAAAGACTTCTAAGAGTCGAGCTTACTTCGAAATATGCAGCATGTGGTACCTATGTTAAATGAATCAAAAACATATTGAGCGCAGAACCATGAGAAACAACGGGATATGATTATGTAATTGAAGAATTGATAATCGCGTATTAGCTAACACAACCTAAAAAAATCATCTTCAAATCTGATTTTACTTGCCAAGATTAACCCAATGAAGAAAAACATTTATTATTATTTTTAATTGTTAAACTAACGTTTAAGACAAGATTTTTATGCATAGCACAAAGGGTAACAATTATTATAAGCAATAATTATCAGATCGAAACACTCATCCACATTGAAAAATCTTCCGAGAAAAGATACATGAGGCCAACGGGACTTGAACCCGTGCCCTTCTGATTGCCGGTCAGCTGCTCTCCCAATTGAGCTATGGCGGCTTATCTTATACCCGCCAAATGATAAATAAAGTTGGTTGTTTTCAGGTGGAAAAAATATAATAAGCAGTAATTGTTGAATGAAACACTAGTATATATTGAATCATTTGGCGGGTATAAGATAAGCCGCCATAGCTCAATTGGGAGAGCAGCTGACCGGCAATCAGAAGGGCACGGGTTCAAGTCCCGTTGGCCTCATGTATCTTTTCTCGGAAGATTTTTCAATGTGGATGAGTGTTTCGATCTGATAATTATTGCTTATAATAAAAGAAAAACACACGGAGATAGCCGGCAGCGGCTAGTAGTGACATCTAACGTCTTAAATGGAAGCTTTCTTTTCACGCACTATGATTGGCTGGGTCAATTTACGAAATGTCTCAATATCATGATGCTGTCTCACGCGCCATACAATAATCGAGATGGCGCTATGTTGCCTAAATGTTTTTGGATTCTGAAGACAGTTTGGGTCATTGCCGTGAGGGAGAGAACATGGTGAAATTATGCGTCTGAAAGAGGTGGTTTGATAAACGTAGGTAGATTTGGCATATTGCACGGTCGTTACTATATTAAATAATGTAATTAGTTTCTCAAACTCGTGACGTACCCACGTAAAATTAATATTACAGTACTAAATCTGATATTATATCATAATACCATAATTTTTTTAAATGATCTTCCGCTTTTGGACACTAGAGCCGCCTCTGGTTATTTGTACTTTATCGATTTTCGCTTTTACCATCAGTTCTAATTTTGAAACTGCCACTTAAATTTAAAGCAAGTCTGAGTTCTGTACTTATTGATTCAGAGTGATAGACTAATTAGATAGAGTGATAGTGATAGAGAAATTTTTGTACGCTTTTGTACGCAGTTCAGAGCATTGCATTTTTAATAGACATTTGTATTTTACCGAGTGCGATTTTTTTTCAATGCAATATTTTGCTTTATTAGGTAATTCATATTATAAGAAAAATGAATAAGTAATCTAAATTAATCGCAATTAAGTTGAGGTGAGAATCTTATTCCAACAGCTAATCCAATAAAATAAAATTCATCACACTTTAAAATCGACATCACACTCCCGTACAATATAATTCATACTATAACAAATCATGTTGGCACTTTAAACGCTGCCTTGACAATAAATGATATTAATGAATTATTGATGTAAGTAGTGCTTTCTCCCATTCTCACTCCCAAGGCGATGTACCACGTCATGTAAACATGGATATCGGGCAGCAAACTATTGTCATTACGCTCCTTATGTAGATGGCGTTAAGGATTGAATTCCCGATGACACCAGTCGCCTTTTTTGATTAATTTTATTCTGCGAAGTTCATGCACAAATATTTAAATGCTTTACGATAATTTTCTAGGGCACTTAATTTTACACATAATATACAATAAAACCAAAACTCAAAAGGGGTTTGTTTGAATTAAAAGCAGTTTTTATATGCCTCGTGTTTTATTTTTGTATGGGCTTATGAAAAAACTAGTAAAAAAATACTCGATTATCTCAAAGGCCGTGACGTGTTCAGCTAGCGGTATTTAAATAAAGTATCTAACATATTCCTAAGCGATTCAATTTTCAAACAAACGAAAAACACATTTTTGGGAGAAGTTTATGGGTACCGCCGCCCAGGAACCATTTTTTTCGGGTTACGAATAACCCGACAATATTTGAAATCTCCTACTACCACCACAATGTTGCCTCGAAAATGTCCGAACCATCCGAAAATATTTCCTCAGTCGTGATGGAGGACTTAGCCAGCCGAGGAATCGAACACGGAACGCTTGGGTGGGACCCAAACTCAATGCCCACTCAACCACTAACCGGTCGATTTTTTGGATAACCAATACCCCTGCCATAGGTCACCCTAAGTGGTTCGCTACGTTGGGTGACTTAGCAGGGGTGCCCGGGTTCATGGGCCCAAGTATTGGCGGCAGATGCATTTGCCCACCTACTGCCTGGTGGGCCGGATAGGGAGAGACTGGTTAAGAGACCTTTTGATTTCTTCAGCCGGACTCTCGTGACCCAACGCCTTGCACCAGTTGCACCGCATTGGAAGGAATGGATTCATACGTCCGTCATTCCTCGACACACTGACCCCCAGATTCCTACCCACCCTTCATACCTTTTTTTTACCAGAACTTCCTCTCCTTCCTTTCCCTAAAAAACCCTCCACGCAGCATCCCCAAAGATTTTTTGTGGAGGTGTTGTAAAAAAATTACGAGTGTGCAGTTCACACGCGGCAGAAGTGAAACCTTCTAAAAACTAAAGTAGACGAGAGTGGGGAGGCTACGAAGCGGTATTTATTATATCTCATTATCTCGCAGGCTAAATCCTTTGGATGCATGTCTTTGTCACTTTTAAGTGACGCTTTTTTGTTCCACCGAGTTTCAAATTAGCGGCGCTAAAGAAATTTAAAAAAAAATCGAATGCAGTTCATACGCGGTTGAAGTGAACCCTCGCCCACACATTCTCAACAAATTAGGAGCCTTGAATAGTGATGTCATAATCAAATCGGCCAATGAGCGCAGTCTGACGCTTCGTAGGTACTGTAATGCGTCATTTCCGTTTCATCCGAATTTAATAATAATTTTTTTTTTTTTTGAAGAAAGACAAACATTCCCGGGTTACGAATAACCCAACAATATTTGAAAATCTCCTGTTACCACCACAGAAAGCCGAAAATGTTGCTTGTGTTGTGATGGAGGACTTAGCCAGCCGAGGAATCGAACATGCGACGCTCGGGTGGGACCCAAGCGCTATGCCCACTCAACCACTGACCGGTCATAGCTTTATTCAATGAAATTGGCAACATTATAACTAAAAAAATTACATGTTCAATGTAGTTTACAAACAGATTACATCAATCAGTACAAAAGAATTAACAAAACAGAGAGTAATGTTAGAACGGTTACACAGAAGTATCATAATTATACAACATTTTTAGTTGTGCATAGCCTGCCTCACTAGGTGAACCTGTATTGAGGCACAGTTTTTTGTAATTTTTTAAAATTTTAAAACACAACGAGGCTAAAAAAGTTTCACTTCAAAAAGATGCTTTTTCGTCACTTTAGAGTGCTTCACCTTAACAGATATGCACAATATCGAGTAAATTAGGCGCTACACATGGCTTTCCACGTCCGCGGGTTCCCACGGAGGGACATCTGCACCGTTCAGTGTGAGTGCAGTACGAGTGCAGTGTGTGCACCGTTGTGCAGTGTGTGTGCAACGCCGCATGCGGGAACTGGAACGCTGCCTGAAATTATCGTCACTGCATGGTTGACGTTTACGGCAAAACACGGTACACGGTAGCCGCCCGCACAGTTCAGATGGAACGATCCACTTAATTATGTGGGAATCGGACTTATCTCATAGTGGGGAGGTACGTGTGATGGCCCCATGGAAATAATAGTTCATTTACGTTGTTTTATATGGTATGGTTGTTTGAGGAATGTTCCGCTGGACATCTTCGTGCGGCGGTAGCTAGGAGTATCTAACTAGTTTGTCGCGCTGAACCATCTCCGTCAGAATCGTATTTGTAGTGGCCACGATGTCTACTAAGATAATTGCCGATCAGTTAAGAGTGAATAACCAGACAACACCGGAAACATGTCATTTATAAATAAAATTTTAGACGCATTGACTCTTTAAAAAAAAAAAATTATAAATTGATTTCGTTTAGTAAAGCTATTTTCGTTATTTGTTTTTGGGGTGTTACGCCGTGTTGCTCTACCTCCTTTTTTAGTCAACGTTTCGGACAGCGTTGCCTGTCCATCATCAGGGCAGATCCGGTAGATGTGTATGTCTATGTGATGCCGGATCTGCCCTGATGATGGTCACTACAACGCTGTCCGAAACGTTCGCTAAAGAAGGAGGTAGTGCAACTCGGCATAGCACCCCAAAAACAAATAACGAAAATACTTTTGGCCGTAAAAATCTAAAAATATATCTAGTAAAGCTATGTTTTAAATGGTTCCATGCCAACTCAGAACCACCTCAGAAAGGTAATTAAAAGTAATGATTTTTTTTCTTCTAAATAGCAGGTAACTTAACCTATTTAACCATTTTTTAAATATTTTTTATCATCTCTCTTAATGACCTTTCTCGGGTGGTTCTGAGTTGGTTTCATTCTGAGTTGGCCGGTCACCGTTTTAAATTTTGAGAAAATATATTACTTTTTAGTACAATAAGGTTTTACCGTAGGTCGTTGGCAGATTAATTACATTTTTAAACAAATTTTTGTATTTGACAACATACATTTAAAATCATATAAATAATAATGGAGTAAGATAAATGAATAAAATACTAGGGGCAAGCTACTTTTCAGAATTTTAATTTTAGTTCAAATAAAATCATTGAAAATATATCCGCGCCCTTGTTTTATAACGAAAATACTTCATTTTGTCTATTTATTTATGGTTTTAAAAACTTACATATGTAAAGGAATACCTACATAGGTATGCATAGGGATTCCTTCGTATTCAAATAATGAATTACTTTTCAAATGTGATTCATTGATGTGTTGTCATGGTGACATACAAACACATTATTATTGTTTTTGACGAGCTATGTAGCAGAGATTCAATTAATCAAGATATCAGAAAAATAAGTGTTAAAGTGTTATAATGTTTTTAAGATCGACAAATAAACTTCAAATGTAGTTTCTTTGTTATCAGAGCAACACATGATTTGTTTTGTCATAAATAATACGAATAAAGAAGTACAATCAATAGACAAATTGTCTTATATATTACATTCATATTTTGCTTAGACATTATTGAAAACTTATAAATACTTATAATCAAATAATAATTACAAAAGGTACATAATTTTAATAATTTTATCATCACGAGTTTGAGCATTTTTGAATTTTTTTTTTTACATGAATACCGGACAAGAGTCCCAACTGCTCCCGTATGGAGCCAGTGGGACTATGGCATCCCAATTGGGGTATGTTGTGAGGCTGAAAGCAGTGGGTAGGGGAAGGAGATAGGAAAGAGGAAGGTGGGGAAGTACCTGGCTATTCAGATCTGGTCACCAAACACGGCAGAAGCCATTTCAATCAACGTTTCAATTCTGAATGGTGGTCTTACACCAGGGCGATACTGCGAGTATCTTCCACTCTGGAAATGAAATATAATCGATATTGAGTTATTATGTTAAAACGCTAGCATGTAGAATAACAAATCTTTCTCATCGGAACCGCCCTGTACAGTTGCAAGGGTACTCAAGAGAAATCAAAAAGTTCCCTCAGCCAGTCTTTCCCGAATCGGCCTGCCACTCAGTTGGTGGGCAGACGCTCATCCACTCCACCCTATGAACCCTGGCATCCTGCTAAGTCAACAAACGTAGCGAACGACTTGGGTGGTACGTTATACCTGCCTCCCAAATTGAACTACCAATTTCGGGAAAAACTCATCCATGACTTCTTCAATTCATGAGAATCTAAATACTAACAACCTTATAACGGAAGCAATCTTCCGAATAGGCCCACCATTGATATGCTTGGTGTAACTCTAAGTGACCAGCTCAGATATGGGGGCTCCATCGAAGTCAGAGTTAAGTTCGCTTCTCAAAAACTGGGCGTACTGTAAAGGCAGGGCCCGCAGATGCTTTAATAGTATACAACTGCTAACCCTGTACAAATCACAAGTGCGCCCCACAGTCTGGAGTTCCTAAATACCTGAAAAATACCCTCAACTCTGTGCAGAAACGGGCGGTCCGTTTTATAAATTCTCCCATCTTATGTAACAGACGGATTGCAATCTTTAGAGCACAGGCGTCGGGTGGGAATGCTATCCTTGTTTTACCGGTATTTCTATGAACTAGCGTCAATGATCCCTTCGGCACCGGTGCATAATCGGGAAACACGCTAAACGCGTGCCCAACATATGTACAAGGTTGACATTTGTCACATGAGAACGGGTCGCTTCTTCGACTCGTTTTTGTGTTCAATAGCTATGCTGTGGAACGATTTGTCGGTCTCTGTGTTTCCTACTTTCTACAACATGGGTCTTTTCAAGACCAATGTTTATTCCTTCCTCTCCTCAAAAAGACCCTCCACACGACATCTCAGATGACATAGGCTCTGAGGGAAATTATTTTCCTCAGGTCCTCCTGTGTGGAGTTAATGAAAAAAAAATAATAACAAGCAAATTATGAAGAAAACAATACAAAGATATGTTAGAAATGTGTAGGTACCATTTAGTTCAGAAATTCGCCGCGTCGTAACTTCCCATCCTTCTGCGGCATCGCATTGTGATGAATGAAAAGGGAAGAATGAGTTATGCCATGAAAGATGACCCGATATACGTTACGTCATGCTAATGGGAGATCCCGCGGCAAGGAGGGATGGAGCCAACTTTTTCCACCCCCTCCCTACATGTATCACGCTGCGCAAGGAGCAACGGCTATGTTGACAAGACAAATTGCGGAAAAAACATCACTGCTCATTAATTGTGTAAGAGAAATATGTGGTCGTGTAAAACTATAGTTCAAGGTGACGAGTATTTTTATGGATAAACGTGAAACTTCCGAATCTTTCTCAGAAAAAAATACCAGGATGCATACACCAAGGACAAGTAAGTCCTCGAAAAAATGAAATTCTGCTGGTGCCCTTTTCTATCCAATGTTTGGTTTTTTTAGGGCAATCCTAGTTAAGTGTTATTATTATTTATTCACAAATTATATAATAAAAGCAAAACATAGCCACTCATTTCACTAAGACAGTCGATGAGATGAGCATCTTTACAATTTAAGTGAAACAATGAATTTATATTTATGCAAAGATTAAAGCAGAAAACTATAAGTGCCTTCCATATAAAGTTTTAATGGAAACAATTGTTCCATTTAGACTATTTGCCCATTCCCAATGCTCTGCCTCACGTATTATAACACGCCTGATATTGTGGTTCTCGATCCCATTTGATTTTCGTAAACACAGTTTTGTTTTGGACATCAAAGTAATATTTTTTCATGGCGTTATCTATTTGGTACTTTGACAATATTTAAAAAAAAAACAATTAAAATAATTGAAAATATGTTGATAATTGGAGATTTTGTAACAAAATATTATTTTCTAATATTCACTGTACTCCTACTTAAGAATCTGTGGTTAGTTTGTTTGATAAATACAAATTTCTTTTTATCTAAAGATTGTGATTTCCTTAAAGTGTCTAGCATTAGTTCCTTTACATTAAGGCCCGATTCAACAAATATTATCACGAAACACGTCCACGAGGCATTTCTTGTGTTCTTCTGTATTCTGTGTACTTGTGAATCCTATATACAAAACAAAAAAAAATCAGATAATGTAATTCAAACGCGGTAGACGTGAAGTCGCTAGATATCGCTTTCTTTTCTTTTGCCCGATTCTTTTAAAGTAGTTTGAAGATTGGATAATGATTTCACCAAAATAAAAATGTTTTCTTTTTATTTCGTGGGATTTTTTTATTTTTTATTATTTATTTATCTATAAAATAGTATTTGTACATTGGGTTTGTTTTATGCCTGTCTCACTAGGAAATACCTGTGTCGAGATTCAAACCTCGGTTTGCTTAATGTCTGTCTCTCTGGCCGCTGAGACTTTTCAGGCGTCTTGCCCACTGCACTATGGTAGGCACACGCTGAGGTGCGAATTTACCGCATTATATTAGAACCGAGTATTTGGGTGGAACTGAGTTGTGACGCATTTCCGTTTCATCCGAATTTCAAATCACTAACGGCGCTACAGAAGTTTCACTTCAAAAACTATTTATTTCAAAAATATAAATCTCGAATAATCATGTACCTACTTTTAATTAATGATTTCAAATAGGCCACCGGTCAGTGGCCGAGTTGACCCTCCCGAACGTGGTGAGTGCAATTCCTCGGCTGACTAAGTCTTCCATCACGACAAAGCAACACTTTCCGCTTACTGTGGTGGTAGTAGGAGATTTTCAAATATTGTCAGGTTATGCGTTACCCGGGAATGTTGGTCTTTCTTTAAAAAAAATGAGTGTAAGAATAGATGAATAAAAACCAAATTTTGTGAAGACAGATCGGCAACGATTAGCTTCGATAAAAATTGAAAAATTGACCAAACTTGGTATTCTAAAATAATGATATTTTTTCAAAATTAAACAAATACACTTTGTGCCCTCGTTTTTAATAAATGTTTAATAAATCACTTTGTAAAATATTCCTACTTAATCAAAATTATCTACATGTTTCAAAACCAAAGGTTTCTTCGACAGGAAAAGATTAATTATTAAAAAAAAACATAGAGTGTGCAACTCACACGTAATAGAAGTGAATCTTTCAGAAAAGTAAAGTAGACAAGAGAGGGGAGGCTACGAAGCACCGCTACTTCATTCTCTGGCAGGCTAAATCCTATAGATGTGTGTGTTTGTCTCTTTTTAGTGTCCCTATTTTTCGTTCCAAATTATAACGACGCTAAAGAAGTTTTCACTTCAATTATCTTAATCTTATCCTGACGAAGAAAGGTTAAAAAAAAAAACATAAAAAATGTCATCGGAGTCCAAAATTTCGTTTATGTTTTTTCCTCCAAATGATTTCAAATATCAGTAGTTAAAGTAGGTCAAGTACATCATTCAACACCCTATATATACGTCCATTATTTTTAAACGCGTATAAAATATATACAAATCTCTTATCACGGTGTTTGTGGTCGCACTCCTCCAAACGGCTAGACCGATTTTTATCAATTTTTTAAATGTATATTAGATAAGTATTAGAATAGGTAGTAAAGTAGATATATTTCACACCTCTAGGTGATTAGGATGTCCCTTTCCAGATTTTTTTTTATTTTTGACATAAAAAAATACCGATAACCCCAAATTTTCACCCTCTAACCTCCACCCACCCATTTTTTAATCGTGACCCTCCCATTTTTTAATAACGATTTTAATATTTTTGTATGAACAAATTTAACCGTCGTTCGTATTTCAAACATAACGATATTATTTATGTTGTTGAATGACAGATGGCGCTACGTCCGCCTCATCTAACTTTTATCTACACATAGAAATAATTTATATGGCAGAACAACGTTTTCCGGGTCAGCTAGTATTATATATAAAAAAAAAAATTAAGAATAAGTAACACTGGGTAGAGATGCAAGAAAATTCCGCTGTTCTACAAAGATTCTTGTACATCTCCGTATTTTAACCGAAAAGCTAATATGCACCCCATTTCTACCCTAACCTACAAACATACATCAAATAGCAGCCTCCGAATTTAATGTCCGTATTATTGCTTTGTATCCTCCTTCGTTTAGGGGCCCATTCCTCATCCCTTCGTAATTACAAAACGGTGTACTTGGGAGGAAGATGGATCGATCCTACTGACATAAGTCGTAATAACGTTTTCATTTTATTAATATTCCGCAATACGTGGAGAAATAGCATATCTCGATGTTACGCCGAAAATATTTTCGATTAAAAAACATCTGTAAACATTCTGATCGAACAAAAAATCATCTTGTAAAAAAACATATTTTATTAACTACTAGCTGACCCGGAGAACTTCGTCCTGCCTCAAAATCAATAACTGTTGCATTAACTTATTAGCTGTATTAAATTCAATTTTTTTATTAAGTTAAGAATTATACAATGAAGCAATTATCGTTCGTGTTTTGTTTTTGTCAGTATCAGAGTTAACGTTTTGTGTGTATTTATAATTTTTGTGATTTTCTTACTTTTCCACTTACTTACGCGAATTGCGTTTCATTTCATTTATGTGTGTGAGGGAGATTTATTATAATGAATGTATTTTTCTTTTGGAGGGTTGCAGACATACGTTCACTGTTTGTCCCATTTTCAACTGTTGACATTTACTGTGTAAGAAATAGGGGCAGTATTATATGTTAAGAACGAAAGCAAAACAATTAGCGCATTGACATTTGAAGTTTTCGAATTTTTAGAATTCACTCACTACTCAATGTTATACATGGTTACTATATTGTTGCAGCTCTTTCAAAAGAAGATAATTCGTTCCATACAAAATGTATGAGTAAAAGAATTTTCTTCATATTTTTTTCCTGATTTTTTCCAATGTTTTAATAGCTATGTTGCTATTAGAGTCCAACAAATCAAAGATCATAAAAATTGGTCCAGCTGTTCTCGAGTTATGAATGGTGTAACTTACCCGGCTTTGTTTTATATATTAAGATAATGCATCTATTTTTTGTTTGGTTTGTCTAAGGATTCGATCTCCCTCCCAAGGCATTGAGTAAACCAAGTGAATACCGCTAACAGCGCTAACAATTGAGCCAAAGTCCAATTGACTAGGGCAGGTATTCATTTTGTATATAAATAGATGTAAATTTTTAAATGTGATATCATTCAATTTCAGAGAAATGATTATAAAATGTCCGCGTGTATATCATATCCGTGATTGCCCCAAAGTTGATAAAATGGATTGTCATCGACAAGGAGTCTAGCTAACGAGTTTCAGCTCGATCGGATGTCGAAAGTAAAAAATGGGAGATGACAGTACGTTGAACTGGACCTTGGGTTATATGAAGAAGTCCCAAAACTGTTTCAATACTAAACAGCGTGTGAAACAGCACTACCAATCGAATTATGAACTATTGTTCTACTAGAAAATCAAGGGAACGTACTGCGCACATTTTACCAAAGTTAATTTTTGGAGAGGTTATAAAACTTATTTCAGTATTGTTACAAAAAAATCAGAGTGTGTAATTCACACCCGGTAGAAGTGAAACTAGAAAGTTGCTAGATGTCGCTTTCTTTTCTTTTGCCTGTATATTTTAAAGTAGTTTAAAAATTGGATATTGATTTACAAAAAGATTATGTTTATTTTTTTTGGATTTCGTGGGATTCGAGCTTCCGTTCGCTAGATTTCTCTGGCCGCTGAGATTTGCGACGCGTTATACCGCTGCGCAACCGGACGCTCGCGTGGAGTTGTGAATTTACCGCATTATATTAAAACCTAGGACCCGTCATATAACAAATTTCTGTTTCATCACTGACGGGGCTAAAGAAGTTTCACTTAAAAAATTGTTTAAAAATAATACATTTTCATCAAAATTAAAAATAGTAAAAGACCTGACATAAAATCATTTAATATAATATATTGTATGCATCCATGAGATTTTGGTAGTCTAACTATGCAATACATGTTTGAGGTTTGTTTACAAGAATACAGGCCTTTGCAGGATCGTGACTCGAATCAGTAGAGCCTTAGTTGTAAATTATTCCCATAAAATATGTAAGTTGACATTCCGTGCATACCTTCATTCGGGTTATAATAACCGCTTCGGAAAAGCCCGAGAAACTTTGCATTATTTTATACAGGCACTAAACATGTAAACATAAATTCTAAAAATGTTTATTGTGGGCCGGCCCGTAAAACGTAGATTAACAACAGCGGAAGGTTTACGTTGATACGTGACGTATACCGGATAACAGCAGTGCGAGCAGTGACGGAACATGGAATTTTATGCCCCCCGGCAAAAGATAAATCAGAAACTGAATCTTTATTTTTCGTGTGATGAAAGGTTAACATGAAACCACAAACATTAATTATGTTCTTATTATTTAGCGCAGACTTGTGAAAAATGACGGGCTAGCCTGAATTCTTGATTCTTGACAAATCAGTTACAGTTTTGAAATAATAAAATTTTATGCTTTAGACAGGTTTAAATATTATCTGTCTGAATTATTCACACAACTGAATCCAATTTTGATAATGACGCTTTAATTCAAAGCAAATTTCACGCAAGATAAATTAACGCACGTATAGATAATTGAAATTAGCATGAAAGAATTTAAAAGATAACTCAATACTTTAATGATAAGCGAAAATTTGGTGTAAATGATAAAAAATATTCATTCAGTAAAAACATCTTCATTTAATCTCCCATTGCCAAGAGGAATAGTCAGAATTTCCACGTATAATTTTACACAGAGACTTAATGGTTTTGATATTTTTTACATTCCTAGAAAACCTGTAAACCACAATCTACGATTATGAAAATAAATGAAATTAGATATGTACTAAATTAAAATATATGTTTAAATGTTGATATCATGTAAAGGGTCAAAATAAGCTAAGAGTGTGTATGAATTTGAACTAAGCGTAGAGTGACCACCTCGACAGAATTGTGGCGGTCCATTCTCTCTGCCTACCCCTATTGGTGGTCAGTTGTTGTAGATACGAAGTACCAAAAGGCATTATAACGTAAAAAACCGAGTTAAAGAGTTTATGCAAACATTGTATTAGCATCAATTTAGGAGGAGAGTATGGGTACAGCCGCCCCGGGAAACATTTATTGGATAACCAACAACCCTGCTATAGGTCACTCCAAGTGGTTAACTACATTTGCTGACTTAGCAGGGGTGCCCGGGTTCATGGGGTGAGGTCTTGACGGTGATTGCATTTGCCCACCTACAGCGCGGCGGGCCGGATCTGGAGAGACTGGTTGAGGGTGACCTACTAACCTAGACCTCTCCAGCTGGACTCTCTCAACCCGTCGCCTCGCACCGCATTGGAAGGGATGGATTCGTATGTTGACACAATGACTCTCAGATTCCTGCCTACCCCTCATGCCTTGTGTCCTCCCCAGCATCCTTTGAATGTCGCATTTAAATGAATAACGTAGTTACGCCACTGATTGTGGAAAGCTTGGAAATTCGGGAAAGGGCGTCAGAGAAAGATTGCAACACGCCACTGGCCATCGGACAGAAGATCTTAGTTGGACGCTAAAATTGTCTTTGATTGAAGAGATGAATATCATAAATCCGTACCCTACAGTTACACGGAACTAAATCATTTCTGTAATTCATTCTGTTTTCCTGGTATTATTTATTTATCTTCAATTCCAGACTATCTGTCATCAAATAATCTGACTGACGGATAAAATATATCAAATAATCGGACTGACGGATAAAATATTATAAGCAGAAATAGAGGAGTAGTTTGATGATTGCGTCTTGGGTTGTGGATCGTTTTTATTGATTGGTACCTTTTTGTTTGTTTACGTTGAGAAGAAAATTATTAATACCCGTGACGTGATTTGCGTACTTTAATATTTTTAAAACAAACTTCCTCTTAAAGTGCTGAAAAATGTTTATTTTTTCCCTGTTTTACCGAGAACCACAAACAAAATTAAAATTAAAATCGTGGAAGGTATCTTATATTGTCAAATAATATATGTTATTCCGAATAAAATTATTTTAAATAGCTACAAAAAATTATTTTTTACGTGAATAAAGTAAAGAAAAAGGTGAATTTACACCGATTTTTCGGCTTAAATATTATAAAACTGGTGCAAAAATAACTCGATTTCTTAAGGCTCCGCAACCAGGCTCGAAAAGAAGAAGATGGAGAGATACGAAATTACGAATGTTAGAGGAGAGTTTAATTACAAGAGGAGAGCGCTAACATTTACAGCGACAAAATCGATACGATAATTGCAAATATGTTTAATAAAATACGACTCGTTTAAAATATAGCAAAAATCTCGCGAGCATTGTCTTAAACAGCATTTGAAGAAACTCTGTGAATTTTTTCTTACATATAACTTGTAAAATAACCGAAACAAACGTGTTTATAATAATTTTTGCAGCATACTTTGCGATTTTTTTCTATTGATGGAATTTTATATAATGTGCGTTTCGGTGCGAAGAATGTCTAGATATTTATCTTCAAGAATAACATATATTTTTGTAAGAGCTTTGAAACTTAACGTGTTTAAGGGAGATATGTAAGAAATCGGTAGAAATTCGGGTTGCGGGCCCTTAAAACAGTAATTTTGTTGGTAAATAAAAATAATTTATTCGTTATAATTATTAATTAGAGAGATGGGAAGGCTGATAGAGATATTGGAAGAAGGGTAAATGCAGGTAACTTCATTAATGGAGGACTGAATGCCGTTGGCGCTTATTAACTTAACTGTCAAAAGAAGCGAAGCTAGCAGTCCGCAATGAAGTCCTGGTACCTTCCCTGGTGTATGGCAGTGAGGCATGGAACTGGAAGAGGAAGGATGAAAGTAAACTGAATGCTGTTGAAATGAGATCCCTGAGGCGGATGTGTGGTAAAACCATGTATGATCGTGTGAGAAATGTGGATATCCGCAAAGAATTTAAGGCTGATGGAAGCATAATGACTACGTAAGATCAAGAAAGGGACCGTCAGATGGTTTGGGCATATAGAGCGAATGAAAGAGGAAAATAGTGCGAGAAGAATATATGACGCAAATGTGGATGGAAGAAGTGGAGGACGCCCAAGGAATACATGACACGATCAAGAAAATCAGATATTTGAGTCGGGCCATGTCAAAAGTCAGAATAACAGAAAAGTTTGTGTGAGACGATGAATGAATGTGAATGAGGCAAGGAGTGTGTACCAAGACCGAGTTGTTTGGCTGTCCGTCCTTTCTGCCTACCCCTGCAGGGAAAAGGTGTGATGGTTAGTTAGTTAATAATTATTAGGCTTTCTTGAAGAGTTTGTCTGCGATCCATGGTTTGTCTTGCTTAAGGCTTTGCAACCGGGCCCGTAAAGAAGAAGATGGAGAGATACGAAATTACGAATGTTAGAGGAGAGCGCTAACATTTACAGCGTCAAAATCGATGCTAAAATTGCGAAAATGTTTAATAAAATAGAGCAAAAATCTCGCGGGCATTATCTTAAACAGCATTTAAAGAAACACTATGATTTTTTTCATACATATAACTTGTAAAATAACTGAAACAAAAGTGTTAATAATAATTTTTGGTGCACACTTTGCGATTTTTTGCTATCGAGGGAATTTTATATAATTTGCGTTTCGGCGCGGGCAAAGTCTGGATATTATCTTCAAGAATAACATATATTTTTTTAAGAGCTTTAAAACTTTAAGGGAAATATGTAATAAATCGGTACAAATCCGGGTTGCGGGCCCTTAAGTTTACTTAACAATTGTCAAAATCGCGATGACAAGACGCTATTTGCAAAAATGAGAGCGTCTTCCCATAGGGTGATGATTTTTGAAAAAACATTATTTTGAGAATAGATTGTTACAAATTTATACATCTTATTTTAGTTGATTGTATAGATTCTATTGACAAAGGGGACACTTATCCTATTTTAGTTGATTGTATAGATTCTATTGACAAAGGGGACACTTATCCTATTTTAGTTGATTGTATAGATTCTATTGACAAAGGGGACACTTTTCCTATTTTAGTTGATTGTATAGATTCTATTGACAAAGGGGACACTTTTCCTATTTTAGTTGATTGTATAGATTCTATTGACAAAGGGGACACTTATCCTATTTTAGTTGATTGTATAGATTCTATTGACAAAGGGGACACTTATCCTATTTTAGTTGATTGTATAGATTCTATTGACAAAGGGGACACTTATCCTATTTTAGTTGATTGTATAGATTCTATTGACAAAGGGGACACTTATCCTATTTTAGTTGATTGTATAGATTCTATTGACAAAGGGGACACTTATCCTATTTTAGTTGATTGTATAGATTCTATTGACAAAGGGGACACCGATCCTATGTAAATTTTGGATTTCAGAAGTGCCTCTAATATCAAAATTAAATTGAAAAACCAAAATTTAGTAAATAAAATTTAAATGAATTAAATAATGTAATCAAAACCTAAGTTATGATTGTAAAGTTTATCAGTTGAAAAGTTGATTTTGTAGTCGGCAACTATTCTTTGCAGAGTATCTTCAAGCGGTGCAACGATGTCGATATTTGAATGGACAGCGGTATTTCATTCAAAAATTTTGATATGAAAGGCTGTAACTACCTTCAAATAAAGATATTATTTTTAAGTTTGGAAATTAGTTTGGTTTTTAAAAGGAAAAGGTAACTCTTTGGCGATTATAAAAACATTAAACAATACTTACACAATTGAGTAAAAACAGAAACATCAGATTAAGAATACATTCATAAAACATAACACGTGTTATTTACCGTTAACTCAACAAGTATTGCCAATGTTTTTATCCTATGGACATAGTTACCAATAATAATAATAATTACTATCCCATTAATGCGACGCATTTTTGTCATTCGTCACCAAGCCCGCCCACCAGATGAGTGGCGGATAGACCGCCCTACACCCCCACACAACCTTCCCCGCCCAGCCAGGGGTTAATGACACCGTGGGAGGGGGAGAATGGGGGAAGTGGGAAAACGAGGAATAACAAAAGGGCGGTTACCGGAGACACGACTGGGAATACGTTGACGAACGAATCCGATGTTATTAAAGTTACCTGATATTCGGGACTGATTAAGTCGGATTGTTAATTATTTTGCGTGCAAAAAAGCAATTAAGAAATATTAATGATTGGATCTAGAAATTTCGAGGGTGTTTGTTTTATTAAGGGATGGTTTTGCTTAGAAGCGTTTTCGGAAATCGTCACAGGAGGCGAGATTTCCATTACAAATAATCACTTTCGGGTGATCTACTTGTGACAACGTAGTAAAAATCTTTAAGATTAAAATATTTTGATGGAATATCTCAATTTTTTTTGTTTATCTCCACAATAATTTCTCTAGAATTATGAGCTACGAAGTCAACAAATTTACAGTGCTTTTTTGTCAAATATTAGGCCCTTACACATGAAATTGGCATTTTGCCGTACTGGCAACTTTGATCTCAAGTATCTTCTCTTTGGTTACGAATTCCAAATTCAAATTTATACAGCTATTTACTCATGTATTTGTGTTTCGAAAATTATAATTCATTTGTTTTTTTCCTTAATTGTTTTTTTCTTTGCGTCACTTAGTTTACAAAATGGAAAACATGAAATTTCGCGTAATTTACGAGTACGAGTTCCACCGTGGCACCAGTGCTGCAGAAACGGCTCGAAGGATTAATGATGTGTATGGCGACGGTGCCGCAAAAGAAAACAGAGTGTGTTTTTGGTTCCAACGTTTTCGTTCAGGAAATTTCGACCTGCAGAACAAGCTCCGTGGACGGCCAAAGTTGATAATGAAGAATTGAAGGCTATTGTGGAAGCGGATTCATCGCCAACCACGTCTGAGTTAGCTGCAGGCTGCGGTGTTAGTAATAAAACTATTTTAATCCACTTGAAGCAAATTGGGAAGGTGAAAAAGCTTGAAAGGTGGGTAACTCACGAATTGAGTGAAGGAAGTCAACAAACGCGAGTTGACCGCTAGACCACACACTGCACAACAGACGGCTACCAAATTAGAGGAATGTCTAAGACATTGGAATGTCTAAGACATCCACCGTACTCTCCGAACCTTGCCCCAACAGATCACCATTTTTTCGAAATTTGGATAACTTCTTGCAAGGGAAAAAATTCAACTCCGATGGGGCAGTCCAAACCGCTTCAAAGATTTTATTGATTCCCGTCCGAATGGTTTTTTTAGTAAAGGGATCGATGAACTACCTATGAGATGGCAAAAGTGCACAGATAGCAATGGTACACACTTTGATTAAATAAATATGTTATATTAAAAAAAATCGACTTTATGTTCCTCCCATACAAAACGCCAATTTCATATGTAAGGTCCTAATATTTCTAGGTACACAGATCTGTTTCCAGATCCCAACTAAATTTACGTAGATATTTCACGGGATATGAATATTTGAAATACTCTTCTAGGTAACTGTCCCAGTGTGTGAGACCCTGTAAAACCACTTGGTGGCTTGGTGGAGGTAAACGGAAGCATTATTCCGAGTAGGTTTTAGACGGCCTCCGTGGTCGAGCGTCGTGGTTCTCAACTAACATTCCGACGGTCGTAGTTTAAAATCCCAGCGTACGCAGGTAATTATTTTTTTTTAAATTTATTTTATTTCATAATTAATTTTTGTTTTACATGAATACCGCACAAGAGTCCCAACTGCTCCCGTTTGGAGCCAGTGGGACTATGGCATCCCCAATTAGGGTATGTTGTGAAGCTGAAGGTAGTGGGGAGGGAAAGGAGATAGGGAAGAGGAAGGTGGAGAAGTACCTGGCTATTCAGATCTGGTCACCAAACACGGCTAAAGCGATTTCGAGCAACGTTTCAATTCTGAATGGTGGTCTTACACCAGGACGATACTGAGAGTATCTTCCACTCTGGAACGTGCCACAAATATCCTATATATTTTTTTAAATGAATAAATTGTGAAATAACACAAATTCATAAAATAAAATTTATTTGCCACGCCGGGATTCGATCCCGCAACCTCTGAGTGCGAGTCAAGAATCTTACCGCTGGACTACGCCGGCCTTTTTAAAAATAATATATAGTATATTTTTGGCACGTTCCAGAATGGAACGATAGAAGATACTCCCAGTATGGTCAGACGTCAGAATTGAGAATTGGCTTGAAATGGCTTTAGTCGTATTTGGAGAGTAGGTCTGAATACTGGCCGTCCGTTTGATAGATTCTCCCGTCCTATTAACGCGTGCCCTACATTTGTACACGGTTGACATTTGTCACTTGAGAACGGGTCGCTTCTTCGATTCGTTCTTGTATTCAACAGTTTAGCTGTGGAACGTTTTGCCGGCCTCTGTGTTTCCTCCTCCCTACAACATGGGCTATTTCTCTTCAAGACCAATGTTCTTTCCTTCCTCTCCTCAAAAAGACCCTCCACACAGCGTCTTAGATGACATAGACCATTAGGAAAATTATTTTCCTCAGAGCCTCCTGTGTGGGTTTAATGTTTAACAAAAACCCAAGTTATTCCCTACCTTCCTCTTCCCTATCTTCTTCCCCTCCTCTCTACCTTCAGCCTAACGACATTTCCAAATTGAGGATACTTGAGGAAGGACTCTTTTGCGGTGTTCTAGTAAAAGAAAGTAAAAAAAAATTGCACGGTCAATTAATGAAAAAAAAATAAGGACAAGCAGAATCACAGGCACATATCATGTTAGTGGAAGTTAGGGTGATTGCAATAAGACATTGCTTTGTATGTATATGAATATGAATAACGCTGTGACCGTGAGTGCTACGACGTGTGTGTACATGTTGCATCCTATCTATCTACCACGTGGAGATGCAATGTGATGGTTACCAAATAAATAAAAAAACCAGTGTGCTTTAGACCACACGACTGAAGTAAAACTTCACTAACTTATATCTCCCTCTCAACTTCCGTTCGCCTCACCCGACCGTTCGCCTCGCCCGATCACACTTTTCATAACGCTCTCGTCACGCATTCACCAGCTTACTCCATAAGTCAAGCGAGCTTAAATGAGTTTTACTTCAATAAGTTTCTATTTGCACGACAAAAAAATCTATGAGTCGCACCATGAAAATAATTTTTTTTTCGTATACACTACGATTTTCCTGACCTTGCCAAGGGTATAGATTCTTTTCCTATAGGTAATACAGCCAGATCTCACAACACGTGAAACCGCCCGTGGGGCTGGTCACGTGGGCCGATTGAATAAATCTATATTTGAGATGAGTCCACGTGTCAGCGTTTTGTTTTCCAGAAATTTTACCTATCGAATTTAATGTCAAAATATTCTAATTAAGACATTAGATTCTTATAATAATAATAATTGGCTAATTTATACAGCGCCGTTTTCGTGAAAAATCACCCCAAGGGCGCTGTGCTTAAGTTTAGAGTGCGTATATGTCATGGTTAAATTTCATCCTTAAAAATTAGTACAATATGTTATAGTTTTAAGAATAAAAAATATGACCGGTTTTTTGATCAGCGTATTATTGTAAAATAAAACATAAAATAAATTACCCATCAAAATAAAACAATTTGTCGTTTTGTCTTTTTAAAAAGGAAAATCTGTTTGATGTTTTTAATTGTCGAAAAAAATATTCATTTCAGTATTGAATATTTTAATGTATTTTTAGGTTTCTCTGTACATAATATTGAACCGATACATAAAACTAAAAAAAATCCACAAAGACAAAGCCTGTTCGTAAGTCTTTCTTTATAATATTTCATTGATTTACGGCTTACGTGGAGAATTAAAATTATACATAAAGGTTTTAGGGTATTAATTTTTGTAAATGAAAATGAATATTATTATAAGCAATAATTATCAGCCTGAAACACTCATCCACATTGAAAAATCTTCCGAGAAAAAATACATGACGCCAACGGGAATTTTTTTGTGTGAACACGAAAATGAATATTTTCGTGTTCACACAAAAATAAATTTGCGCTCGTTGAAGAAGTATTAGATTTCTTTATAACCCCTCAGGCTAATTTGTTCGGTTTTCGGAACAACTCATGAAGGTCTCATATAAATACGTACTTAAAATAAACTGGATAAACAGGGTTACGAATGAAGATGTTATGGTACGTTTTAAGATTTCACGGCCAAAAGTATTTTCGTTATTTGTTTTTGGGGTGTTATGCCGTGTTGCGCTACCTCCTTCTTTAGCCAACGTTTCGGACAGCGTTGCAGTGTCCATCATCAGGGCAGATCCGGTAAATGTGTGATCACAAAAACAAATAACGAGAAATAAGATGTAATGGTTCGGAAGAATAAAGAAAAATAAGCCATTAAAACTATAAAAATCTGAAAACTTCAATATCTTGGAAATGTGATGAGACATCCAGAGAAGTATGAGATCTTGCATCTCATAATGCAGGAAAATATTGCCGGAAAACGGGACCCTGAGGAGAAC
This sequence comes from Limnephilus rhombicus, assembly GCA_929108145.2. Taxonomy (NCBI): domain Eukaryota; kingdom Metazoa; phylum Arthropoda; class Insecta; order Trichoptera; family Limnephilidae; genus Limnephilus; species Limnephilus rhombicus. Next base: position 50,473,413 of record OV815283.1, read on the forward strand.
CTCATGGCTGGAGGTTGCCCACCACTTTCCCACGGCGTTCTAAGGAAACAGATGGTTTCCTCCTTCACCGTACACGTCAGGACTCTAATTTTTTATTTATAAAGAAGCTATTTTTTTTATTAAAATGACTTTAGACCTCCAATGTCCGGGCATACATTGTTAGCAGGCAGTATGCGAGTGCGTACATGGTGTTAGTTATTTATTTCACAGTATCACGTCTTATCTCCGCCACTGGATATAGCTGAAATCTAAGTTTATTATTAGAACAGAGAAAAAGATACTAGAAAAAAAAAATAAAAAACATTATTATGATGAGATTGTACGACCTAACCAAAGCAACTGAGTTGCAGTCGTCCGGCAGTCCCGCCGAGGATAAGCGGAGCCATCAGTCCAGTCGCAAGCGGGACTCCGTGTCCGCGCCCCTAAGCCGGCTTCCCGGTACGCCCTCGAAGAAAGTGTTGGAATTAAAGAGGGAAAGACCTGAAGACCCTAGGGATAAAAGTGAGCATCGGGTCACCGGAGGCAGGGCGGAAGGGCACCGGTCCGCACCGGTTGGTCTTCAGGCCCGTTCATGGCGACGGGGGAGGCGCGGGCGGGTTATGTAACCGCTGCCTTGGGAGTCATCTCCTCAGTTGATGCACGGTCATAGGTCTAGTCCACCCCCTTGATGGGGTGATAGACAATACAAAATGATTAAATGGTAGTTCCGTTCCGGCTCCTTACGATCCGGCTCCTTACTTATGCAAGTCCAGACACGCAAAACTTGATTGAAATATATCTTAGATTTAGAAAAAAAAGAATAAAATGAAAGTAGCAAGTGTAGTATATACGGGTAAGGTTATTAATAATATCAAGTTAAGAGAGAGAAAACAATGATTAAAAAGCAAGAAATAGAGACAAATTTTAGATTTTAAAGAGGCTGTTGAAGGTGGTACCTAAGAAAGCATGATACATAAATACATGAATAAACAGTTTCAGTGCGAAATAATAAAAATCCGGGCAATAATAGTAGTAGAAGTATAATAAAATGGTGACCATGGATTTCAGGAGCAATTACACCTGGATCTTAAACACAATGAAGTTAAATTTAATCATCGACTCTAAGTTCAGGCCATCTCTCAACCCAGATCCTTGTAAATTTCCTCAGGCATTCGAGATTCTCCTTGTTTGACACGAGATCTGCATTCCATGCTGGTCTCGTAGTTACTTTCAGACCTTCCAACATTTCATCTCTTGCATCCGTCAAAATTTCACAGTGCCACAGAGTGTGCTCGGCTGTTTGGTTTGTGTCACCACACGCACAGTTTGGATGGGGAGACAGGGTCAGGCTGTGCAGTCTTCCCCTGAATTCTCCATGACCTGAAAGTATTTGTGTTAAGGATGATCCAATTTGATGAACGCCCCTTCCATTCTGGCTTTAACTGACGGGAAGAAGGAGAAAGTCCATCTGCCCGTATTCGATCTATCCCAACTTTTTTGCCATTCAAAACCATTCAGAACCTCATGGCTGAAAAACCTGAGACAGTTGTTTGTCCAGCCTACTGTAGAGCTGTTCCGGGCCACAGTAAACAAAGTCCGCATAGTCAAAATGATAGCCAACTTCCGTTGAACGGATAGAGCACAAGAAGAAGAAGAAGAAATCGTTGTATCTCCCTTATTATCATGATTAGAAATATGATCAAAACGGTGTTAGCAAGAGAAAACACCAAACTTTCTGTTCAAATCTCAAAGTTAACCGCAAAATAATTCAAATTTACACCTTTACGAAAAGACTTTCCGACCGTAATTTGAAAAAAAAAAATTAAACTTTGGGAATTTTTTATTTATTATTTTTACACGAAGACAAAAAAGTGAGATGATGATAACATTTATATTATATTCCCCTAATAAAATATGTGTGAGTCTTTATTTTTTTTCATTATCCGTAATTATAATTAGAAAAAACGTATGGTGATCCATTTTTAAATAAATTTATGTTTGATAAGATCACCCCAAAAAAAATAACAAAAATTTATTTTCGTTATTTGTTTTTGGGGTGTTATGCCGTGTTGCGCTACCTCCTTCTTTAGCCACACACATCTACCGGATCTGCCGGATCTGCCCTGATTATGGACACTGCAACGATGTCCGAAACGTTGGCTAAAGAAGGAGGTAGCGCAACACGGCATAACACCCCAAAAACAAATAACGAAAATGCTTTTGGCCGTGAAAATCTTAAAACTTATCGAACAAAAATTTATGTTTGCATTAAAAATTTTGATAATAAAAAATTGTTATGTTGAGTATGTTTTCGAATTATAAAATTTTAACGCGTTTTTTATTATCACCAAAATTATAATATAGTTTTGGGATGCGTTCAGAAATACTCCATTTATTGGAATTTTTTTGCTAAGCGGAAATATTTTGAGCTTCAGGTAAAATAAGCCCGAGGCCCGAGGAGTTAAATAATAAGTTATATAAAATGGGTTTATAAATGAAATAAAAACAAAAAATCCACACAATATTCTCACTGTTACTAAAGAGTGTATGATATTTCTATCTCGTCAAATAAAAAAAGACAATATATTTTTTTTTTTCGTCCGTGCATTTCACGTGTTCTGAAATATACAAAATGTAGATACTTCGTGATTGCCGTTTTTTTTTTACTTTGTCTCCATACAGGAGGCCGTGAGAAAATAATTCCCCTCAGGGCCTATGTCATCTTTGGGGATGCTGTGTTTTAACGAAAAGGAAGGAGAGGAAGTCGTGGGAAGGAAAAAGGTATGAGGGGTGGGTAGGAATCTGGGATGCGTGTGCCCAGGAATTACAGACGTATGAATCCATCCCTCCAACTGCGGTGCAAGGCGATGGGTTGAGAGAGTCCGGCTGGAGAGGTCAAAAATCCTCCCTCAACCAGTCTCTCTCGATCCGGCCCGCCACGCAGCAGGTGGGCAGACACATCCGCCGCCAAGACCTGGACAAACCTCACCCCATGAACCAGGGCACCTCTGCTAAGTCACCAAACATAGACCTATGGCAGAGGTGTTGTTTATCCAAAAGTGGTTCCCGGGGCTGCGGTACCCATACCCGCCTCCAAAATTGGATTGTAAAAAAAATATTTTTTCTCAAATAATAAATTTAAAAAGTACTATATTTTATAGTGAACACGGGAACAAGTTAAATTATTATCGATAAAATAGAAAACAGAAAACTTTCACAGTTTTTTGTACACAACAAAACTCACTCAATACATAGTTCAAAACAATACACGTTAGGGGGTAAACATTAATTACGTTAGCAGTTTTTCTTCCAACTTGCCCCCCCCCCCCTCCATTAGTTAGTTAAATTTGGTCCACTTCGTATATTCTTTTCAAGCAACGTGAGATTTTACTGTCCCCCCCCCCCCCACCCCCCCTTTTGAGCTCACGTAATTAATGTTTGCCACCTTACACATGACTTTCCAAAATCATTTCTTCATAGGAAAAAATGTATACACCGGATGCCTTACAATGTATTTGTTTCTGAAATCAACTTATAACATTGTAATTTTAGCACAAAGCTTTTTATGCTCTCAATATTTGTGTTTGCATCCTTAACTACGGGGAAAATTAACAATTTTGATTTCGACTGTCAGGACTGGAAGCAAAATAAAATTGAATTAATGTACAGGATCCGGAGTTGAAAAACGTACAGGTTATTTATGCCGACAAAAGGTTGTAAATATGGGAGTTACAAGGCTGTTATCGTAGATGACAGAACACGGAGCTGTTCCTTCGGGGTTATAGCCTAAAAGGCAATTGGGCTATTGGGCTGAAGGCTATAAGGGGTTTGGCTAAATAAAGCCGGGGTGCGAGGGCGTTCCAAAAGTGCTTTGTATAATTTGTGTTGATTCCGCAAACTAATTGGAAAATTTAACGCAATCAGGAATGAATGCGACATTTTTATTTACCGCGTCATGCAACTGTTATACAGTACGGACAGATTTTGCGATTTTTATCGCACTGCAGGGGTTTCCTACTACAAAGTACGAGTATTATAGATATGTACTAGCTGACCCGACAAACGTTGTTCTGCCATATAAATTATTTCAAGTGAATATTTTAGTTGTTAAATAAAAAAAAAAAAAACGAATGCATTGTAACTGTGTGGGGAAAAGATCTATGACAGAAAGATGAAGGGAGCGCTGTAGACGATGACCGACGGTAAAAACAACTAAAGTAGTAAAATGAAAGAAAGAAAATCAATATAAATTACGAAGAGCAATTGAGTGTGCGATAGTTTTTGTCAGTCCGTCTTTAGCCAACACAAATTATCTCGATGGTTTGCCCACGCGAGAACATGATGCCGAATGAAATATCAAAATGACGCGACCTTTCTCGTGAATGTCTTGCGCATGTGTGGATTAAAGTTCGATGAGGTGGACGTAGCGCCATCTGATATTCAATTTCGTTCTGTTTGAAATTTGAACGACGCTTAAATTTGTTTACACAAAAATACTAAAATCAGGATTAAAAATGGGAGGGTGGCGGTAGGGGGGTTAAAATTTCTAATTATAGGTATTTTTTATGCCAAATAAACAACAAAAAAATTACAAAAAATTGATTTTTTTTCTGGATAGGGATACCCTAATCATCTAGCGATATGAAATATAATTTAAAACCTATTCTCATACCCACCAAATATACATTGAAAATTTCATAAAAATCGGTCAAGCCGTTTCGGAGGAGTGCGTCCACAAATACCGTGACACGAGATTTTTTATATATTATTAGATCTTTTTAAACGAAAAGTTGACAAAATTTGGATTTTTATAAAGCATTTTCACAATCACTATGTGCCTACAATCATTATTATTCAGCCAAAAAGGGATTTTTTTATTTCCTCGTGATTTATTTTTCTTAGTTCTATGATAGTGCAGTGTTTAGCAGTTTTTAAATGCTCCAAAACACTTTCACTTGTGTAGGTTTTATCAATGATTAGTAGATTCTAAATATTCACAATAATAAGGCTACAAGTTAGCCTGGAAGAGAAGAACATTGAATCTGGCGCGGCGTGTGGTGTGGTGCAGAAACGACACCTGCGCCTCTGTCGATCAAGTGTCGCCAGGCCGGATAAACGGCCTCATTCATTGTCACGGGGACCGCCGGTCGCCAATGCTGCGGCGACTCCAGTTCTTCATAACATGTATTTGTTATTTTGTTTTTCTTTTTATCATACAGTGCCTGGTGTGGTCTCCCTCTGTCCATCAGCGACCTCATGAGCTGATTACTCATGACGGTTACTGATTATTTTGTTTATTTTTATTTTTGTATGCTCTCTTATACTAACCGATTGTTTGACTGTCCATGAGGCTCACTGCCTTAGCAGTGAATACCTTCATGGGCTTTAGAATTGTAGAAAATTACCATTACAGTACAGTGGGACAGTGGTGGGTACTTCAACGTCGGTCAAGTGGAGAAGTACTTCCCTGCTGACATCTCGCGGAGTAGTTAGAAAGCTTTCGCAATATTTACAGAAAGCAAGCCAAATCTCTGTTATTTGAAGATAATTTAATATTTTCCGTACATAGTCTTCAGCATCATATTCTTCCCCTTGTCCTTTTCGGGTCAAAGACCCATTGCATCGACAAGGCGCCTCCATTCGTCCCTGTAATGCGCTGTTTGTTCGGCCTCCGTCCATGGCAGTCCCAAACTCTCCTCACACAGTTTTAGGAGTTGTTTCGCCCAACTGTGTCTAGGCCGGCCCACTGGAATTGCACTCAGTATTTTCCTAGGAATTCGTTCATCGGACATTCTCAGCACGTTCCGAAGCCACCTCAGTTACGATTTTTCTATGAAGAGTAACAGTGGTTCGATGTTTAGATCATCTCGGATCGTCGAGTTTCTTATTTGATCCCATTTTGTAACTCCTGCCACTCCTATCAAGTACCTTATTTCGGCGGCTTGGACTTGGACTCTAGTACTTAGTCAAATTATTTTATTGTTAGATAATGAGGCGCTCACGTAAACTAATTTATTTACACTTTTGAATGTAGCTATAATTTTGTGGTTATCCATTATAGATAAATGAAACAATGTTGATTTGTTTGAACCACTTGTAGATTTGTTTAAAGCCTACCGGTTTCAGAACGACCATTCCTTCCTCGGGGCAAACGTATACTGATTTGACAATTACAAAATAGTGGGTGGGAACAATGTATTATTACTAATGATTGTGGTAGGGATGGAGGCATTGCTGGGATTAATGAAGAATCAAAGAACATTTAACCCTTTGGCCACAAACCCCGGCAGCCTGCCGGGTGTGCAACTCAGGTACTTAACCACAAACCCCGGCAGCCTGCCGGGTGTGCAACTCAGTTACTTAACCATAAGCCCTGGCGGGCTAACGGGCTAGAGTAAGTCCGCCAGAAAACGGAAAACAAGCACGACAGTGACATTTTTTAATAAAATTTTAGTGGAATTGTAAATAAAACGTTTCTTATGTTTTTTCCCTGATATTTGTGTTTTAAGTTTTGTATGCAGCCAGCCGCCATTTTATTTCTTCAAAATTGCGAGTGGTTCTAGGCTTTTGGTAGAGACCCTGAACGTCCCTGATTGCTTTGAGGGCTATCATACCAAATTATTTTATTAGTTATCAGTAAATATGTATGTAAAAAATAAATAATATTATTGTTTGATTTATGAATATAATATTTTTTTTGTAACTTTTTGAATAAAAATGTGAAAAAAACCTACAAAAAAGGAGAAGGTTATATTTGAATCCTTATGTACACATATTTTAATGTTAAATTTTTTTTTTTTTTATGATTTTCTTTATCTTAATTCAATTTTTAAAAATTAATTCATTTGAATTAATGTTTCAAAAGTTACAATAGATTTAGTACACCAATGCAGGTTTTCAATTTTTGATACAAAATTAATTCAGTGGTGAAGGCCAATTTTTTAGCTCATTTATTCTGTGGCCAATGGGTTAAGGTGTCTTAATAATAATAATTTTTCTGAGTTCACTGACCATATCATTGAAAATAACCATAGTTTTCAAAAAAATACGGGGATAAATATTTTTCATATTAACCATAAAGGAAAACGCTTAGATAGCTTAGATAACCGTGAAGACTGAAAGTGGCAAGAAAAGTATTGGCCACGAGGGAGTTCACATATATAATCTCCTTCCAGATAACCTAAAAACGGAAAAGAATATAAAAACCTTTATAAAAAAACTATTTAAACTTAAGATGTTGTAACAAAATCAAAAATATTACTACTATACTTTATATACTCTGTATTTAAGTTAAGAAAACGAAATATTATATTTCTTTTAAGTTATTAATAATTTTAAAAAAATATTAAAAAAAACTAAGAAGCCTTGAAAATAAATAAAAAATCCCTTAAACATAATTAATCTATTATCAACAAACAAAAAATATTATCTTACAGCCCAATCATGCATATGTTCCCCCATCCACTCTCCATTAATCCCTATCAACGCCTCCACCCCTACCACAATCTTTAGTAATAATACATTGTTCCCTCCCACTATTTTGTAATCGTCAAATCAGTATACGTTTGCCCTGAGAGAGGAACTGTTTCGAAACTAAGTAACAATGTTTCATTAATTTATTTACATTCTGTGTTACTCTACGTTTTTAATAAATCTTCAAGTTAAATGAAATTTGAATTTTGTAATCATGCTTATTCTAACTATGGCTCTATATAGATTTGGTATCGTTATATGCTTTACTCTGTTATACACTCTTATAGTACAGCATACACCGCTCTTAAAAATTTATAAAATTGTTTAAAAAAAAACATAATCGCGGTAGGTCTACTACGCAATAAGACATTTTTTAAACCTTACAATTTTTTTGGCTGTAGCAAGTTCAACCAGATTTAAGCAGATTGTTTTCAGAAATTCAACATTTTTTACCTTTAATCAGGTATCTCAGACTTTAAAAAGTACGAAAATAATCAATTTTTCGATTGAGTTCTCATAGACGAAAACAAAAGAAAACTGCGACAAGATAAGCAATATTTGGAAACATTTAAGATGGAAAATCTGGGAGTGGATTCCGCAGAAAATGCTCGGGAGCATTAGGGCACTTGATGTACTAGTATCACCAGAAATTACGTAGATTATGTGGATCCATTGGATTGCAAAGATAAGATGAACTCTTAACAATCATTTTTATTTTTATTATGTGCAACGTAAAGATAATTGTCCGAAGATAAAAGTAATCAAGCCTAACTCTTTGTACATAAACAATATTCAATGGCATCATGATCAAATATTTTCTCGATCTTAGATGTCGTTTTAATAGTTTTTTTCTTGGTCGTTTATCCCATAAGTTTCTACCTTTTCACACTTCCCAGCCCCCGACATCTGTAACGGTAGTTGTAGTTTGTTTAATGTACGTGAAAAATGCTCTGTTAAAGTTAGTTTAGACGTAGTATAAGTGAATAACGCACAAGAGTCAGAAATGTCCTCAACCATCAGGGACCAGTGGGACTATGGCATCCCCAATTGGAGAATATTGTTAGGTTGAAATTATTGGACAGAAAAGAAGGCGGGAAGATGAAAGGGGGGAAGTACCTTTCCAATCAAATCTGATCACCAAATATGTACTAAATGGTGGTCTTTCACCATGGCGATGCTAAAATTATCTACCACTCTGGAATGTGCTACAAACATTATTTTAGTATTAATTAATCAAATACAAATTACTTTTTTTTGTTATTTGTTTTTGGAGTGTTACCTCCTCCTTTACCCAACGTGATGTGTGTCAAATTACTTCAATAATCAGACAAATTACTGTACACGCCGGGAATTGCCACTGAACTACGGAGTTCGTTATTCATATGTCCGTGGTTTTAAGCATTTTTAGTATTATGAATCACCCGCAAATTACCACCCAGCAAAGTATGTGATTTCAGTTTAACAAACAATATCACCACATAAGATATCAAAAGAATCAAAGATGCAAAACAACTCCTAAGCACGAAAAGGCTTTTTTGGAACGACACAATATAGGTTTCGGTTTGAAAATATTACAAGTGTGCAGTTCACACGCGGTAGAAGTGAAACTTTCAAAGAATTAAAGTAGACAAGAGTAGTGCGGATAAAAAGCACCGTAAAAAGAGGATGCCGATTATTCTATCTTATTCTCTTGCAGGTTAAATTCTAAAGATGTATGTGTTTGTCTCTTTTTAAGAAGTTTTCACGTCAAAAACACCTTAGTAAACCATTGAAAAATGATAATTGATCAACTAAGCAGCGCCGCTAAGTAATTAAATTATTTATTTGCTATTGTGCATTACAGTATTATCGAATACCAGGGTTTTTCAATTGATTCTTAAAGTTTTCAAAGCCAATTTCTGACCGCAAACCTAGTAAAGAGCTGGGTAGTGACATCTCACAATTTAATGTCAATGACGCCACCTATCGCTGGCGCTGGGTGTCGATACGGCGCGGCGAGCTGTCAAGCGAGGGAACTGTCACTTTACCATTTTATCCGCTTCCTGCTTATCTGATGCAAAAAGCGCCATCAAATCCGCTCGACTTCCCGCCGAACCAATGACCCACCCTCCCCGTCCCTGCTCCTCGTAAAACGGTCGCAGATAACTTTATGCACATTATTAGAATACCTCCGTGGAGAAGTATCGTAAACCCCTAGAGATTTTAGCAAAGACGAAACAGGAGTCATTCTTAACAACATTTCTGGAAGACCGAGGCATTGTTATGAAATTATGGTCGTACAACCATGGCGTGTTGTAGAAATATACTTGTAGGTACGTTAATCAAGCAGAGGTACAAACTGCTAACCTGAAGAACTTCGTACCGCCTCAGAATCAATGTTGTCTTAACTTATTAGCTGAATTAAATTTAAATTAAGTAAAAAATTACACAATGAAGCAATTATCGATGCGCAACTGTTCGTGTTTTGTTTTTGTCGGTATAAGGGATGGCGTTGTGTACGGATTTATATTTGTTGTGATTTTCTTACTTTTTCACTTACGGGAATTGTGGTTCATTTTCTTTATACGTGTGAAGGAGATTTATTAAAATTATGGTATTTTTCTTTTGGAGGAGTGCAGACATACATTTACCGTTTATCTCATTTTGGAATATTGACATTTAGTGTGTAAGAAAGAGGGGCAGCATTATATGTTGAAGAACGAAAGCAAAAATATCAGCACATTCATATTTGACGTTATTGAATTTTTGGAATTCACTCACTATTCAGTATAATATTTATCACACTATTGCTGCAGCTCTTTCAAAAGATGAGAGTTCGTTCCAAACAAAATGTATGAGTAAAAGATTTTACTTCATCTTTTTTATTGTGAATTTTCCGATGTTTTAATAGCTATTCTGCTATTCGGGGTGGAGACAAATCTAATAAATCAAAGATCACAAAAATCGGTCCAGCCGTTCTGGATTTATGAATGATGCAACTAACCCTACTTTATTTTTTTTATATTAAGATGAGATGCTTCCAAATATGGATAATTCAGTACTTTAGGTACCATCAAAAACCCATAGAAAAGTTATTATATCTCCAACTTCTCACATTTTCCATTCATTTTGAAGGCAGCGTGCTATACTAGTGCCTCCTAGCGGTACGAGTTGTGAGGTTTGGTTTACTATCATACATTTTAACGCATTTTAAACGTCATTATGCCACGCTACTCTATTGTCTCTAGCGGCTGGAGTTGCCATCCAATACAAAATAAATGCTGTCAATATTTTACTGGAGTTGATCGCATTGTAACTGTAATAATGTTAAAGTGTGTTGTGCACTCATTTTTTACGACTTTATGTCCGGGTTAAATCTTCCCCACAGGAAAAACTAAACCCTTCCACACACTTTTCCACAAATGATCATCTAGTCAAGCCACGCTATGCAAGTGTACAATACAAGTAATAAATACAAAATAATACAAGAACAACGTGTCAACCTACCAGAGACCAAATGAGAAAATAATTCACCGACTTCAGATATTTTCATATCAGAGGGTTCGGCTCAGTAGAACTCCAACTGCACCGATAAATCCTACTGATCCCTCAATATAAATATTTAAAAATCTTCCGTAATCCTACGTGTAATATAAATGACTGATTTTTGCATTTTTATACATATATTCTTTGACAAATCTATGTAATCTATCATTATGATTTGTATTTATATGCCTCTATTAAAAATTAGGACAATTCCACCGTTCATCACACATTAACGTTAAACGCTCTATTAATAAACTTGTTTTAAATTTTACCTAAGTGATAAACAACTATTAATGCATGGTAATTGGTTGTTTATTGGATTCAAAATATAGCGATTTTTCAATACCCCAAGGTACAGTTTTGGGACCATTGTTATTTATTATATATGTCAATGATATATTCAATATTTCTAAATATGGAGACATTGTCTCCTACGCTGACGACACAGTCCTACTACTAAAAGCAAACACCTGGTCTGAATTAAACAAAATGGCAAATACAGATATCAATGCACTAAAATTATGGTTTGATAAAAACCTGTTCACTTTAAATTCTAAAAAAAACTATTATTTGCCATTTTTCATTAAAAAACAAGAAACACCTAAAGAAATAAACTTAATAATCCACTCTGTGACAAATACAGAAAACCACAAATGTAATATATCATGTTCAAAAATAGAAAGCAAAACTGATATTAAGTACCTGGGCATAACAATAGACCAGCGTTTAAAATGGTCTCCACACATAAATATTCTGAACAACAGAATAAGGAAACTAACATATATATTTAGATGTTTAAGAGATATTTTAAACGAAAAATTACTTAGAAGCACATACTTCGCTTTCTGTCAATCAATTATACAATACGGCATTATAGGATGGGGCGGTACATATACAAATCAAACACAAACAATTTACATATCACAAAAACTAATAATAAAAACAATTTTAAAAAAACCCTACTCATATTCGTCAGAACTTTTATTCAAACAATTTAAAGTCGGAAAATTAAGTGCATTATACTTTTATCATGCAACATTACAAATTTATAAAGATAATATTAAAAATCAAGTTGCACCATTTAAAAATAACAGAAGTCTTAGACAAACATCAATACTTCCCACTCCAAAATGTAAAAAAAAAATTGGACAATTGAGTCATAAATATGTCGGAGCAAAATTTTTTAATTCATTACCAGAAAAAATTAGAAACATGAATACCAATATAAAAAAATTTAAAACTCACCTTAAAAATTACACTGAAAACTTCGTTTAAATGGTAAGTTAAATGTGATATAAATAAACTGAATGATATAAAAAAAGCAAAACAATAACACCCCCCCATACACACAAGCCTTGCTTTATTATGGGGGTACATACACATCAGTTGTGTAAAACTAAAAACATTAATGAGGGAGTAAGTTTTTTTCTATTTTTTGAAAAACAGGCAAACGTTCCCGGGTAACAAACCCTGTGAACACCCTAACATTATTAGAATTCTCCCTGCTCCCGTCGTAGTAATCTGAACTAACCAACTAACCATCACGCCGTTTCCCCGCAGGGGGTAGGCAGAGAGGACGGACCGCCAAACAATTCGGTCTTGGCACACACTCCTTGCCTCGTTCACATTCATACATAGTCTCATACACGCTCTTATACTATTCTGACTCTTGACAAGTATCTGATTCACTTGGTCGTGCCATGTCATACATTCTCCTTACACTCCTTTCCTCGTTCTTTCGCTTTACATGCCCAAACCATCGGGGCGTTCCTTTCTTGATCTTACTCCTTACGCTTACATCAGCCTTGCATTGTTTGCGGATCTCCATGTTTCTCAAACGATTTACGATTTATTTATTTATTTAATCTTTCAAAAACATTACAAAATTAAAATTATTAATGTGTTTTTAAAATACAATTGTAACAGTATTACATTAAACATAAATGGTAGAATGGTAGGCTAAAAACTACACAAGCATTAATAGAGCTTGCCTTTTAAAAGCAGCTTTACTAACGCTAAATATGTCGATATCCGAATTAATTCTATTCAACAGCAAGATTGCTCTCATTACGATCTTACATGGTTTTACCACACGCACGCCTCAGGTATTTCATTTCTAAATGCACAATAATGGAGGACCAGACATGCACGGGTTGAACCCGTGACGTAAGGATGAGAATCTAACGTTTTCGACCACTATTTGGCCATAAACCGGCAAAAAATAATATATTGTTTGTTTTAAATCAATATTTCCTATTTCTTAGATGTAAGTGACTAACTTTAAGCCTTCGACGTTAAGTCACTTACTAGTAAGTTGCTATCCATAAGTCTTGGTTATTGTAAGTCACTTGTTATTAATCTTAGTTGTACGCCACTCTTAGGTAATAAATCTTAAATTATTAGTTGTTTTGCTAATTGCTAATGCTCCACACAGGATTCATTTTTGGGGATGCTGTTTAGGTGGCCTTTTTATGGAAAGGAAAGAGATGAAGTTCTATGAAGGAAAAATATGTGAGAAATGGATAGGAATCTGGGGGTCAGTGTGACCAGGGGTCACGGACGTATGAATCCATTCCTCCCACGGCGGTGCAAAGCGATGTCCGGCTGGAGAGGTCAAAAGTACTCCCTCAATCTATCTCTCCTCAGTAGATGGGCAGATGCGTCCGCCGCCAAGACCTAAATAAACCTCACTACAACACGAAACCCATCGAACCATTTGGGGTGTCCTACGGGAGGGTTGTTCGTTATCCAATAAATGGTTCCCGGGCTGTGGTACCCACACCCACCTCCCAAATTGAAAACGCTTGAATACTTTAATATCTTTTGGATTAATGAAAAAGCTACCAAAACTTTGGATTTGAATTTAAATTCTCCGCGATTCTAGAATACCATCCAAAAGGTTTAGGATGTGACTTATTCGTTCCAAATCGTCTTACTCACTGCCACATCAAAAAATTAAAAGTGTTTAAAAAAGTGAACACGATTTAGGTCGGTTCAGTTCAGAATAAGGGCGAGATGCCTAGCGTCCTCCCCCTCCTCCTAATAGGCAGCCCGCCAATATAAAACGCCGAATGCCCGTTTAAAAGGTATAAAATGTTAAGCAGTAACAGCAAGGGTAGTAAAAGCGTGTTGGAAATGCGAGAAAAAATCGACTTTATTAGATCTGGCCGACAACAAGCAAAAAGCGAGGTGTAATAAAACCGGGGGCGCTAATAAAGGAGTTATGATGGTTCTCTAATGCTCCCTGCTTAGTTCAACGGGATGAAAATATCTTCAAAGTATCTACTCTTTAGCGTTTCTTAATTTTATGGCCCCACTAAAAAGTTGACGAATGTTTTTGACGGTGTAATAATTTTTTTCCCGGTGATTGAGTTTTTTTTTTCTCGTTACGTTACACCAGATAAGGCATGTTGAAATTTGCTAACCTTTACACTTGCTTTTATTGAAAACTTATACGATACAAACACAAATTTGTTAAACCATTTTAAATACCACTACGTTTCAGAAGTGCCCTTCCTTCAAATTAGCAGAATAAAAACCATTAATAAGTTTTACATTATTTTAAACATTAGAATATTTTTGAAATAAAACTTCATTACGCACGCTTGGCTTGGGGAGTAAGCTGGCGAATGCGTGACGAGAGCGTTACGAAAAGCGAGACGAACGGTAGTTGAGAGGGAGTAGGGGAGATTCGTATATTACTGTAGGGGCAAGAGAGAGAGGTGCGAGCACACATTTTCTTTCTCTCGTAGCCAGTCACGTTACACAGTGCAGGCCTATTGTCTGTATCACACTGTAGGAGCAAGAGAAAGCAGAACGCACAAACATTTTTTTCTCCCTTCCTATCATTTATTTATTTATTTGTTTATTAAGACATACACAGAATTATAATACAGTTTATAAGGTATGTTAAATTAAATTATTATATGGTTATATACCTATTACGTAAGTCCATAGAATGTTATTTGGAAATTACGCCTGAGATATGAGCCGGTCTTAAAACTTAATTATTGAATGAATGAAGTAATAATAATAAAAAGGAAGAAAAAGGGGGGGGGGGAGATAAGTAGACATTTTAAAATCAAAATCATTATATGCTCACTAATTGTAATTGACTGATTAAAGTTTAATGAAAAGTTAAGTGTAAGTAATTTTAAAACAATTATATCACGTCAAGAAATTTAATAAATTAGTTTTGTATGTTTGCAAAGAATCATGAAAAATTTCTGTAGTAATTTTTCATAGTGGGTATAAGTTATGATTGCGCGAGTAATTGGTGAGTTACTCGCTGCATTAGGTTATTGGATTCTATATGAAAAAGAGAACTGGTACGCCTCATTGGGACATTTATTTATTTATTTATTTCGAAACATACGGCACAACATGTGCCATTGACATAATTATATTTATATATATTATAATACAATAACATAAGAAAGTGACATAAATGTAAAGCTAAATATAAAAACAAAGGGTAAAAGAAAGGAGATAAGGTAATGAGTAGTAAATAGAATTATGATGTATAAAATGAAAGTATAAAGTAAAAGTCTAAACTATAAAATATAAAGTATAATGTAAAAGTAAAAAGTTAAGATAAAAGTTGAAAGGCAGGAAATAATATAAACTATAAGTTACCTTTGTAAATAATATAAAGTACAAAAGTTATAAATATAAAAAAAGTATGACAAGTAAACAGTAAGAAATGCTCTTAGGAGCCAAATATTGAAGATAACCAAAATTTAAAAAAAAATATATAATAAATAAAAGGAAGGTATTACGGAGTATACAAAGCGATATGAAAAATAGGTACCTATGATATGTTTCTAAGCCATAGGTATTAGAGTGCATACTGGTAGGACATAATATTATGGTTACATGATTATACTTATTATTTATTATGTAGTACTAGCAGATAAATTTTGTCTAATGCATCTTTTGTATGATGACAGACTTTCGGCATGATCGATATGAGCAAATTCATTACCTAAAGTGTGTAAACGATGTATTATTGAATTTTGTTCTGCATTACTGAGAGTGTTGTTGCAATAATAAGGTGTTTTGAGTCGAGTTGTTCTACTAGGTACATGATAATTTATTAACGATACCAATTCAGGGGAGTCAAACCAGTTATTGTTTATTTTAAATAAAAAAATAAGATCATTGAGTATTCTTCTATCTTTTAACGATAAGAGTCGCATTTTTTGTAATAGAGAATCATAGTTTATGTCATCCGCGGGAATTCCTAATTTGAAATTAATTGATCGGAGAAATTTGCGTTGGATTTTTTCAATGGAGTTTGCGTGGCTTTTGTAGAGAGGGTTCCATATTGGGGAATTATATTCCAAATGACTCCTAACCAGAGTTGTATATAGTAATTTAAATGTATGAATGTTTTTGAAATCTTTACATAGTCTTAGAATGAAACCCAGCATTTTCATAGCTTTATTAGTAATGATATCAATGTGGTTGATAAATAGTAGTTTAGTGTCGAAGGTTATTCCGAGGTCCCTTATTACAGGTACTGACATTAAACTGTGATTGTTAAGTGAATAACTGTATTTGATGGGGTTTTTTATTCTAAAGAAACTCATGATTTGACATTTTTTAATGTTAAGTGTAAGTTTGTTAATGGTACACCATTCTGCGAATTTTACAAAATTGAATTGAAGGGACAAGCAGTCGTATATATTTTTAATGATTTTATAAATTTTCATGTCATCAGCAAATAATAATATGTTAACATCAGAGAATATGGAAGTGACATCGTTTATAAATAGTATAAACAATATTGGACCAAGGTGCGAACCCTGAGGCACACCACTAGTTGCTTCAAATTCGTAAGACAAGTGTTCTTTAATAGAGACAGTTAGTACACGTTTTGATAAATAATTCCTAATCCAGCATAATAATTTACCACTTATTCCTAGTTTAGACAATTTATTTATAAGAATTTTAATGCAAACCTTATCAAAGGCTTTACTAAAATCCGTATAAATTGAGTCAACTTGTTCTCTATTAGCAAGAGCACCTGAGATAAAATTTTCGTACAGTGTAAGGTTAGTTAAAGTAGATCGTCCAGAGATAAAACCATGTTGAAATGATGAGATATTAAATTTTATGCAAGAACATATTTTTTGAAGAATTAACTTTTCAAAAATTTTTGGTATCGACGATTGTATGCATATTGGTCTGTAATTTTCAACTAAAGACTTGTCTCCGCTTTTAAATATTGGAGTGAGAAAGCTATTTTTCCATATTTGCGGGAACTTGCCTGATAAAAGTGATTGATTAAATAGTAGGTACAGTGGGTAAGAGACACTAGCCCCGCAGTTTTTGAGAAATACGGGGGGAATTTTATCTGGCCCTGAGCAAGATTTAGGTTCCAGTAGTTTGATACATACTGCAATTTCTTTAACCTCAATATGTATCTGAGATAGTTGTAAATTTATATCTGACTCGAAGTTTGGAATGTCATCATCAGGGATATCGGTTTCATACACATCCTTAAAAAAGTCTGCAAACAAATTGACAATTTCATTGATTTTACAGGAAGTTTTCAGTTTGTAGTGCATAGTTTCAGGTATGCCAAGGTTATTATTATTTTGGGATTTACAATAGTTAAAAAAATGTTTTACATTGTTAACAATCGAAAATTCAACATTCTTAATATAATTATTATAACAAATGTTTGATAATTTATTACAATCTTTTCGAAACTTGCTGAAAATTGTAAAATCAGAAAGACTTTTTGTTTCTTTGTATATTTTATGGGCTTTTTTCTTCTCAATTACTATGTTAATGAGGTCCTTGCTAAACCAGCTAGGGAAATTTGAAGATAATTTATAACTAATCGGAACAAATTTTTCTATGGCTTTATAAAGGTGATCATAAAAGACTTTAATATTTTCATCAAGGTTTCCTCCTTCTAATATAGACCAGTCAGTGTTGTGTAGATAATCGCGTATTGCAACATAATTGGCTTTATTAAAGTTGAGAAATTGAGTCTGGTTTTTAATTTGGCATTTTATAGGGTTACATAGTACAGTAATGTCTAGAGGTGGGTGATGCAAATCAGGGGTAAGAACTGAGTCGAGTGACTTACCAACCGCAGTTGCCATGTCGGTACAAAGAACAAGATCTAGTAATCTATTATTATCATTTTTTACATTGTTTAATTGAACTAGGTTAAGGAAATCGCAAAATTCAACTATTTCTTTTTCTGTTTCAGATAAGCTTGAGTTTTGTGATACTGTAGAATTGTCACGGGTGCCCCAATTAATTTTTGGTAAATTGTAGTCACCGATGATAGTGATTTTACTGTTTGGAAATTTGTACGACAGTTGTTCAATATCCTCAAAATGACTCTTGTACACACTTATATCCGATGAAGGTGGAATATAAACACTGCCTATGATATTTTTTTGATTTTTACCGTTTAGTAAGATGTAAACTTGCTCCACATTACAATTTTTGGTTTTCAGAAGTTTTGAAGGATGTGCCTTGTTGACAGCTATCATGACACCACCGCCTCTAGATTTAGAGCTGGTATGTTGACTTCTGTCAGACCGGTAAATATGATGGTGGGGTAGACCAAGCTCAGCAGAGTTAATTGATGGTTCCAGCCAGGTTTCCGTTAGAATGAGAATATCATGTTGCAGTGTCGGGGCATGTATTTTGAATTCCTTAAGTTTAGTTTTCATGCCTCTGACATTTTGATAATAGCACTTCAATTTGTTTTGGTTGTGTCGTTTTTTGGAATAGTTGTAACAATAGTTGGTTTGGAGTTTATGTACTTTATAGTAAGGTTTGGTTCACCATTCTCTTGACGGTACAATAATTGCTTTCTCAGCTCCACCAATTGGTTACGTTGGAGGATAGTTAAGTCATTACTGGCCTTGATGCCGTCTTTAAATTTTATGCTATTACGTAGGAGAGTTCTCGGTGCGATATTGTCAAAAAATTCCACTTTAATTGGACGATTTTTGTTAGCAATTTTTTTGGCACCCAGTCGGAATATTTTGACGTTGATTAGATTTAATGACGGGTCGATGGTTTTTATAGCCGAAGAAATTTTCTCTCTATCTTCAGTAATGATGACAGCCTTTTCATCTGACAAGCTCTCAGGAACGTTATACAATATGACGTTTTTGGATCTGATTGCCCTCTCTTCCATCTCGGTAACAATATCACACATGTTTATGTCCTTCGGATTAGTCCCGATTGGCGTCATGAGTTGCGTATTATTTTTCATTGAATTCAATTCGCCTTGCATTACTCCAAAATCAACTACCAATTCACCAATGGTAGCCATTAGTTCGGTAGTTTTTGGTATTATTTTTACGATATTTTCTTTCGAAAATTTATTGTTTGGATCATGAACAATTGAGATCAATCCACTGATTATGGCATTTACTTTGGTAATGTACTGTGAAGCTTTGTCACTTAGAGCCATTTTTAAAAAATATATATATTTTTCTTTTTACTTCGATTAAAACAGTTGTATACCCCTGGATTTTTGGTAAGGCGTGTAAGTACTGTCGCCGGCTGCGGTGTAGGTGCGGGGGGGCTTATAAGAACTGTCACTTGATTGCACTAATCGTTCTTTTATACACTTTAAATGCACTATATACTGTTCTGATGATTCGTATACTTTAAGCCAGTATTAATTTAATATAATTTAGTGAAACACTTTGATTTTAATACTTTTTGCGATTGCTTAAGATGATTTTATTGGGATAAAAATAATGCGTGTACACTCTTCGTATTGTTATTGTTGTATTAAAATTATTGTTATTGTTATTTAAACCAATAGTGGATAGCAATTCAGGACTATCTATTTTATTATTTAGCAGGTTATACAGAAACAGCAGTTCTGATAATGTGCGTCTTTTTTGTAAACTTAACATGTTATTTGTAGTTTTGTTGTATTTCTTGAATAAATATTTAGAGAATTTATTCTGCATAGTTTCTACTATATCTATGTACACCTTATATTGAGGATTCCATACCGGGGACACATACTATAGTGGAGTTCTGACCAATGAACAAAACAACATTTCAAGAGTCTTAGCACTTTTGAAAACTTTACATATTCTTAATAGGAAACCTAGCATCTTGTAGGATTTTAATATTATGTGTTCGATATGCTTATCAAAAATTAATTTATTGTCTAAATAAACACCTAGATCTTTACATGTAGACGTAGATTGTAAAGGTTTATTATTCAAGTTGTAAGAATGGATGATTTTATTTTTATTTCTAGTAAATGTAATTGAGTGACACTTAGAAATGTTTAAGGACAGTAAATTTGATTCACAATACGTGCCCAAATGATCAAGATCGCTTTGTAATTCTATACAATCAGATAACGACTGTACAGGTTTAAAAAAATTTCATATCATCCGCATATAACGCAAAGTAACTATTTTGAAAGCAAACATAGATGTCATGTATGTAAATATTAAATAAGAGTGGTCCGAGATGCAACCCCTGGGGCACACCCGAGACGATTTCCGTTAAACAGGATGCGAAACCGTTGACAACCGTGATTTGGTGCCGATTACTGACATATGATGCGATCCATCTATAGAGATCACCGTGAATTCCGAGACTAAATAACTTCTGTAAAAGAAAATAGTGATTAACACGGTCGAATCTTTGGAATAATCAATATAGATGGCATCTACCTGGCATCGCATATCCATTTGAGCATGAAGAAAATGTATAAAAGACACAAGATTCGAGGTTGTGGAGCGATTTCTCATAAAGCCAGGTTGATTAGTTAAGAGTGAAGGTGAGATGGTAGAATGTAATTGATCGTAAACAATTTTTTCCAAAACATTTCTTAGAATGGGTATTTGGATATAGGTCGATAGTTGGAGACATCATTTTTACTACCATTTTTAAAGATTGCGGTAATCAAGGCTGTTTTCCACTTGTCAGGAAATGTTTCTTCAGATAGCGATAGTTTGAAAATGGCAAAAATGGGGGGTGTCAGTTGTTTAGTACAATAATTTATAAAGATTCCTGGAAGTTGGTCGATCCCCGGTCCCTTTTTGATATCGATGGACTTAAGGTATTTGAAAGTTATGTCTTCATTGATCTCGATTAAGCTAGTAACGCTATTTGAATTAAAATAGTCACTGGAATTGCTTGTATGAGCAGGTTCAACATTCGAAAATACAGAACCAAAATACTCGGAAAATAAATTGGCTACTCCTTTACTGTCATTAGCAGTTTTTTCACCATAAATCATATGAATGGGGATGGTAGGAGATTTTCTTTGAGAATTGACAGAGGACCATATTTTTCTAACATTATGCTGTATGTCGGATTCTAACGTAGAAATGTAGGTTTTGTAAGCCGCTGAAGCGACCGTTTTTTGTCTTTTGCGAAGCAAAGAAAATGACAGATAATCAAGAGGGTTCCGGTGATGCTTCCATGCTCTAAATAATTTTAATTTTTCATTAGTTATTTTTATTAAGGCTGCCGTGTACCATAGTGGATATTTTCCAGATTTCACAACTTTCTTGGGAATAAACGCATCGACAATTTGTTCAATTATAACCTAAAATGAATGTAACTTTGTATTTACATCCGGTGCATTTATAACGGTAGACCAGTTGGTCTCATTCAGTTTCTCATTAATCTCGGTGTAATCTGCTTTATGGAATAATTTTATTGTTCGAGGAGTTGAGAGGGTTTCATTAGTGGATGGAAATTCTAGCTCTATAACCAATGATTTATGATGAGCATCCTCTTTAACTAAAGGGTGATCGGCAAGCGACACCTTAGCTGAAGTGTTACAGAAAACGAGGTCTAAAATTCGTCCATAGTTATTAGGTAAATTGTTAAATTGGGTTAAATTTGCAAAATATAAGCAGTTAAGTAACGTGAGTTAACATTGGTCTCAGTTAGTTGACATTTGTTGATTATTCCTTTTAAAATTTGGCATGTTATAGTCGCCTATGATTAGAAACTGGTCATTGGGAAAACGGATTGTTAAGTCAGAAATAGTATTTGTATGACTGGTAAATAATGCTTATCTCTCTGAAGACGTTAATTTTGGATCGACACTAGGTAAGTACACGCAGCACATATGGATGTTATAACAATGATGATTTGATTTTGATGTATTGACAGTTATCCAAATATCTTCAGCGTCTGAATTCCAAGAGCGGGGGGTAACAAAAAATCTTTTTTTAATACCTATGATTACGCCTCCACCAGTTGATTTACCAGTTTCATGCATATCTCTATCATTTCTGTAAACAGAATAGCGGTTATCAAATAATTCCTCATTTATGATGCTATCAACCAACCAACTTTCGGTAATGAAAATCAAGTCATAATTATTGAGCAGCACATTCTGATGAAATTCCAACGTTTTTGAGCGCAAACCTCTTGTATTTTGATAAAAAATTATTAAAGAATCAAGCATTGAGAAGTATTGTTAATTACTTATATAACCTTGTTTTCTTTAAAATATTTTTGAAGAACATCATATTCATGAATTATGTTCATAGTCATAAGCCCACTGGGCAGAGCAAAACATACGACTATCAATTAAAATGCGTGAGTACATTATAGAATGCATTAGTGAGCAATGTGCAGGTTGGGTTAATGTAAAAAGGGTGATATTTATAAAATTAATTAAGTGATTTTGCATTAGTGAGCAATGAGCAGGTTGGGTTAGTGTAAAAAAGGTGATATTTATAAAATTAAGAAAAAATTCAGGAAAAAAATAGTGGTTACAGGATAGATGATTTAACATGGTAATGGTGGTAATATAAGGTTTTTTAGCTGCGATTCGCATGAGACATGTATGGGAGGTGAAGTGACGTTCTATACAGGGTGTTAAGGGACGTACTTGACTAACTTTAACCAGTGATTCCTGACATTATTTGGAGTAAAAAATGTAAATGAAATTTTGGTCTCCGGTGACAATTTTGATGTTTTTTTTTTTTTTTTTTCTACAAAAACATAAAAAAATGGTAGTTATTGAACAGTTGGAGGCGGGGTAAGGGGTTCGTCGGACACCCGGCTGAGTGACCAGTGATGACATGAGAAAGAAATTTTTTTTTGTTTGATTTTGAAGAAAAAATTTTTGAAAAAAAAAAAGTCGTCAAAAAAAGTCACCGGAGACCAAAATTTCATTTACATTTTTTACTCCAAATAATGTCAGGAATCACTGGTTAAAGTAAGTCAAGTACGTCCCTTAACACCCTGTATATACTTTCTACATATACTTAGATGTAGCAAATGTTTTCTTCAGTTGTGTGGTCACTCGTTTTTATTATGTTTATTAGAAGATTAATATTAATAAATCGAAATGAAACATGAAACAGAACAAGACACAGAAAATCAAAAGGTAACTGTATCATCTGGGAATTAAAACTAGAATTTATTTTAATACGATTTTAGATTTTCACGGCCAAAAATATTTTTGTTATTAGTTTTTGGGGTATTATGCCGTGTTACGCTACCTCCTTCTTTAGCCAACGTTTCGGACAGCGTTGCAGTGTCCATCATCAGGGCAGATGTGTAATAATTAGGGGTGATGTTTGTACTTATCTACTTAGGAGCGATACCGTGTCGCCAGCTCCACTCATCTACGAGCTGGCGCTACAATATACTTCAACATGTTTTTTTGCGTTTAGCCTTGATGTAACCGCCAATTACCGGATACCAAGAACTATTGAGTTAAGCTCCGTCGTCTCTATTAATATTTATAGGATTTTTGTGAATTTCAATAGCCTCCGTAATCAGGCGTGCTCTATAAGCTTTGGGTCTTCCCAGGACTTCAGGAACAAATCCAAAGTAATGGCCGGTTTCAATTAAGTGCTCGGCGATTGCCAATTTGTCAGGGTGGCCAAGTTTACACGCTCGAAAGTGTTCCGATATCCTTTTGGAGATCGTGCGCTCTGTTTGGCCCACATAGACCTTATCACATCCGGAACAGCTGAGTTTATATACTCCATCTGTTTCCAGAGGAAACTTGGTCTTTGCAGGCCTCAAAAAGTCTCGTAATTTTGTCGTGGTTCCGAAGACAGTCTTGATGCTTTCTTTTTTTAATAGTCTGGCAATTCTGTCTGTCACATTGCGAACTTTTGCTTAACGCGCAACGCTCTAAATACTTAGTTATTGAGACCTGATTATTTTCATTCCGAATTAATTGAGGATAACATTGGTAATTTTTTGCGATTCATGTTTAGTTTAGATTTGTTAATGTTATCTTCTTCATATTACAATTAAATATTATGAACATTGAAGTATATGACCCTTAAAAATCATTCCATTAAGCTGCCGCTACCCGAATTTCTACCGATTTCTTACATATCTCCCATCCCATAATCACGTTAAGTTTTAAAGCTCTTAAAAAAATATTTGTTATTCTTGAAGATAATATCTAGACATTCCCCGCGCCGAAACGCAAATTATATAAAATTCCATCGATAGAAAAAAATCCCAAAGTATTCTCCAAAAACTATTATAAACACGTCGATTATTTTACGAGTTTTATGTACGAAAAAACTCACAATGTTTCTTTAAATGCTGTTTAAGACAACCCTCCGCGAGATTTTTGCTTAATTTTAAACGAGTCGTGTTTTATTTAACATTTTCACAATTTTCGCATCGATTTTGTCGCTTTAAATCTACTGCGCTCCTCTAACATTCGTAATTTCATATATCTCCATCTTCTTTTTTTTGAGCCCGGTTGCGGCGCCTTAAATTAATTTTACTCGTATTATTAATTTTCTTGTTTAGAATATTTTAAGTTTTGATTTCCAGATGAAGGAAGGGACATTTTTGATACCGGTAAAGCAATGTATTCAAATTAAATGATTTTGAACAAATTTATGTGTTTATATTGAAAGAAATAAGGCAAGTTACAAAGTAAATGCTTGATCGAATACTAAAACTTATATTATTTGCTTTATCTTCTGGTGCTCTCTCCTACCGTAGGTTGGCTATCATCAAGACATTCTTCAGCCGGCAGACCCCTAGATCTAGAACTGCATTCAGACCAGTCACGAAAAATTTAAACCGTGAGATTCGATGTCTTCCCCTTCCACGTCTTCAATGAGTCTTTTTTGGGATTGCTTATTGGTTATAGTTTATTTATTTATTTTTTCTTAGTATATTTACATTACATAGGTTTAATATATTGTTCTCCACACTAGCAGCCTTACTAAAAAACCCCGTGAAAAATTTATTCAATTGATGAACGGCCGCGGATGTGAAAACATTACTAATTAAAAAAATTGTTCATGGAAAGATATATACATAGTTTACACAGCCTGAGGGGGTAGTTTAACAGCTGTATATACAGTTAATAAAAATAATTCATCATCGGATTTCGGAATTTTTTCAATGTATTTTGAATGTTCTATATATTTCTTATTTTTGACGATGTCATAAAAAATTACCATAATAGAAACTAGAGAAAATTATCTTTTAAATTTTTGTATTTGAAACATACTTTAGCATTTAAAAATCGACGTATTTTAAGCTTCAAAAACGAAAAATATTTGAAAAAAAAGCTTTCCACAAATACTTTTAATCAAAACATAGAAAAAATTTTATAATTTTATAAATTTAAAAAAAAAACTGTAACTTCACTTTTTCGCATTCCATTCAATAATTATTTTTTTTTAAATGTTAAAGTTTGCTTTTCATATCTAAAAATTAACGACAAAAAAACTTATATTTTATGCATTGCATGCACATCTTTAAGTGTCAATTTCTTTGATACGTTTACCGACATGTATGTATTAGATACTTACGTTATAATAAAACATAACTTTGAAGAAGTTCTTGCAAAATAAAAAGCGTAAAATGAAGTTTGAATAAAAATATAACCTAAAAACCATTTTCTGACACTTCAATTTACAAAATACGATTATCGTAATTTAACTTGAATAAAACTGACGAAAACTACCACAAATAAGTTATAAATACATTAAATACAGGAATATAATAAGAAAATGACCGTTTTATGTAACAAAAATGCTATTCTTAATTAATTAAAAAAGATAAATATCCACACGAAAAACCGCCATTGCCAAGGGTGGCGCGCCGTAAAAAACTCGTCAGTTTTATTACTCGATAATTTTTTCAGTAACAAAACATGCATGGGCTTAGTATAACGTACAACAAATATACAGTTTAACGATCGTGCCGTGGTTTTTTTTAGTAAGGCCGTAGGAGTTTACCTGTGTTGTAGAGAACATTTTTCAGTTGTAAATTATAAATTATAAATTGTGAATAGTAAAACAAAAGAGTGTTCATAGTTAATATAAAAAAGAGAAACAATAAAAATCAAAATATAAAATCGATTTCCATTCGACAAAATTGTAAATTAAAAGTTAAAAAGATTGTAGCCAGTTCCTCATGTGTTCTTGTATTCAATAATACAAGGTGGCGCAAAATTAATCACCCTATCGTAAGATGTTATAATTTTTGCAAATGGCGTCGTACGTCAATCAAATTTGAAATTTGTGAACTAGACAGCTGCAGAATACAAACAGATAAGCAATGGAGCGCTATACTCCGCAAGAGCGTGGAATAATTGTGTCGATTTAAGCTTAAACGCTTTTAGCGATTTTGTGTCGAAAGTCATCATGAGCGACGAGGCGCATTTCCACTTAAACGGTTACGCCAATAAGCAAAATATTCATTTCTGGGGCACTGAAAATCCGCGTGCAATGCACGAAAAGTCATTACGTCCACTCAAAGCCACTGTGTGGTGCGGCGTTAACGTGGGAGGAGTGATTGGGCCGTGTTTTTTGAGGACGCCATTGGCATTACGGTCACTGTTACTGGCGAACGCTACAGGGCCATGAGTGGTTTCAACAAGACGGTGCACCCACGCACACAGCACGAGCCACAATGGATATTGTGAAGGAAGCATTTCCTGGTCGCGTAATCTCTCGCTTTGGCGATTTGGTATGGCCAGCAAGATCGCCCGATTTAACAATCCCAGACTCTTTCTTTGGGGCTATTTGAAGTCGCGGGTTTATGTCACCAAGCCTCAGACAATCGCAGCCCTTAAGGAGAATGTTCGACAGGAATGCGAACAGTTATCACCGAAATCTTGCGGGAAAGTCATGGAAAATGCGATAAAACGGGCACAAATGTGTATCAACACTGGCGGCAGCCACTTGATGGATATCATCTTTTTCACTTAACAGAGAAAAATTTAAAAGTCAAAAAAATAAAAAAGTAATTCAAAAACAAAATTGGATGATTAATTTTGCGCCACCCTGTATTAGTTGTTTTAATTGTGTTGGAAGATAATTGTATAGTTTTATAGCCTGGTATCTGTAGTGTTTTTGTCCAAAGGATGTGTTGGTTTTTGGTATTTGTAGTTGGTGAGCATGTCTTGTTCTAGTATTGCGAGAATTTTATGAAGTGTTAAATGTGGTTAAGTTCTTGTAAAGGAAAGTTAGTATTTGTTTTGAATCTAATTTTTGAATTTTCAGCACTGGGAATTTTTCGAATAGTTATATTTACGATGTTGCCTGACCAGTATAATTGAGATCTATTTCTTGTTTTTAGGATGAATTTTAAAACTTTATTTGCGAAAAAAATAACAAAAATCAGAGGGTGCAATTCACACGCAATAGAAGTGAAACTAGAAAGTTGCTAGATGTCGCTTTCTTTTCTTTTGCCTGTTTATTTTAAAGTGGTTTGAGGATTGGATACTGATTTTACAAAGATAAAAATGTTTAATTTTTTGGATTTGGTAAGTTTCGAACCTCTGTTCGCCGGATGTCTCTCTGGGCGCTGAGAGTCAGGCGCTTCATACGGTGGCGCTATTGGAGGCCCGCGCGTAGTCGTGAATTTACCGCATTATAATAGAACCGAGGATCGTCAAATAATTCATTTTTGTGACGCATTTCCTTTTCATCCGAGTTTCAAATCACTTCAAAAACTGTCATCATGAAACAGGCAGCTGCTTAGTACGGTGATTTAAAGTACCAATCATATTTAAATTAAATATCCTGTATTTTCTTAATAAATAAATCATTTATATTAAAACCTTCTTAGACACTCTCCCTTAGTACTCTCTATCTATATCAGGGTCTTAGATATTCGACAGCTATTTACTAAAACAAGCATATGTTATATATGAAAAAATAATCTACTAATTGCTCCACAACATCAAGCACACACCCGCTTTTCATCAAACCTGGGTTGCGTGGTCCCAAAAACTAAAACCTCATTCGCTCAACGACAATTCTGGTTCATCGCTCCTAAAATATATAATGCTTTGAGTACTGACATAAAATCAAGTAATTCTAATTCTCTTTTTATAACACGTGTACAACATTGGATTTTCGAAAGTGGACGAGCGTACTTTAAAGAATTCCTGAGTTCCTAACACTACATTTTAATTATTAATTTTTGCATTTCAAAATTTTAATTTCCATTTCCATTTTTATTTCTATTTTTCTTTAAAATGTTGTTATTTTTTTTCCCTTAATTTTTTCACTAAATTTTATTTATTTTTTAATTTTTATTTATTTACTTATATGTTTTATTTATATATTTGTATAGAACACTTGAGTTCTTAACATTTAATCTTTATTATTAATTTCTGTATTTCAAAATTTGAATTTTCTTTTTTATTTCTACTTTTCTTTAAAATATGATCTTTTTTCTCTTTATTTTTCACTTACTTTTAAATATTTCATAATTTTTATTTAGTATATTTAATCATCTGTTTTAATAAAATAGTATTTGTATTAATTTAAATAATTATTAAATATACGACTACCATAACACGGGCATGAGCCCAGTGTGGTAGCCAAAAAAAACAAATATCTGTCACTAATAAAAAATTTATGAAATAAAAAATAAAAAAATAAAAATAAAAAAAAATAAAAAATATTCCTAGGGGAAATATTTTCAAAATTGGGGTTGCCATGAAAAGAAAACTTTAAAATATTATATAGCACAAAAATCGTCGAAGTACTATTCGAAACTGATCGTACGTACGGTGAAGGATTAAATTTCCTATCAAACCTTTGAATTTTTAACCTCATAAATTCTCCTGCGTTAACGTATAGTCCCCGGTATTTTTACTTCCCCGTACGGGAAGGCGGTTATAAGGGAAAGAAAGGGGAGACGGGTTGATAAGATGGAGGGGATGAAAGAAGGTGGCTGTGGGAGGGTAAAGGAAACAGTCCACACTGCCCCGATGGAGCAAGATTGATCTATTGAACAGAAAATGGCGGATAGGTTTTTCTTTCGTGAGGATATTAACCCACAAGCCTCAAAGATCGGGGCAAGTAGCTACCGAAATAATTTATTGGGTTTTTCAATGTCTTAGACTTGGTTAAAACATAACTTCTTTCTGGAATTTAAAACATTTATATTTATTACCCAATAATTGTATTTTTTCTATTCAAATTTGCAGAAATAACCTATTGCTATATTGCACAAGATGTTAAAACGAGTAATTTATTTTATTCAGATCATTACGTACATAAAAATACAATTCGTTATTATTTATTTCAGTTCTTTACATGAAAACATTTGTTTCTTGGGGTATGTTCGTCATACTTCTTAAGTTTTTTACATACCTTAACTTAAATGAAAACTATTATTTCTTGTTCATTATTTTCTTTTTAATAACTTTTTACTTAATGCTATATACTATTATTTTAAACAACTACTTGAAACTAGTAGTAGTGTTCATTCATTATTATCACATTTTCGATCATTTTTACAATGTGGTTACACAATATACCAACTATAATTGTTTAACAATCACTTAATCAACATTTAATAACCACATAATCATATGTACAACTAAATTTTACTCCTAAAAATGGAAATTAACTGGTTTAAATTATATTCACTATTTAATGTAGAGTTATTTTATACACAACTGTATGATTCCTAAATAAACATAAATAAATAAATACCTAGGTTTTCAATACTTATTAGTGCTTGCACTTTAAAATGCATCTAACGTAAAAATGTTAAATAAATAAAAAGAAAACACTTTGTTTACGTCACTTTATTATTTCTTCCGTCTACCGGTTTCGGTACCTCCGATACCTCCGGTACCATCGATTAGTCACCACAACTTTGTCAAATGTTAATTATACTAATGAATTAAATACGATAAAAATAATAGCTCACAATAATGGATACGAAACACAACTCATAGATAGAATCCTAGCAAAAAAATTAAGATCAATATCCATAAATAAATACATTTACTCTAGTTGAATATCTTTTAATAATAATAACCTTAACCGCGAATGGCGAAGAATTTTTTATATTAATAACCTGTCCTCTTCGTGTACAATTAAATTCCCACCCGAAATTAAACCAGCTTTTTACACGAATAACAACCTAGGAAAACTTTAAATTAATGCTAAAGACAATGAGGACGTACTAAGCCACTCGGGCGTTTATAAAATTAGTTGCAACGATTGTCCAGCATTCTATATTGGACAAACGTCACGCAATGTAGAAACTAGAGTAAAAAAGCACATAAGGTGCCTAACCGGTACAGGGTTTTCAGAATTCGCAGAGCACCTAATTAATAAAGATCATACCTTTAACCGGGATACGGGCATTAAAGTCCTACACAAAAAATGGGATAGGCTTAAGGTTAAATAACTTAGAAGCTTTAGAAATAAAAAAAAAACCAGTTAATACAAAGGCTGAAATCATTAATAATCAACTTAATTTAACATTTAGCCCTATTATAAGTATGTTTCCCGTTATCCCAATCGCTCCTCCCCCACTTCCCTCCCACAACTGACGCACTGTCCCGCTCTAATTTACTGTCTCTTTATTTTACATTTTGTATATATATATGTATATTTCTCTGTATTTGTCAGTATTTTATATTTAGTCCTGATGATGGTACGGAGGTACCGAAACCGGTAGACGGAAGAAATAATAAAGTGACGTAAACAAAGTGTTTTCTTTTTATTTATTTAAAATGTCAAGTCGCAATGTGTTTGCTTCTTTTGAAAAATTAAAAATGTTAACTTTGAGTTTGCCAAATTTCTTGTATTTTTTAGTAATTTGATAAAACTCATGGTTATAATATATTATGAAAAAATGTTCAACGATTTGTTAAATTAGAACGATTTTGAATTATTAATATTATAAAACTTCTCTATTTCCAAAATGTATGTAGATAGCGTTTTTATTTGGGGGAGGAGCAAAAATATACAAAAAAGGGAAATATATCTACTTGTCAAAACCGGAAAAGTTTTAGGCAGCCCTGGATGGGCATTCGTATAAATATCAACCGATGATAAAGTAGATCTGTTTTTACTAAGTATTCGCGGTAGGTAGGGCTACCACGTGATATATCGTCCTGGGGCACAATAGGGGCCAAAACCGCGTGACAAATGAACCGAAAATGATAGAGGGCTCTTGTCACAAATTATTCCATGAACAAACTTTTGCGTTTAGTTTACCGAACCCTCCCTGCGTGATCGACTCTGCACAAATAGCTTAGAAATAAATCTATCACATCAATGCAAAAATCCTTTGAAACCTACAGACTTTTAATGATAAGGGATGTAATGTTTTAACCCTTTTGACATTTGTGATGTCGTTTCTATGACCGCATTAGTTTGGGATCAAGGATTGGATGTCACGAATTTCGGAGATTCTCGAATGATAAAATATTGCTTAGAAAGCGTTAACCGGTTGTAAAAAAACTGACCGATATTTGAATAAAGAATTTCGCTTTGGTGAAACATGAAAGTAGAACGTATTGTGGACGTATCAATAGGGTAAGAAATATCTCAAAGAATTCGAAAAATCCATTCTTTGTAAATCTGCGAAATAATATGTTGAAAATACACAGTTTCTTCGAGTATTTTGCGCAGTTTTGATCCTGAATAAAGAAACAACTAAAAAGAAATACTTTGCAGAATAAATCTTTTCTATGTATAGGCTTCCCGACGGGGTGTAGCGAACCTCATCGTGTATTTAAATCACATATCATTATTATAGGCTAGGTCTACGTAGTACCAATATACTTTGATATTTTTTTGAATATGTCACAAAAATGTTAAAACAAATCTTTTGTAGATTTTGTATAGGTATTATACAAAATAATATTACGGGAATGATTATGAAATCCTGCACCTACCCTGACGTAGGCTTGGACGGCCACATGAAGGCTTTTGACTCACAATCCGAAGGTCGCGGGATCGAATCCCGGCAAATAAATTTTATCTGATCAATTTGTGTTTTTGATTCATTTAAAATATTATGTAGTATGTTTGCGGCACGTTCCAGAGTGAAAGATACTCTTAGTATCGCCCTAGTGTAAGACCACCATTCAGAATTGAAACGATGCTTGAAATGGCTTTTATTTTTTCAATGCACACAAGTCACAAAATAACTCCACACAGGAGGCCCTGGAGAAAATAATTTCCCTCAGGGAATATGTCATCTGAGATGCTGTATGGAGGGTCTTTTTGAGGAGAGGAAGGAATGAACATTGGTCTTGAAGAGACCCACGTTGTAGGAAGGAGGAATCTCAAAGGCCGGCAAATCATTCCACAGCCGAGCTGTTGAACATAAGAACGTGTTGAAGAAGCGACCCATTCTCATGTAACAAATGTCAACCATGTACATATGTTGGGCACGCATTTGGCGTGTTTCCCGACTATGCACCGGTGCCGAAGGGATCAATGACGCTAGTTCCTCGGAGCTTCTTCTATTGTAATACCAAACCTTTAGCCGTGTTTGGTGACCAGATCTGAATAGCCAGATACTTCCCTATCTTCCTCTTCCCCATCTCCTTCCCTTCCCCATTACCTTCAGCCTCACAACATACCCCAATTGGGGATGCAATAGTCACTGGCTGGTATTCATATTAAAAAAAATGAAGAATGAAAGTGAACTGAATACTTTAGTAATGAGATCTCATTAGTGTGTTGCTTATACATTTTATTCATTAACGACATTGGCAAGACCATTAATCGCTAAACACATCTCCTCTTCGCTGGTGATATCAAACTCTTCAAAGTCACTAAAAGTCACATAGATTCAATTCTTCCGCAAAACCCTCTTGGTTCTCTTGTCAAATGGTCGGAACTGAGCTGAACTTCAGCATCCAGAAATGCTTTATCGTTACATTTGTAAGATGCATAGATACATTTCTAAACCCCTACAATTCATAAAAATAATTTAATAGGCAAAAATGAGATTCGAGACCTTGGCATGACTTTCGAAATAAATCTCTCTTTCAATTGTCTCCGGCACCAACAAAATGCTTGTATTTGTTCTTTGTAATGCAAGATCATTTTTTACTAATGTAATTGCAATACGGGGAACATATGAAGCACTTGTTCGCAGTACCCTGGAATATTGTAACATTGTTTGGGCCCCTTCTGAAAAAAGGGGTTTACGCATTAGCGACTCACATGATGGAATAAACATACCACCCTTTCCTATATCATCCATTCTTGTTCTTAATAAAAATGTTTGATTTCAGACGCCTGCCGAAAAATATTTTTAGGTAAACATTTATTTTAATTAATCTCTGGAACTATACTCTATCCACCTACGACAAAGAAGGTTTACTTATGTGTGCCTAACAAATAATATACCTTAGAAGATCCCTTGCACTTTTTATGCTCTGAAAGCCAATCAACACAGCGACTCAACTGCTTGATGATTCTGCATTCACCATCTACGTTTTCAACGTCACTCACAGACACAGCAACTATCTTTTGACGCACGTCACAAAAGAATAAAATTGCCCCATGACCTTTTAATACTTGCATATACCTCAAATTTCAAATCTTCTCCTTGATATAATAATGCATAACCGTTTTACGGAGATCGTGAAAATTAAATATATAAGAGGAGTGTGAGTGGCGGGCGGGCACCGGGCGGGCACCGGGCGGGCACCGGGCGTGCACCGGGCGGGCACCGGGCGGGCACCGGGCGGGCACCGGGCGGGCACCGGGCGGGCACCGGGCGAGCACCGGGCGGGTACCGGACGGGCACCGGTCGGGCACCGGGCGGGCACCGGGCGGGCACCGGGCGGGCACCGGGCGGGTACCGGGCGGGCACCGGGTGGACACCGGACGGTCACTGAACGGGCGGCATGGATTTGATTTTATACAAGTTTATGGTTTTATTTCGAGATAAAATTTTGCACACTTAACCTTCAAAACAGTGGAACGTCACTGTTTAAATTATATTTTGAAAAACACTACCTAATGTCCGGGAAATTCGGCTGGAATGAATGAATAAATAAAGCAAACATGAATAAAATTATCCGTAGGAGTTCATGATAATCGATGAAATAATAATAACTTTTATTCACGTTAATAATATTGAGCAAAATCAAAAAATATGTTATATAATAAATTTATAAATTTTAAATTAAATATTTAATAAATTTTAAATTAAATATTTAATAAATTTTAAATTAAATATACCACTAGAAGACTTAAAATATAATGTTTTACTAAACATGTATTCTAAAAATACACACACTAGAAGACAGGCGTAAAATAAACGACTTAATATTTTTATTCAAAATGCTTAAAGCTAAATTCGACTGTTGCGAACTCCTGCAACTCATAAACTTACGAATACCGACAGTAACCACACCACAAAATACACTATTCTACTGCAGCATTCATAAGCGAAACTACATTGCCCGCTCTCCGCTACAATGATTTCACACTATGGGAAATCAGTACTTAGGTGATGTTGACATATTTAACATCAAATTGGCGAATTTTGTGGATCGTGTAAAAAAACTTATTCCAAAACTATTCCTACACATTTCTCTATTTTTGTAAATTTATCAAATCGCAGTATTTTTTTGTATTTTTGTGACTTGTTTGCATTTTTTTATCTTATTTTATTTTTATTATTTCTTTATCTGTTTAAAAATCATATGTCATGTAATTGTACCACCAAACATGTACGAGAGCCCTCTGGGCGTTGAATAAATAAATAAAACTCCATAGTTTTACTGGGAAATTGATGAAATTTTGCACACATACCTTCTAAAATATGAGGAAGATCACTGTCTTCACAATAATTCGATAAACTCTGCGTAAAGCCCGGGCAACGCCGGAGACTTTGGCTAGTATGAATAAATAAGGCAAACATAAAAAATAATGTCCAAGAGTTTATGAGTATCAATGAAATAAATAAGCATGTAAAAAGTTTTAATTAAATTTTCTCCATGCCTTTTTCGGCCTTCCCGGTAATATTTCTATCACGTTCTGATGAAAGCGATTTTACGGGGTTAAATTTTTCTGATTAAATAAAAAAGGGCAGCCCATTTCTCGCGATCGTGATTTTCAACTTTCTGAAACAGCCCTCAGCCGCTTTCCCTCCTGATCAAAATCATTTAATAATAAATACATAAACAAATACATATTTCATGACCGGCCCTTTTCATCCGCACGAAGGTGCAAACACATTCCCGGGAACTAAACGTCGTTTCCCTATTTACCGGCTTACTTCAAAAGGCTTCGTCATGTTCGTACTTTCAGTATGAGAACTTCTTATTTTGTTTTATTTATTTGGGAGACCAACAGTTTATATTAATAACAGAGCTTATAGTAATTGAGACACAATAATTGAACCATTTACAGGTTTCCACATAGGTATTGTATACAAGTGTAGTGATTCCAGAGATATTTACTAATGAAAAATTACATTTTAAGAGTTATTTAGGTAGGAATAGGGAGGGGAAAAGATGGGGGGGGGTCGGTTAAGTTGAAGTATAGTAATAAAAATTTGCTTGACAAAAAATTAAAAGAGAAAAAAAAAATAAAAAAGGAAGTTCATAGAGTGGTGGTTGTATTAGAGGGTATCTATAGCTATTGTTATTGTAGAGTATCGAGAGAGCGTCTGTGTGATTTTAAGGAGTGTGATGCAGAGTTAAAAATGTCAAATTGTGTATAGTGTGTGTTGAAAGTGTTGGATGCGCGATAGATGAAAGAGTTCTGCTTAGAATTTTTGTTGCACCGAGGGAGGCTAAGAATCGTGTCTGATCTGGTTCGTCTATTAGGAACTCGTATCTGTATTCATTGTAATAGTTCTGGGCAATCTACAACGGATCTGGCTATTTTTTTAACAAAAAGTACACCGGCTGAGCTTCTTCGAACTTCTAATTATAGTATATTGAAGTACGTGGCTGAATCTTGGTGATTTAGATGTGTGCAGTAATTGCGGAAATCTAAGTATCGTAGAAAACGATTTTGAACACGTTCTAGATTTTCCGCATATGATGTGTTTGCGGGTTCCAAACTTGGGACGCGTATTCTAGCAAGCAACGGACATAAGCAAAATATGGGATTTTCATTGTTCTAAAATTATTGAATTTTTTACATGTCCTAAGAATGAATCCTAATATTTTCGAGGCTTTTGATGTCACTGAGTCTATATGAATATCATAAATAAGCTTATAGTCCAATGTCACTCCTAAATATTTGACTTCTGTTTTGTTAATTAATATTGAGCCGTTCAGATTTATTCGTTGGTAATGATATTTTTATTTCGTGTGAAATTCACGACAAAACACTTTTTAACATTAATTTTAAGAGTATGTTGTGTACAGTAGGTAGTACTCCGTAGTACAGTGGGTAAGACTCTTGACTCACAATCCGGAGGTCGCGGGTTCGAACCCGGCATGCGCAAACAAATTTTATTTGATTAATTTGTGTTATTTCACAATTAATTCATTTAAAATAATATATAGTATATTTGCGGCATGTTCCAGAGTGGAAGATACTATCAGTATCGCCCTGGTGTAAGACCACCATTCAGAATTGAAACGTTGCTTGAAAATGGCTTTAGCCGTGTTTAGTGACCAGATCTGAATAGCCAGGTACTTCCCAACCTTCCTCTTCCCCACCTCCTTCCCCTCCCCACTATCTTCAGCCTCACAACATACCCCAATTGGGGATGCCATAGTCTCACTGGCTCCAGACGGGAGCAGTTGAGATTCTTGTGCGGTATTCGCTGTAAAAAAAAAAAAAAAAAGTAGAAGTTAAGACGGTTTAGGTCCTCCTGTTTAGCGTAGAGCCTTGGAGTAAAAATATTTTTCAATATCTTTGAGTTAAACCAAATCTTTGATGATATTATTCAATAAAGTATTTTTACTCGAACACAATATCAATGTTGAATTTTTTACAGTTTTTGAAGTGAAAACTTCGTTAGCACCGTTGTGATTAGAAACTCGATGAAACGAAAAATTGCGAGACTAAAAAGAGACATACACTTACATCTGAAGGATTTAGCCTGCGGGAGAATGATATAGACTAATGGGTCTCCTCTCTGTCCGGTGCTTCTTTCCATGTAATTTATCCACACAAATAGATCTGATGACCTTGAAACGCCTGAACAGATTTTCATGAATTGTAGCTAAGAACCTTCTCGATCACGTCAACTTTAAAAAAAAAACACACACAAAATCTGTCAATTCCTTTAGAAGCTACGACGCCACAGACAGACCCACAGACACGTCAAACTTATAACACCTCTCCTTGGGTCGGAGGTTAAAAAGATACAAGAATGAACGCTAGATAGAATAAATTAAGAATGAACTAATAAGAATGAACTAAGCATAAATTATCGCTACAATTAATAAATCTAATCTTTGGGTTTTCACGGGTCTGCGCTATTTTATCCTAATTTTTAACGCTCTAAAATGATTACGCTGGTATCTACTATTTTAATACATTTTTATACAATATTCAACGTATCTATCCTCATTTTACATGTGTGGTTTAAATCGTATTGACAGAATAAGTTGAAATCAGTTCTGACCAGATACACGATCTTTCCAATTCATCGTGCCCGCACGAATCCTGTGAACCGCGATCCCTCGGGATCGGAAGGGCGGTTAATCCGAGATTTGTACCTAATGTTTCAAAACAAAGTCCGACCAAAATTGAATACATTTGGGAATTAGGTAGTGGGTGGGACGTAAGAAGGTAGTATGTAGTGTATACTTTAGCTCGTGTAATCGCGTGTTGCGTGCTAAGTCTTTTCTTCCGACGTTTGCAATTTTGAGCATTGAAAAAATCGACACTAAATAAATTCGTTTGATATCCGTACCAAATTATTACTAAAGGCATTTTTTAAAATTCGATTGAAGGTTTGAATTTGGGAACCACTGGCACTGGAGCGATTGTGATCGAAAAATGGACCACTTTTATTTTTCTGCGATTGATAGCGGTCCAAAATTCAACCACATTTTCCTACCATTCGTAAAATATTTATTTTAATTATTTAAAACATTTTCTCGGCCAGCCAATTATTTTATTGTTTATTATTAATTTTTATTCCACTCACTTAATTAGAAATAATTAATCACATTGTAACAAAGCCATTGCAATGCTTTATCTATTATGACCATAGATGTCGCAAATCCGAACTTCGTAGACTATTTTAGAACGATGTTAAAAATAAATTTAACATCGTTCTAAAAAATCACCTATTTAC
Source organism: Limnephilus rhombicus (assembly GCA_929108145.2). NCBI lineage: Eukaryota > Metazoa > Arthropoda > Insecta > Trichoptera > Limnephilidae > Limnephilus > Limnephilus rhombicus. The sequence continues at coordinate 50,511,870 of OV815283.1, forward strand.
GGTTAAAATTGAATCCTTTTTTCCATAGATGTGCACCTTTCATTATCAAGTACACCACAGACAACATACAGGAATCGAAAATTTTCTTGCTTGACTCGAATAAGTACCTCATGGCAGTTTCAAAGTAACAACACGTGATTTTTTTAATGTTGGCGAAAAATTAAAAAAATGATTTTCTGGGAAATCGCGGGCAATCGAGGTAAATTTATTTATATGTTCTGTAGACTTATTCAATATCTAAACAATGGTTAAAATCCGTGATATTTTCAATTACAAAACAAAGATATTAGCGAGAAGATGTTCACAAAATTCACTCGTACAAAAAATATCTGTTCATTTTTGCTTTCATTAACAAAGTACTGTTTTCTTTTAAATCAAAATGCTGGAAATTGATAACACTTTTCTTTGTGAAGTCGGAAAGACTCGAGAGGGATCTGATTCAATTTCCTACCGCTTCCTCAGAAGTTCCCAAATAGACATCTTTAATTCATGAGTCAATATGGCCTCCGATCATACCGCCATACTTACCGCCGTATTTATTTACCGGTATACTGCTATGCCTCGTTGTCTTCGAGCGGTCCGCTTTTTTAATGAAATATAAATGAAAATAGTGTTTGTGTAGCTAAAAAGACGGCGATGTCGTCGGAGCTTTTACCAGCTTTTTTCTCTACCATTGACTACGTCGTAATAAAGAACGAAAGAGGTAATAATTGTATCTGCGCTTTTGTTACTTATTCTGTGGTTTATTTAACCTTATTTAAATTAATAGCCGTTCGCTTTGTGCAAACAGAAATCCCTGGAAAACGTTTTGTCTTCTGTTTTATTTATTTGCTGATTAAAGCTCTTGAGACGTAGTTCTTTTGATATTTTGAATCGAATAATGTTGTTTGCTTAGGGTTACAATTCTCGGTACCACGAATTATTGTCTCGGAACACATCTTTAAACGACTCTTGCATGTTTTCTAGTACCGGACGGATAACCTCTATTTTTATTTCATGACAGATAGAAAACTTAGGTGAAATTGTTACTAACTAACTAACTAACCATCACGCCGTTTCCCCGCAGGGGTAGGCAGAGAGGACGGACCGCCAAACAACTCGGTCTTGGCACACACTCTTTGCCTCACTCACATTCATACATCGTCTCATACATACTCTTCTATTATTCTGACTTTTGACATGGCCCGTCTCAAGTATCTGGTTTACTTGATCGTGCCATGTCTTCCTCGGGCGTCCCCGACTTCTTCTACCATTCACATTTGCATCATATATTCTTTTAACACTACTTTCTTCGTTCATTCGCTCTACGTGCCCAAACCATCTGAGGGTCCCTTTCTTAATTTTGCTCATTATATTGTTTTCTGTCGAAAAAGAGGAAAATTAAATTACATTTTAGCTGTCTAACTCAAACTCGAATACATTTGAACGAAAAACTAGGCTGTTTGTTTTATAAATCTTAAAATAAGTTTTCATACAATGTGTTTGTGCCTACATGGAAAAACGTATAGATAGTTGTTGTCGGTAAGCCATAGGTGAGAACAAGTCAGAGTGCTAGGCTGCCGATCGATCAATTTTAAATTCTAACACTATAATTGCCTTTTCAATTATGACGACAACTTCTTCGGATTATGACCACTCTTTCGTCAGGACACATACAGAGCCCTTGAAAAGGCACATGATAATGTCGTGTACTTTATATTTACTTTTGCATTGCATTTTTTACACTAAAATACATACATTTAATTGCATTAGCTCTACACAAAAGGCCCCGAGGAAAAAATCGTCCAGAGTGTATGTCATCTTTGGAGATGCTGTGTGTAGGGTCTTTTTAGGGAAAGGAAGGAGAGGAAGTTCTGGGAAGGAAAACGGAAGACCGGTGGGTAGGAATCTGGGGGTCAATGTGTTCAGGAGTATGGACGAATGAATCCATTTCTCCCACTACGATGTAAGGCTCGAGATTGATCGAGAGAGCTGGAGAGTTTTATTGGTCTCCCTCGACCAGTCTCTCCCGATCCGGCCCGCCACGCAGTAGGTGGGCAAACGTTTCCGCCGCCAAGATCTAGACGAACCTCACCGCAAGAACACCGAGCTCTCCACTGCATCGTAGGGAACCGCACCACTAAGTCCTAGGCAAGGGTGTCATCCAATAAATGGTTCCATACCCTACACTTAAATTAAATACTTAATAGCTAATTTAAAATAATATATTGTTGTAGCCCTTATTGCCAACCGGAAAGTTTTACTAACCAACCTGTTATATGAGTAATAATTATTCTACCGGCACTTCATATTAATAAGATCTTTTTATTTTAATTTTTTAAACTTTATGAGTTAAATCTCAAATTATAATATTTAATTAAATGAAGACAATATTAGCGAAACTCAATCGAAAATCTGGAGAAAGAAAAATCAGAAAAAGATATTGGCTCCGCTGGGACACGAACCCAGGACCCTTTGCTTACATGGCAAGAGCTCTACCGATTGAGCTACGGAACCCATAGCAAATTCGGTCACTTTTAACTGTATCATACCTACTAGGAGAACGAGTCGTAGAAGCGACCCGTTCTCATGTGACAAATGTCAACCGTGTACCAATATAAGTTGAGACTATGGCATCCCCAATAGGGGTGTGTTTGTGAAGTTGAAGGTAGTGGGAAGGGGAAAGAGATGGGAAAGAGGAAGGTGGTGAAGAACCTGACTATTCAGATCTGATCACCAAACACGGCTAAAGCCATTCAAGCGGAGTTTCATTTTTGAAAAGTGGTCTTACACCCGGTTCATACTGAAAGTATTTACCACTCCGGAACGTGCCACAAACATAAGTATAGCCGCAATATACCTTATATTATTAATGTTAAATGATTACATTATGAAAAGACATTTGAATCCGTGACCTTCGGATTGCTAGTCGAAAGCTTTACCGACAGCGGAGGCCGTCATATGAACAAAAAATATTTTTTTATTTTTATAAGAAAAACTCTCTTTTATAACTTTTGAAAGTTATTCCCGTCAATGTAATATCTACGTTCGGGGGAACAATAACATAAGTCAAAATTGCTTACTTTTCAGGAGACAGTTTTAAGTGTTCCATGAAAAAAATATAAAGGAACAAAAATAAAAAAATGTTTTTATTATTATGTTTTAAGCATCTTTCGTGGGTATTTATATTTTTTTAAATTCAAGATATACCTACATGACTTATGTGTTCAAGAGCATTACAAATGAAGACAAAATTGATGATTTATGTGTTTAGATACAACAATATTATGAAAAAAATGAAAATATGAAAGAAAACAAGATGTTCTTTTTCATATTTTCGTTTAGATTGTTATTGTTTTTTCTTCAATGATATATTAAAAATCATAAATAAACATGTAAACACTCTGTTGCCAGGATATTATATTGAAAAAGAAAGATCGATATCTAAACGTCATCTAATTTTTATAAGAAAAACTCTCTTTTTATAACTTTTGAAGGTTATTCCCATCAATGTAATATATCATTGAAGAAGAAGATAATAATAATAACCTAAACGAAAATATGAAATAGAACAAGACACAGAAATACAGAAAAAGATAATGGTCGCAACTGAGACTCGAACCCAGAACCTCTCGTCTATCCGGGACGTGTGTTTACCAATTCTACTGTCAAAACCGTCATAATAGCCAATCTCATATTTCAAATTTTAGAATTAACAATATTTTCTTCAACTAATTTATTTTCCATATTATAGGCAACTACCCTCTTTATTGAAAACAATCATTCTAAGAATCAGTTTGTAACCTGGATAGCGTCACGGATAAATATATCCGATTTTATTAATTTTACTATAAGTTGCAACCATAAATTGCACTTTTACTATAAGTTGCAATTTGATTATCATTTTACTATAAGTTGCAATTTGAATATCTTTGGTTGCAACCATTTTCTTTTTCTGTTTTTCTGTGTCTTGTTCTCTTTCATATTTTCGTTCAGATTATTATTATTATCTTCTTCTTCAATAATCGTCATCTAGTTTTTTCAATGGCCAGTAAAGTGGGTACCAACGTATTAAATATATATTTTAGTTAGAACGTAGAAAATAGCCCAAATTTCCCAAAAGCAAGCACAAAAACTCCACGAAATACTAAATTACTATGAAATTGAAAGGAATTGTGCGAATTTTTTAAGAATTGTATGGACTTGTCAACGTAACGACTTTATCTATGGCTAAATGACCTATTCAGTGGGATAACAAATATCCATCAAACGTATTGGAGAACTGGGAAACTTGGAATTACACTTCCAGGAAAAAGTTTATTTTTTATTGCTGATGACCACTTAAGTATGAATTGGGCAGTTCTTTTCAAGAAATTGACATTTTCTGATTTCCTATACGTTACACGATTTTATTTTGTGTTTTGGGTGAAATTATTTGTAAGCATCACATTTTTGGTTCCCTTCGACATTTAATTTTATTATCGCTTTATTGATGTAGTGCAAAAAGCATGATAAATAATCGGAATATTTCTGAACGTATCCAAAAACTAAATACTGTTATAGAAATAAAAATATACTTTTTGAAATATAAAAATTTTGCATTTTAAAAATGACTCACTTAACGTTTTTTCTGAGTAAAATTACCGATAATTAAAAAAATAAAAACACATCTGTTTTATTAGAAAAGTGTATTTTAAACGTTATTATCGCCTCAATTTTTTTGTCGTCAAAATAATTTATATAAAATTCCATAAAATAAATTAATGATAAATTCCAAAATTTCATCAATTTATTTCAACATGCCATATAAAACTTTATACGGTGTACTTATTTTGTTGTTAATTTTTTAATTTTAATATAAAGCGTGGTCGTTTTTCTTTCAAACACCGTTTATATCATATTTTTCACAATGGAGATGCAACTATTTCTATGAGGCCTGTATGAGTTGACCCCTTTAGGCGTCAAATAGACTGTGAGGGATCTATTTATTTTATAAGTGATCGATTCCGTGTGCTTATTAAACGCAAATTGTTATAAAAGGAATCGTCAAGATCTTTACATTTCATTTAAGGCGCCATATCCCCTCTTAAAAAGAAGAAGATGGAGAGATATGTAATTACGAATGTTGGAGAGAGCGCGCTAATATTTAAAACGAAAAATTGAAGCGAACGATGTGAAAATGTTAAAAAGACACGACTTGTTTAAAATAGAGCAAAAATCAAGGGTTGTCTAAAACAGCATTCAAAGGAACACTGATTTTTTCTTACATATAACTTGTAAAATAGCCGAAACAAAGTGTTTATAATAAATTTCGGAGCATATTTTACGATTTTTTTCTATTGAGTGAATTTCATATAATTTGCGTTTCGGCGTGGAGAATGTTTAGATATCATCTTCAAATATAACATATATTTGAAGATGACATATATTTAAAGATGACAGGTTCGTCGCGAAGTGAAAAAGAGCACTTCATTTCTTTTTTCTTTGTGAATTTCATATAGTATTAGATTTAGAAACTTTGTTGTGATAAAGCGATAAATCCTACTCATACAAAATGTTGTTGAAAAATATGTATTTTAATTTTCTTCATAAAATTCGAATAGATTTGTCGAGAATTTGAATAGACTATCCAAGATTTTACACGAGTTTGCAGTGGTGATTTAAATACGTAGTTCAATTACAAATTACATGTTTATAAATACATTGAATTGTTAGTAATTAAGATTTTGGTAAATATAATATTTAGTTATTCCATTTCCTACCCAAAAAGTACCAGTTTCTAAATTAAAAGTGATTTATTTTTGGGTTATCATGTCGTGTTGCGCAACCTTCTTATTTAACTAAGTTCCCGGCTATTTTTCACACTACAGTGGGTGGCCAAATTATTATACTTAAACAAAAAATCGTCACTTTCTGGGAAAGTGGTGGCTATAATTAATATATTATTGGAAAAATGTTATTGTTTTTTTAATTTACTGATTAGCCACTATATCTGGCAACACTTTCATTAATGTGGCAACACAAAAATGTTTTTTTTTTTATCAAAATGGCGGCCGTTAGTATCAGTACATGTCAAAAATTTTACTGTGATGGCTTGTGAGAAGTCTTCGAAAAAAATCTTGGCTTCAGAGTTATCGACTTATTATTCAGTAAGTGTTGTGCCATACTTTAATGATATTCTCAATCAGTTCTCTTTTGTTTGTTATAATTTTATCCCTTGACATTTCAGTTTTTAGGACTGCCCACACATTTTCTATAGGATTCAAGTCGGGCGAGTTTCCAGGCCAGTTCAGGGTATTAATCTGTTTGTTTTTTATGTATTCTGTGATAGATTTGGCTTAATGACAGGGAGCAGAGTCTTGCATGAATATAAAATTCCTATTAGGGAACCATTCTGCCACCTGTGGGATCAGTTTTCCTCCAGAACTTTCTTATACTGATCCTGACGCAAAGTTTCTTGGACGATATACAGCCTTCCAGTCCCTTTGCTGCTGATGACGGACCATATCATCACTGAAGCAGGATGCTTTACACGTTCCACAATGCAGTCTTCATTGAATTTTTCATGCGTCTTTTGTCGAACAAACTCAGTTTTATCTTGGAGAATCTGTATTGACAACTCGTCCGAGAAACAAAGCTGCAAGAAATTGTTTTTGTATAAATGTGAAAAAAACGATACTCTAAACATGTGTATTCCTGTATTAGGGTTATGCAAACCTTGCTCCAGTCTTCCTGTGTCCAGTGTCGATGCTCCTTGGCCCAGGCTAGACGTTTGGCCTTCATGGCAGGAGTGAGTTTTGGTTTTTTTAGTGGCCGACAACATTTCAGTCCCATTTCTACAAATCTTCCCCTCAGAGTCCGCTCCGATATTTGTACTCCGTTATCATTAAGAATTTTTTTATGACGAGCCGTGGCTTTCGACGGTTTTCAAGTGTAATGCGACGTATTTTTCGCTCAGTTCGAGGTGTTGTAATGCGTTTTCGCCCGCATTTACCGACTCGATCCTCCTTGATCGGTATTTCGGCGTCCACTTTTTGCTTGATATTACGCACACTGGACTGTGATACATCACACAAATCAGCAATTTGACGCTGGGTATATTGATAATGCCGTAACATTGTCGAAATCTGTGCTTTTTTCCTTGGTGTGAGGTCAGCACACTTCCCCATATCTGTTAATAAACATTTTTTGGTTAGGTCGGTCGACAACCAATAAAAAAACAAAAACTAACTAAAACATGACCACAATGTATTGATCGAGTACTAGAATAATTCTAAATGTAAAAAAATCGAACACTTACTGAATAATAAGTCGATAACACTGAAGCCAAGATTTTTTTCAAAGACTTCTCACAAGCCAGCACAGTAAAAATTTTGACGTGTACTGATACTAGCGGCCGCCATTTTGATAAAAAAAAACATTTATGTGTTGCCGCACTAATGAAAGTGTTGCCAGATATAGTGGCTAATCAGTAAATTAAAAAGCAATAACATTTTTCCAATAATAAATTAATTATAGCCACCACTTTCACAGATAGCGACGATTTTTTGTTTGAGTATAATAATTTGGCCACCCACTGTAGGTCTACACAGGAGGTCCTGAGGAAAATAATTCCCCCCAGCTTCTATGTCATCTTTGAGGAAACTGTATGGATGGTCAATTTAGGAAAGGAAGGAGAGGAAGTTCTGGAAAAGAAAAGGGTATTAGGGGTGGGTAGGGATCTGAGGATCAGTGTGTCCAGGAGTGACGAATGTATGAATCCATCTATCCCACTGAGGTGCAAGGCGATGTTCCGAGAGAGTACGGCTGGAGAAGTTTATTTATTTATTTACATATGCATATATATTACAATACATTACAATGTGATACTTTGTCTGTCCATCTGGGAAGAATACCCGTTTCAGGACAGCCAAATTGTATATATAGTTCATAATATTCTTAACAAAGGAATGGGTTCGTTCAAGATATCACGGGAATTTGCTTCTGTCAAGACAACTTTTGAGAACATTAAGAATTGTATATAATTAAGTGATGGTTTCTTTATGTCTTTAAAAGAATCGCAAAGATGTGATTTTTTTCAAGGTCAATTTGGAGAACATTAATAAATGCATTCAGAGTGAATGCATTTATTAATGTATTCAGTAATAAATGTATTCAGAGTAAATGCATTTATTAATGTTCTATGAGTGTTTTCTTTAGTGAGATCACAAGTAGGAGATTCTTTCCAGGCCATTTTAGAGAACATTTACAATTGCATAATCAGAATTTACACATTTATAAACCAATTGACATGAATTCCCAATGTATTTATGACTATTTAATTTTAATAAAGTACTATAATTTTTAGAATCTTAAATAATAGAAATTACACAATTATAATCCAAATATATTATGACAAATGATTTTTTCAAGCTCGTTTTGGAGAACATTAATTTATTTCGTTGTTTATTTATTTATTTTATTTTACGCCCAGAGGGCTTTTCCATAAATAATAAAGGCAGTACCTCCATCTTTAACATGAGAAAACAAAATGGTTTAGATAAAGGTACGATGGGAATAAAAAGTTTATAAATGAAATAAAAATATAAGCAACAAAATTTTGTACAGTGAGTCAAAGGGTCTTCCTCAAGCACTCTCTCCCGATTCGGCCTGCAATACAGCTGGTACAATACACACCTCACCCATGAACCCGGACATCCCTGTTAAGTCACCAAACATAGCGAACCACTTGGGGTAACCTATGGCAAAGGTGTTGGTTATCCAATAAATGATTCTCGAGGCGGCGGTACCAATACGCACCGAAACGATAGTTAAAAAACGTTGACCACCTCTTTTTTAGCCAACTTTTCGGAAAGCGCTACAGTCGGAAACTTTTCTAAAAAAGAAGATAGCGCAACACGGCAAAATAAATCACACCCAAAAATAAATCACTATAATACTTTTGGCCTTGAAAATCTAAAATCATATCATTATATAGATTACTTGAAACATTAGCTCTTTGTGTTATATTGTATGAAAAATTAATTCCATCGATAAAGGGAACTCAAAAAATCACGTCAAATCTAAATAGTAAATTAAGAGAACATATTTGAAACACACAAGGCAAACACGAAGCGCAAAATAAATGTATGCATACTTAACTGGGCTAATAAATACTTTATTGAAACTTCGACGATAAATGTTTTTCATTTGCCCGAAATAAGATAAACTCGAAAGAGGAAAAACATAAATATTCCCTGATTTATTTTCTTACTTAGTAAACATCAACATATTATTGAAGATTATTCCTCAACATCAACATGTATCGTGCCTACGATCACAAAAACTTAATAGATAAAGAATTCAACAACAAAATAAACTCACATAAAACCCTACGAGGAAAAGTTTGCACGGCGTCTTGGCTAAGTAGATTTGTGTGCGGCGCTGACATCTAGCGACGAAACCACGAAGCAAAAAAAACTTTCAGACCTTTTAATACTATTGGGTATTAAACTATTAAAAAATATTCATCAAAAATTATTTTTTTTGTTATTAATTAAAATAACAACAAAATTCAACATTTGACAATTAAAAAAAAAACGTTCTTGATTCTCGCCGATTTTTTTAAATTTTGTGACTGTCTCTACGGTGTAAGACAAGAGAATTAAAGCGTCACTCGGTTGAGCAGCTTTGTGAGGCAGGTTAAGGGAGGGGCTACAGGAAGGTATTTATTAATGCGAGTCATCTAGATGCCCGGATTACATTAAGGAGGAAAAACACATGCCGGCTCATTCCACATACCAGTCAATTTGGACACAAAAAAGTGTTGAAGAAACGACCCGTTCTCGTGAAGACACCATCAGCTGTGAAAGGGTGTTCCTGTCATGTCCAACGAGTCCAACGGATCAATGCTGCTAGCTCCTTAGAGCAAGTTAATTTTAAATACCTGTAGAACACACTCGGAATTCTATCATTTCGTCTGTGTATAAAATGTAGTCAATCGGACAAACCGCCCTCTTTGCACAAAATCAATTAAGTTTATAAAGTATTGTGGGGCTCCAGCATTTACAATTTAGGAGGCGGGTATGGGTACCGCCGCCCCGGGAATCATTTATTGGACAACCAACACCCATGCCACAGGACACCCCAAGTGGTTCGCTACGTTTGGTGACTTAGCAGGGATTCCCGGATTCATGGGATGAGGTTTGTCTAGGTCTTGGTGGCGGATACGTTTGTCCAACCACTGCGTGGCAGGCTGGATTGAGGGAGGCCTATTGACCTCTCCAGCCAGGTTTTCCCGACCCTTCGCCTTGCACCGCAGTGTGAGGAATAGATTCATAGGTCCTTCACTCCTGGCCACACTGACCCCTAGATTCCTATCCACCCCTCATATTTCTTTCCTTTCCATATCTTCTTCTCCTTCCTTTCCCTTAAAAAACCCTCCACACAGAATCCTCAAAGATGACATAGGCCCCTAGGGAAATTATTTTCCTCGGTGCCTCCTGTGTGGAGCTAATGTAAAAAAAAGCCTATAGGTGGCTTCCAAATGCAATTGCTGGGTGATTTGTGTAGTGTCAACAGCTGGTTACTATTGAAGAATCCGCTAGCCCCACAAGACGTTGTGTTCCATCATTGTGAAAAATAGAGACTAGACCCCCAGATTTGATTATTCAGAATTACGCAACCTTCCTCTTCACCTCCCTTCCTTACTTCAGTCTCATTTTTTTCAAATTCATTATTTTTTAATGTATTTATACACGTTACAAGCAATGCAGTTAATGATTATTTAATTTTATTTTCTTTTTAAATGAAGCAATATTATTACAATTAAATACCTGTGCTGTCAGAGCACGATTAAATCCCCACAAAATTCAATCTCTGTGAACAAGAATTGAACATAAATTTAGTGCCAGAAGCAACTTCATTAAATGGAGCACGGTGACTGGTGTTGTATTTACAGGCTACGTGATAATTAATTTGAATTGAAAGGAAATGTAAAAAAAAAAATTTAACCGGTCAGTGGCTGAGTTGGAAACACGTTTGGATCCCACCCAGGCGTTGTGTGTTCAAGTCCTCCATTACAACACAAGCAATATTTTTCTCTTAGTGTTGTGGTAGTAGGAGATTTTCAAAAGTTGTCCGGTTAATAGTAACATGGGAAAGTTTGCCTTTTCTTAAAAAATAAATAAATAAATATCCATACAAAATTTCGCAGCGATCGCCGTAAATGTATTAAAAAGTGTACTTTTGAATGTACCTATAGCTTTGTGGTTATCCATTATAGATAAATGAAACAATTTAACTTTGTTTGAACCACTTTTATATTTGAGTTAATCCGACCGGTTTCAGAACGAACGTTCCTTTTCCAGGGCAAATGTATACTGATTTGTCAGTTTTGAAATATGGATGGGAACAATGTATTATTATGAAAGAATGAACGTTCTTTCTGAAACCGGTCGGATTTACTCAAATATAAAAGTTGTTCAAACAAAGTTAAATTGTTTCGTTTATGTATTAAAAAGTGATTAATAAACACGAAACCTTGACAAAAAAAATAAGGGAGAAAACTTCCCTCTGGTAGGGGCGGAGATATTGTGGCCTTAAATAAGTGGGGCGGTCCGAGTTTGCGGCCAGATGGCAATTAAAAGACTACGGGCCCCTTAAATTAACCGCGATCCTGACTTCGGAAAAACGCACACCATAACACGGAATGCGGTTCATCTGAAAGTGTTTCCAAAGTAGTCACTCTGCTGTCGTTTTACTTAACCTTAATAATCTTTGCAAGAGTAGTCCTACTAGTTCTAAAAGGATTTTTACAAATATAGCGCTCTATTTTAATTGGCAGTATTGAAATACCATAAACTTTATTTGGATAAATTATCTATTACTAAAAGTTTTTTTCTATGAAGCGGAGATTTGTTCCATGTTCCATCATTGGAAGGAGAATTAATTATTTTTCTCAGTTTGTCTCAAATATTTATAATTGAAATCATGAATAAAATTTACAAATGTTCAAAGTTTGTGATTACAAATTGGAGAATTTTTTTCGTTAATAGTTGAAAGTTAAAAAAATATTTACATTAATATTGTGTAACCAGCATAAAAAGTGATGTGACACTTATCATAGTATTTTGTTTTTGTTTTTATGTTTCATATTGAAATTAGTTTTTTTTTAATAATGCATTGGCATGGGAATACACCGCACTGAATGGATTATAAACCTACATTACTGGCATAAGTATAGTTCCTGTTAACAATCGCCGTGATGATAGCCACCCCACGATAAGAAAGGGCACCAGAAGAAAAGATTGAGCGTTTTTATTATTACCGCGACGATCCACGAATACAGATCTCGGACGGCACAATAAAGGCAATGAACGTACGTTTCTTATCACAAAGCTTATTCTTATCACAGCTCTTTCAAAACAATTAAATATACAAAGTACTACATAAGTCTGTTTCTTCACGAAAAGGGAAAAAAATTCTTGCATCTCTCTCACACACCGTGATGTCTTCATAGACCCCTACATTACTAATAGCCGTGACGATAATTTCGAAAGTATAAACTATAGTTACAAATATTGAACTGTGAGTGAATTCCAAAAAATCAAAAATGTCAATGCGTTGATGGTTTTGCTTTTGTTCTTAAACATCTCTGCAGCTATTTCTTATACACTAAATAACAACAGTCGAAAATTAGACAAACGGTGAACGTATGTCTGCACCCCCCTAAAGGAAACATACAATGATTATCATAAGCGTATAAAGAAAATGAAACGCAATTCCTGTCTCCGTAGGTGAGCCGTAATATGATACATACATCTGTTGCCTGGGTAAGGTAAAAAGTGGTACTTTGGAGGACACAAACAAACTATATTGTGTCCCATCTTTTGTCTCACCGTTATTTAAGGTGTAAAAAAGAGCTGCAACATTCTTAGGACATACAGCGTGGTTTTTTTGTGCCGTCACGGTATCGTAATCGTGGTTCGTCACGGTAACAATAAAAGCTTTCTGAGAACTGCACTTAATTTTCTTCCCAGTAATTCTCTCTAAATATATAATTTTTTTACATATTTAATTCTCCAATTTAAATTATTTTTATTTATTTATTTGTTAACGCCCTTTTTAGGGGCTTTTACATTACATATGAATAGTTAGAAATACACAAGCATTCATTGTTCATAATTGAACTGCCTCAGTAACAATATTTTACATTTGTTTAAACATAAATTGAAGATATCCACTGACTTGGTATAATTGTTTCCCTCCATTAGTATTCTGGGCAAAGAGGAATACATATGGTAGTTAGTTCCAGAATTTCTGCATTAAAATAAATCCTTACTTTTAGTATTACGTTGTGGAATTCGGAGGCTTATCAATTCAAGCAATACCAAACTGTGAACTAAATCATTTAGAATTTTATATAGTACCAAGTGGGTAGTGGGTTCCAGACGGGAGAATTGTACTCAAGTTGGCTTCTGACATAGGCAAAATATAACAGTTTAATACCCTTTATATTGTTATAAATTCCAACATTTGTAAGCCCTTATTAGAGATTGATGATGACTGAAAAAAAATTAAACCAATTTCTTAATTTATGGATGATTATATATAATTTTACAGCCAGTTTTTCCTTCGAAACATTCCAGCGTTCTGCACACAATGTAGGCATTTCTCGGTTTCGCCAAACATCTAAAGAAAATTGAAATTTTGAGACGTATTTAAGGATTGATCGCTTCTTGAGCCTTCTCGGAATTTTCGGTACAAGAACAAATAATATTGCTTCGTTAACAAGTCAATCTAAGTTTGACGAATTGTTTAACATTACATTTTATCATGAAACAAATTTGACTCGGCAATTTCTGCGGAAAATAATAATTTGGTTTCCAAGTAAATGGCAAATTATTATTTTACATTATCGAAGTACTTTTCAGGAATACTTTAATATTAAGTTATTACTTATTTCCACTAAAAAAATTTCACTTATGTTTGCTTAAGGTTTTCAAACAACCAAATTGAAAATTGACTTGAAATGGGATTCGCCGTGTTTGGCGATCAAATCTAGGATCAAGATGATAATCTTTTGTGAGATGGGTGACAATATTAATACTTTGATGACGGTTGATTTCGCAAACTTTTTTGAGAATGCCACACAAGGGGCCGGAACCAGAGATACTATGTCATCCTTAGATGGGGGTTTATTGTGCCACTGAGAAGTGCGGTTATTTGAATCACTGCCCTTATTAATGACTCCATTTAAATGCTTTTAGCCAATATCTCAGACCGGCTCAAGCATCGGGGTTCCATTGAAGCCCAAGTAAATCTGCTTCCGTGAAATTGGTCGTCCTATATTGGATGACCAGATTCTTCAATGATGACCAGATGCTAACTCTATACAATCTCAAGTACGTCTAACTATTGACTTTGAGAGCCACCTCTGGACTGGAATCTTATAACACCTGATATACCTACTTGATTATGTGCAAAGGAGGGTGGTTCGTCTAATTGACAATCCGTTGTTAACAGACCGATTGCCATCTCTAATGCCCAAACGCAATGTGGGCGTGCTGAGTCTGTTTTAAAGGTGTTTCAATGGAGCCTGCTTTGATGATCTAGCAACAATGATCCGTGTGCACAGACACGAGCGGAACACTCCTTCACAGTTGATGTTGGTTTGTTCAATTCGTTTTGTTTAAGTCGGATTGATTTCGAACGAGCTACCGGCACCTGTTTCCTCTCCTTCGTGTAATCCGGGTCTCATATTATTAAATCCCTTCCAACAGACCCTACCTTAACCAGCCTAGCAACGCTGTCAAACTGGGTGGCGATACAGTTCCATCGTCTTTACACTGTGCAGACAAGGATGTTGGTGCGCTGTTGTGAGGTGTAACATTAAAAAAGACCTAATCATTTAACACTGCTAAACCAATTTCAATCACCGTTTCGATTTTAAACATTTTACACGGCACTGTCGATTGGCACGGTCGATCGATAAGGATCGTTTCAATAACTTTCGGTAACTTCTCAACGTTCTCTAACATGACTTTTTTTTACATGAGCTCCACACAGGAGGCCCTGAGGAAAATAATTTCCCTCAGGGCCTAGGTCATCTTTGGGGATGCTGTGTGGAGGGTTTTTTTGGGGAAAGGAAGGAGAGGAGAGTTCTAGGAAGGAAAAGGGTTTAAGGGGTGGGTAAAAATCTGGGGTTCAGCGTGTCCTGGTCATCCGCCTCCAATACCTAGACAAACCTCACCCCATGAACCCGGGCACCCCTGCTAAATCACCAAACGTAGCGAACCATGATTGCAGGTCGCCAAGGAATAAATGACAGATTACAATAATAAAGTGTTTTTAACCATGGATACCGTCGCCTCGGGAACCATGTACTGGATAACCAACACCTCCATCGTAGGTGAACCCATGTGGTTCGCTACGTTTGGTGACTTAGCAGGGGAGCCTGGGTTCATGCGGTGAGGTTTTTTCAGGTCAGATACGTCTGCCTACCTACTGAGTGGTGGGCAGGATCGAGGGAAACTAGTGGTGGGAGTGGTGGGCAGGATCAAAGGAGACTGGTTGAGTGAGGAATTTTATCTTCTCCAGTCAGAATCTTTCGATCCATCGCCTTGCACCGCAGCTGGAGGGATGGTACATACTTCCTGGACACCTTAACCCATAGATTCCTACCCACCCCTCATACCTATGTTTAACCCCAGAACTTCCTCTCCTTCCTTTCCTTAAAAAATCCTCCACACAGCATCCCCTGAGATGACATAGGCCCTTAGGGAAATTGTATTCTTCAGGGTCACCTATGTGGAACTAACGTAATAAAACTCTGTAAATTTACTTAAGTCTCAATTATGGTCGAAGAATATCTATCTATATTTAAAAAAGAATATCTATAATTTTATTTAAAAAAATGCACGCGAGCTGTTTGAAAATCTGAGTATACCGGGACTGAATACATTGAACGCGGGAGAGGTTAGGCAGGGTGGTTTCGGGAGAGTGGAGAGGGAAGGCGGGGAAGGTGAAGGGGGAACGCGTGAGAGGAAGTGGACATGAAGAGACGGAGGGGAACGGGACGAATGAGAAAAGACGCAGGGAGAAACAATTTCTTTATTAGTGGCATACAACGCATGCCGGGAACTTGCTAGTTCAAAATAAAATCCATTTTCTCACTTTGGTGAAATTGAACAAATATTTTATATAACAAATGTCTAAAATATTTCTCAGTGGGCTTGGCCTGCGAATCAAAGATTCACACTTGAGACATCAGTTTTCATTCTAATCTGTACAAATCACACGTCTTGAGATTATCTGTAAACATAAACGATCGATTATTCAAAGAATTCCAAGATCATACCTTCATTCAAAGATAATAAATAGTACACTGTAAATGCAATGATTCAAATCATAAAAGAAAAATACAAGTTATCAATTTCTAACTGAAAACCGTTTGACCGTCTACTATCGCAATGTTATTTAATTTATATTACATATTTATTTATTTATTTACGCCCTAGTGGGCTTTTACAAGGATAGATAATAATAGTTATGCAGATACGTAGTACACAATTATAATGATTAAAATAATAATAAAAAATAATAATTAAAATAATAATCAAAATCATACATTTCATTAAAGTAATTATAAAGATTTATTTTTATAACTAATACAGAATCTGCAAACATGTCTACAATATTACCAAATTTATTACCAAAATGATGTAATCTATTTATAGGTGTATGAGCCTCATAGTTTGTTTTAAAATTGTCACAGAAGAAGGTAGCACATTGCCTCGTATTTCTGGTCGGTACGTAAAATTTTATTTTGGCGAGAATTTCAGGGTTGTCAATGCAATTATTAATGATTTTATTTAATAGTACAAGGTCAGAGATGATCCGTCTATCTGACGGAAAGGACATAGTTAATATTTTGAATTGGAATATTCAGCTTAAAGTTAACAAATCTTAAAAATTTGTGCTGTACCCTTTCAATATTGTCGGAATGTATTTTATGCAATGGGGACCAAATGGGCGAATTATATTCTACCTGGCTTCTTACTAAAAAAGTGTACAATATTTTCAAACATTCTAGTGACTTAAAATCACTTGCTGTTCTGCATATAAAACCAAGCATTTTTATTTTTGCTACATCTATGGTCATACTAGATACAGTATTTCAATAGCTTCGTTTTAAGTCCAAAATAACAAACGTGGGTGCTACAAATATTTAAAAAAAATATATTGCCGAATCAAGGAGATAATTGCCATTTTTTATCCGAAAAGCAATCGGAGACATTTAAAATGTTGCCAATATATGACAAAAATCGCTCCAGTGGTTTTAATTCGTAAACATTATGTAGGTACTTATCCTTTAAAAATAAAATGTACTTACCTTTTCGAATAATAATAATAAAAAATAAATATTATTGCATAATTTGAAGAGCGCCGTTTTTGTGAAAAATCAGCTCAAAATAAAACTTACATGGTTTTATATGTATCAAATGGCACTAGGTCGTATTTTTGTTTTGTCGTCTCACAACACCTCGTTTTGAATAGGCACACATATGTTGATAGCCGAAACAATTCCGTGACAATAAAACCGTTCACTTGACAAATTAATTCACAGAATCGTCTTACAAGACACAGCATATAAATTTGAATAAAGTAAACGGGCCATGCTCCGGCTCTCGGCGGGCCATAGCGGGCCATAGCGGGCCATAGCCGGCGATATGGGGCACATAGAATAAAATTGCCTGATCGTGTCTCTCTGCTTGTCGAAATGGAAATGTAAATGTATCTTATTCCTCTTTCACGCCGGGAATAAATTATTCCAAACGCCTATTCTGCCCAGGGGCGGACTGAACCGAATATTCCCGTTGTCTGTCGCAATGACCTCGGTTAGCGGCTGGAACATTTCAAATACAGCTATAATTTGGTTCTAAGAAATTACTTAAAAATCTAAACCGTGAACGTTCAAACTAAAAATGATATCACAGATTCAGATCAGGTAACCATACACGACTAACACCATTTTAAACAACTTTTTGTTTCTGACAGGGGACGAAACACGTCGTAAACACAATCTTTACATACTCGTAATGTACCTAAAGCTAAGTCGCTCCCGCTGACTGTACGCTAAGATCTTTTAAACTACGTAAGGGATACGTTTTAAGATTTTCTCGGGCAAAAGTATTTTCGTTGTTTGTTTTTGGGGTGTTATGCCGTGTTGCGCTACCTCCTTCTACCGGATTTGCCAGATCTGCCGGATCTGCCCTGATTATGGACACTGCAACGCTGTCCGAAACGTTGGCTAAAGAAGGAGGTAGCGCAACACGGCATAACACCCCAAAAACAAACAACGAAAATGCGCAACGGATTTTCATGCGGGTTTTACCAATAGATAAAGTGATTCATGAAGAAGGTTTACGTAACAATTATTACAAGCAATAATTGTCAGCCTGAAACACTCATTTACATTGAAAAATCTTCCGAGAAAAGATACTTGCCGCCAACGGGACTTGAACCCGTGTCCTTCCGATTGCCGGTCGAATGCTCTGACCACTGAGCTATGGCGGCTTATCAAATACCCGCCAAATAATTCAATATATACTAGTGTTTCATTCAACAATTACTGCTTGTTATATTTTTTCCACCTGAAAACAACCAACTTTATTTTTGCGAGGAAGACATTGTTAGTGTTAAATCCCTCCCTAGGTGGCGTCGAGACAAATTATGTCTGCATTTATTGGGGAAATACTTAAACTTGTTAAATATTAATTATAATTTTTTAATTTATAAACTAACGTTTAGACAAGATTTTTATGCATAGCACAAAGGGTAACAATTATTACAAGCAATAATTGTCAGCCTGAAACACTCATTTACATTGAAAAATCTTCCGAGAAAAGATACTTGCCGCCAACGGGACTTGAACCCGTGTCCTCGGAAAGTATCTTTTCTCGGAAGATTTTTCAATGTAAATGAGTGTTTCAGGCTGACAATTATTGCTTGTAATAATTGTTACCCTTTGTGCTATGCATAAAAATCTTGTCTAAACGTTAGTTTATAAATTAAAAAATAATAATTAAGGTTTACGTACATAATTTGTCAAGTTTTGTGTAAATTTATATTATATATAAAGGGAGCGGGCTGGCAAGCAGGCGGTGAGGATTTGACATGTATGCAAATTAACAGATGGCGTTGGTTATAAAGGTTGGGTATTGGCATTGTCAGTAGATGGAGTTGTGTTTCGTTAGCCACAGCAACGTGTAGCCAGGTATGATACATTTAAAATATAAATCATAAAAGACTATACTTCTTTGGAAGTTACTCTCAATCGATCCTAGTGAATGTCCACAATTCAGACTTAAAAATTTGGGTAATATGACAAAACCCGTGTTTAGTTACCAGGTGGGAATAACTACTTACTTCTTACCCTTCCTCTTTACGTCTCCAAATAATTGTGTGAAAATACCTAAATATTTACTAGCTTTTATGCACTATAATTTGTTTTATGTCAGGTCTTATCATTTAAATCCTTTGTATATTTCGACCGGTCAGCGGTTGAGTGAGCATAGCGCTTGAGTCCCACCCGAGCGTCGCGTGTTCGATTCCTCGGCTGGCTAAGTCCTCCATCACAACACAAGCAACATTTTCGGCTTTCTGCGGTGGTAGTAGGAGATTTTCAAACATTGTTGTGTTTGGAAATGTTTCTTTCTTTAAATTTTTTTTAAATATATATATAAACATACATACATTTATGTTTTTTTTTTCAATAGAATAAGTTTTTTATTTATATAACTTTTATTTCATCTTTAAATCTCTGCTATATTATATTCTACACCTTCCAAGTAAATTACATTCTTATTTATTTTGTTTTATCGATTTACGACACACATAATTAATATTATAAGCATATGCGTACGATATTGCTTTTTAATATTATAGGTACTTTATTTTTCTTACTTTATATATGCTTATAATTTTAATCATCGTGTTAGTATTTTGCTAATTTACTCCAAATTTAATTATGTTATACGTAAGTTTTGACGAAAACTCATTGACACTAAATGTCGAAAAAACCCATTTTATATATTATAGCCTAACAGGGAATATTTCAAATATAAATCTAAACATAAAAATTCACGAAAGAAATTGCCTTCGTAACTCAAATTGTATACAAATTAGTAGTAAAGAAGAAATAAAATATCTTGGAATAATTTTATCGATAATAACATCAAATGGAAAAGTCAAAGTACCACAGTAGAAAGAATGAGAAAACTATATATTTGTTAGACTAAGATATACAGTATCATTAAAAATACTAAAAGATATTTATTATGCACTTGCGCACTCTATACTGCAATATGGAATCGTGGCTTGGGGGGTGCATATAAATCATCCCTTCTTCCATTGGAAACAATTCAAAAGATAAAAAATCAACTTAAAAAACACTATTACTGCCCAACAATAAATGTTTTCCAAGATTTCCCGGTTCCACCACTTACAAACATTTGTGACGAAATTGCACTACTGCACTACTACTAACTACACAAAGATTTCTTTAATAAAAATAATTTACCACAATTAAATATTAGCGAAAGAATAATATCTGTTGGAGGACTAACCGTGCCACTAGTACGAACCACAACAGCACAGCATCACTATATATTCAAGGGTATAAAATTATTTAATAAATTACCCCTAGATATACGATTGGAAGAAAACTACGATAAATATAAAAAAAATTAAATAAAATACTCTAGTACCACCTTGTAACTTTACATATTGTTTAGAAATATATTTTTGCCTTATCAATTCTTTGAATCATTTATTAACTAACCTATACTTTTATTACTTTTATCCGTATTTTCTCATAAGATCACTAATATTTTTTTGTTAAATTACTAATATTTTTTGTTTTAATTTAAACAGATATAAAAATATTTTGTTGTCCTCTCCTAAACACAAGCAGCTGCTTTATTAAGAGACTGATTGAAATATTGATGTTATATTATGTTGCAAAATTGTAACCTTGTTAAATGTTTCAATAAAAAAAAAAATTAAAAAAATTAAGCTTAAAAACTGTACTTTTTTAGGTGAAAGTCAAATATGTCGTTAAAAAATACTAAACAAATAAATTCCTGTGAGCGACTCAGTAATTATTCTTATCCCCGATTTTCTGTACTGTTTGTTGTAAATTAGCATTAACTAAAAAAAAAAACATTAATATTTTTTGATCGCTTTGCAACGGTAACCTCAATAATTGCATAGTGTAAACGACAGATGATTTGTAGACAACAACATTTTTTTTGGTGTTTGTGATTAAAATCAGTTAGTTTGTATTTAATTTGCAGTAATGTTTCAGTCCAGCCCTGTAAATTCCGAGCGTGGCACTTGTCTCTTTTTTAGTGTGGAGATGTCTCTTGAATAATAAAGATTTAATTAAACGAACAAAACTTATAAAGCCATTCGGAGCAAGGATCCAGGAGTAGGGAGCCGGCGGGGAGAATTTCCACGCAATTAATTCTAACGACCTCCGTTTGGGAAACTCTGCCTACCTACAGACTCGCATGGACACGGGACAAGGCAGCAAGGTTTCGTTTATTCAATCAAAACTATTTGCACAAAATAAACTGGCTATTGGAAATTTTCATTACTCCTGTTTTTAAACTAAAAATTAGAATATTGTTTTAGTAAGAAATTGTTTTTTACATTAGCTCCACACAGGAGGCCCTAAGGAAAATAACTCTCCTCATGGCATATGTCATCTTTTGGAATGGTTTGTGGAGGGTCTTTTTAGGAAAGGAAGGAGAGGAAGTTCTGGGAAGGGAAGGGTATGAGGGGTGGATATGAATCTGGAGTTCAGTGTGTCCAGGGGTGACGGACGTATGAATCCATACTTCCCACGGCGTCGCAGGGCGATGTTGTAAGAGAGTACCGCTGGAGAAGTCAAATCTCTCCCGATCCAGTCTGCCATGCAGCTGGTGGGCAGATACATCCGCAAGACCCGGACTAACTTCACCCTATTTACCCAGGCACCCCTTCTAAGTCACCAAACGAAGTGAACCACTCGGGGTGATATGTGGCAGAGGTGTTGGTTTATTCAATAAGTGGTTCCCGGGGTGGCGGTACCCGTACCTGCCTCCCTAATTGAATTTTTGAACAAACGCAGCAAAATAAAAATCTTTAGAGCACAAGCGTCGGGTGAAAATGCTATCCTTGTTCTACCGGTATTACAATGGAAGATGCTCCGAAGAACTGGCGTCATTGATCCCTTCAGCACCGGTGCATAGTCGGGAAACACGCCAAACGCGTGCCCAACATTTGTACACGGTGGACATTTGTCACATGAGAACGGGTCGCTTCTTCGACTCGTTCTTGTACTCAACAGGTTGGCTGTGGAATGATTTGCCGACCTCTGTGCTTCCTCCTTCCTACAAGATGGGTCTCTTCAATACCAATTGTTCATTCCTTCCTCTCCTCAAAAGACCCTCCTCACAGCATCTCAGATGAAATAGGCCCTGAGGGAAATTATTTTCCTTAGTGTATTTTCCTATGACCAATCATTTTGTGTTTAATCACTTTGACTGTAACATATATAAACTGAAGAAAGAAACATTTTTACAAGTCAAGATGGCTTCACACTGAGACCGTTAACGGCAAAAAATATATGTGGAAATGAGTTTTATATATTATGTTTTTTTATAAAATTGTATGCCCATGAATTAATGTTAATTGAAACCAATCACAAAATTAAAGTGCAAAACAAATATCGTAAAAACAATGTTCTGCCTAAAAAATCACCCTGCTTCGGCTTCATGCGTGCCACTTGTTCTACACTTCACCGGAATTTGTAAGGAAGGTTATCGAATGTTTTATTAAAAGTGACAAGAAAGAAGAAGATTAATGTGCACCCTGAAAATGCCTTTTTTCCGTCAATTACAAGCGTCCGAGATCCGAAGGATTTACTGACGAACAATCCAGTTACATTTTTTTACGAATTTTGCTGTCATTTCGGATGTAAAGACGTTTTACAAAAAGTATATGTCTTATATAATGGCCAAATCATTTTTTGGCATCACTTTTACTTAAATGAAAAAATCATTTTGTGTACACCACTTCTTTAATCAATATTATCAACATTTTTCGAAAAGAATGGTTTTTTCGTCAGAATGAAATGAAAATTATCAAAAATAATAAAAGACTAACAAGGAAAGACAAATAATACATACGTAATAGATAATTAAGTACCTGTAGACATAAAATATAATAAATACTAGAGGTAACATAATAAACACTTTCCCAAAATAAAAATTATTTTAAAGTATTAATTACAAAATTGTTTTAATAAATTAACACAAAATAAACAAAGTTGGGACTCTTAACCGCTTGGAACAAGAGTGAGACTATGGCATCCCCAATTTGTGTTTGTTGTGGGGTTAAAGGGGTAGGAGGTGGGGTGGAGGAAGATGGTGAAGTATCTGATAATTCATATCTGGTGACCAAACACTGCTTAAGCCATTTCAAGCAAATCATTCCATTTCTGAATGGTGGTCTTACACCAGGGCGATATTGAGAGTTTCTTCCATCTAAAACTTGCCAAAAATATAACTATTTATTAAATAAAAAGAATAATTTGTGTAAAAACACAAATTGATAAAACAAAAAATCTTTCGGATGCCACCCGCGACCTCCTGTTTGGTAGACGAGAGCCTTACCCTCCATCTCGGAGGCCGTCATGATACATATAGTAGCTTGGGGTAAGCGTACGCGGGGTGTAAGTGTTCGCAGTGATGTTTCCGACAAGATCGTGCCTGTTTCGCGCCCGCGCATTCCTTTATTCACTAGCGTTTTGGGTCGCATTGAAGCAGGACATTTGAACATTGAATCCTAATTTGAAAATAAAAATTGGGAGGTAAAATACATTTTTTCTTTATTTTTCTTAAATTTTTCATCTGCTACCGATACGTTTGCTTAACGATGTGTGCTGTTGTGTAACCAACTGTGTCAGAGCGGTGTGATCTATGATAATTTTTGGTGCAATATTGTTAGTTACAGGGGTGCAAAGAGATAATTTTAATAAAGATAACCACAAATCTAATTTTAACACTTACACTACGGGATGCGAATACTTAGCTCACACATGGGATAAGTGTACGCAATCGACATGCATGTAAACTTTTTAATATAACTTTTTGATTTATGAAACATATGATGTTTTTATGTTTGTTTGAGAAGCTTTAATGATCAATCATATAAATAAACAAAAAAAAATACCTAAAGCTTTTTAATACAAAAATCCCAATGTAAAAATTGCATACGGTTACCCCACGTGACTAATCTATTCTCATGCATTAAATTTCCGAGGGTTAAGAAACCCACTGTGGTTATTTATATAGTAATTCAGTACATCTTTAGAAATTTTAAAAGGTCGTGGTATCAAATCCTGGAGAGCGCAAATAAACTTTATTTGATTAATTTTGCGTAATTTCACAATTACTAAATTAAAAAATAATATTTGCGGAACATTCCAGAATAGAAGATACACTCAAAAGAAGATACTGGTGTAAGACCACCATTAAGAATTAAAACGTTGCTTGAAAAGGCTTTAGCCGTGTTTGGTAACCAGATCTGAATAGCCAGATACTTCCCCATCTTCCTCTACCTCACCTCCTTTCCCTCCACATTACCTTCAGCGTCACAACTTACCCATTTGGAGATGACACAATCTCATTGGCTCCAGATGGGAGTAGTTGGGATACTTGGACGGTCTTCAGGTCCTAGATTCAACTCCTAGATGCGATCATATCTTTTTCTGATTTTTCTATTTCAAATTTACGTTGTATGGTCGCTAATATTGTCTTCAGTGATGAAATATTACTCTTTGAGGTTTTACCCAATTTATCCAAAAAATATTACCCAGCCAAACTCTCTCATCCCATCGCCTTGTACCGTAGTGGTAGAGATGATTCAAACGACACACTGACCCCCCGGTTCCTATCCACCCCTTACCCTTTTCTTTCTCAGAAATTCATCTCCCGCTTTTGCCGCGACTTTTAGTACTGTTTTAGAAATTTCATTCAACGGCACCAATCGTCTTATTATTAAGTTGTGCTGAGATATCTGCTCTGCCGTGTGGAATATTCAACAAGTCGTGGTGACAACTATTTTTTATGAAACATCCATTCAACATCTATTAAAATACCGCCCCATCTACATCCAAAGCAGTATATTCCAATGTTGATTCACATTAGATCATTAATCTTCTTAAAGTCTCTCTTCCCGGGAGTGAAATGAAGAGACGCTGCAAGCATCAATGCCCAAATATCTCGCTGCTAGTACCGCTTTTAATCTCATCTCAGCTCTAAGTGCATGCTGATCAAATTAAATGTATACCTCGGTTGCCAAATAAAGTAAATGTAAATGTAAAGTATGTTACTAGTTGATTTATTAAGTTATCGTTAATATTACAATGAATATTAATCCGGATAAATGTCTTTACTGGAGGTGCCAGCCAACTTTCCGATGCTTAGGGAAATCATCGTAACCGTTCATGCCTTAGACACGAACGACGATAGATGGTACTATTCTGATATCAGTCTCAATTTCCATCTTTTGGGATTTAGCAAAATTTCGTATTACTAACTAAGCTACCGACATCTACTGAAGAAAGCTTAAAATACATGAATAATCAGTTCAATACGTTGAGCGTTCTCACCCTAAAACTATTTCCACATTTAAAAGAATCACTAAAGATGCTATGAAACCATTCCACAGACATTTAGTTTTCATATTATAAGATCGTGTATGCGATTAATGTTATTTATAAATTAATGATGTCACACGTTATCAACCAGTTCAGTTACAGGTATAATTATTGTGTTGCAAGTTTTAGATGCCACAAATCATAAACAGATAAGAATAATAATCATAAATGAAACCACATAAATCAGTCAGCATGCTTGTTAAGAATAAATAATTCAAATCATAATGACGGCCTCAGTGGTTGAAGGGTAAAAGGCTCTCGTCTACGAATCTGGAGTTGCGGGTTAAAATCCAAAATAAATTTTATTTTACAAATTTGAGGTGTTTCACAATCAAATTTATTAAAAATAACGTAGATACGGTCTTTGTGGCACGTTCCAGTGTGGAAGATATTGTCATTATCGCCAAGGTAAAATTTCCACCACTCGGAACTGACTTAAATGACTTTTGCCTTGTTTGGTGACCAGATCTAGGTATTTCCCATCCTTTACCCTCCACGCCAACTTCAGTTATATAAAATACCTCAATTTTGGAAATGCCATAGGCTTATAGACCATCTCATTGGCTCCAACAGTTGGAAGCAGTAGGGGCACTTGTGGGGCTTTCACATAAAATAAAACTAAAAATAAATAAATCTGTCTATCTATCTATCTATCTATCTTCTATATTCTATCTTGTATCTTCTATCTTCTATCTTCTATCTTCTATCTTCTATCTTCTATCTTCTATCTTCTATCTTCTATCTTCTATCTTCTATCTTCTATCTTCTATCTTCTATCTTCTATCTTCTATCTTCTATCTTCTATCTTCTATCTTCTATCTTCTATCTTCTATCTTCTATCTTATACCTTCTATCTTCTATCTTCTATCTTCTATCTTCTATCTTCTATCTATCTATCTTCTATCTATCTATCTATCTTTATCTATATAAATAAAAATGAATCGCCGAAATGTATGTACGCGCATAACTTCCGAACAACTGGAACAAATTGGATAATTATTATTTTTTGTTTTCGTTATTGTCAGGACAAGGTTTGTATAAAGCTACTGATGAGCTCTGGCATTATAAAATTTGTATAAAAAAATTGCAATAGGTGACACGCGAGCTGTTTGAAAACTGAACGTACCAGGAATGAATGTATGGAATGCGGTAGGGGCGAGGGGAGAGGAAGGAATGGGGAGGGGAACTCAGGTAACCTGGGATGGGGGAGGGAAACTCGGGAGGAGTGTTCGCGGGCCGGGGGAAGTGGGGGAATGGAGTGGGAAGAGTTAAGGTGGAGGAGGCGGAGTGGGAGCGCGAGAGGGAAAGGGGACGCGGGAGAGGAAGGGGAACAGGACGAATTAGACAGGACACGCAGGGAGAAACAATTTCTTGATTAAATGGCATAGCAACACAAGCCGGGTAACAGCTATTTAGAATAAAGATGGCTACCATCATAAATAATATTGTCGACAAAAGTGTGCGATTTATCTCTTCTGGATCAAGTGAATAGAGTTTTCCGTAATATGACGGTCACTATTGTTTCAACCTACTCCTGAGTAGAGCCTACCCAGGATATTTAGAAAACACAAACTTTCAATTGTTTTCCTCTCCTTAATATGATGGGGATTTTGATATTTATGAGTCTTCGATCGCCAAACAAACCGCTAATGTAAATATTGTTTTCGGTACGTTTCTCGGAGATGGGATATTTTTTCTTTTCTAAAATTCAAAGGGCCCTCCCCTCCCTTCGAGGAATTATCTTGAGCCATGGCTTACAAAGGCGAAAGAAGGCGCCGGGAAGAAAGGGCCCTAATCCGGTCCAAGGAACCCCGAAATTTCCAGACTTAGCTCCAATCTCCAATACAATACAATTTTATTGTAGCAAATCCCTTTTTTATGCTCCAAGCTCGGTCCGTAAAATATTTATTCGAGGAAACGGTTCCTTCCACGAAAACAATCCAAGCATCATATAAATTTAATCAACGATTTAAAAAGAAAAACGGTCCGGATAAGTAAAATAATACTAAAACAATACAATATAATAAAATAATACATTGATCATTATTTTTTTATGCGTAAAACAAACAAACTTATAAGTTTAATCGATAAAGTTCATCCCATTGTCTACGAGCTGGATAATTTCTTAGATTCTTGTTTGAATAAATATATTCGAAAATTTCTATTCATCTATTATTTACGTCTATTTATTTTGTTATTTACAAAATTAATCTCTTTGTAAATAACAAATATGTAATAGTATTTCAACCTCGTTTTCCAACACAAGTTCGGCATGTTTTTTTAACCTTTGGTTTGCTTGGCATTCTTCTAAATGTCTGTTTATAAAAGCGAAAAAAATATCAATTGTAGTCTATTCTGAATCATTTCTCCTACATGTCTCATCATTTCAGATCTCTCTTAAAAGGTATCCTTATTTAAGTGAATTTTATAAAAAAGTTTCCATCCCCCGCCCTCTTTAAAGTTTCACCACTAATTTCTACACAGCGCAAATATCTCTCCACCTCCTTCTTTATCTGTGCAGATGCCCTGTTCGGTTTCTAATTCTTTTGAGTAATTATTTTTTAAAACCATTGTGTATCAATTTAGATTTAGTGAATTTTTTATAATGATTTTCCGATAAATGTAATGTTTAATTTATTTTATTATTCAGGATACTATTAGTAATTTTATATAAAGGTGTTTTTTTTAGAAGTACACAAATTCAAAATGTAAAAAAAACATACTAAAATAATGTTAATGTCTATGATATTGGCTTTATTTAATAGATAATTTGATGCCATAATTGTTTAAATATGATTTCCTTGTTTTATTATGTTTACCTTATTTAATTATTCAGGATACTATTAATAATTTTAAGTATGTAAAGGGTATTTTTTTTAAGAGGTGTACAAATTTAAAATGAAAAAAACGTATTAAAATAATGTTAATGTCTATGATATTGGCTTTATTTAATGAATAATTTTATGCTATTATTGTTAAAACATGATTTCGGGCAATGAGCGCCACGTGAAATCCAATTTTCGACAACTTTATTGAGCAACTGGGGCCATATATCGGCAATAACGCTGCGAATGTTGTTGACTTTCAAATAATGGTCCAACGTCTCTGGTTTATCAGCATAGACTAGTGACTTCACATACTCTCAAAGAAAGTAATCTAATAGTGTGAGATTAAACGATCGTGGAGGCCAGTTCACAGGTCCATTACGTGAAATTATGCGCTAAATGGTGAAATGGCAAAACATACTGACTACAAATCAACTGTCAACTGTCAAATTGATAGTCTGTAGAAACAATGTTGCCATTTTAAAAACCAAACCTCTGAAAAAAAAAACCTTTATTATCAGCGAGTACCCGGTGTGCGTTGCAACATAAAGAAATAAATTTTTTCTCCTTGCGCGTCCTTTCCCATGCACCCCCGTTCCTGCCGCCGTTTCCCCGTCTTCTACCCTCCCTCGTCCCTCCTCCTCCTCTCATTCCTCTTCCACCTTCTCTGCCTTCCCCCCCACCCTCGTCACCCTTCCCGCGAATTCCCCTCCTTCTTTCCTCTCCCCCTGAGAGATTCCCCTCCCTCTCCATCCTTCTCCCCCTGACGCTAATCTATGTTTGTAAAATACACACATTCTTCAAGCAACTCTTTTTGATGCAAATTTCATAATACCAGAGCTTACTTTTAAGTTTAGAAATATTCGCGGGTGTGCGCATAACAACTCACCAAAGTTTCATTGCAACCGGATGAATGATGTAGGAAATACTTTCACATCGCTAGAGCCTACCACTATGTATAGAAACCTTTGCAGGAATGCGCATGACAAATCACCAAAGTTTTATAGCAACCGGATGAATGATTTAGTTAACGCACAAGGGACAAACAAAGAAACCTTCATTTTTACATATTCAAAATAAATAATTAGAAATGATTTAGGAGCACCAAAAACAACCCACAACCATGTGACTGAAATCGTTCGTAATAATAAACATTCCGAAAAAACACAAATATTAATTTGCGTAACATAATACTCGTGTTATATGTACTGGATCTTAGCTTGTCTATTTTTGTTGATCTTGTAGGTTCGAATAAATTTTCATGTAGATGGAATTAAAAATAATTTTCACAGCAGAAACTTTATCGTCAAGTCACATTTTTTCGCAATCTCATGTTTTATTTGATCATTAAGTTGAAATACGAAAATTAATGGAATTTTCACTGAAGGCT
Source organism: Limnephilus rhombicus (assembly GCA_929108145.2). Classification (NCBI taxonomy): domain Eukaryota; kingdom Metazoa; phylum Arthropoda; class Insecta; order Trichoptera; family Limnephilidae; genus Limnephilus; species Limnephilus rhombicus. Next base: position 50,541,814 of record OV815283.1, read on the forward strand.
GGTTTACCTACTGAAATATTTAGCAGTCCGTAAAACGAGATTGTTTTGGAACAAATAAGAATTTAATATAACATTTTAATCTTAACAAAGAGTATAGGGACGATATTTGATGGGAAGTTCATGTAATTTCCTATTTATATCAACATATTTTATGTATTGAATAGTTTACAATGAACTTATTATGAAAAAATATTAAGTCATACCTGTAGGGTCGTGGCGGCAACAGTAGGTCACTTTTTTCCATTGACCTATACTTAGATAGATTTGAAAGAGTGTTGGGAAGGTGTAAAATGATTAATACATAGTGTAACTAATGTACTTTCATAATTTAAATCGATTTAGGTAATCGAATAAAAAATATTTATAAAAAAGTCTTTGTGTGCCACTGTGTACTGTCACAGTGAATATGCCATCAGTTCACTATGAATCACTAGGTATCAGGTAGGTTAGTGGATCGGTTATAATATAATCCAAATAATAGTGCACTTTTTTTACTTTTTATCAATCTTTATTTATTAATTTAACAAAAAAATAAATGATACACTAAACATAAGACTTTTTTTAGTTTTAAAAATATTAATCTGTCATTTGAGCCACTGCACACAAAACCGCAATTTTGTTCTGCATGAGTTGAGATTCAATATATGCCAAAATGATCTCAATTCAACGTATGTTATAGCTAAAATATCAATTCATTTGTGTAACGAAATGTAAGTGAATAAATACAAAGTACCTATATCTTACCCTAAAACTTACTTTTTCACACGTCGAAACAAAAAACTACTCATTACACTCACTTTACATCGCCAACGCAAATGAACTAGATGTAGCATGAACATATTTCGAGACCTTACGAGTAGTGCGAGAGACAGAAAGCTATCTCTAATTTTGTCTACACAGTGGTCACTGTGCCACTGTTGTATAATCACTCTTGCCGCCTTGACCCCACACATTTTTTTTAATTACCCAAATTTTCCTTCCTCGCAAACTTAGCGAACCACATGGGATGATCTTTAGCAGAGGTGTTGGTTATACACCCATGCCCGCCTCCAAAAGTTAAAAGTGAAAAAAAATAATAATATTGCTGCGTTGTACATTTTTTTCGTAACAAATGAATTCTGAAAAAAAAACTGTTTTCTTCTCAAAGGTACGGTAAATATTTTTTGCATATTCTTTTTGTATACATTTTACATACGCACCTAAAGTAAAGTTGCACAAACAATGCACGTTCTTTGAATAAAGATCGCTAGCTGCACGATATTGTGTTTAAAGTGTGTCTAGCATCACGCAACACTTCGTCCGAACTAATATTTTATATGGAGGGTATGGAGAAAATGCTTTCAGGAGATTGAATAAAAAAATGACTCTGTTTTTTTTCAAACATGCGAGCAGAGGCGACCGCTATTAGTTAAGGTTTATCAGTATTATAAATTAATGATCTTATTTTGATGAATAATGGAAAATTATGGTGCGTTACGAATAACGAGCTTTTCCGGGAAATTATTTTTAGCTGAGTGCTTAACTTAATGTTGGATCGATATGGAAAATATGTTAATTACGTGGATACGTTAATTTCTAACGGACTTCTAATAGTTACATAACTCGGGTAGTGACTTGCGTACATAATTCATCGTTTCAATTTTGGGCAAGTTATGTTACAAACCTACAATAAATGGCTATCCTTCACAGATTTTATTAATTTTATTGTTTCATTGGAAATAAGATTTATTTCCTGTAACATGAAGACATCTTCTCAAATTGAAATATATTTTACTCATTATTAACTTTTTTAATTTAGCCCCACACAGGAGGCCCTGAGGAAAATAATTCCCCTCAGGGCCTATGACATCTTTGAGGATGCTGTGTGGAGGGTCTTTTTAGGGAAGAAAGAAGAGGAAGTTCTGGGAAGGAAAGGGTATGAGGCGTGGGTAGGAATATGGGGGTCAGTGCGCCCAGGAGTGACGGACGTATGAATCCATCCCTCCCCCTGCGGTACAAGGCGATGTTCTGAGAGAGTACGGATGTAGAAGTCCAAGGGACTCTCCCAGCCATTCTCTCCGGATCCAGCCTACCAGGCAGCTGGTGGGCAGACGCATCCACCGCCAAGACGCGGGCAAACCTCACACCATGAACCCGGGCACCCCTGCTAAGTCACCAAACGTAGTGAACCACTTGGGGTTACCTATGGCGGGGTATTGGTTACCTACGCTTAAACATTTTCAACGTGCCTCATCTTAATGTTAAGATATTTACATATATGATATAAATATATTTTATTGTTGTTGCAATATTGTAGTATTTAGGTACATATTGTAGTGTTTATTGTTTGATTTGTAATCTACACATGTCTTTCTCTACTTCTTTTTTGTATTTTTTGCTATTTTACAAGTTTTGTAGTTATATGCGATTCTAATTAATATTATGTAGGTGAAGGTCTTTAATATTTAAAAAAATAAAATAAATAGAATGAAACAAGTACTTTGTATAAAAACGACTTTATTTTTATTTATATTTGTCGACCGTTTTCGGTTAAACTCAACCTTTTTCAGGACAATAAACAAATAAACTAAATTACGGTACAGAGTTAAGATTCTAAGGTTAACACAAAAGAAAGAGAGAGAGCATATAAGAGAGGGAGAGAACATCAGGGAAGGGTAGGAGGCGGAGTCACGGGTGGGTGGGGGTGAGGGTTACATAGGGAGAAAGGGAATAACTTTAAAATCGGGCTGTCGGTTAATTCTAACTGTTTGTTTAAAATTTGGCAATTAAGTCATGGTTCTAACGAAAATCAACCATATTAAAAATTTGATTTCGAATTACCACTAATTTCAAAATACTGATCTGTAGATTAATTTCGTGACCTTTTAATGAAAACATGATTTTGTAGGTTGGTCAAAAACAAATTTTGATATTATTTAATTTATTGAAAAGGGTTTTCTTTCGGTTATTTTAGTTATCAAAATTAAAACGAAAAGTCTTTAAGCTGGTCTGAATATTCCTGTACTACTTTAAGACCGCTCATGGTCAAAATAAAATAGTGAATACAAGTTTGAAGGTTTAAAATCATAAATTCATATAAAAACTTTTTATTTTTTTTTATTTAAATAAAACATACAACGATGTTGCATTCCCATTAGTTATCAAAACTCATTAAGGGATCGCCAATTGGTACATTTGAAAAGATAAACCCAACCCAATCCAATATGCAGACACAATAAATGAAGAAAAATTTTACAAAAACATTTTACAGAAGCAACATACAGACACAAACATATTAAGAATCACTTTACAAATATTTCACAGAAACACGTCTTATAAGATTTTATGAATAATATTATAACCACTCATTTGATGTATGTACTGTTGGTGTCACAAAGTTAAAATAAAGTATCCTCTATGATGGACTATAGAAATGCATAAAAAAAAACTTTACTAACTTACTTTATTAATTGCTTTGTAATTACATAATTCGAGGAATTTTCGACCACCATGCTAGTGTTTAGGCAAATGCCGGTGTTTTGGTGGTCGATGACTAATGTAATAAATATGTAATTTTATTAATTGTGCCAAACAATTAAGGCGACATGACGACAGTTTCCGGATTAAAGGCTTTAATGAAATAAAAACCGTTCAGAATGGTCAGAGAGCCCGTAGGACTTTATGAGAGTCCGGGGACAACGAGGCTGTTTACAAAAACATTTCCCTTGAACTTTTGACACACAGAGTTCAAAACTTTGTTTGCTGAAAATACTATGAATCTTCAATTTTGTTATAAGAAAAACTCTCTTTAATAACTTCTTAAATGATATACTATGAATCAATTAAAAGCATTTTCTCATCTACGTATGTATATAATATGATTAGTTTCAACATCCTTCAACAGATATTGTTAGTACGGAGAGTTTTTTTTATAGCATTGAGGTGTCGCATTAGATCTTCCAGTTAAGAAATACCTTAGAAGTGTATATTCGTTCGTGTCAAAAGCACAAAGGTTACGGCAATGGCCGTTGATACACGATAGGTAAGTGTCAGGTTCTCCAACTTCAAAATAATTTATAGCTTCTAATAGGACAGACGTCTGGCGCAGTTAAATATTTATTGTAAACCTTACGATTATGTTAAATCTATTGGAGTTTTCCCGAACATTTGTCAAATAATCTCAATAACTGAGATTGAAGTTTTTTTATATTAGCTCCACACAGGAGGCCCTGAGGAAAGTAATTTCCCTTAGGGTCTATGTCATCTTATGGGATGCGGTGTGGCGGGTTTTTTTAAGAAAGAAAGAAGAGAAAGTTCTGGGAAGGAAATATGTATAACCGATGGATGAGGGGTCAGTGTGTCCAGGAGTGACGGATATATGAATCCATCCCTTCAAAAAATATACAAGGCGATAGGTAGAGGGATTCTGGCTGGAGAGGTCAAAAGACCTCCTCAACCAGTCTCTCTCGATCGGGCCCGCCACGCAGCAGGTGGACAGACACATCGGGCACCAATACCTTGATAAACCTCACCCCATGAACCCAGGTACTCCTGCTTAGTTACCAAAAGTAGCGAAACACTTGGGGTGACATAAGGCAGAGGTATTGGTTATCCAATAAATGGTTCCCGGGCGGCGGTACCTATACCCTGTAATATTTCGTCTTTTCATACTTATTTAACTCTCCTGGTCATCGGCAAGACAGTTGTGATGTTCTTCTTTTTTATCTATTCGTATATTTGTCTTTTCTACTGGCTCTGATCGATATTTAAATTCTTAAGGCTTTGCATATGTGTGGTAGGGATGGAAAATTCCTCCTCTACGTCACACAAGCCTTTATAAAATTGGACCCTTATTTCCTCTGATAACTACAGAAAGCTACTTAAAGCTCCCTTGTACTACATACCTTTAGAGATATATGTACTTAACTAATAAATACGTTATTTACGACTTTGAACGTAAATATTTTCGTATTTAGGTTGTAATTAAACTCCATCAAACGTTGTGTAATTTTTTGATTTATGATATAGGACTTGAATTACTTAATTTTTTTGTGGTAACCCTCTTGATTCTAAACAGAGTGTTGAATTTCAAACTGTATTGGTCTCTCTCTTGCAAATCTAACCTTAAGTAGTTTCTCTAAATGAGCTAACTTCCCCTTGACGTTTATTATGATTCCCTACATCCTAATGAATTCATGAATAAGCAATACTAACCTAAACTACACATGACTAATTGAACAGATAATTAAATATAACTCAAATGGTTAAATGTTAGTAAATTTGATTATGATTGTATCTTGTATCTGCTGGGCGCCCCTCCGTTTAGATTCAGCTGCTATAAGGTACATAAAAAGATGGATTTAGTAGGTTAATGTAATTAGTTAATTGCATATTTGACGAACTCAGAATAACCCTTTTTCTGGCAAAATTTGGCTCCTGCCTCCATCAAGTAAGCAGGGTGATCAGGAGTCAACCCAAAATTCGCACAGTCTTTTGGCACGGTTCAATTGATTGATACCTAAGTTATCGCGTCCCAAATGAACCTTCCTTCGCCATCATGCGCTGCCTTCAGGTCTTCCCCCGAGCCCAGATACCACCAAATTCCTACTCCTCCAAAGTTTACTATTTACTTAGGGCGAACCGGTTTCGTCCTATATGCAATCATATACTCACGGGTTTGTGTGGAGTTACGGGTCGTGAATCCTCCCTCCACGTTCAAGAAATGAGACGAGAGTGACCCGACAGGCCTAAAGCACTAATTGTAAGTGAGTTCGTTTCATTCAATGAACAGTACATAAAAAGATATATATGTAAACATACGTTTTGGGAAGGTTTATAACTCGCAATACGAAACTACTTGCATCGCATCCCGAGCTCGGATCTCGCCCATCAAATTCTGCGAAATTCTCAGATTGATCCCGAATACATACGTACGAAGAGTGGGTGATATAAATACATATTAGTACATTAAGATCTTATCTGGCGATGTGTTCTGGAGATTCGCCATAACTCCAAGCTTTTGTTTGGTTTTGTTGACGGTTTTGTTTGAGAGATCCGCCATCTCTATGGTTTGATTAATGGTCCTTGTTATAGAAGCGACCACTGCCTTCTGTTGGTTGAACTGTATTTTTTTTTTCTTTCCCTCCCCTCCAATGTTCAACTTTTGATAAATTCTTGCTATCCCGTGATTCTCAATTGAATCATGTAAATCCTCATTACCCTTTATTAAGCTATCCCGTGATTTTTCAACTGTTTCATGTAAGTCTTCAATACACCTTTTTGAACTATCCCGTGATTTTTCAACTGTTTCATGTAAATCTTCAATACACCTTTTTGAACTATCCCGTGATTTTTCAACTGTTTCATCTAAGCCTTCAATACACCTTTTTGAACTGCTATAAGAAATCTGTTAATTTTCAATTGCTTAGGTCTGTAGATACCTCTTTACGTTCAAATTAAAGATAGTGTTTAATTCCCCTTTTTTTTTTTTTCTCTAATAAGTGCGCAATATAATAATTTTATCCCGTTCCTAGAAGTTAATACCTAAGTACGATATCCACTAATCAAGGTCATTTTTTTTTTCTTTTTACTGTATTCGAACTAGTGTCCCAGTGACCGACTTATTTTGTAAACAATTTGAGCTTTGTAAACATTCTCGACGGCCTCGTGACCTAGATTCAAGCGTATGAGGTGTGTTTAATTTAGACATTCCGGAGACGTGTGAGATGACTCTAAAATTTTCTTTGTTTGATAATGATGTACTTAGCGCAATTGTCTAGTCTGATACCCGATTACGTATACATATTTATTCATTTATATATACTTTGTCTCAATAAATAATTTATAATATTGATATGTATAATTATATTATGATTGAAATAATTTCTAATATCATAACTTATTTCAAATGCTCTGGATTTTCTGAAATTATATTACTACATACATAAAATTAAATATAAAATATTGATTTGTAAATTTATCACACATAACTACTTTTAATAGTTATTGATGAATTCAGAGGTAGGAATCGATACCCTTTTTCCTCTTTTTATATAAGTGTTTTTCTTTTTTATTAAAATTTTCTTGGGAACAATAAAATTACATATATATATGTATATAAAATATACCTATTATATTTATAATATTTTAATATAGTTACATATCACATATTAAGCGAGTAATATCTTGGTCAAATAATTAATCCAAATACCAATGTTTGCTGCATTCCGCTTTCTCCTTGGAATCTGTAAAATTTTATAACGGAAAAAGACTTACCCCTACCAAGGTTTTTCCGACCGGGAAATACACGGTAACCTTGCTGCAATTTTCCTAAATTAATTTTTATTTTCCTAAATTTAATTAAATCTTTTTGACTTCGATTTTTTTTTTCATTTAATCTAATTAATTAAAATGATGTATGAACTCTATCGTTCTAAACTGTATTTTATCTCAAAACTCGTTGGTTAGATAACACTTTAAATGATAGTTACTTCACGATTAATTTAGAGATGGTAAATTGTTGTTAAATTAAATTTTTATCCCTCCGAACTTTTAATAAACTATTATTTTGTTTTATTATTATTATTTAAGATAATTAATTTAAATATTTATTATTTGTTAGAACACTTTCACTTAGATTGAACACACGTATTTAATTATAACTTCTTCACGCTAAATTATCACATCACTTCAGTTATTTATTGCACTAATATTAAACGCGAAATTTCTAAGTTTAAAATTACGATATTAAGTGATTATAAAATCCGAATTTTCCACTAAAACAAATTGTATTTATCACGAGCACTTTTATTTTTCACAAGTAATTAATGCGTTGGCTTTATTTTTATTTTTCACTGATTCTAACTGCAAAGTATTTTTTTTTGTAGATCACTGACTAGAATGTGAAATTTTTCTAAGTATCAAAATAATTATCACTTAGAATTTTTCAACTTTAAATCACCCACCGTTTCGTCACGTTCCGCGAACTTACAACCTTTTCGACTACGACCGTAGACTGTCCTCAACTGGCATTTGTCTAGACTTTTATACCCCTCTCAGGTCCAAAAGATCGTATCTGAATCTCCTGTAATAAACCAATCTAATTACTATCAACTCGTAATTTCTTGAAACCTCTCCATTATTGTCGAATGCGGTCCCTTAGTACCTTCCGCGTTTGATACTTTAAATTCTGTCTCGTACTTCCATACTTACAAGATCCGGATTTAGTAAGATCCATGTTTAATGGCCCAACTTCCTTTGTCCTGGTGTTCATACAAAATTAGCTTGAATTTAATAATTTTAAAGTTCTATTTTCATCTATTTCGTAATATGTCCGTGCGTACGGCATCTACCATATGTCCCAAATCTGTCCCCAAATTCGCCTATCAGAGATATCTTCATGTCGAAGTCTTTCTCGCAAATTGTTCATTTTTATTTTATTATTTTTCCTCGAGTTTTTCTGTATTCTATATGAACCTTTCCATTTAAAACCGAATTTTCTCTATTTACGTCGTATATTTGAATTTTCCATTTTTTCTCGAATTTTCTTTTATTCACGACACTCTTTCCATGAATTTCCTTATTTATTCTTACGCTATTGTTCATATCTCTATAATTTTTTATATTTCAAGCCGTATTTATTTTATTCACTGTTAATCTAAGATTTCATTTGTTTTTCTCTGTCGTATCTTCTCTCCCCTCGCTTCCCTGTACTTCCCTGATATAACCATATCGTTTTTTTGATGTTTGCTGCCTCTTGGAAAATTTCATTTTCTATTTGTTATTAATAAATATATCATTTTTAACATCTTTATAGGAGATACCCCCACTTCGGCCCTTAAATTCCTGTCATTTTTATTGCTTCATAGAGATCGCCCCTCAAATTTTGTCTCATTCTTACTAAAAATCCCATAAACCATATGCTTTGACAGCTGTATACATTAATTTCTGTACCCACCTGGCAATAAATCCTTTTTTATTTCAGTGTCGTTAACTTTTATGAGAATTCTTTAATGTAAATATTTCATAAGACCCATGATAATTTTTATTACCTTTTTAACGACTAATCGTCCTTATCTAAACAATTTTCATGTTCGAATATTCCTTGTTTATCACAACAAAATACATCTGAAATCGACAACCATTGTAATGCCTCATTTTTATCTGCAATCGCGTACTATGTTACTCTATAAACTCCATTTTAATTACGTAAAATGACTCCTTTTCCTGAGTTTTTCCATCGCAATGTTTTCAGCATTTTCCACTCCCCTCCGTACTGCACTCTATTTTCTCTTCTAACACTTGTTACTGCTCTAGACATCTGAAATATACCCTCGCCTATTCTTTAAAATTCTCATTTTTTTTGACGTTTCCTCCCTAAATCTTTCATCGTAATATCCTAGCTCCGTCTAGAATTGATAACAATAATTTTCCATTGTTTTTTCAACATTTCCATTTCCTTTAGCACGTTTTCCCTCGAATCGATCATCTCCGGTCGTCACAAACAATCGTATTATAGATGAAAATCTCCCTAACATCTTACAACACGTTTTCGTCACTTGCTATGCAATTTTTCACTTAAACTTTTCCATCGTTGTTTACGTGTATCCCTTTTTCCGCACCTGATATGCTTTAATGCGTTCGAGAACTAGGGTTTCTGATCCCTGGAATGTACCGGTTAATCATAACATTTCTTGGGGTCATCGTTCTTTTGTCCCTGAACAGATTATTTTTTCCCATGGAGTGTATTCACCTCTCGGTTCGGTGGGAACGTCAAACTCATTAATTACATTCCTAATTGCCAAGTCCAAAGGTCGTTCCTTTGTTCTAAAAATGGGCTCGGCCCTCTTCTTGTTGATAGGCTGAATTTGGTTTTTAATCGCTTTTGCTGCAATTCAATTGGCTGTCAATATATCACGGCCTAAAGTATATTGGGGAGTCCCTGTCTTTGATTATTTGTTGATACCATCTGTGATTTTTTTATCAATACTCGTCTCACTTTGTCTAATTATAGATCCCTACCGTAAATATGAATTCAATTTACTCTAATCCGATAGATGTCGTAGGTGTGTCCGTTTTATAAGTAATTGATATTTTCTTTTTAAATTAAAGTGGGAAGCTACGATATTTCCTAATTTTCACTGTTGATCAATGCAATTCATCACAGTTCCCTCCTCTGAACTCAATTTGCTGTGGCTAACGTTGTATTTTATTTTAATGCCCTCTTCTTTTTTCTTTTTTTTTTTTTTTTTTTTTTTTTTTTTTTTCGTTAGACACCGAAATTGTGTTCAAATTTAGACTAGCTATCTTCCCCTCCTCATTTGGTTATCCCCTATCTCTACTCCGTGTCATATTACTACCTATCTCCCCCTCCTCATTTTGTTATCCCCTATCTCTTTTCCGTATCCTATTACTTCCTATCTCCCCTTCCTCATTTTGTTATCCCCTATCTTTTTTCCGTATCCTATTACTTTCTATCTCCCCCTCCTCATTTTGTTATCCCCTATCTCTTCTCCGCATCCTATTACTTCCTATCTCCCTCTTCTCTTTTGCTCGGATTGTTAACAATCTTGAATTTGAATCTCATTGTATTCTTTATTTTCTTTTCGCGTAGATTTTACTTTATGAAATTTTCTTTAATTTTGATAGATTCAAAATTAATTTCTTTTTGCTGGAACACGCCCCTCGACTCGCGTGTTTTGGTGGTCCCCAACCAAATTGGACTAAGACCTCCCTTACAATGATTTAAGTAAAGATTGTTTACAATCTCGCGGCCTTTCGAACAACTGAAAAGCGGGTGGTCTCTTGGTGTGCAATTAATTGTTTTTTTGTTTTGTAAGTATGAATATTTTTTGTGAAATGTGGGTTTTCGCACGACCTCACCCAATCCGACAATCAGTGGTATACATGTTTCATATAAATTTTCCAGCATTTTTTTTTTCTTTATTTATTTAAACTTTATTTTATAATTCTTAATTTCTAATTGTAATTTCTTAATTCATCCAAAGTTGTTCTAGCCTAAGTGTTGTCCACTCTAATATTTAAATTTTTATAAATGTTCTTTATTATCCTCAAATTGGTTCAGCGTTCCTTTTTTCCCTTTTTTTTTTTTCGAAATCTAAAATATTTATACCTTAATTCAAATGTTACCTTTTTTCTCTATACTTAATGTCTACCCTATATCTATAGATAAACTTTCTTATTTCTATCTCCCGAGTTACCGGATCAATTAGGGTATATGTGTTACTGTAAACTACTGAACCGATGACGTACGGTCCTTCGTAAATTAAACCGAATTTCTTGATTTGTTTGCGCAAAAAACTTGATTGTGTAATCTTTTTCAACTTGACCATGGTTCCGATTTCATAGGTAACTAGTCTTTTATTGAGATTATAATATTTTTGTCGATTTGTAGCGCTTTTCTCCAAATTCTTTTGAGCTGTTAACCTAATTTCATCTATCGTTTTCGTAGGTTTTCCACACCCTTGAGTATACTTGTCTAAACTATAAGTTGGCGATTTCCCGAAAGCTATTTCATTTGGTGAAAATCTTGTTGAACAATGTATTGAGTTATTGTAGGTCTGCTCTATTTCTTTAAGAAAAGCTGCCCATTTTGTATGTTTCTCGTGACAGTAAATACGAAAAATTCTTCCTAGTTCTTTATTTACGCGTTCAGTTATATTCGGTCCAGGATTTCGCACTGAAGTATGTACGATTCTTATGCCCATCCTATTCATGTGGTTTTCCCATTTTTTCGATGTAAATTGAGATCCGTTGTCAGTTAACAAAGCATCTATTTGTATGGTTTTATTAAAATCCTCTACACAATTTAACACGGTCTTAGTACTTGCTATCCTTAATTTATATAACTTTACAAATCTGCTGAAGGAATCTTGGATCACAAATATGTATTTCACGCCTCCCACTCCTCTCGGTAATGGTCCGTATAGGTCTGCCATAGCCAATTGTCCTACTTCTTTGGTCATAATTGATTTACTCGGCCCTACAGTTGATCGAATTTCACGCTTCGCCAGCTGACAAAGGTGACATTCTCTTACTATGCGCTTTATATCTTGATTCATACCCGGCCAGTAATACCTGTCTCCCATAGCTGATCCTGTTTTAAAAATTCCCCCATGCCCAATTTCTAAATGTATCATTTTTATTAGCTCTTCAGTCAACTCCTGGGGTACTGCTAACACCGTTTTGTTTAGTCCTGTGGTGTAATACAAAGTCTTACCTATTTTTTTGTAATTTTTTAAATACTTATTTACTCTTTTTGTTGGTGGTCCGAATTTTCCCTTGCGCAAATACCCGAAAATTTCTCCCAAAAATGTGTCCTGCTTCTGTAGCTCCGTTATATTTTCTAAGTGTTTTCAAATTTGTTGTCTACCTTTAACCGCAAAAGCTGCTATTTCTGGACATGTGTTTTTCTCCTCCTAAACGTTTTCCGCATCAGAAGAGTAACGAGATAAAATGTCAGGTCCTATATTTTCTTTTCCTTTAACGTACTCTACAGTGAAGTTAAATTGATTTAAATACAAAATCCACCGAGTCAGGCGACCACTGTACATCTTCCAGCTCTTCAAAAACGTCAGTGCTTGATGATCTGTTCTAATTATCAAATGTACCCCTCTTAAATATGTCTCAAACTTATGTAAAGCATATATTATCGCCCACAACTCTTGTTCTGATGTGGTCCATTTCAACTCCGGTCCCCTTAAAGCTTTGCTAATAAATCCAATAACGTGGTGATTTCCTTCGGCATCTAGCTGGTATAGCTGCCCCCCTATTGCGAATCCCGAACTGTCTGTCTGTAGGTAGTATGTACTATTTGGATCATGATGGTGTAAAATAACTGTCTCTAAAAATAATGTTTTCACCTTCTCGAATGCACGCTGTTCTGAGTCACCCCACCTCCAAGTTCTATTTTTCTGAAGTAAATCACATAAAACTCGTGTTGATTCCCCATATTTATTCGCGAATCTACGGTAATAATTGCAAAGTCCAAGGATTGTTTGATTTTCTTGGGTACCGGAAAATTTTTAATCGCGTCTATTTTTTCCGGATCCATCTGAACTCCCAAAGGCGTTATAATGTGTCCTAACATACGCACCCTTGTTTGTCCAATCCCGATTTCGAGGACTTCAACTGGCTACCCGAATTCGAGGTCGTGTTATATTATATATAGTAGACATGTATTCTACACTTATGCGTATACTCAAGTTAATCGTGATGGTTGCTGACTATTCGGTTTCATCATACACCCGGTAAGCACCTAGAAAACGGTCCTCAAAAAACCGGAATACACACCCGGTAACTGAGGACTTCCCATATCCGAGGCCTGTCCACGTATTCAGGATTACACATACGTAAAATACACGGATCTCGGAAGGTCCTCGTTTTAGTGGCCTGTAGTTTTTGGAGGTCTTGGGTCCTCGAAATAGTGTGGAACGAATTTCTTACACGTATCTTGGAAGCAGGCGCGGCTCGTCCTAACGTTCACTCGTGCGGTGAACAGTCAACAAAATTATAAGCCTCATCGTATTCCTAAATATTTTATTTAAAATATAAATTTGCACAAAACTTAAAAAAAGGTTCAAAATAAAATTGAATTGCCTATCTAAATATATAAATTTGGTAAGAGATCATTACGGCTGACACCCGACAGGCAGTGCACCCCTCCACCTGCGCGCCCGGTGCAACAGCAGATCGGCTAGTGATCGGCGATCGTAATACGGAAAGTACCGAAAACTTCCGACTGTTCCGACGACACGTCTCCAGCGAAATTGTATTCTTACTTAGGGTTTGAACAAGATACCATAATATGTCTCTCGCAAAATGCAACCATTAGTCAAAGGGTATTACGTGCGATATTATTGTATTATATTATATAAAGCTTATGATTGTCAAGGAAGAAGGTGTAGAGTGCGTGAGCAGGGACCTAAGCGATTCCTTCAGAAACTTGTTTAGGGTGCTTAGGGTGTGAACATACTAAAAGTCCTGACGTCTAGGTGGTGAGCTAGGGGGGAGGGGGGGGGGGGGAAGGTCCCAATTTTCGGGTTTCCGCTTGTATCTCAAAAACGGTGCGTCGCAGAGGAAATAAGCTTATAAAATTCTCTACAACTTTTATTCTATATGTAATTTTCTAAATCCCGGCCGATTTTTAGTTGCAAGCTTCACAAATGTGGATATTTTCGGAAAAAATCATTTTACTTCACATTTTAATCACAAATTGTGGCAACGGAGGCATCTTTTTGCCAAATTACTCTGTGTACTAGAAATCCTCCGTCCACAACTATGTTCATCTGAGACAGTAGACCAGTTTTTTGGTAGTTTCAAATAAGCTGTACAGGACCGATTTAGTTGTCTTTCGCATCCCACTTTCATTCAACAGTGCCAAGGGAAATGGGGCCAATTTATACTCAAAAAATTTCTTCAAATCCTCATCTGATCGTTTGCCTATCAGTTTGCTTGACCGTTTGCTTATCCGCTGAAACAGATACGTTGGATCAACTGCAACCTTTTCATTGTGAATTTTTATCGACGAGCTGACGGGAGACATTGGGAATTGACATTATTTCACTGGTTTGTGGGAAGGGAGGATGTGCATCAAACTACTGACTGAGTTAGGAAATGTCTGCTGTATCTCTACTTCGGCGGGCTTGTCCGAGGTCCTTGTGCTGTTCACTTGACATGAAGAAGAGTCCACAAAACTCTTCAAGGGAAGTGCAGATCTCATAAGTTGCGCTCATACCAACTAACCACTTGTTGACTACATTGTGCGAAACACCTCTGCCTCCTGATATGCCTCCTCGGCTTTTGAATGATCGCATCAATGTGGTTTCAATGTGGTTTCAGCTGACCATACGCCTGACTGAAAGCGATCAGAGCATCGCATAATCGTCGTCACGCGTCGGTGTGTCAGTAGTAAGATAAAAACAGCTTTTTCTGAAAATGGGGATATTTTACGAAAAAAAATTAAATTGCTGTAAATATTTACTGGTTGGAGATTTATGTATATATATATATATATATATATATATATATACGTATTCTAAAAGGAAATTAATTTTTTTACAACTTTTTCAAAATAAATATCTATGTGTGATGAATATTTTAGAAGATATGAAGTAATGTTTGATGAAAAATGTGAGGTAAAATGATTGTTTTCGAAAATATCCACATTTGTGGAGCGTGTAACTCAAAAACGGCAGAGATTTAGAAAATTACATAAATTATAAAAGTTGTAGAGAATTTTATAAGCATTTATTTATTTCTGAAAAAAATTCCTCTGCGACACACCGTTTTTGAGATACAAGCGGTAACCCGAAAATTGGGACCTTACCCCCCCCCCCCCCCCCCTCTCCCCCCCCCCAGCTCACCACCTAGACGTCAGGACTTTTAGTATGTTTACACCCTAAGCACCCTAAACATGTTTCTGAAGGAATGGCTTAGGTCCCTGCTCACGCACTCTACACCTCCCTTTGGAGCATTCGTTGACTGGACTAAATGGCTGTCTTCCATTAATTGAAAAAAAAATTCCAAACAAAAAAGCGTGCGAAGAATGTTTGACCAATGAACTAGATTTAAGACACAGAACATGGAAAATGTTCTGTGCACAACATCATAAAAAAGAACGCCAAGAAATAAAATACAGGGTGTTAAGGGACGTACTTGACTTACTTTAACCAGTGATTCCTGACATTATTTGGAGTAAAAAATGTAAATGAAATTTTGGTCTCCGGTAACTTTTTTTGACGACTTTTTTTTTTTTCAAAATTTTTTTTTTCAAAATCCAACAAACAAAAATTTTTTTCCACATGTCGTCACTGGTCACTCAGCCGGGTGTCCGACGAACCCCTTACCCCGCCTCCAACTGTTCAACAAGTACCATTTTTTATGTTTTTGTAGGAAAAAAAAAACTTCTAAAATGTCACCGGAGACCAAAAATTCATTTACATTTTTTACTCCAAATAATGTCAGGAATCGCTGGTTAAAGTAAGTCAAGTACGTCCCTTAACACCCTGTATAAGATCATGCCTGGAAGGAAAAAATATTGGCTCAATAATTTTTTAAAGGAAAACAATCACTTTGTTTGTAACCACGATTTATTGATTTAATTTATATTTACCGACCGGTTTCGCTTAATACAAGCATCTTCAGGGTATAAATTAAAACTTTTTATTTTTATTTTGTTTTAATTTATACCCTGAAGATGCTTGTATTAAGCGAAACCGGTCGGTAAATAAAAATTAAATCAATAAATCGTGGTTACAAACAAAGTGATTGTTTTCCTTTAATTAATATGTCAAACCACAAAGTGACTGCTTTCTACCAAAATATCAATAATTTTTATTATAAACGACTTTGTTGTCTTAATTTTTTTGTCAGACTACCTAAAAAACCATATTTTTTTTACGATTTTGTATGTTTTATTTGATGATAATGTCACTCTGCGTTTGGTAATTTTTTCAGTAATTTTTTCCGACTCTTCAAGATCCGCATTAATAAAACCCTTCCTACAGCTCCTCGTTAACCCGCTTGACAACATCACCCATCCAGGTGGCGATATTCTTCCCTTGTCCTTAATTCAGACAGAGGCGTTTTTGTGAGGTGTAGGTAATAGGGTCATAGAGCGGATTAACGAAGAATGGAGTGAAAGAAGAATATATGACGCGGATTAATAAAATACTTGAGCAGGTGTCCTAATTACTTATTAAATATTACAATACCGTACAGCGAATTAAACAGTATTACAGAACATAGTTCACAATACGAACTAAACGCAATAATGAATTTTGTTTCAACTGTCAAAAACTGAATTCCTTGTCGGCACAATCTTAATAGTGCAATACTTATTATATTCACATGCACGTAGGAATTTCGAACGACGGGTCCTCGGTTTAGGGCGTAGGAGAGATTTCTTGACACTCGAGCTTGCAGCGCCTCCTGGTGTTCACATTCCTGCACCTTCGAAACCGAGGACTTTGAGAGAGTCCTCGGTTTAGGGTCTGTGTGTGATTTCCAGCATTAGCGGCGCCGCCCTGGTGGTCACACACCCGTACTAATGAAACACTAGCCAAATTAAACACGATATTTTTCACCACGAAAATGAGGACTCTCTCCGATTGGCCCAAAATTTCGACAGTTGACCAATCAGAACGCATAGATTATAGGTACATATTCAGTTTTTCGCATTTCGAATCCGAGGACGTCCTCGGATTCGTGTGAGTCCTCGGATTCTGGGTCTAAAGGCCTGTGAAGGTCCTCGAATAAAGGTGCAGACCAACTCACTTCGGTGAATAAAAATTGACATTTTTCGAGTTTACAAGTCATGTTTGCTGCCTCTAACCTCTCAAGTACCGCGCCTACATGTTCAAAATGATCTTCTTGGCTCCCACACGTATATATTATTAAATCATCCAAGTAATTAGCGCAGAATTCTCTCAGTCCTGGTCCTAGGATTTTGTCAATTCCCCTTGAAAAACTCCCAACTGATGTCTTTAACCCCTGCGGTAATACCTTGTATACATATGATTTTCCATTGTATACAAACCCAGTATATTTGCGACTTTCTGGACTGATAGGTATCTGAAAATAAGCTGAATTGAGATCTATCGTGGTGATGAATTTTACGCCATGAAAACGCTGTATTATCTCAGAAGTTAAGGGTGGTTTCTCTACTTCGGCAATCATTCTAGTATTTAAAAACCTAGCATCCAAAAGTATCCTGACTGTTCCGTCCTTTTTTAAAGTAAATGTTAGAGGACTAGAAAACTGTGTGGCCTCTCTACTGATGATTCCGAGTAACTCCAATTCTCTAATTTTTTCGTCAACTTTATCTCTATAAGCAAAAGGTACAGGATAAGATCGCTTAACGAAGGGCGTCTCGTCCGTCATCTTTATTTCGTGAGTGTATAAAGTTGTGAGACCCGGTCTGTCTCTAAATACATTTTTATGTTTGGTTAAAATCTTTTCCAACCCCTCTTTTCCTTTTAAATTCAAATCTAGCCCGGACACAAATGTCGTTATTCTACGCTCGAGACACGCCGTATTATTTTTTTCGGGGTTTACTTCAATGCTAATTAATTTTCCACTTGCGCAATTTTGACCGCTAATCTCACCTTTAGATTTCCTATAAGTTATCGATGAATTTACCAACTCTATATCCTTTTTACCATTTTCTGTTTTTATTTTTAACTTTCTATTTTCGCCACACTTAAATTCAGCTACATATTCATCTAACCAATTGATTCCTAATATAATGGGCCTGATCAACTTGGGTATTATTAAACATGGCGTATTTATCGTAACATTTTCAAATCGCAGTGGTACTAAAACCAATCTAGATATCCTCTGACTTTTGTGTCCTACGGCTACCCTGATCTGAATAGCTGTTACAGGCATAATCGGATAAAGTGTTTGATCATTTAAATAATTTTCGTAGAATTCTTGTGCTACACACGTGATCTGACTTCCGGTGTCTATTAAACAATGAACTTCCGTGTTATCTATATGTGCTTTGGCTTCCGGTAATGACGGTAAAGTGCTACCCTTTTCTACTTCCTCATAATCTCGGTCCTCAAAAATGTTGTTAAACCCCCTAACTTCCCTACCCACTTTTTCTTCAATCATTTCCAATTTATTCCATTCATCAGTTATTTGTTGTAGTAAATTGACGCATCCTTCCACACGCATTTCCTCCTCCGTTCTCGTTTCTTCCGCTCCATCCTTTCGTCTCCTTACATTCCGTTCAGCTTTTACCGGGGCAGTCATTCCTTGTTCACTTTTCCCCAATCCTTTCGTTGGATTCCATCCCCACTTCAGCATAATCTTCAATGCAGTGCTGTGTCTTGGTGCCGGCGTCCCTCTTCCTGTGTGAGTCGTATCCATCAGGACTAATGAATCAACCCCCGTCCGTTTCCCGAATTGGCTGCGACCACTAGCTCCTTCCCGGTTGTAGTTATTGTAGAATTTTCTTTTGGTGAACTGTTAACTTCGGTGCACTTGCTGCACTTAGCGTTTTCGCCCACACTTTCAATTGCGTGTATCCTCCTTTTTATGGCGTGGTAACGGTCACGGTATTTGTCCTTCTTGCTGGATTCCTCCCCACTCCTCTTCTTCATGTTCCGTTCTTCTGGTGTACATACCATTGTATCTAGTTTTCGTAGAAACTCAGCGGCGACAATCTCATCTCCTGATTGCCCCGAAAACCATAGCGATTGAACTTCCTTCGGATAATGTCTCATAATTTCGTCAACTATGCCCAACGGCGTGTCAGTAATCTTTAAAGCCTTCGATAGCTCCCAATAGTTTGCGAAATGAGTGAGCATGGATATATTTTTCTTGGCATCATATACCCCTTCTGCAAGACGACGGCGAACTTCATTTTTCTTTATGTCTCCCCAATAGGTAGCTAAAAAATCTCGTTCGAAATCTAACATAGTCTCCCATCGTTTATTGTACAATTTTGCCCACGATTTAGCTTCCCCTTTCAAATTTTCCCGTACGACGACTAAGGGATCCGTTCGTTTCACTTTTCTAGTGTATTCTTTTAAATCTTCCAGGAAACTAATGGGATTTTGATTTCCACCGGAGAATGATGGTCGTTCCTGCTGTGGTAACATTTCCACTACTTGGAGAACGCTTTTCGGCGCACTATCCTCTCCTATCACCGCCACTGTTGCTGGGCTTTCCAATTGTTTCTCGAGTTCTTGCATCTTATTGACGAGCGGTGCCAAAGCTGCCTGAATTATTGTAGTTATATCTCCTATGTTTATTGTTGAAGTCTCGGTTGTGACATTTTCCCCGATTGCTGTCACTAAAGCCTGGGCTCGCCTACTTGTTCCACGTTTCCCAACCATTTTCTTTATTTTCCGAGTGTCGCCTGGTTAATGTTTATATTTTTATCTTATTAAGCGACAACCTTATAATCTCTATCTTAATTTCCTAAATTACCTTATGTAAATTATGTTGCCTTCCTTATTCTATTTATTTACTTATTTTTTTTTTTTTTTCAATTTTCTCGTTTTTCTATATTTTTTATTTTATTATTTTTTTTTTTTCCTTTTACTTCGTTAACTTTTCTTGTTCCTTTTCCTCGGGTTTTTCCTGTAACATATCATGTGTGAGTCTCTCTTCACACTCTCGCTTATTTTCGCCCTGTTCCTCCGATTTTGTGTCGGTCTTCCCCTCTGGCTGAACGACTTCTATCATATCCTCGACTCGTAACTTAGACCTCTTTGAACGTCTAAATATCTCCCGTAATTCATCTCCCGACGGTATTTCTTTAGCTTCTAATTCCGTCGCATCCACTTTCCCTTTTTCCGCCATTTTTTGTTTAAAATTTTTAATGAATTTAACTCAATACCAACTATTTATTATAAATATACCTATATATATTTATAATTTATTTAATTTTATTTTCTTTTTATTTTTTATTTTATTTTATTTTTATTTTTTGGAACCTGTCCCCCTATAAAACACAATATTTTTAATTATTTATATTTGTTTGCATGATGATTGTAACCCAAATTAGATCAACTCTACCATCACTCTTCATTTCAAATAAATGTAGGTAATTGCAAAAAAAAAAAAACGGAATGAATATTGTTACTCTAATGTTAATGAATATCCCGTGATTTTCGTTCAACCAATAATTACTTATTGTTTAGAATGCCAACCATTCCTTCAAGTTCCGCAATACCTACGATATTTTCGCAAAATCTGTTTAGAGCTCGCAATACCTATCTTGATGTTATTTCGTCAAATCCCCTCCTTTTTTTGGTCCGAATGATCAAATGTTCCCTTAAATAGGTATATACCTATAAAACATTCGTCTGTGATATTAAAGTTCTCAACTCGACACTATCCCCAATCAAATATTTTATGTTATTTTTATTTTATGTTCCTTATCTTTTATGTTATGACTTTTTATGTGATAATCCTCACATACAAACCCACAACATTAACTATAAACAAAGGGTCACTTTATGTAGGTAAGTTCCCCCGTTTTTATCTGTAAAGTCTGTTTATTTTTTCCGTAACCGAGTGTTGATATCATTTTCGAGTTTGTTTATTCTACAATCTCTTAAAGCGATACGCGTTACTCTCGATGTCGCCTACTTCAAAATTTTTCGATGTTTTGTTATCACTTTCGATGCTTAGGTTATCAATCTTTCGATGCTTACAAACACCGCGTTATCTCGTATCAGATTGTTTACATTACGGTCATTAACATTCTGGATTCAGGAATGTCAATACCATTATTCTGTCAATTTATGGCCTGCCTTGACTAAACTGTTTACGCTTGTATCTGACCTACATTCTTTGTTACGATATTTATAATCTCATAAGCAATCAACAAATTCATGGTCACTTGATTTAAACTTCATATCGACACTTTTATAAATTATTTTAAAACATGTAGAGTTTATTCGTTAACACTTTTTTTTATATTTAAATGTATTGTTTATTTATTTATTTATATATTTTTTTTCGTGTTTATTTAACGGCGCACTGTTCTGATTTTTATTTTATTTTTATTATCACTTCATTTAACATAACGTCCTACTTATTATTATTATTATTTTTTTTTCACTTTTTTTTTTTTGCAATAGATTGACCAATAAAAGTTTTTTTTTTTTTTTAAACAACTTGTAAAACTCTGATCTCCTGTCACGGCTGTGCAGTTGTAATATTTCGTCTTTTCATACTTATTTAACTCTCCTGGTCATCGGCAAGACAGTTGTGATGTTCTTCTTTTTTATCTATTCGTATATTTGTCTTTTCTACTGGCTCTGATCGATATTTAAATTCTTAAGGCTTTGCATATGTGTGGTAGGGATGGAAAATTCCTCCCCTACGTCACACAAGCCTTTATAAAATTGGACCCTTATTTCCTCTGATAACTACAGAAAGCTACTTAAAGCTCCCTTGTACTACATACCTTTAGAGATATATGTACTTAACTAATAAATACGTTATTTACGACTTTGAACGTAAATATTTTCGTATTTAGGTTGTAATTAAACTCCATCAAACGTTGTGTAATTTTTTGATTTATGATATAGGACTTTAATTACTTAATTTTTTTGTGGTAACCCTCTTGATTCTAAACAGAGTGTTGAATTTCAAACTGTATTGGTCTCTCTCTTGCAAATCTAACCTTAAGTAGTTTCTCTAAATGAGCTAACTTCCCCTTGACGTTTATTATGATTCCCTACATCCTAATGAATTCATGAATAAGCAATACTAACCTAAACTACACATGACTAATTGAACAGATAATTAAATATAACTCAAATGGTTAAATGTTAGTAAATTTGATTATGATTGTATCTTGTATCTGCTGGGCGCCCCTCCGTTTAGATTCAGCTGCTATAAGGTACATAAAAAGATGGATTTAGTAGGTTAATGTAATTAGTTAATTGCATATTTGACGAACTCAGAATAACCCTTTTTATGGCAAAATTTGGCTCCTGCCTCCATCAAGTAAGCAGGGTGATCAGGAGTCAACCCAAAATTCGCACAGTCTTTTGGCACGGTTCAATTGATTGATACCTAAGTTATCGCGTCCCAAATGAACCTTCCTTCGCCATCATGCGCTGCCTTCAGGTCTTCCCCCGAGCCTAGATACCACCAAATTCCTACTCCTCCAAAGTTTACTATTTACTTAGAGCGAACCGGTTTCGTCCTATATGCAATCATATACTCACGGGTTTGTGTGGAGTTACGGGTCGTGAATCCTCCCTCCACGTTCAAGAAATGAGACGAGAGTGACCCGACAGGCCTAAAGCACTAATTGTAAGTGAGTTCGTTTCATTCAATGAACAGTACATAAAAAGATATATATGTAAACATACGTTTTGGGAAGGTTTATAACTCGCAATACGAAACTACTTGCATCGCATCCCGAGCTCGGATCTCGCCCATCAAATTCTGCGAAATTCTCAGATTGATCCCGAATACATACGTACGAAGAGTGGGTGATATAAATACATATTAGTACATTAAGATCTTATCTGGCGATGTGTTCTGGAGATTCGCCATAACTCCAAGCTTTTGTTTGGTTTTGTTGACGGTTTTGTTTGAGAGATCCGCCATCTCTATGGTTTGATTAATGGTCCTTGTTATAGAAGCGACCACTGCCTTCTGTTGGTTGAACTGTATTTTTTTTTTTTCTTTCCCTCCCCTCCAATGTTCAACTTTTGATAAATTCTTGCTATCCCGTGATTCTCAATTGAATCATGTAAATCCTCATTACCCCTTATTAAGCTATCCCGTGATTTTTCAACTGTTTCATGTAAGTCTTCAATACACCTTTTTGAACTATCCCGTGATTTTTCAACTGTTTCATGTAAATCTTCAATACACCTTTTTGAACTATCCCGTGATTATTCAACTGTTTCATCTAAGCCTTCAATACACCTTTTTGAACTGCTATAATAAATATGTTAATTTTCAATTGCTTAGGTCTGTAGATACCTCTTTACGTTCAAATTAAAGATAGTGTTTAATTCCCCTTTTTTTTTCTCTAATAAGTGCGCAATAAAAATAAACCTCCCACTACTGCTAAAATTAAATACATACCTCGAATAAACTACTTCAACCTACTTAAGGACTTAAATTCAGAAAAATGGGAAAACGTTCTAGACCAAAGGGATACTGATTTAGCAATGACGAATTTCATCACCAAATTACACGATTACATATATAAACACACTAGTAACAAACTTATATCTAACAAACAATTAAAACTCACGCCATGGATCACCCCTGGTCTTGTAAAATCAATACACAGGAGGAATCAACTACACAAAAAGGCGAATAGGAACCCAGAGAATATCTTACTACAAAGCCGATATAAAAATTATAGGAACTTGTGTAAAAATTTAATTACATCAACTAAAGAAAACTACTTTAAAAAAATTATTTACGAAACCAACTATACGTCAAAAACGCTATGGGAAGCTTTTCGTAATATATCTAAATCTAAAACCAATAAATCATCTGAAATTAAATCATTGAACATTGATCACACTATCACGTCAGATCCAAAAAAGATGGTAAATTTTGCAAATAACTACTTCGCGTCAGTGGGAACCACACTGTCAAAAAAAATTCTTGATAAATATAACACAACTGAATCTGATCTTGCTAAGTTAACTGGCTGTAATCTCAGTCATAAAATAGATAACATTCGAACTACATCACAAGAAGTGATGAAAATAATTGACGAGCTTAAGTCATCCAATGCGTGTGGCCCAGATAAGATCTCTTCAAATCTGTTAAAAAATATAAAATCCGCCATAGCATCACCGATATCGTTCATTTGTAATCTAAGCTTTAACTCTGGAAAATTCCCCAATCATTTAAAACAATCAATTGTTATTCTACTTCACAAAAATGGGGATAAATCACAGATTAACAACTACCGACCAGTTTCTTTGATCAACTCTGTGTCTAAAATTATTGAGAAGATTGTTAAGAATCGGCTCAGCCTGTACCTAGAAAACAACAACATCCTTTCCAATAGCCAATACGGTTTCCGACCAGGTTTAGGCACTGAAAATGCCATTGCCAATTTGACAAAAATTATCTCTAATAACATAGATAGGGGTACAAAATGCATTGCGCTCTTCCTGGATCTAGCAAAAGCATTCGACACTATCTCTCACAAAATTCTGAAGATTAAACTACAGCGCATCGGTATACAAGGTCAGCTCTTCAATTGGTTGTGTAGCTATTTAGATAACAGGAGCCAAAGAGTGTTCATCAACGACACTATAAGCGATTCAGCTAATATTAAATTCGGTGTACCCCAAGGCAGTAATTTAGGACCACTTCTATTCAATATATATATAAATGATCTATGTAACAGTTCCCTTGCCGACCACATTATCACCTTTGCTGATGATACAGTCTTACTATTTGAAGACAAAAGCTGGAATGTTGTTCACAGTAAAGCAGAAGTAGGGTTAAATAAGGTCAAACAATGGTTAGACAATAATCTCCTAACACTTAACCTAGATAAAACCAAATACATCCGTTTCAGATCAACTCAAGCAGGAGAACCAAAAGAAATACACAACATCATTATTCACCATTGTATTGACCGGACCTCATGTAAATGCTTAAACTTAGAATGTGTCGATAGTATAAAATATCTAGGAATTATCATAGATAAGTCTCTGAGATGGGACGAACATATTGTCTCGACTTCCTCAAAGATTAGAAAACTTACTCATCTATTCATGTCTGTTAGAAATATTCTTTGCTTAAAAGATCTGAAACAAATGTACCATGCCTTGTGTAACTCACTGCTAGAATATGCATCCTTGGGATGGGGCGGCTGTTCCAAAACAATAATTGATCCCCTAGCAAAAGCACAAAAATCACTTTTAAGGGTCATCCTTAAGAAACCATTTAGGTATCCCAGTGAGCTATTATTTAAAAAGATACGTGTTCTTGATGTACGGCAACTATACATAAGAAAAATTATTTTACATACACAAAAACACCGACACCACTATCCATCCATCGATCATCTCCACAACACCCGTCATGCAGGGAGGAATCCAGTAATTCCGCCTACTACAAACACATCACATGCCCAAAGACAATACTCCTACTTAGGGCCTAAATTGTTCAACTTCATACCCGATGCTTGGAAACTGAAAAGTACAAGCTTTTTACGGAAATTGGTTAGCAATTGGCTTCTGGATATGGGGAGAGTCGAGAGCGAACATATGCTAACACAATCTCACATACCTAATATGTACTAAAAAGTTATATTATTGCATAAAAATAAAACTTTTACTCTGTTTTTTGATCCGTGTAAAATAAGGACTGGTCTTTGACTCTTGTAAAATAACGACTAGACATTTCAAAAATAAGTTTTGAAAATTTCTATATAAATACATTGGAAATTCATATTCATTTAGTCGGGTTTATAAATGGGTAATTTCTTTTACTTAGGAAAATCGAAAAAATAATACTACATTTATTAAAATTAAATGGTCATAAATGCATTGGTGATTGATATGTCAAATAATGGTGTATAAATGTGTAAATTCTAATAATGCAACTGCAAATGTTCTCCAAATTAACCCAGAAAAATATCATAATTGTGATCTCCCGAAAGAAACCATTAACCTATTCGGAATGCAATTATTAATGTTATTAAATGTAATGCCTTTGTAATTTCATTGAAAAAAAAAAAATTGCTTAACTTTTTTACCTAAAATATTGAGTTCGAAATTGGATAGGTCCGATGGTTTCGAACTCCTGCAACTCCACAGAGAGGTACAGGAGGTCGGTACCATCGATACATCGCTTCGGCTTGACACAGCAAAACATACTTATAGGTGTAAAGACACGGTTAATGTTGCAATTTTGCAAACCTTGGTTCACTTTTAAATTTGTTGGTTGGATTTTTATATTATGTACGTATTTTCTAATCGTAACATACGATACATATTATATATCTCACTGTACAAAATTTTTGTTGTATTTTTTTTATTTAATTTATATACTTTTTATTCACATCGTAACTTTATCTAATCTATTTGTTTTCTCATGTTAAAGATGGAGTACTGCCTTTATTATTTATTATTTATGTAAAAGCCCTTTGCGAGTAAAATAAAAGAAATAAATAAACAACTAAATAAATTAATGTTCTCCAAAACGATGTTGAAAAATCATTTGTCATATATTTGGATTATAATTGTGTAATTTCTACTATTTAAGAAATTCTAAAAATTATAGTACTTTAAAATTAAACAGTTATAAATACATTGTGAATTCATATGTCAAATATTGGTTTATAAATGTGTAAATTCTGATTATCCAATTGTAAATGTTCTCTAAAATGGCCTGGAAAGAATCTCCTACTTGTGATCTCACTAAAGAAAACACTCATAGAACATTAATAAATGCATTCACTCTGAATGCATTTATTTACGTTCTCCAAATTGACCTTGAAAAAAATCACATCTTTGCGATTCTTTTAAAGACATAAAGAAACCATCCCTTAATTATATACAATTCTTAGTGTTCTCAAAAGTTGTCTTGACTGAAGCAAATTCCCTTGATATCTTGAACGAAACTATTCCTTTGTTAAGAATATTATGAACTTAATATACAATTTGGCTGTCCTGAAACGGGTATTCTGCCCAGTTGGACAGACAAATGTTCACATTGTAATGTATTGTTAATATATATGCATATGTAAATAAATAAATAAATAAATAAATAAATAAATAAATATAATAATTTTATCCCGTTCCTAGAAGTTAATACCTAAGTACGATATCCACTAATCAAGGTCATTTTTTTTTTCTTTTTACTGTATTCGAACTAGTGTCCCAGTGACCGACTTATTTTGTAAACAATTTGAGCTTTGTAAACATTCTCGACGGCCTCGTGACCTAGATTCAAGCGTATGAGGTGTGTTTAATTTAGACATTCCGGAGACGTGTGAGATGACTCTAAAATTTTCTTTGTTTGATAATGATGTACTTAGCGCAATTGTCTAGTCTGATACCCGATTACGTATACATATTTATTCATTTATATATACTTTGTCTCAATAAATAATTTATAATATTGATATGTATAATTATATTATGATTGAAATAATTTCTAATATCATAACTTATTTCAAATGCTCTGGATTTTCTGAAATTATATTACTACATACATAAAATTAAATATAAAATATTGATTTGTAAATTTATCACACATAACTACTTTTAATAGTTATTGATGAATTCAGAGGTAGGAATCGATACCCTTTTTCCTCTTTTTATATAAGTGTTTTTCTTTTTTATTAAAATTTTCTTGGGAACAATAAAATTACATATATATATGTATATAAAATATACCTATTATATTTATAATATTTTAATATAGTTACATATCACATATTAAGCGAGTAATATCTTGGTCAAATAATTAATCCAAATACCAATGTTTGCTGCATTCCGCTTTCTCCTTGGAATCTGTAAAATTTTATAACGGAAAAAGACTTACCCCTACCAAGGTTTTTCCGACCGGGAAATACACGGTAACCTTGCTGCAATTTTCCTAAATTAATTTTTATTTTCCTAAATTTAATTAAATCTTTTTGACTTCGATTTTTTTTTTTCATTTAATCTAATTAATTAAAATGATGTATGAACTCTATCGTTCTAAACTGTATTTTATCTCAAAACTCGTTGGTTAGATAACACTTTAAATGATAGTTACTTCACGATTAATTTAGAGATGGTAAATTGTTGTTAAATTAAATTTTTATCCCTCCGAACTTTTAATAAACTATTATTTTGTTTTATTATTATTATTTAAGATAATTAATTTAAATATTTATTATTTGTTAGAACACTTTCACTTAGATTGAACACACGTATTTAATTATAACTTCTTCACGCTAAATTATCACATCACTTCAGTTATTTATTGCACTAATATTAAACGCGAAATTTCTAAGTTTAAAATTACGATATTAAGTGATTATAAAATCCGAATTTTCCACTAAAACAAATTGTATTTATCACGAGCACTTTTATTTTTCACAAGTAATTAATGCGTTGGCTTTATTTTTATTTTTCACTGATTCTAACTGCAAAGTATTTTTTTTTGTAGATCACTGACTAGAATGTGAAATTTTTCTAAGTATCAAAATAATTATCACTTAGAATTTTTCAACTTTAAATCACCCACCGTTTCGTCACGTTCCGCGAACTTACAACCTTTTCGACTACGACCGTAGACTGTCCTCAACTGGCATTTGTCTAGACTTTTATACCCCTCTCAGGTCCAAAAGATCGTATCTGAATCTCCTGTAATAAACCAATCTAATTACTATCAACTCGTAATTTCTTGAAATCTCTCCATTATTGTCGAATGCGGTCCCTTAGTACCTTCCGCGTTTGATACTTTAAATTCTGTCTCGTACTTCCATACTTACAAGATCCGGATTTAGTAAGATCCATGTTTAATGGCCCAACTTCCTTTGTCCTGGTGTTCATACAAAATTAGCTTGAATTTAATAATTTTAAAGTTCTATTTTCATCTATTTCGTAACATGTCCGTGCGTACGGCATCTACCATATGTCCCAAATCTGTCCCCAAATTCGCCTATCAGAGATATCTTCATGTAGAAGTCTTTCTCGCAAATTGTTCATTTTTATTTTATTATTTTTCCTCGAGTTTTTCTGTATTCTATATGAACCTTTCCATTTAAAACCGAATTTTCTCTATTTACGTCGTACATTTGAATTTTCCATTTTTTCTCGAATTTTCTTTTATTCACGACACTCTTTCCATGAATTTCCTTATTTATTCTTACGTTATTGTTCATATCTCTATAAATTTTTATATTTCAAGCCGTATTTATTTTATTCACTGTTAATCTAAGATTTCCTTTGTTTTTCTCTGTCGTATCTTCTCTCCCCTCGCTTCCCTGTACTTCCCTGATATAACCATATCGTTTTTTTGATGTTTGCTGCCTCTTGGAAAATTTCATTTTCTATTTGTTATTAATAAATATATCATTTTTAACATCTTTATAGGAGATACCCCCACTTCGGCCCTTAAATTCCTGTCATTTTTATTGCTTCATAGAGATCGCCCCTCAAATTTTGTCTCATTCTTACTAAAAATCCCATAAACCATATGCTTTGACAGCTGTATACATTAATTTCTGTACCCACTTGGCAATAAATCCTTTTTTATTTCAGTGTCGTTAAATTTTATGAGAATTCTTTAATGTAAATATTTCATAAGACCCATGATAATTTTTATTACCTTTTTAACGACTAATCGTCCTTATCTAAACAATTTTTATGTTCGAATATTCCTTGTTTATCAAAACAAAATACATCTGAAATCGACAACCATTGTAATGCCTCATTTTTATCTGCAATCGCGTACTATGTTACTCTATAAACTCCATTTTAATTACGTAAAATGACTCCTTTTCCTGAGTTTTTCTATCGCAATGTTTTCAGCATTTTCCACTCCCCTCCGTACTGCACTCTATTTTCTCTTCTAACACTTGTTACTGCTCTAGACATCTGAAATATACCCTCGCCTATTCTTTAAAACTCTCATTTTTTTGACGTTTCCTCCCTAAATCTTTCATCGTAATATCCTAGCTCCGTCTAGAATTGATAACAATAATTTTCCATTGTTTTTTCAACATTTCCATTTCCTTTAGCACGTTTTCCCTCGAATCGATCATCTCCGGTCGTCACAAACAATCGTATTATAAATGAAAATCTCCCTAACATCTTACAACACGTTTTCGTCACTTGCTATGCAATTTTTCACTTAAACTTTTCCATCGTTGTTTACGTGTATCCCTTTTTCCGCACCTGATATGCTTTAATGCGTTCGAGAACTAGGGTTTCTGATCCCTGGAATGTACCGGTTAATCATAACATTTCTTGGGGTCATCGTTCTTTTGTCCCTGAACAGATTATTTTTTCCCATGGAGTTTATTCACCTCTCGGTTCGGTGGGAACGTCAAACTCATTAATTACATTCCTAATTGCCAAGTCCAAAGGTCGTTCCTTTGTTCTAAAAATGGGCTCGGCCCTCTTCTTGTTGATAGGCTGAATTTGGTTTTTAATCGCTTTTGCTGCAATTCAATTGGCTGTCAATATATCACGGCCTAAAGTATATTGGGGAGTCCCTGTCTTTGATTATTTGTTGATACCATCTGTGATTTTTTTATCAATACTCGTCTCACTTTGTCTAATTATAGATCCCTACCGTAAATATGAATTCAATTTACTCTAATCCGATAGATGTCGTAGGTGTATCCGTTTTATAAGTAATTGATATTTTCTTTTTAAATTAAAGTGGGAAGCTACGATATTTCCTAATTTTCACTGTTGATCAATGCAATTCATCACAACCCGCCTCCAAAAATGTATAAATATTACACATATGTCTTCTTATACCTGTAAGAATAACTAAATTGGATAAAAATGGAAATAAAGATACAATTTTCTAATTTAATTCCCCAGTTTGTAAGTTTCAACGTAAACGTGACACCACCAACGTGAAGAAGAATTCAAAGCTTTATTTTCACATTCGCTGGGTGTTTGAAATTCGTATTCATATTCCCCAAAGCTTCATGCAATCCTCAACTCAGTCGTGGGACGGTTAGACGACCCAAGCAGTCGGGCAAACAGCCGATGTCGAAAACAAAAGTTGTAAAACAATTGACCGCGATTGTTTGACGTGACGCGGGCTGGATGCATTTGTTTGGCCCGCGGCTCGGCGTGGCGTGGCACCGCACACAGCCATTCGTGACATGCGATGCGAATTCCATTTTGAAGCAAGACTTTGTTGTAGGCTTATTATTATGTCATGTTTATTTCATACTCTGTTATTTTTTTAGGGTACGGACAATATTCCGAAGGCCAACTTAGGTACTACAAATCTAATTTCAAAGTGAACAGCTTTCAAATGAATTCCTGAAAAAACAATATGTCTAAATATCGAATTTTTTTTAACTCAATATGTGCCTTTAAACTTTAATTTGATTTATGGGTAAATTCAAAACATTGACGTTAGGTTAGTTAAGAACAAAAGTTTTTTTGTCGTGCGGATATTGATGTCGAATTTTGATGATTTGAACAAAATAATAAAAATACTTTATTCCAAGGCGTTGGGAGGATAGTGCAATCCCGCACGTCCCATATACACATTTACATATTTACACAGTTAACAAACAAGTATATAAATAGAAAAAAAAATCGAGTGCAGTTTACACGCGGTAGAGGCGAATCTTTACCAAAACAATCTCAACCAACCCTTGAAAAGTGAGCTCGTGGTCAAAGCAACCAATGAGCGCAGACCCAGCGTAATTTCCGTTTCATATCTCAACCAATAGGAACCTTTAAAAGTAACATCATAATCAAAGTGGCCAATGAGCGCAGTTGATGCGTCGCAGTTGCAGTAATCGTCATTTCCGTTTCATCCGAAATCCAAATCACAGCGTGGCTTTAGAAGTATTATGCAGGGCGTGGTCTTTGATAAAATATTTGATATGACGCTGAAAAGACAAGTTGTTTCACAGAATTTTAACAATTTAATAACAATTAAATTTCAAGTTCTATTAATTTTTTATCATTTCAGATCTTTGAAATAACTGGCTCATAATGGAAAAATAGCAGAACTTAAATAGAACTTTCAAAAAGCTTGAAAATTATCTTTAAAATTTGACGAATTGTTCACATTCTATGAAACAACCCGTCCTGAATAATTGCCTTTTTATAATTATGTACTGCTTACAGCAGTTGTATTTAATCTACATCGTGAAAATGATATAGATATAGATAACAAAACGATAGTTAGAACGAAAGAACAATAATCAATATTTCGTGACAATGCACGGGGGTGAGAATAACCTTGCGGCCACCCTGCTATTTAAAACGCTTATGGATCTCGATACGAGCTATGCCCGACTACCAAACAAGATACGGTAATTCACAATTAAGCGGTACTCACTGCTATTGTGTCTTCTGTCTTGGTTTCCATTCGGGGACGTAGACACTTGTTACAATCACAGATATATCATAAGCGCGCGATAATGTTTTGGGTTATTTTATAATCCACGATAGAAATCTGAGTCACGAATCGATTCACATAAGAAATTTACACAAAACATGCGATACAACACGATAAGGTTTATACTTTATGTTACGATGAAATAAATAACACTTCAACGTAGAGCGAAATTTCACGGTACGGTGGTTGTTAGCGACGGACTGGTGATAATGCGGTACTTGATTCCTGTCTACCGTGTAGGTAGATATCCTTAATGTGCGGAATTCCAAAATCTGGATTCCTCCGATCTTATGAATGAAACCCATCAGCGTTATGAAACAATCAATGTACCATATTTTGTCAATATCATAACAAAATTATGGAGACCATACACAAATATAATAACAATGTTACTAAAATAGAGAAAGCTTGAACAGAAATAACGAAATAATTGTATGAAAAATAAAGTAGACCTGTAAACTATCCAATTGGTTCGGGACCTTTCATTGACCAATGGACGTCCCACGACTGACAAATAAGGCAGAAAATTCTAATTGGCTCCGGAGTCGGGAGTTGGCGAATCAGTCGAATGCCGAAAGGTCGAATGCCGAACCGGCCGGCGATTGAATTGAAACGAGAGAGCCGAATTAATTCGATTACTCGATCTGTCTTGGGTGATTCGACCATAACGGAAGCGGAACTACAATTGGATTCCGCGACGGAAAAATCGCCGCGGAAGCCAATTGCACAAAGGCTTTGCAGGATAAAGCCTCATGGACTGGGCGGGGGATGGGGGCGGAGGTAGAAAGTACAAGGTAGAAGGTAGAGGGAGCTTTGTCATTGCGACGGGAATTCGGAAGGCATCAAATTAAAGGCCACAAAATACTACCGTGTAGTTTGGATTATGAACAGCACTTCTGTGAACATTACTTGTGCCTTTATCTATGTTCAGTTTGTGGGAATGGGCGTTAATTTATATAAAGATTATCTATTTATTAAAAAAATAAAACCTTTGTATATTCACCATCTAATAGAAATTGAAAACACAAATATAAAATTAAATAATAAAACCTATATTTATTAATTTGGCAGCTAGATGTCTTTCACATGGGTGTTTTTCATGGTTACCGGACAACTCGGAATGAAATCGAGAAAATCAACATGGCTTCTTACCGAGGAAATCAACGGTAACCAACTTACTCTCTTTTTCTCGACGGGTAGCAAAATGCCTAGACTGTAGGCATCAGACGGACGTAATCTACACGGATTTCGCAAAGGCATTTGACCGAGTAGATCAGGACGTTCTATTAAGAAAGATGCACAAAATAGGTTTTAATCAACCCTTACTGATTGATATTTTTGCGTCATATTTAAAAGATAGAAGCCAGTATGTAAATGTAAATGGATACGACTCCCATGAGTTCGTAGCTCTGTCAGGAATTCTTCAAGGATCGAATCTAGGTCCCATGTTATTCCTTATTCTAATAGATGACATTCAGGACTGCATACGTCATAGCTCATGTCTCCTATTCGCGGATGACATTAAACTGATGATGGAAATCGAATCAGATGACGAAATTTCCAAACTGCGGGCAGACCTCGATTCAATCATGAAATGGTCGTTAGAAAATAAACTTAATTTCAATATAAAAAAATGCGTCGTTATGACTTATAGTCGTTCACAAAATCCGTTATTATACCCGTATAGAATGAATGGAGAAGTACTAACACGCGTAAATATCATCAAGGATCTTGGGGTGACCTTTGATCCCAGGCTAACATTTTCAAATCATATAGTGCAGCTTACTTCGGCTTGCTCCAAAATGCTTGGTTTTGTAATTAGAACTTGCAAACAATTCAGTAACATAGGAGCAATGACCGCCATGTTCAACGGAGTGGTCAGAAGCAAGCTGGAGTACGCTAGTACTGTCTGGATACCATATCAACTTAAATACATAAATATGATTGAACAAATTCAAAAAAAAATTCCTAAGGTATGTTTACATGCGATCTTACGGAATATATCCGAAATTCATGCATCACGTGGAACTGCTAAAGGAGACAAATTATCAAAGCCTAGAGACCAGGAGTAATGCCGGACTCATGGTATTCGAATTAAAGTTAATAAAAAACCTTATTGATTCTCCATATCTCCTGTCATGCTGTGGCTTATTCGCTCCTGACAAATACTGTCGAACTCGTAGCCACGCTCTATTCTACATACCGCAGGGTCGGACAGATGTCATGGCTCAACACAGCATGACAAGAGGTATGGCATTGCTTAATGCCCTACCAGCGGATATAGATGTGTTTGATATCACCGTACCATGTTTTAAAAAACTATTTACATATATTGTTAAAAATTAAAATTGTACCGTAATTGGACTCACCTGTCTGTCGTACAATAAAAAAATAAGTGTTAGATTAGGGATTAAGTAATGGGTTATTTATCAATTTTTTTCATTTCTTTTAATTACTTCAAAGAGGTTTTGAATTAACTTAATTCTGAATTGGCATGGAACCAATTTCTATGTGGAAAATAGTTTTGATCTTGAGATAGAAATAATAAAAAATAATATTCTAATGGAAAAAAATCAGAACATTAAAACACATGAAACGACTGTTAAAAATACAGTGATCACTGATCACACAGGTTTACATAAGAATAACAGAATTTATCGTTATTTATTATTGGGTTAT
The DNA here is from genome assembly GCA_929108145.2 of Limnephilus rhombicus. Taxonomy (NCBI): domain Eukaryota; kingdom Metazoa; phylum Arthropoda; class Insecta; order Trichoptera; family Limnephilidae; genus Limnephilus; species Limnephilus rhombicus. Next base: position 50,577,058 of record OV815283.1, read on the forward strand.
TACGGCATATGACTTCTTCCTTCTTTAGATAACGTTTCAGATAGCGTTACAGTGTCCATCATATTTGCCCTGATTGACCAAAGAAGGAGGAAATGCAACACGGCATAATAACCATAATATAAATTACAAAAATATTTTGATGTAAAAACTATAAACTACACTACACGCAATTGCGTGTACTCGATTTACCACACGAGAATTCAGAACAATCCAAGAACAACCAAGACATAAATCTAAACTTATATTGGACCACACAAGGTTTAAGAATGGGGTTAAAATGAATACATCATGTTGAGTAAACAAAAAATTAACAATTTAATAAAAAAATAAAAATTTGAAGAAGTAATATAAAACATGTCAACATCACCTAAGAGTGAAAGGTACTCTCGGTACCGCCATCGTACCACCATTCAGATTTTAAAGGTTGCTTGAAATGAAATGAAAAAATGAAACCTTTCGCCGTGTTTGGTGACCAGATCTTAATGGGCAGGCACTTCCTCACCTTCCACTTCACATATCTCATTACCCTTCTCTACTATCAGCCTCACAATATACCTCTGTTGGAGATGCCATAGCCTCACTGGCTCCGGACGGTTGGGAGCAGAAGGGAACTCTAGTGCGGTATATACGGAGGATATTTTGTCGGGGATATTTAATCGTAGGATACTTTGTCGGGGATATTTTGTACGGGATATTTTGTCGGGGATATTTTGTCAGGGATATTTAATCGTAGGATACTTTGTCGGGGATATTTTGTCAGGAATATTTTTTCGGGGATATTTTGTCGGGGATATTATGTCGGGAATATTTTGTCGGGGATATTTAATCGTACGATACTTTGACGGGATATTTTGTCGGGGATATTTAATTGTAGGATACTTTGTCGGGGATATTGTGTCAGGGATATTTAATCGTAGGATACTTTGTCGGGATATTTTGTCGGGGATATTTAATCGTAGGATACTTTGTCGGGGATATTTAATCGTAGGATACTTTGTCGGGGATATTTAACTGTAGGATACTTTGTCGGGGATATTTTGTCCGGGATATTTTTTCGGGGATATTTTGTCGGCGATATTTTGTCGGTAATATTTTGTCGGGGATATTTAATCGTAGGATACTTTGTCGAGGATATTTTGTCGGGGATATTTAATCGTAGGATACTTTGTCGGGATATTTTGTCGGGGATATTTAATCGTAGGATACTTTGTCGGGATATTTTGTCGGTGATATTTAATCGTAGGATACTTTGTCGGGGATATTTAATCGTAGGATACTTTGTCGGAGATATTTTGTCGGGGATATTTTGTCGGGGATATTTAATCGTAGGATACTTTTCGGGGATATTTAATCGTAGGATACTTTGTCGGGGATATTTTGTCGGGGATATTTAACTGTAGGATACTTTGTCGGGGATATTTTGTCTGGGATATTTTGTCGGGGATATTTTGTCGGGGATATTTTGTCAGGGATATTTTGTCGGGGATATTTTGTTGCGAGATGAAAACGCGCATTACCGTTTTCGTCATCTTGTTAGTAAGCGTTGGTTTATTAGTTGCAGGAGTTCGGAATACTAGAAAGTTAGATAAACCAATTGAACCTAGTTAGGGAAAGAAGAAAAACAAGATTTTACAGGGATGACTTAACAGAATGTACTAGGCGGGCAATTACTTATTTATTTAGATATATTGTATAAGTACTCGTACCTACATTTTAATCTCAAATAATCTCAACGCATCCCATTAACAAAACATTTATATAGTTTTAGGTTAAATGATTTGTTTGATTTGTTTTAAGTAATGTGCTTTGAACATAAGCCACATAATGTAACATTTACAATTTGAGGGGCAGGAATGGGTACCGCCGCCCCGGGAACCTTTTACTGGATAACCAACACCTCTGACGTAGGTTATCCCAAGTGGTTCGCTACGTTTGGTGGCTTTGGAGGGGTTAGCAGGGGAGCCCGAAACACTGATCTCCATATTCCTACTCACCTCTCATACATTTTTCCTTCCCAGAAATTTTTCTCATTACTTTCCTTAAAAAGGCCCTCACACACATACCCAAGGATGACTTAGGTCCTGAGGGAAATAATTTCCCTCATGACCTATATCATCTGTGCCTCCTGCGTGAGCTTAAGTAAAAAAAAGTTGGTTTTCCACGTTTAGTTGTGCACTACTCATATTTACACCCACTCAAAACTAGGAGGTATTTTTTTCGTAATTTTCAAGATATTGCGAAAAACCAAGTTCTGGAATTTTTATCAACATATTGTTTTTATAATAAAACATATTTTAAAAATATATGTCTACTGAAAGGGACTCTCAGAAAATAATAAGGGATTTATCGTTTAATTTTTATTTTTAAATTTCCCGGGACAAAACGCTTCATTCTTTGTGACGTTGTCAATGGGAAGATTAAGTCCCTCTCAGGTAGCCTGAATAGTGAATTCATATCCGTGTACATCTCCCTACATATTATGTCCTTTAGGATGTGATTCGTTCAAGGATAAGTATCCCTCAATGAGCAGAAAGAATTACTTTCTCCAAGGCTGGGATCACGTTGCGGACATCTAAAACGTCCGCTCGGATTACGTTTAAGCTTCCCCAAAACACAGATTACTGAGAGTAATGAAGACTTTAAGATATTTCTGAAACGTAAAACGTCAATTCCTCATAAAACGAAGATGTTTTTTTTTAAATTTGACTCGAATGACGTTTTTTTATAACTTTTGAAGGTTGTACTCACCAATATAATATGGTGACCGGACAACTCAGAATCAACTCTAATCAACACCTCCTTTGAAAAGTCATCAAAAGTGATGAAAAAAATATTTAAAAATTGGTAAAATAGGTTATATTATGTCAGGATGTGGGGCTTTATTAAATGTTTTTATAGCTTTAAATAACTATTCAAAGAGGTGTTGTGTTAAGTTTATTCTTAAGTAGGCATGGAACCATTTTATACATCATTAAAAGGGGAAAAACCGGAAATATGTCATTTTTTAATCAAATTTTAGACGTATTGATTCTTTTCCACAAAAAATTATAAATTGATTTCGAAAGATTGTTCTTTTATCTAGTAAAGCTATGTTTTAAATTTAGAGAAAATATGTTTATTTTTAGAACAAAAGGTTTTAACGTAGGTCGTAGGCAGATTTGTTAAATTTTCAAACAAAATTTTGTATTACACAACACACATTTCAAATCATATAAACATGCAGTAAAATAAATCAATTATCTGGGAAAACTGTGTTTCAGAATTTTAATTTTAGTTTAAATAAAATCATTTAAAAAAAGATCCGCACAAAAATAATTACAAAAAGTTCATAATTTTAATATTTTTATCATCACGCCTTTCAGCATTTTTGAATTTAGATATAAATTAAAGTAAATTTGAAATGAAATTAAATCGATATTGAGTTATAATTTTAAAAAGCTGGTACGGGGAATAATCTGTCTCATTGGAACCGCCCTGTACAATTGTAAGAACATCTTTCGACAAAATACGAATTCTCGGCCGCTGGCTGGTTAATGGCCCTTTTAATGTTGCGATAAAACATTTTTTTTAATTTGTGTGTATGTTTGATGTATCGTTTAGATTTATTACTATTATCTTCTTTTTCAACTAATAACCATCCCGCCGTTTCTTCGGTAGGTCGGTCGGTTCTGGCACCTTCTATTTGCCTCATTCACATTCATACATCGTCTCACACATACTATTCTATTATTCAGGCTCTTGACATGATCCGACTGAAGTATCTTATTCACTTGATAGTGCGATGACTTCTTTTGCCTTTTACATTCTTTTTTCATACATTCGCTCTACTTGCTTAAACCATCTGCGAGTCCGTTTTGAGATACTTGATGTACCCTTCTTTCAATATTTCTATCAGCCTTCCCATCCCTCGAAAATATACTTCCCAAATATAGGTACAAAGTCCTCCACCTGCTCCAAGTATTCATCATTCAAAACTTGTATTTTACTGCACACTATTTTTGTACTCTCTCCTTTAAACATCATGATTTTAAATTTGCATTTATCATTAACTCCTTCATTCATCCGAGTCACGAGAGACTGTAGATCTTCCATAATGTTATAAATTGGCACCCTCATCATCGGTATTGGTATTCAGCAGGCACCATTTTTTCAATTGCGCTTTTTTTCTTCAATTATATACTTCTTTTTACCTGATGTGCTCCCCTGTCATATATTTCATAAAATTTTGAAGTTTGGTATCGCAATCAAAGATAAAAATTATGATCAAAGAGGGCCCATTCACAATCTAAACACTTTAAAAAATTGGAAAACTTGTAACTGGGCTTCGGTGGCTACATCCATAAGCCGCTCTTAACTCGCAAGAATGTTAAAAAATCCTAAAAAAATTATGGAAAAGCCCGAATAAATTTAAAGTCGGAATTTATTTTATACACTTTGTTTTACCCTTTTCACTGATTTAATTTAATTATTTAAAATATAAATATTTAATATTAAATATAAGCTCCACTCATATTTAATAGCCTTCCAGAATATTATTAAAAAATCTAATTCCTTGAGCCCTTTTAATTATTTTAGACTGTTAATTATTTGTGTTAGCCAAATGTTTCTATTTAATCTTTATTCTTTCTAAATTAATATCATATTATTTTTTGTCTTAACCGGTTTTTCATCTTTAAAGCCAAATTTAAAGCCTAATATATTAATTACATATATATTTCTCATCTTAATTCTTTTAAAATAAATATATTTTTCAAAAAATCGAATCTTAATATTACGGTCACCCTCCATGTTAATATTGTGATATACTATCGCCTTTAGCTCAGTAGGTACTCATCATACTTATAATCTGTAAGAAACATACAACAATATTGCTCTGCAATAACTATATTATTTTTGCGTTATTTTATTAAATTGTAGAGTTATAAACCTTGAAACAGGCTTGACCTAATGAGGTGATAAACTGAATCGTAAACATTAGACCTAGGTACCATGTAAACAAACAAATAAATAAATAAATTGGGGGAATTGGGTGATTTTTTTTCGAACCAATTTCACCTCTTCATCTCAGAAAAAAAACCATAACACCAACCTTTATCTCCAAATCGCAAGAAAATTGTTTTTTGTGAAATATATGATACAATGCATCTCAGGATATTGCCGTGGAAACCTGGTCTTTTTAGTTTTTGGATCAGAATGCGATTTTTTTCTATTTAGTCTTAAGTAAAATAATTATTCGTAATATTCATGTTATTTTAGTGACACGTAGTTTCTCTTTTCCAAATAAAATTCTCCCACGGTTTCTTCAAGTAAGGTCCCAACCTTGAGAAATAATCTGTTTTCCGCCTGGTATTGTGTAGATGCATTACTTTACAAAGATTTGGAAGAAAATGTTTATTATTTAAATTGTTTTATTTTTATGTAGGTTTTTAATATTTGTACATTTCAAATAGGACCCTCAAATAGAACCTATAAATATTTTTGACACCCCCAAGGAGGACGCTGGCGGCATTTTTACCTAATAATAGGAACCTCCCTAATAATCATAAAATTGGCAATATTTGTTTGTCCCTAAGTGTTTAAGAGGTAATTTTATTAAAGGGCCTTTCGGCCGACTTCATGTAATGGTTTAACTGTTTTTTATTGTTAGGTTTTAAAAATTCTAGATGTGGGAAAGTTTTTAATCTCAGTTCTCACCATTTCTTTATGTACCTTGAAATTTTATATTTGAATATTTTTCTTTAAATATTGTGACATTTTTAAGAGTTAGTTAGTCTTGCTATTAGAGTGAAGCTGGAAGACACACGAGGTTTACCTTTAATTATGTAATTATACTGAATCTGGGAGGTACATATAGTACCTACAGTTCAGTATTGAAAAAAACTGACAACAGAGATATCAAGGAAAAGTAGACCTTTGATATTTGTCAGTGTGGTGTGGTCGTTGGGACCACCCGAGCAAAGGGAAAATAGACACCTTTTGTAATAATTGTATTTTATTGCATAAATAAATAGTGCTAAAGAAGAAGAAGATAAGTGTTTTCCTGCAAACTCCATGCTGTTCTGTTTTCAAACCACGATGGTAAGAAACAGGCTATACTTACTTAATACATTCCGTACGTTAAATTACATTTGTGGTAATGGACCTTTTCCAAACGCATCCATCTTGAAAAGTGCTTAAATTTTTTTTTAAATATGCAAAAATGTATTTATTGATAAAGGCTTTAAGAATTTTCCCAAAACACGAGGCTGTACCGATCGGGCTATAATTAGAGATGTCGTTTTTATTCCTAGATTTAAAGATTGGAGAAGTGCTTATATCAGAAAAAGCACCTTATTTTAGGAATATTCAAAATATAATACGGAAATTATAAAAAAGATATTCTTACAGTTGGATGTGGTGGTTCTTAATGGTGGAAAGACATCTTAGCTCGTACCTTTGTAAGAATTTAGTTATTTCACTGTGTTAAAAATTACGTCTCTTGAAATTGCAACATGACTGGGCGAATAGTTGATTTCGTGAGAATCACTATTTACATATTGATTTGAGGCATCTTTTGAACTAAAAATAGAGAAGAAGTAATTTGAGAAAATTTACTCTAGGAGGGGTGTACGGTAGACATACTTATCTACATAATATATGACATTTTTACGTTTGACTGGCGTATCGTCCAAAGCGTCAGGTTCTCACCCAAGCGTCCCGGGTTAAATCCTCTGCAAACTTGGTTGCAGTTTTTACAGTAGTAGGAAAAATTCTGCCGATTGGTCCTCAGAAAAAAAAAAACTAACATCGAAATCAGAAAACAATGATAAATCGGCATTAGTGTTTTCATTAATATTAGGAAAAGAGAACTTCCATTAGGATACGAAACCCGCATTTACTTAAGTTCAAAAGTCCAAAAGATCTGAGACAGACCATTTAATATCTTAAGTAATCTTTAGGGATGCTACATGGAGGGTGCGAATCATCAAATTGATTGATTCTCGATCGCAATAAAATTATGAAATGCCTTATTTGTGTGCAGTAGATTCCCGGTTTGACTGACGAAAGAATATTAAATATTAAAAATTTTGTTTTGTTTTACAACTTTGACAGTTCTGTGAATAGTTTGAAACCTTCGGGGCGTTTTAAGTAGATGAATAATTATTTAAGATGTTGTCTTAATTAAGCCCTCAGCTTAACAAAGCTGTCACACACAAGCGATCACCGCGTAGAAGGGAATGAAGGTTAAACCTTTAACTAAACATCGCAAAACAAGAGGCAGTTATGAAGCCGGGACTCTTCCACCACCCTTCTGAGAGGGGTGGAATTATGTAAGTCATTAACTTTAGGGGTTACTTTGGATACACGGCTTAACTTTGCCCTGTTTCCAGAAACTTCTGGAAACAAGACGGTTGTGACGTAATGTTTCCAGTTTCCACCCTGATGTGATGATAGCTATCGCAGTTTACGCGATGAGGAAATAATTAAATATAAGATAAGACAATACGTCAGGAAACTGGAGCCTGGGATATTATGTTAGCGAGAGTTCGGAGCTCAAGGTACATAGACTACTAAGTACTTATATTACTTTCCTTAACTTCGGAGTGGTTTCATATACGCAATTCAAGGTTCATTACAAACACGTGTAAGTATTTAGGACACGAGATCTAGAGAGACTTTAATAAACTTCTGTAAAAGGAAAAGTTTTTCAATAATTTCAATACACAGACTTGCCAAATATATTATTTGCGAAAGGTTAGCTGTCGCTGTTAGTACATTAGGGAGTTTTTTACGGAGCATATATTTTGAAACGTGCATTTTGAAATACCCAGGCAATATTTTTCATTCAAAAATGAAACGTGTTTCATACAATTTACAAAAATCTGAGAGCGTAAATAACACTAAAGTTAGCAAAAATATAATCATAACATCTCCCAATTTGGGAGGCTGGTTTGGATACCTCCACCTCGGGAATCATGTTTTGGCTAAAATAACACCTCAGACATAGGTCACCTCAAATGATTGGCTACGTTTGGTGGCTTAGGCGTCAGGTGGGAATGCTGTCCTTGTTCTACCGGTAGGTACTACAATGGAAGATGCTCCGAGGAACTAGCGTCATTGATCCCCTCGGCACCGGTGCATAGTCAGGAAACACGCCAAACACGCGCCCAATATTTGTACACGGTTGACATTAGTTACATGAGAACGGGTCGTTTCTACGACTCGTTCTTGAGTGCAACAGCTCGGCTGTGGAACGATTTGCCGGCCTCTGTGTTTCCTTCCTCCTACAACATGGGTCTCTTCAAGACCGATGTTCACTCCTTCCTTTCCTCAAAAAGACCCTCCACACATCATCCTCAAAGATGACATAGGCCCTGAAGGAAATTATTTTTCTCAGGGCCTCCTGTATGGAGTTAATGTAAAAAAAACTTAGCAGGGATGCCCGGGTTCATGGGGTGAGGTTTGTCTCGATCTTGTCGGCGAATGCCTTTGCGTGGCGGGCTGGATCGGGAGGGACAGTGACATGGAAATTGACCCCCAGATTCATGCCCACCCCTCATACCTTTTTTCTTCCCAGAACTTCCTCTACTTTCTTGTTATGCTCAAGAATATTTTAGTTGTTTGAATTGTGTTATTTCACAATTTGATTATTTAAAACAATACAACGGATATTTGCGGCTAGGTCCAGACTAGAAAATACTCTCAGTATCGCCATAGTGTAAGACCACCATCCAGAAATTGAAACGTTGCCAAGAATGGCTTTAGCTGTGTTTGGTAGCCAGATCCGAATAGCTAGTTACTTCACCACCTTTCTCCTCTCATCTCCTTCCCATCCGCACTACCATCAGCCTCACAATACACCCCAATTGTAGTATCACTGGTTCTAGGAAATTGGAAGCTTTGGTACCCCTGTGCCATATTCACATAAAACAAAAATAATAATCGCAAAATACTTGTAAATTTCGATCATTGTGTGTTTAAACAGAAAGTAATAATTTTTTTATCTCTTGAAGAAGCAATATATCTAAGCACCTTCCGCGCACTGAGCGATAAGTATTATATTAAAGACCCATTTTTTGCATGTAAAAGTCTTAAGGTACTTACTTTTATACTCTTATTAAATCGAATGAAGATCTTTTGTAGGCTGTTGTCAAATTATTTGATAAGGTTTGAGTTCATAAATAATTGTTCTTACACCTTCTTTCTACTATGTTATAAATTATTTTCTACTAGCTTTTGCCCCCGGCTTCGCTCGCATAGTATTAGGGAGGTTCCCACTTCGCCCCCTCCACCTACCCTATCCCCCTCCCCACCTCTTCCACCACCTCCCTCTACCCCCCCCCCCTCTCCCCCTCCTCCCTGTCCCTCCCACCCTCTCTCCCCCCCCACCCCCTCTAACACCCTCACCACCCTCCCCAATACCCGTTATATTCACTTTTCAAACAACTCGCGTGCCACCTATTCGCATTCATAATATTCGTAGAAACTTAAAAAAAAACAAAATGACAGCGCATGTCAAATGATTACTTATAAATATCAAGCAACGCTTTGCTTTTCATCTGGACAATAAACGCATAATAAATATTTTCATAAAGCCAGAGCTTCCCAATATATACAACCTACATGAATCGCAAATTTTTGAAAGAATTTTTAAAGTCCATTCTGTATCTTTTGTGTGAAAGAGTAACAAACATAAATCCATGCATCCATACATCCATACAAACTTTCGCCTTTATAATATTAATGGGATAGGATTTGATTGTTTTTTTTTTCCTAATTTCCATAACACTCAGATATTTTTTGTGTGCATCTGTATGCATAAATGACTCCTTAGTATGATTTTTTTTAATATGTACTTATAGTATCTCTCTTATTGAAATCAAAATTCTGAGAAGCAAGATGTTCATTTCGTGAATTCAAGACACAGAAATTGAAGAATGTGAAATCGGAGAAAATGTTGGCATTTAATTAAACGCTTTTCATTTCTGTACGGTTCTTCGCTTTTATCCTTAGTCGGATTTAGGGGGGGGGGGGGGTTATTAATTAATTTAAGATTTATTCAAAATAAATTCGTTCCAAAAGAACCGCATTCCTCTTACCTTTAGACATCCTTGATGTGTTTTTTTGTGAAATAACTGAAAAAGGTAATGGCTAATGCTTTTCATTGTAGATCGTCAGGTTTTTACGTTTTTCCTAAATATTTTCTGACACCTAATCTACCCGTTTCTAAAATCTTTTCATTTATCGTGAAACTTAACAAGTGCCTTAACCCCTCGTCCGAAACATTATAATAAATAAAATATTTCTGAACGTTTTCGAAAACCAAAAACTGTTATTTTAATGTGATTAAAAGCTCTCTCAAATTTTTTGAATACGCACAAAAAAGTTTTAATAATGGCTCACCTTACATACATTTTTCTAACTAAAATTATTGATAACGAAAAAAAACACACACACATATTTCATATTAGACAAATTGTTTTATAAATGTTATCATGACCTTACATTTGTATCGTTTCATATGAAAATAATTAATAATTATTATAATTCCCAAAGTTTCATAAACTATTTATCATATAGTATTTGGCAGGCGGGTGCAGGTAACGCTGCCCCGGGAACCATTTATTGGATAACCAACACCTCTGCCATTGGTTACCCCAAATGTTTCGCTACATTTGGTGACTTAGCCGGGGTGCCCGGGTTCACGGGGTGAGGTTGTGCTGGTCTTGGCGGCGAATGCGTCTGCCCAGTCTGTTGAGGAAGTCCCTTTGACTTCTCCAGCCGTACTCTCTCGGAACATCGCTTGCACCGCAATGGGAAGGATTGGTTCATACTTCCGTCATTCCTGAACACACGGAACCCCTAATTCCTGCCCACCCTTACTATCCTATCCTACCCAGAACTTTCTCTCCTTCCTTTCCTAAAAAGACCCTCCGCACAGCATTCCCAAAGATGACCTACGCCCTGAGGGGAATTATTTTCCTCAGGGTCACCTGTGTGGATGTAAAAAAAAACTTATACAAATTGCTGACGCAAACTTTCGTTAACTTAAAGGTGTATTCATTATTTGGTGGCTAACTTTTTGATTTGAATATAAAGCGTGTTAGTTTCTCTTTTAATGCCGTTTAGATCACATTTCTCACCACGATAGTAAGTTAGAGATAACGATTTCTATGAGACCTTTATCAAATTAGACTAAGAGGTTAAATGATTTTAACCGTCAGGCTAATTATAAGGACGGTTTGAATTTTTAACTGTCTTTTAAATGATCTTATGAAATAGTTCGCGAAAGTTTTTCACTCGTTAATATTGTGTGGGTAGTATTTGTTATCAATCCTTCATAACAATACTATTATTATCAAAACTCAAAACACACCTTTTAATAGTTGGCGTTTGTAATTTTAATCAGGAACGTTGATAATTATTTATCGAACATTGATCACAAGCCAGGAAAATCCGTGAAATGGTGAATATACATAACAGGAAACATGTTAAAGCCCTCTGCAAAGTTGGGAAATTGACTGAGTTTAATCAATAAACAAAGCTAGGTGAACAATGAACACTGAACAGTGAACTGTGAACTGTGAACGTTGAACAGCCTACGTCGAATCCTATAGCTGGTCGGTTCTAGAATTATTAAGTTTGAAATGGATTCGAAAACAACTGTAAGGTAAATTGAAATCAAGCAAAGGTAGGTTTAAATACCTGAGAATGATTTTAACAGAAACTAAATACTATGGGAGTCAGGTAATTTTAAATGATTAAAAAAATTGAACCTATAATTCTTTTCAGTTAAGTGTTGTTTATGAAAAACAAAACAAAAAATTATGTAATCACTAGAAAAAATATTGGCAAGTAGGTTATGATTTTAGATTTTCACGTGCAAAAGTATTTTCGTTATTCGTTTTTGGGGTGTTATGCCGTGTTGCGCTACCTCCTTTAGCCAACGTTCTGGGCAGCATTGCAGTGTCCATCGTCAGGGCAGATGTGTAATTGTTAGTGGTGAAATGTGTGCTTATTTACTGCGAAACGCTACCGTGGTATTAGAGTATACTTCAAAATGGTTTTCTGCATTTAGCTTTGGTGAGGCCGTCAATTATTGGATACCAAGATCTATTGAGATAAGCTCCGTCGTCTCTATTAATGTTAATAGGATTTTTATGAATTTCAATTGCCTCTGTAATTAGGCGTGCTCTATAAGTTTTGGGTCTTCCCAGGATTTCAGGAACAAATCCAAAGTATCCGGTTTCAAGTAAATGCTCGGCGATTGCCGATTTGTCAGGGTGGCCAAGTTCGCACGCTCGAAAGTGTTCACCACTAACAATTACACATCTGCCCTGGTGATGGAAACTGTAACGCTGTCCGAAACGTTGGCAAAAGGAGGAGGTAGCGCAACATGGCATAAAACCCCAAAAACAAATATCAAAATTGTCAGGTAGATTTGTATTAATATGGTTTTTGGTATTTTATTTTAGAAAAAAATATATTCTATTTGGGAGACGGGTATAGGTGCCGTCGCCCCAAGAACCATTTATTGGATAACCAAAACCTCTGCCATAGGTCACCCCGAGCGGTTACCTGCATTTGGTGACTCAGCAGGATGACCAAGTAAATGCGGAGAAGTTTTCCCGGGTCTTGGCAGTGGATGCATCTGCCCACTATTGGCAGGCCGGATCGGAGGAGGTCTGTTTGCGGAGACCTTCGACTGCTCAATCTGGTCTCTCTCGACACACTGGCCCCTAGATTCCTACCACACCTCATACCGTTTTCCTTCCCGGAACTTTCTTTCTTTCCTTGCCTTAACCCGGCGGCACTCGCTAGGTATTTACGAACATGAACACTCGCTACCGGGTAATAAATACCACAGAGTTTAATTGCCGTTATTTTCAAAAAGACGCTTGAGTTTCAATTTTTGACAATGTATTTGTGTTATTGGTACTATTGTTCATAAATAAAACTACAAATGCAAGTTTCAATGTTTATTTATTTGTATTAGAGTTTATCCTAAAAAATAACCAAAAAATTATGTTTTTCTCAGTAATCTTACGAAAATCAACATAATTTTTTTTTTCTTACAAATTTGGCAAAATTGAGATTGGTATCGAAAATAAACTAGGTACACTCCTAAAATACTAAAAAATAATGATACCTTTATACTTTATAGGATCGTTGCTACCGGGTATTTTTTACCCATACTCACTTTACACGTCTGTCATTAATAAGCGCCGTGCGCGAACTGACCGCCCCGCCGGGTGAGGGTATGTGAACTATCGGTTTGAAGGTACTTAGAATCTTGGGTTGCCAGAACGCGTAGAAAAAAAAATACAACCAATTTTTTGTACTCTGTGGTATTTTTTACCCGGTAGTGAGTATCGCCGGGTTAATAATACCCTCAACGCAGCATCTTCAAAAAAGACATTTAGACCCCGAGGGAAATTATTTTCTTCATGGCCACCTATGTGGTGTTAATTTTAAAAAAAATAACAAAACTAAAATTTTGTGATCATGACATGAAAAATGAAATGATTTTAAATAGCATATGACAACTTAGTTGCTGGATAGATTGACTGAAAGATTTTTAAGGGCGGAATTTGAGACAACAATGCTTTTAAATTAGCTTGACGAAGTAAAAGACGATCCATTTACTTTATTTCTTGGGTGCTGGCCTGATGTACCATCCAATTTCTTTCAAATTCTTTTTCTTTTTTCCATTACATGTGAATAAAATATATTACTCAAGAATAGCAAAAGAGGTGAGCGATTCCTATGTGTCGTTCTAAATCACCTAATTATATAAACAAATACAAAGAGCCTTATAAAATCATCATTCAAATTGCATTATTCGAATCACCCCAAATGAAGTGCTTGTGTTTTCAGTGAATTTGAGCAAAGCACTCCGCTGTGTACATTTAAATACTTGGTATAAATGTTGTCATTCCGGCATACTGTTAGCAGGAACATTGTTCTCCCGGAAATAAGCATATTTCAGAATAAGGATACGTGGTGTGTGACGAATGAGCTTTAGAAAATCTACGAAGGTACTTACGTTTCCCGTTAGGAGAAAGCTTTATTCCGTTACGGTACAGTCGCGGAATTAAGCTCTCCACTGTATTATTTCCTTACGAGCTTTTATAACCAATGCATATTCCGTATTTCCCAGGGGTGACTTATCCCCGAAAATGTGATTTGGAAAGAAAATATTCATGTAATATCACATTAAATAATACAACATAAATCCATTGACTTCGATTAAAGATTTCGAGACGAATATTATTGTAGATATAATTATTTGAGTTTTGGGAAGATTGCGTTCATGTTTAAGTTTAAGATCATTTTATTCGTGACTTGATTTAAAACGAAAACATATATAAATATATTTTTTAATTAAATGAAGACAATATTAGCGAAACTCAATCGAAATCTGGAGGCAGAAAAATCAGAAAAGATGGAGTTTCGCTAATATTGTCTTCATTTAATTAAATATAATAATTTGAGATTTTACTCATAAAGTTTAAAAAATTTAAAAATAAATATTCATCATAGACTTGCAGAAAAAGTCAATAGATGTCGCGTATTAAAAATAAAATGGATAAAAATTTATCCAGACACTATCTAGATTGCATTTAGTTCGAGTTGAATCTTGCAATCATATATAAAGATAGCAGCCAATAATATGTGCGTTAAGAAGATGAAGATAATGTTGGTAGTTCTTAGTCGAAGTATGATACCCTTGAAAGTGACCGAATTAATATGGGTTCCGTAGCTCAATCGGTAGAGCTGTTGCCATGTAAGCAAAAGGTCCTGGGTTCGAGTCCCAGCGGAGCCAATATCTTTTCTGATTTTTCTGTCTCCAGATTTCGATTGAGTTTCGCTAATATTGTTTTCATTTAATTAAATATTATAATTTGAGATTTTACTCATAAAGTTTAAAAAATTAAAAAATGAAAACATTTTTGTTGTTATAAGACACATCGTATCTATAATATAAAAATGAATCGCTAAATGTGTTGGTAAGCGCAAATCTCGAGATCGGCTGAACCGATTTCGCTAATTCTTTTTTTAGAATATTCCTTAAAGTGCGATGGTGGTTCTTATGGAGAGAAAAATTAAGAAAATTGTGCAAAAAATTAGATAATAACAGAAAACATCGCACGTTTGACAGTTCGCTTGTTAGAGAATGACATTTTGCAAAACAATGAATGATTGTTCAATCAGGATTCTATTTTTAAAAAGTTGAAAAATTTATTTAAAGTAGGTACTCCCCTAATATTTTGAATCGAATCAAGAATTTCAGATATTTTAAATAGGTACCTATGTTAGGTACCAAATTTAATATACATGAAAAATGGAAATTTGAATAAAAATTGTAAAAGGTGGCACGCGGACTGTTTAAAAACTGAATGCACTGGGATTGAATATAAAGAACGCGGGTGGAGGGTTGGCGGGACGAGGGAGTGGGAAAGGGAAGGCGGGGAAGGTGATAGGGAAACGCAGGAGGGGGGAGGGGAACTCGGGAAGGGGGTTCGCGGGACGGGGAAGGGAGGGAGGAGTGGAGTGAGGAGAGGGAAGGTGGAGGTGACGGAGTGGGAACGCGAGAGGGGAAGAGGACGCAGGAGAAGAAGGGGAGGCGGAAGGGGAACGGGACGAATGGGAAAAGACACTCAGGGAGAAACAATTTCTTTATTAAATGGCATAGCAATGCATGCCTGGACCATATGGGACGCAGGAGGAGGGTTGGCGGGATGAGGGAGCTGGAAAGGGAAGAGGGAAGGCGGGGAAGGTGGAAGGAGAACGCGGGAAGGGAAGGGGAGGTGTGAGGGGGGAGGGGAACTCGGGAGGGGGTTCGCGTTACGGGGGAAGGGAAGGGGCGTGGAGTGGAGAGAGGGAAGGTGGAGGTGACGGAGTGGGAACGTGAGAGGGGAAGAGGTCGCAGGAGAAGAAGGGGAGGCGGAAGGGGAATGGGACGAATGGGAAAGGACACTCAGGGAGAAACAATTTCTTTATTAAATGGCATAGCAACGCAGGCCGGGACCAGCTAGTAGGCAATAAAGATAACCTTTTTTTTTAAATTTATCTGTTTCAATTCCACGTATCTACATATAGTACATACATGTTTCTTCACAATTAATGAAATGCATGAATATAGGAAGAGACGCTATAATACAAACAAATGGTTAAGGAACTTTACTAGAAAAAAAACCTAAATATATTTTCTTCTTCAAATTTAGCAAACATTCTTTGTGGCATCATTATAATATAATGAAAATCAAATCACTTTGTTTAAACCACTATTTAATTATCAATGTCAACATGTTTCAATAACAACGTTATCTTCACCAGGACGAGATGTCAACGTCTCGTCCTAATTTATTTACTTATAAAGTGGTACAAGAGTGTGTTTATTAAAAAAAAAATTTAATACCGTAGGAGAGTCCCAACTGCTCCACTGTTACTGCTCAAGCGTCTAGAGCCATCGAGAGTATGGTATCCCCAACTGGAGTACATTGGGAGGATAAAAATAATGGTGAGGGGAAGCAGATGTGTAAGAGTAAGGTAAGGAAATACCTAGCTATTCAAATGTGTTCCCCAAACACGGCTTTAGCTATTACAAGCATCATTTAAATCCTGAATGGTGCTCTTACATCAGGGCGACAGTGAGAGTATCTTTCACTCTGGAACGTGCCGCAAATGCGCTATAAATTATTTAAAATGAGTTAACACAAATTAATCAAATACGTTTTATTTCCGCACCCCGGGGGTTGAACCCGCAACTTTCAGTTTGCTAAAGGAGGACCTTACCCCTGGACCACTGAGGGCGTCAAAATGACACGTAAAATCTTAACAAAATACGAAGAAAACCTTTATGAAAAATATTATATTCAGATTTCAATTTACAGCCATTCCCGAACCCTTTAACAACGTGAAATTTTCCAATAACAATTTCTTATTAGACTTTGAGAGAAAGTTTGCCGGTGCAAAAAAATATATTTTGTCTCGCAAACATCTAGCAGGGAACCAACAACCTGAAAAATATTAGAAAACCCCCTGGTGAAAGCATTTGGTTAAAAAAAGGTTTGATCTAGTTTGAGGACCTTTTTTAACATTAGGGGTTAAAGTTAGTGCCTACTTATGAATTCCATGAATTTTTGTCATTTTCAACTAACTAAAATTTGCTGGAAAATGGTAGCACCGGAGTTTTTATTGGACTATATTATAAGAAAAATTTAAATTGAGAAATTTAAAATTTAAAGGGATTATGTACTTCACACTATTATATTTTAAATCAAAATCCTTTGTAAAAGATATTACAGAACTACTTCATTTGAATTTTGGTTTTTCCATGAAAATTTAAAAATCAACATTTTATTTTTTACATTAATATTTACCTGTACGTCATTTACAAAACCTATGATTACCGTAATAATTTTGTGAAACTTATATAATAAGCTAATAAAATTATATATAACCCGTGCAGTAGAATAGTAGGAATTATTTATTTGTTAGAAACAAACAGCTTTTACATAATATACAGTGATAAATATAAATGTGAACTGAAGTCAAGCAACAAACTTCTTATGCTAAAGTTCATTGGAAATGAAGTTTTAATATTTTCAAATTAATTTTGAGTTGTAGGAAGGAGAGAGAAAGGGGAATATAGGAAAAGGATAGGAGATGCTTCCGATATATTCCATACTCTCTTATCAATAATATTCGATCGTACGCGTAGGATTTGGGATTTTTTTTTCTAATATTTGTTCTACATGAGGGCAAATAAAATAAATCGGATTTTCGGGTTGATCTTGACGGAAAATGAAAATGTAATAAAGTCCAGGTCATTATTTAGAATTTTAAATAATAGGATTTGATACAAAATTAGACGTCGTGTTTTGAGGGAGTTGAAATTGTGAAAATTGTGAAATTCAGTATAATTTGAGAAGTGTAGGTTTAGATTATAATTTATGTGTTTAAAAAAATATATAATTCTCTGTATTCTTTCAATGTGGGCTTGGTAAAAAGGAGTCCAGATCGGTGTACAGTATTTATTTTGTTAATTATATTAATTATGCGAACATCGATTTGTTGAGTTATGTTATTATAGCCTCTTTGTAACTATTTACAATCTGGAGTAGAAGATACTGTCAGTGTATTATAATTTTAAGAATGTTGACTTAAACATCTGAGTATACCATTTTTTTTTATATGAGCTCCACACAGGAGGCCCTGAGGAAAATAATTTCTCTCAGGGCCTATGTCATCTTTCAGGATGCTGTGTGGAGGTTTTTTTAAAGGAAAGGAAGGAAAGGAGAGTTCTGGGAAGAAAAAGGGTTTAAGGGGTGGGTAGGAATCTGGGGTTCAGTTATGTCCTGGTCATCCGCCTCCAAAACCTAGACAAACCTCACCCCATGAACCCGGGCACCGCTGCTAAATCACCAAACGTAGCAAACCACTTGAGGTGACCTATGGCAGAGGTATTGGTTATCCAATAAAGGTTCCCGGGGCGGCGGTACCCATTCCCGCCTCCCAAATATATCTAAACCTTCCTTTTCCTTTTTTATTTACTTCACGACACTTTTTTTACAGGTTTACCCCAAATAGGGAAGTCATTCCCTCTCATTCACGGTGGTAGAAACGCTTGCATGATAGTATATTAAAAATTCTATCACCGGACAACCAAGAAATTATTGGTTTTATCAGATTAAAAAAATAAGTGAAGGTTTGCTTTACAAAATAAATGATAAGGGATATTCTAGTGTATCTTAGGCCAATGTCTTGTTTTTTTGGTTGATGGAAAATTCCAGTCAAAGCTTTGAAGAAAAACTCCGGCAACAATTGACTTTCCAAAGATATTAATGATCCAAATATAGGGGAGAGGGTAACTTTGACAAATGGCCGGAACGTGTCGGCAGGGGGAGGGGAGTAGGTGTGCGGGTGCACTTTTAAAATATTCAAACTTTATAATTCAAATATTGAAATGCAACTTGGCCCGATGGGGTTACTTTCGGATGGTTTTGATTACAAATGTTTTCGTTTCCCGGCGAGCCCTTGGAAAAACCTAATCAATCGATGGAAATCTAAATTTAATATTTACCTTTTTGTAAAGAGACCACCATACCGTGAAAAATCAGTGGAAAACTTTTTCATTGAGGTGAATTATTAAAACAAAAACAAATCCGGTACCTCATTACTGGTTTTAAAACCACGAGATTTTATATTGTTTTCACTTATTAATATTTTTTTTAAGGGCCCGCAACCCGGATTTGTATCGATTTATTACACATTTCTCTTAAACACGGTAAGTTTTAAAGCTCTTAAAAAATATATGTTATTCTTGGAGATAATATCTATACTTAGCCCGCGCCGAAATGGAAATTATATAAAATTCTCTCGATAGAAAAAAATCGCAAAGAATGCTCCAAAAATTATTATTAACACGTTTGTTTCAGTTATTTTACAAGTTATATGTATGAAAAAATTTACAGTATTTCTTCAAATGCTGTTTAAGATAATGCCTGCGAGATTTTTGCTCTATTTTAAACGAGTCGTGTTTTATTAAACATTTTCGCAATTTTCGCATCGATTTTATTTATTATTTTTATCGCTCCTCTAACATTCGTAATTTCGTATCTCTCCAACTTCTTCTTTTCGGGTTCGGTTGCAGAGCCTTAAGTAATATTATAAACTTATTTTTTTTAAATAGGCAATTCACCCTAAGTTAGAAACTTTTTAGGTGACTGGCTATGTTTGGGGGAGGGTGTTGGCACATTGCTAGTCAAGTGAGCCTTCTGTGCCTAGATGCGTGCATTCCATAGAGGCACATACATACTTCGTACCCCACGTGACTGAAATAAAAACATAAAATATATTTAAATTTATGTAATAATTGCAAGAAATCAATTTACACTTAAAAAATACAAGCGAAGTTTCAGCTACAAACCGCAACCCCGCGCACCCTATTGACCCCCTAGTACATTGTGTCAAAATCAGAAACTGAGTATGCAAAATGAGGCATATATGTCATATTCAAATAAGAACTGTATTCAATACAAATGTGTGTAATGCGCATTGGCTCGTTTGTGTTAGAGTCGGAAAAGGTCACGCCTTTAGGTACAAACCTATTATCATAGGGTGGCTTTCATTGAAATTTTGAAATTTTATGTACTACCCAGTAATTGACTTGTTATGTGCATAAGTGAGGAGGTTATTTGGATATTCGATGTGACTGTAAGCCCAATCAAACTTTGACTAAAGCCATTCTTAGCAAAAATTTAACTAGCATGTAGTAATTTTTTATGTCAACGAGCTCTTTTCTCATACCTACCCTGATTGAAAACTCTGTGCACGCCACCGGCTATGCCTGAGAACAAAGGATTATCCCATCTGAAATCATAGTTTTAACGATTTCACAAATTTTACTAAAAAAATGTACCTACTTATTCTAATGAGAATTGGACATTGTTCTGTTCCATCTCACCTTTTTAAATCGCATGTGCTTTACTCTCCAAATTGTACTTTTTGTGATTTAGAACTTTAGATCACATGTTTTAGTTGTCCCTCTCGCAATTGAAAATGTATGAAAGAGACATGCGTGTATGAGTGAGACAGCATGCGGAACGTATAAAAGGCGTGAATGTTGTCCATTCGTCCTCTCTTGTTATCAGCTTCCTAAGAAGAACCTTGTACAGTATTCTCGGATTAAATACACATAGTCTACCCACGTCTATTATTGACATACACCCCATACTGAGATCATCATATCTGAGGAATCTGGATTCATCACTAAGGAGTCCAGAGGTAATGGGATAACCGGCCACGGTTATTACATTTGGCGCAGCTGAAAAAGGAACCACGGGCAGCCAAATCATCACATTTGGCGCGGTCGGAAAAAGTACCACGGGCAGCCAAATTGTTACATTTGGCGCGGTCTGAAAAAGGAACCACGGGTAGCCAAATCATCACAGAAAATGTCTAATACTTACTTTTAACATCCAATTCAAACATGAATATTGAATAGGTCACAAAAGTATGCGGAGTTAGTTACTCCGGGTACTTAATTTTATCAACTAGTTTGTAAGATTTTTTTCATATCTGCGTATATAAACTTACAACACAGATACCACTAACTAATTTTACAACAAGTTGACTAACAATCTTTTACCTTCCATTAAATATTTAGTTCAGTTAATCACTTTTACACAAAAAAAGAACAAGATTTTTTTATAAAAAAAAAAAAATGAAACAATGCAACTTTGTATAAACCACTTATAAAATGTGCAAATCCGACCGGTTTCGGAACAAACATTCCTTCGTCAGGGAAAGCTTATACTAATTTGACAGTTTAGAACAATGTTTTATTAGGGTAGGGGTGGAGCCGTTGTTAGTTAATAATGTAGATTGGGTGGGTAGGTATTAGTGTAGAGTGGGTGGGTAGGGGAACAAATCCATGATTGGGCTATATGACAATATTTTTTGTTTGTTGATAATAGATTCATTATTTTTAAGGGGTTTTTTAATTTCCAAAGCTTCTAAGCTTTTAAATTCCTTTCATAATCAAATAAAATTTACGATAGAAATAGGCAATGAAAAATTAAACTTTTTGGATTTAACTTTATCTATTATAAATAATAAAATCGATTTTAGTATATATCGCAAGCCAACATACACTGACATAGTAATTCATAAGACCTCCAACCACCCTGTCTCACAAAAACACTCCACCTTCCATTCCATGATACACCGCTTAGTAAATGTCCCAATGTCTAATAATAATTTCCTTTCTGAACTTTCTATAATAAAACAAATTGCTATAAATAACGGATATGAACCAAAATTAATTGATAACATCCTAAATAAAAAACTTAGCAAAATTTCAAAAAATAAATATCTATACAATTCTAATAATACTATTGATAAAGAATGGCGTAAAATTTTGTATATTAATAATTTTTCAGTTCAATGTTGCAAAAATTTCCCTTCTAATATTAAACCAGCGTTTTATACAAGAAATAATATCGGTAATTTTTTGAGAAATACTAAAGATAAAGACCATAAATTGACTAATTCCGGAATATATAAACTCAAATGCAATGATTGTCCCTCATTTTATATTGGAAAAACAACTCGTAATTTTGAAATCAGAATCAAAGAACATTTAAGGTGTCTTAATAATAATAATTTTTCTGAGTTCGCTAACCATATCATTGAAAATAACCATAGTTTTGAAAAAAACACAGGGATAAATATTCTTCATATTAATCATAAAGGAAAACGTTTAGATAACTTAGAAGCTTTGGAAATTAAAAAATCCCTTAAAAATAATGAATCTATTATCAACAAACAAAAAATATTGTCATATAGCCCAATCATGGATTTGTTCCCCTACCCACCCACTCTACACTAATACCTACCCACCCAATCTACATTATTAACTAACAACGGCTCCACCCCTACCCTAATAAAACATTGTTCTAAACTGTCAAATTAGTATAAGCTTTCCCTGACGAAGGAACGTTTGTTCCGAAACCGGTCGGATTTGCACATTTTATAAGTGGTTTATACAAAGTTGCATTGTTTCATTTTATTATAATGGATAACCACAAAGTAATAGCTACATTCAAAAATATAAGATTTTTTTAATTGAAAAAAAATCGAACCAATCTACACGTTTCTATTCAACTTACCGTTCCACAATTTTACAACAGGAATACGCAGGAAGGACGAACCACCATACAACTTTTTCTTGGTGCCCTCTTCTTCCTTAACTATTCGCATTCACAATCTTTTCTTTGACACTCTTTTTCTGTACAGACTCTTGAAATTGCCATGTTTTGACTTCATAACAACCTCAGAATCAAATGTTAATGGATTTTTTTAAACTAACTAACCAACCATCACGCTGTTGCTACGTGGGTTTTTCGCCAAGTGGCAAAGCCAAGTATACATTTCGTAAAACAACTTTAGTGTTGTAGTGCTGTTCAGGTACCCACAGATTTTATCCCGTAGGAAGCGCCAATTCTGGACTGGTTATGGATCCCGTCAAGAATACCTGTGGTTCCCAAATATGCTCAGGGGGTGGATCTTAAACCACGATTCGTGTCGCTCTCCAAGGGATGGTGTGCCAGGTACATAATTTAAAAGGCAGAGTTGTGAGAACAAGCTTATCATTTTAAAAACAAGTAGCAATCAGGGTTTTAAATATGTCATTTCACTTACCCCCATGAACCGACCTCTTTTATTATGAATACTATCGCTAGCTAGCTAATATACTGTCCATCTAGTAGCTGCAAGGCCCAGGCGGCATTTCCCTATGCAGGATCTGGATAGCCCCTCACCGAAGCCGAGATCTGGAGACAGTTCCGCCGCCAAAGGGAAGTCGTCAAACGGCCTTTCGCCGCGATCAAATTAGCAAGTCATCCCGCCGCCAAAGGAAAATCATCAGGGGGCCTTTCGCTAGAAGGATTAGCATGTAGGGAGGCCGCCCTCGGTCCAGACGAGAGTCAGGGTCGGCGTAAATTCACTATTCCGCCACTAAGATCGGCAAATAGCATCGCGGGCTAACGGAACCCCAATCATCCGTCAAAATGGGCTCTGACCCAAGTGTGATCGGACGTATTTCCCATGGATTAAATCTTTCCCGGTTCTGGCACGCCTGGCCGCCATACAAGTTTACGTTGCGGAATCTCAACTAATCCCACCAAAGGAATGCAAACTCGCGATCACACAATACGTTCACTTAATCACTTTTACCGCCCGGCATTTCTCAAGTAAAAAGGAATTATTTTTCCCGTTCAAATACTAAATTCTCACAAAAACTCCATTGACTGTCGCGTAGCTAGGTTCTGGGCCCAACTCTCCGAAACCTACGTACACCAGAAGTGACGTATTGCCGCGGAACTGCTCCAGAGGTCGCCCCAGGCCGTCGATAAAGTCAGAGCTGGCACTCTAATAATTAATAACAAGTTCCTACCTAATTACGATTTCAACGGGTTAATAATTATAGATGTTAATAATTATATTTTAAGTAATACGGATTTGTACTGCATCATAACACTGTTTTCCCGCAGGAGTAGGCAGAGAGGACGGACCGCCAAACAATTCTTTGCCCGGCACACACTCTTTGCCTCACTCACATTCATTCGTCGTCTCATACTTTCTTTTCTATTATTCTGACTTTTGATATGGCCCGACTCAAGTATCTGATTCACTTGATCGTGCCATGTCTTTCTCGGGAGTCCCCGACTTCTTCTACCATTCATATTTGCCTTGTATATTCTTCTCACACTACTTTCTTTGTTCATTCGGTATACATGCCCAAACCATCCGAGTGACCCTTTCTTAATCTTACTCATTATGCTTATATCAGCTTTACTCACACGATCATACATTGTTTTACCACACATACGCCTCAGGGATCTCGTTTCAACAGCATTCAGTTTACATTCATCCTTCCTCTGCCAGTTCGGTGCCTCACTGCCATACACCAGGGTAGGTACCAGGACTCCATTGTGGACTGCTATCTTCGCTTTTTTGACAGTTTTTTATTAGCGCCGACGCATTCAGTCCTCCATTAATGGAGTTACCGGCATTCACTCTTCTTTCAATATCTCTATCAGCCTTCCCATCTTTCGTAAACATATTACCCAGATACACAAACTCATCCACCTGCTCCGAGTATTCATCATTCACAACTATATTGCATACTGTTTTCGTACTCTCTCTTTCAAGCACCATGACTTTAGACTTACTTACATATATTCATCATTAACTCATTCTTCATACATACTTCGTTCATCCTAGATACGAGAGACTGTAGATCTTCCATAGTGTTAGAAATCAGCACCGCATCATCAGCATACAACAGGCAACATACTTTCAGATTACTCAATTTAGCGCCCAATCCCACCTCTTTCAATTCTAGCATATCCATGTATAGATGGAATAACCATGGTGATATTACGCAGCCTTGCTTTACACCTTTTGTGATGTCAAACCACCCCGTAAAACCACCAGAATTTTTTTCAATAATATAAAAAGTGAAAAATCATACCTCCTTTCATTTTTCACTTGTAAAAGTATGAGAACTTGTTACATAACTATGCATTTTATGAGATCGGTAAACTAACGTAACCGAACAGTCTTTATTTCTAACGTATTGTGAGGTTTTTTTATGTCGTACAATGCAAAGTAGAAAGCCGAAGGCTAACGAGCGCTGGTTGTATTTTTTTTTATCGGAAACCACCCTCGCTACCGCAAGCCCTTTGCTAATTCTGTTCAACAACGAACTATTGTGGTGACGCGACCCTCCGGGCTAGCTATCCCACCATCCCGGGAACCCGGCAACCCGGGATCCAAGCACTCGCCGCGTTATCCCGGGGCGCTGCTTGTTGCTACCCGGGAAATTCCTGTACAATGGCCGATCCACCACTCACTATTGAAATATGTTTGATTTAGTTCTACCTATATTATTTGAAAATGTGCATTATTCCACCATGCAAATATGCCGAATACGGCGAAATGTATTTTTCACAAAGGAAAATAGAATTATACAGATTTTTTTCAGCGGTTACGTGCTGACGGGGTTTCCATACGCAATCATTTCGTATTACCAGTTGAAGCCAGTTACGAAAACATGCCGATAAAACAATTTTACTACTCTAATACATTTTTGATCAATTAAATGAAACCATTCGATACCGATTTGTGAAAGTATTTCACAGGGGAACTCTGGCCAAATAAGAAAAATATTTTATTTTATTTTAATAAAATGCTTCTATTTGGTATTTCCAAATCATCATCATCATCATCATCATCTGTGGCTCTACAACCCAGGTCGGGTCTTGGCCTCCAGCAGAGCCTGCCTCCATGACTGTCGGTGTTGTGCTGCGTTGCGCCAGTTTCGGATGCCGATGGTGCTTGCATCCTTCACCACCCTATCCAGCCATCGAAGCTTTGGTCTTCCAACTCTTCTCTGACCCCCAGGTGCACCATCCATAATTCGCTTTGGAATATCTCCTTCGCTCATTCTCTGGATATGTCCAGCCCACCTGAGTCTTCCAGTTTTGATTTCCTTGGAGATATTAGGGTCCTCGTAAAGATCGTATAGCTCCTGGTTGTATCTGATACGCCATTCTCCATTATCACAGACTGGGCCGTAAATCCTTCGCAGCACCTTCCTTTCAAAACTTTCTAGGGCTCCTTCATCACCCTTACTGATTGTCCAGCATTCCGAACCATACATAAGAACAGGTCGTATAAGGGTCTTGTAAAGTAGGACTTTAGTTCTTCTGGTAAGGTGGCGAGATTTCATATGCTTCTGTAGCCCAAAGTAGTATCGATTTGCAGCTACTATTCTTCTTTTGATTTCGCTGGATACATTGTTGTCATTTGTCACCATAGTACCGAGATATACAAACTCGTTGACAGTTTCAAATGTATAATTATCTATCTGTATACTTGGTGGTTTCTGGCGTCCATGTACGGGCATATATTTTGTCTTCCCCTCGTTGATGACCAATCCCATGTTCCTTGCCGACGTTAGCTAAGCTTTTAAACGCCGATTTTAGTTCATATTCTGAGCGTGCGATGATATCTATATCGTCAGCATAAGCAAGGAGCTGAACAGACTTGTTAAAAATATGGCCAATGTATTTCCAAATCAATTAATCAAATTCTCTTTTCAAATAAATTTTAGGTGCTTTCATTTAATAAAAACATTATTTGAAATCATTCAAATATAGGTAGGTTCCACATATCGTCGCTGGAAAAGGTAAATTGCTAAAGCGCCATGCAGCTAGAAATGAAGAGTGGCCGAAGCGCCGTACGGCTGTATGGCGCTTTAGCAATAATTTAACTTTTCTTTTAAGGCTTTACGCAATTTACGCTTAAGCCATT